>JAAGEH010002534.1:21830814-22093785 GCA_011751065.1 Lasiurus cinereus | reverse complement strand
GGGAGGTGGGGGCAATGGGGAGATATGTATAAAAATTAATAAAAAATTAATTAAAAAAAAGAATTAAATAGCACACAACAAGTTATACTGGTCTTTATTCACAGTGTGGACACATCCTAAAAATTTAGGTGAGGTAGATAAGAGATCAATCAAAGGACTTGTATGCATGCATATAAGCATAACCAATGAACATAGACAGACACTGGGGGGTTGGGGTATGCCTGGGAAGGAGGTGGGCAATGGGGAGATATGTATAAAAAACTTTAAAAAAATTTCAGAACAGGGATTGAGAACACAGGAGTTTTTATTAAAAGGACAAATTGGCTGTATTTTGTGAAGAGTAGAAAAGAAATGAGAATGAAGGAATTTTCACCATGCCATGATGAGTTTAAAATCCTAACCCAGTGATCATCAAACTCATTAATCAACAGAGCCAAGTATCAACAGTACAACAATTGAAATTTCTTTTGAGAGCCATATTTTTTAAACTTAAACTTCTTCTAATGCCACTTCTTCAAAATAGACTTGCCCAGGCCATGGTATTTTGTGGAAGAGCCACACTCAAGGGGACAAAGAGCTGCATGTGGCTCGTGAGCCACGGTTTGCTGACCACTGCCCTAACCAACCACTTATAAGTAGCCTTGGATGAGTTACCAACCTCTCTAAACTTTTGTTTTACATTTTTAAATAATGACTAAATTATATCTTGCAGGAGTATTATGAGGGAATGAATTAACCTCCTATCAGTCAAGCACATGACTCACAGTGGATACTAAGCAATTATAGCCATTGTTATTATTTGTATTCAGTTGGTCATCCTATGGAAATCGTAGGATGAAATAGACTGAGGCAGATCTAGGATAGAAAAGAAAATGTTCCCTCCAGTTAAGCCTGCTGAGATATTCATCTAGAAGCAAAAGGAAATGATTATGAATTTACAGATCAAAGAGTCACCCACAGGGAAGGCAAAGAGGAATTAGGCAGATCACAGAAGATTTTTAGGGCAGTGAAACTACTCTGTATGATACATATCCAAGCATAAAGAATATACTACCAAGAGTGAGCCTTCAGGTAAACTATGGACTTTGGGTGATGATGAAGTGTCAATGTAGGTTGATCTAGTGTACTATATGGCTCTGGTGGAAGATATTGTTAATGGGATGTTCAAGAGCAGGGAGCATATGGGAAATCTGTACTTTATTCTTCATTTTTCTGTGAACCTAAAGCTGTTTTTAAAAAGTATTAAAAACAAGAGTCATCAAGTATAATCACAATATGTTCATTTATGGAGTTAGATACATATGGACCTTTACATATTTACTAGAAGCCCAGTGCATGAATTCATGCACCCGTGGGGTCCCTTGGTTTGGCCTGTGGGATCAGGCTAAAACCAGCTTTCTGACAACCCCCTAGGGGGGTTGCTTAGCATCACTATGAGTCATGTGCTTGACTGATAGGAGGTTAATTCATTCCCTCATAATACTCCTGCAAGATATAATTTAGTCATTATTTACAAATGAAAAACAAAAGTTTGGAGAGGTTAAGTAACTCATATGAGGGGTCCTGGATTGGGAGAGGGTGCAGGCTAGGCCAAGGGACCCTACTGGTGCATGATCAGGGTTGGGAAGGGATGCGGGAGGTTGGCCATCCAGAGAGGGATCATGGAAGGGCTCCAGGGCATGTCCAGCCCACCTCACTCAGTCCTGATCAGCTGGACCCCAGCAGCAAGCTCACCCACCAGTCGGAGCATCTTCCCCTTGGTGGTCAATGCACATCATACTGAGTGGTTGAGCAGCCTTAGCATATCATTAGCATATTATGCTTTGATTGGTTGAACAGGTGACTGGATTACCAGACACTTTGTATATTAAGCTTTTATTATATAGGATAGGATATGTGTATGTGGGACTAACTCTATGTGCAAACCCTGCTCATATAAAAAGGAATTTGAGTAGCTTACTAAATACAGATTCAAATTTAAATGGTCCAAGGATTCTTTTCTCAGTTGTTCTGTGATTATTACAGAATTTTTTTAAAATATAGGTGAAAACATTTCCATAGAAATTGAAATATGGTAGGAAAATAGGATTTAGCTAGGTAAAAGTTTGTATGATATCTGTATGCCATTGCTAAGAGTTGGACACAGTTTTCCTCAAAGCTCCTTAAAAAACAAAGCAATTAGAAAAATGTGATGAGATTTCAGAGTGGTGGTATACATGAAATAAAAACAAACCAGTCTTTATTCAGTTGCACACATTTCCCGGATCCTAAGATCTGAGAGAAAGTTCTCTAGAGATGCTCAGAAAAAATTGGTTGAATAGTAACAAATTATACAAACTATGTCTTTGTGTGCAAAACAAAACATTTGCCAAGTTGAAGAGCTAGGACAAATCAGTGTTCGTTAGAATTTATTTCCTGTCCTGATTCGGAATTGGATGACTTCAGAACACTTGACATTTGCCCTTTTCCTTGGCCAGAGTGTTTGGGAGTTGAGGAGAGAAAGAGACAGTAACTGAGGACTATTTCTATTTTGACTTTAAGCTGCCCTTCTCATAACAAGATTTAATTCACCCTTAAAACATCACTTTCTAGAAGTTCCAACCCAGGCACTTTCTCTCTTAGGGATTGTCTAAGCTCTTCAATGAAGTCAAACTGATTCTACAAAGAGCAAAGAATAATGGCACCTCCAAAATATAGAAACACAGAAAGTGGCCTAAAACATCCAGGTTGGTTGTTTAAATATATGCCTCAAATTAAAAAGGCAAATGTATAACTAACTTCCAGCTTTGCTTTTCCTACAGAGACATTGCCAATTGCTTTGTGTACCCATTCCCTGCTTTATTCTAAGTCTGAGTCTGTGCTACAAGAATAAGCTGGTTTGAAGTCTCCATGTCATTTGTATAGATCCACAGTATGACCTCATTAAATAGGACTTCACTAATTTGAAGTCAGTGATAATTAGACAGGGGATCGCTCAAGTTTTCCTCTGCACTGCTCAGGGATAAAATGGTTTGCTAAGCAAATTAACAGTGTCAATGAGATTCCTAGGGAAATGTTTGCCTACTTTAGAAGATAAACTGTTGTCAAGTACATTAGAACCTCAAGCTATCAATTAAGTGCACACCAGACACTGTTTAAATAAATGGTGTAGCGCAGACTCAGGTTTGGGATGTAATTTCCGCTCCACTGCATATGAGCTGGGTGACCTTAGACAGGTTACTTCATTTCTCCAATCCCTGTTTTCCTCCTTGAAAATCAAAGTGAAAATGTCTCAATGAGCTGATGCAACTAAAGCACCAGGAAAATCTTATTTCAATATATGTTGATTGCCTTTCCCCTTTCCTCTCTTCCATTTATTCCAAAATTGTCCCTACACCCTGGAGAGATATACACATTTAGTTATCCCAATTTAAGGGAAAAATAATAAAAACTAGTTCTTTTCAAATTTTCCATTTCGCAGAGTGGCTTTTACATTTGATTTATTGTGATTGTACTTTCAAAAAAATGAGAATATCTAAAAATAAAACAAGATTATGTTTTGTCCTCCTAAAATGAGTTATCCATGAACATTTCTGTGATGGACCTAAATAGCTTTAAAAAGTACCCATGAACTGATTGCCACTCTTGGAAATACATTTTTTAATGTATATCCCTTGAAAAGCAGCAGAAAAATTGTATCCATACATAAAGGGTGATCTATGCATAGAGCATTTATGTATAGAGCTGACCTCGAATAGAGTGAGTAAATTATAGTGGGGGTGTGGCATATAAAGCAGACATTACATAGCTCTAGATACTATCCACTGAGCTAACCATGCCCTAGAGGCCTACCTCAGACACTACATTAATAATTCCTGCATACACAAATTTGTTAGTTGTTTAATTAAGCAAATCATGAGTAGAATTTGTTTAATCATTGATTAAGGAACAAATAGTGCTATGCTAAAATTTATCACTGGAGGGCGGGGGGATTGTGGCATTCTTTTAAACCCATGAAGGACCAATGGAGGGATTGAATTTAAACCATATATAGATTTTCAAGAGAAAACTATCAATAATCTCAAGGTCTTGAGAGAACTCTTCAATAATCATTTTAAGATAAGAGTACAATTGGAGTCACAAACACAGGTATGCTCAGGCTTCCAGCTTATAATATTGAGGATAAAATGGAGACTTGCATCTATTCAATACCTGGAATGAAACTCAGCAATTGCAGTGAAATATTGGATGCCACCTAAAGCTCTTGGATTGTGAGAGAGAGAGAAAACGGTCATTTTCTCTGTGGACATAAGCACAACTTGTGAATCTTACAGCACCTCCAGATGGGTCTTGCATCATAATGCACCAAGAAAATGTATTCTGGCTTCCAGCATGAGTCAGTGAGCCATCTACGGCATCTGGCATAGGTGTTTTTCCAGAGTAGGATGGGGATTTTGCTGCAGGTGATTTTGTTTCTTAAGGGGGATATTAGGGAGGTTTACTTGGCAATATAGTTTGAGAACTCGAGGCTGAGAATCCCTGCTTTGGTATAATTGTGTACATCCTCACAGAAGTGGCTGGTTATTTGTCATAGCAACAGAGCAAAATTATCCACCTGATTTTTCCTTCTGGCTCTTCAGAGTATAGCACAGTGAGGTGTGGGAAACCTTCTCTCCAATGTGTTCACAACAAAAGTAAGTGAATTTTCTCACTTATTACCCCTAAAGGCTGATTTTCAAAAACCCCATCTTTCAAATTGTAGCCTGGTGGATGAGTCAAAACAGACATATTTGAGTAACAGATAACTAGACAGAGCAATTCATGTACCATGTCACCCAGATTTGCTAATAGAGGGTCAGATCTTTGTGGAATAGAGTGAGAGGAAGGACTTAACATAAGAGAAAGCTACAGCTAGAGCAAGAAGAAGAAAATTATTTATCCTCCAAGCTTAGTCAGTGGAAACATGGAGAGTACTGGCTCTGTAAAGTGTCTCTTTACAAAATTATGTGGTTGCTTTGAATGATCCAGAAAAACATGGACATTTTTAGTGCCTTAAAATTCATAGGCATCCTATCTAATAAAAGAGTAATATTCAAATTGACCATCACACCAAGACACAAAATGGCCACCCCATGTGGATACAAGATGGCTGCCACAAGATGACCTGCAGGGGAGGGCAGTGTGGGAAGGTAGGGGTGACAAGACCAGCAGAGGAGGGCAGTTGAGGGAGATCAGGCCTGCAAGGGAGGGCAGTTGGGGGAACCAGGCCTTCATGGGAGAGTAGTTGTGGGCAATCAGGCAAAAGAGAGGGAAGTTAGGGGTGACCAGGCTGGCAGATGAGGGCAGTTGGGAGAGACAAGATCAGCAGCTGGGGGAGACCAGGACTGCAGGAGAGGGCAGTTGGAGGGGGGACCAGGCTGGCAAAGGAGGGCAGTTGGAGGGGCAGGCCTGCAATGGAGGATAGCTGGGGCGGGGGGTGGGAGGAACCCAGGCCTGCAGAGCAGGGCAGTTGGGGGGACCGGGACTGCAGGGGAGGGCAGTTGGAAGAGACTCAGGCCTGCAGGGAGGGTAGTTGGGGTGGACCAGGCCTGCAGGGGAGGGCTTTTGGGGGGCACCAGGCCTGCAGGAGAGGGCAGTTTGGAGCCAGCAGTCTTGTATTGTGAGAGGGATGTCTGACCACCCAGGATTGGGCCTAAATGGGTGTTGTACATCCCTCAAGGAGTCCCAGATTGGAAAGGGTTCAGGCTGGGTTGAGGGACAACACGCCCCCCCAAGTTGCATAAATTTTATGCACCAGGCCTCTAGTAAGATATATGTAAGTATAACTGTTTACATATATACAAGTATATAGATAATATAAACTGTAAATCCATATCTATTTCAATGAAGTTATAACTAATATTTCATTTTCAATATAATTCTACAATATTATGTAGCACCTGTTAGTTAGAAGCATAAGGTATTAAGTTGAATAAAACAACTGGGACCATTTGTCCTACAAAGAGTAGTAGACAAGCATGCTAGTGACCATAATACGGAACATGAAAACAAATACTTTAAAGAGAAGTATAAAATTCAGGGAAAGGCTCTGGCCAGTTTTACTCAGTGATTAGAGCATCAGCCCATGGTCTGAAGGGTCCCAGATTCAATTTTCAGTCAAGGGTATATACCTTGCTAGCAGGGTCAATCTCAGGCCCCTGGGTCAGGGCATGTGCAAGAAGCAACCAACTGATATGTCTCCCTCATAATGATGTTTCTCCCTCTCTCTATCTCCTCTACTCTCTCTAAAAATCAATGGAAAAATTTCAGGGAAAGGCTGCAGAAGAGCTTGGTTTCATAACTGAAGAACTCAGGAAGAGATTCATTAAGGGAAGGTTGTTTAGGATGCATGGTAGGAAATGAAAGAAGTACTGGCATAGAGGATAGGGAGAGCCAACTCTAGGCAGACTGATGGGGTGAACAAAGGACCAGGGATGGGACTTAATTGTGTTGCTTCAGGGTTGGAGTAGGAGAATCCAAGATAAAATCAGAAGGCAGATTGGGATGTCTGGGAAGGATTTAAATGCCAGTGTCAAGGGTTTATATTCAATTTAGTAAGTTATTGAGAATTTCTTGAACAAGTGTTGATATGACTGGAGGTTCACCAAACTCATGTTAATAGGACAGCTACTTGTATGTAAAATGAACTGAAATTGGGAAGATGGAGGTAAAAGATGATGAGAATGGAGCACAAGTATGTGCCTGTCTAATCAATGACACAGTAGTTGGCAAGGAAGAAATAGACTCATTATGTCTAAGGTCCCCATGGCTAAAAATAGCACAATTTGAACATCAATAAAAATAATCACTGTAAAGGGGACATATGTAATACTTTCAGCATTAAAGATAAAATAAAATAAAATAAAATAATCACTGTGGTGGAGTCACACACACACACTCCACTAATTATCTTTGGAGGCTATTAGTTAATCAATTTACTATTTTTAAAGAGCTGGTAAATAAAGCAAAAGAAACAAACAGCTATAGTGCCTTTCTTATACAAATTCTACCTTATGGTAACCAAACGGGTAATTTGGAAATTTTCCCTCTTATGTAAGTATTGCAACTAATGAATTAAGAAGGAAAGATAGAATAGAATATATTATTTTATAACATTAATGAAATAATAGTTCCATGTCAGTGATTCTCAAAGTATAGCCTCTGGACAAACAGTATCACCATTATGGGGTGCTTCTTAATAATGCAAATTCTTGGGTCTAACCCAGACCTACGGAATCAGAAACTCAGGTTGGGGCTCAACAGTCTGTATTTTAACAAGCCCTTCAGATGATTCCAGCACACACTCCAGACTGAGAAACTCTGGTGTAGACAATAATCAGCCATGGCTTCTAATATCACAGAAAGAGACAGCTGTCTATTACTAGAGGCCCAGTACATGTAATTTGTGCATAAACTGGGGGGCGGGGTGAGTGTCTCTTAGCCCAGCCTGCACCCTCTTGCAATCCAGAACCCCTCGGGGGATGTCCAACTGTCAGTTTAGGTCCGATCCTACAAGGATCCCTGCAGGATCTAGCCTACACGGGCAGTCCAGGACCACTGGACTCCTAACTGCTCACCTGCCTGCCTGCCTCATTGCCCCTATCCACTCGTTTGCCTGCCTGATTCCCCACAACCACCATTGCCTCAGCCCCTGTGACCATGGCTTCTTCCAGAAGGTCATTCAGAAGGATGTACAGAAGGTCATTTGGCTATCCAGTCTAATTGGCATATTATGCTTTTATTATTATAGATGAGCCTACTGACAGAGTTATGCATACAGTAATTTGATATGGAGGCATTAATAGAGGCATTGATAGTTCATGCCTCCATATCAAATATCAATGTCTAGGAAACACAGAGGGCTGTAGACTATTCTAGACACGTTTTCATAGGTATGCAGTCAACAAATCCTGTCTGTGGAAAATCCAACAGAACAAATACGTTTAAGTTCTTCAACAAATGAATTTTAAAGAAAAGAAGAGAAAAAGAAAGAGAAGAGAGAATCTATAAACTGAAGAAACATGCCAACTAATTACAGTGTATGTATGAATCTTATTTCAATCTGACTCAAGTAGGCAAAAACCGTAACAAAATAGTTATAAGAAAATAAACACCAGAAAAAGGAGAACACTGACTCAAAATGTCTCATATTGTTAATTATTTTCAATGGATAATAATGTCTTGGCTATCTATTTAAATGAATTCTTATCTTTTAAAAATACATGCTGAAACATTTATAACTTCAAAATAATCTAATGGGTGTAGACAGAAAAAAAATGACCATGACTGGTAATCAGTTGCCAGATGATGGGTAAGTAAGGATTCATTATGCAATCCTGTTGACTTCTGTAAATTTTTGAAAATTTTCAAAACAATTTTTATAAAAATAGAAAGATTTCAAAGACATTTTCTCTACCTCCATACACACTGAAAATGTTTCTCAGATTAGCACCTGGAATATTTACAAAAATGGAGACCAGGAGAAAGAACTCGAGTCAGGGGGAAGAATGAGATTTTGAACCTGTTGAATTCAAGGCACTAGCAGTGTATTCATGGGAAGAATCCAGGCAGCCACTGGAAAAGTTGGACTCCAGCGTGGGAGAAAAATTGGTATTAGACAAACAGCTGGTTAGATAGCACATATTGTAGATATTAACAGACACTTGCTCTAAAAAGAAACAAACAAAAAAAGGTTAATTGCTAGAATAAGTACCAAAGTACACTGTTTTCTGACATAGCCAATGAAGAGATGATACAAAGAAAGGTTCATGTTCAGTATAAAAGATCACAAATTTCATAGCAAATCAATAATTCATAAGTCAGGATGGGCTAGGTTATGCACAAGCAGTAAGCAAGCTCAAAATCTCAATCTCTAAACATACTTAAGTGTGTATGTATATGTGTATGTGTATGTGTATTTACACTTAAAAAATACACACAGTTTGTTTGCATTTCTTATTCCTAATACACAGACAGTAATCGTCAGCAGGTATGCCTTGGTTTATCAAACTCCACCACAGGCACCATCTTGTGTGTATCTCCAGACCTATTGTTTTAAGAGGAAGCGAATGCAGGGATTCATGCCTTAGATTTGAAAGCTTCTTCCCAAAAACTTGCATGTCACTTCATCACACAGTTCATTGAACATGGCAAGTCACAAAACAGGTGCCATATCTCTCAACCTTGAGTCAGGTCTGAGCTTAAAGGAAGTGGATATGTGCAATTTTTCCAAAAGTCTAACAGAAGAAACAAAATATTTGTGAACAGCCTTACTATGGACTAAATTGGGTCTTCCTCAAATTTATACAACAAAAGCTCTGAGAGCCCACATTACTGTATTTGGAGACAAGTCCTTCACGCAGGTAATAAAGATTAAATAAGGTCATAAGGATGGGGCCCTGATGTCCTCATAAGAAGATGAAGAGACATCAGCAATGCATACACATAGGAGAAAGGCCATGTAAGGACACAGGGAAAACACTGCCCTCGCCAAGCCAGAAATAAAGATCTCAGCAGAAAGCAACCCTGCCGGCACCATGGTCTGCAACTCCCAGTCTCCAGAACTTTGAAAAAGTAAACGTCTGCTCTTTAAGCTGCCTGTCTGTGTTTTCTTGTTATGGGCCTGGACTGACTAAAGACAAGCCCTCTCACTATTACAAGCATAGAGGCTTCATTGTAGCATGAAGACTCACCAAGCAATATACAACTCTACTAGATTTTGGTGGTATTACTCTGAGGCTGAGTAATTAAATAAATTAGGTACAAACAAATACAAATCAGATGCAATTAAATGCTTCAATAAAGACTCCTCCCCAACTACAACAAAAAAGTACATTCTAATTGTTGTTCTCATACATTTCAGATCAGTATAAATATTCTAGGCTCTGGCTTCTATACCAGCTTGTTAAAAAACAAAAATGTTGCCAAGTGAACTATATTACTTCTGTCAGATTCATATGGAAATGATCTGGTATAGAGACAGAATCCTACCTGCTGGCCAATTACTGCACATGTGAAGAATAGTCGAAGATGTTTCTCTTGTATTTTTTACCAAGAAACTCACAGAGCTCAGCAAACATTATCTGATGGTCGGGCCGAAAAAAATGGTGGCGGAATAGACAGACAAATCTGGAGCTTTGTCGCTGGGCAGAGGGAAAGAGAGCAGCTGAGAGTCGCACTGGGAGTGTTTGCTGGCAAGTTAAGAGTCAGTTATCCTCCAGGAAAAGGCAGGGAACTGCTGGACCGGGCTCTTCTGGCCAGGCAGCCCCACTGCCATGGGGTTTTTGCAGGCTGGAGGCACCAGATCGAACGTGGAGACTACGCCATCTTGCAGAGGGAAGTGGATGTCTGCAGAGGTCTGAAAGCTGCGACTGAAGCACCCACCGAACAGCCTGAGACCCAGAACACTGCTTTCCAGTCGGCACAGACACGAGGCGGATTCAGAGATCTACACGGCACATGAAAAGGTCAGATTGCGCCTGGGATAAGGTGAGGTCTCCTGCCCCAGAGTACAGAGACTGCACACTGTGGGAACCGGGCTGCAGGAAAGCTGCCTTTGGAGAGGTACCTGGAGGTGGGGCAGGGCGTGATCCCTAAGTGTGGAGGCAAATTCTCTGAGCTGTTGACAGAGGGGAGCTCTGGAAAACAACTCGTTTTTATCTGAGGCAGAGGGACAGCCTGGGAGTTATTACAGTGTTCCAGCTGCAAAATCCCCCAAACTGGTTTTCAGAACCACAGAGTATCAGGATCTGATCACAGCCTAGAGAGGACCTGTGCTTTGTCTCAGGGGTCAATTCCTAAACACTGCCACCCAGTGGATGACGCACAAATTGACTCTCACATAACCACAAAAAAATAGATTAAAACATCCACAGTGGAACACAGGGAACTGCAATACCTTCCCTACTGAGAAACAGGAATGGCAAGCAGAATAATAGTGGAAGTGAAGGACCATTCTATTTTTTTCTTTTTTTCTTTTTTTAAATTTTTTTCTTTTTCATTTTTACATATTTTAATTAAAAAAACTATTTTTTTTCTTTCCACCTCAATTGATTTTACCTTTTTAATTATTACATTTTTGTTTTCAGCTAGTATTATTACTATTAGTATTTTACTTTTTTGGAAAAAAACAAGTGTCATTTTGTTTTTATTTTACTTTGGGATTAGAGTTCTACATTCTATTTTCATCTTTCCTTTAGTATAATTTTACTCCATCTCAACTCCACCTTTATGGCAACACTTTCCTCCTAACTTTCCCCATTTTGTTGACTTGTTTCTCTTTCACTTTTCCAACTTTAGATTCTCCCTATTCTTTCTCTTTACCTGGTTAAAATTTCACCCCACTTATATATCTAATTTCAAATTCCCTAATACAAGTCCATACAAACCTCTCTCTTCCTGTCTTCACTAGCCAAAAAGTTTTTTTTCTCTTTGTCCTTTTGTTGCTATTTGCCTGAACAGTGATTATATCGATTTTTTGTACTTTTCGTGAGATTGTTTTAGTTTATTCTACTTGTTTTATTTTACTTTTTTCTTGCTTTGCTCTCTTTTCCCTCACCTCCCTCGATAACAGTTGTTATTTGAAGTTTCTATTAATCTCTAGTTACTTGTTGCTGGCCTTTATTGGGATTAGTGACTGTTCTATTGGAATTTTCTCCTGACATCTATATTTTGGTCCCCTTTTCTCTCTTATCCACTTTCTTTTCACTCTGACTTTGTTCTCTTTCTTTTTTCTTTTTCTTCTTTTTCTTTTTTTTAAATTTTATTTTATTTTTGTTCATTTCTTTATTTATTGTCTTTCTCCCTCCCCCAATTTAATTTTGGCACTTCTTTCCTTTCTTTTTCCCTCATTTTCCACTTCTTCTTTCTCTACTTACCCATAATTTGTCTTTCATTGGTGGTCACCTTATTGGTGATTATTAACATCATGAATATATTTCTGTTCAGTGAATTGTGTGCTGTACCAGGTCGTGTTGTAGTTTGTGCCTTTGAATCAATGTAGGAGAGAGAACTACATAACCAGACACCCAGAGAAGAAAGACCATGGGCAGAAGAAGAAACAGCCTGCATACGACAGATAGGCAGGTATCACCAGAAAAGTAAGTAAATGAAATAGAAGCACAAATAAGTCTGCCAGAGAAAGAGTTCAGAGAAATGATCATAAGGTGGATGAAAAGAATGGAAGACAAATTCGACAATATGAGTAAGAGCCAAGAGGAAATGAAGAAGACCCAACAGGAAATGAAGAAAAAGCAAGAAGAAATGCAAAAAGAAATAAAAAATGACATCACTGTTTTAAAGAACTCAATAGAAAGCATCAAAAGTAGACTAGAAGAAGCAGAGGACTGCATCAGTGAGCTAGAAGACACGGTAGGAAAAAATACCCAAGTACAGCAGCTTCTAGAAATAAAATTAAAAAGCAGGAGGAGAGCCTAAGGGAACTTTGGGATAACATGAAAAAAAACAACATCTGCATAATTGGGGTTCCAGAAAGAGTGGAAACTGAACAAGGATTAGAGAACCTGTTTGAAGAAATAATGACAGAAAATTTCCCCAATATAGGAAAGAAAAAACCCACACAAATCCAAGAAGCTCACAGAGTCCCAAGCAAAATGAACCCCATAAAACCGACACCAAGGAACATTATATTAAATTGGCAAACACCAATGACAAAGTAAGAATCTTAAAAGCGGCCAGAGAGAAACAGAAAGTTACCTGCAAAGGAACCCCCATAAGACTAGCTACTGATTTCTCAACAGAAACTCATCAGGCCAGAAGAGAATGGAATGAAATATACAAAGTCATGCAAAGGAATGGTCTGAATCCAAGAATACTATACCCTGCAAGGCTTTCAATCAAAACTGAAGGTGAAATCAGACGCTTCACAGACAAAAAAAACTAAGGGAATATATTACCACCATTTAAGCAATGCAAGAAATGTTAAAGGGTCTGCTGTAATAAAAAGAAATAGGAAGTGAACAAGGAACTCTGGCCTAAAGACTAAAAATGGCGACAGATAAATACCTATCAATAATAACTTTAAATGTAAACAGATTAAATGCTCCTTTCAAGAGACATAGGGTAATCGATTGGATAAGAAAACATGATCCATATATCTGCTGTCTGCAAGAAACCCACCTCAGGAAAAGAGATGCACACAGATTGAGGGTGAAGAGATGGAAGCTGGTATTTCAGGCAAATGGAAATGAAAAAAAAAGCTGGGCTTGCAATACTTATATCTGAAAAATTAGATCTCAAAGTGAAGGACATAACAAGAGATAAAGGCCACTTCATAGTACTAAAGGGAACAATCCAACAAGAAGAAATAACTCTGGTAAACATATATGCACCTAATATAGGACCACCTAAATACATGAAAAAACTCCTGGAGGGTATTAAGGGAGAGATTGACAGCAATACAATCATAGTAGGAGACTTTAATACCCCACTGTCACCATTGGACAAATCCTCTAAATAAAAAATCAGCAAAGAAATATCAATCCTAAATGACTCATTAGACAAGATGGAATTAATTGACATCTTCAGAACATTTCACCCCAAAGCCACAGAATATACATTCTTCTCCAGTGCACATGGGTCATTTTCAAAGATAGATCATATGTTGGGTCATAAGAAAAGTCTCTTCAAATTCAAGAAGATAGAAATCATATCAAGCATTTTCTCAAACTACAGTGGCATAAAACTGGAAATCAACTATAATAAAAATAATAGAAAGAAATCAAACACATGGAGACTAAACAGCATGCTATTAAACAACAACTGGGTAACCAGAGAGATCAAGGAAGAAATAAAAAACATCATGGTAACAAATGACAATGACAACACAACAATACAAAATTTATAGGACACAGTGAAAGCAGTCTTGAAAGGGAAGTTCATAGCCCTACAAGCCTACTGCAAAAAACAGGAAATAATGGTAATTAATTACCTAAACCTACAATTCAAAGAGCTAGAACGAGAGAAACAAGAAAAGCCCAGTGTACACAGAAGGAAGGAAATAGTGAAGATCAGAGCGGAGATAAACAACTTGGAGACCAAAGAAACAATTCAAAAGATCAACAAAACAAAGAGCTGGTTCTTTGAAAGGATAAACAAGATTGATGGATCCCTAGCCAGGCTCACCAAGAAGCACAGAGAGAAGACCCAAATAAACAAAATCAGAAATGAAAGAGGAGAAATAACAACAGACCCTGCGGAAATACAAAGGTGTTAAAAAATACTATGAACAAACTATTCCAACAAATTGGACAACCTGCAAGAAATGGACATTTTTCCTAGAAAAATATAACCTCCCAAAACTCAACGAGGAGGAATCTAAACATCTCAATAGTCCAATAACTATGGAAAAAATTGAAGCAGTCATCAAAAAGCTTCCAGCAAATAAAAGCCCGGGACCAGATGGCTACACAGGAGAGTTTTACCAAACTTTCAAGGAAGAATTAAAACCTATCCTCCTCAGCCTATTCAAAAACATTCAAGAAGAAGGAACACTTCCAAACACCTTCTATGAAGCCAGCATCACCCTAATACCAAAACCAGATAAAGACAACACAATGAAAAAGGATTATAGGTCAATATCTCTCATGAACATAGATGCCAAAATCATCAACAAAATTCTAGCAAATCGGATCCAGCAGTACCTCAGAAAGATCATACACCATGACCAAGTAGGATTCATCTCAGGAATGCAGGGATGGTACAATTTCCTTAAATCTATAAACATGATACATCACATAAAAAATTGAGAAATAAAAACTACATAGTCATATCAATTGATGCAGAAAAAGCATTTGACAAAATCCAACACCCTTTCTTGATAAAAACTCTCAGCAAAGTGGAAATAGAAGAATAATATCTCAACATAAAAAAGCCATATATGATAAACCCACAGCTAACATCATACTCAATGGGTAAAAACTAAAACCATTACCCCTAAGAACAGGAACAAGACAGGGATGCCCACTCTCACCTATCTATCCTGTTCGACATAGTACCGGAAGTATTAGCCATTGCAATTAGACAAGAAGAAGAAATAAAAGGCATCCAAATTGGAAAAGAAGAAGTAAAGCTGTTTTTATTTGCAGATAACATGATACTGTACATAAAAAGCCCAAAAGACTCCATTCCAAAACTAATTGACTTAATTAATGAATTCGGCAATGTAGCAGGATACAAAATTAATGCTAAGAAGTCTGTGGCATTTCTATACACTAATAGTGAAATTACAGAAATAGAGACTAAAAAAGCAATCCCATTTACCATCACACCAAAAAATTAAGATACCTAGGAATAAACCTAACTAAAGAGGGAAAAGACCTATATGTAGAAAACTACAGGACACTGAAAAAAGAGATAGAGGAAGATGTTAACTGATGGAAGAGCATACCATGCTCGTGGATTGGGAGAATCAACATCATTAAAATGTCCATATTACCCAAAGCAATCTATAGATTCAATGCACTACCCATTAAAATACCAATGACATATTTCACAGACTTAGAAAGAATTCTTCATGGATTCATCTAGAACAAAAAAAGACCACGAATAGCCACAGCAATTCTGAGAAAGAAGAATAAAGTAGGTGGGATCTCAATACCAGATTTCAAGCTATATTCCAAAGCAACTGTTCTCAAAACAGCCTGGTCCTGGCACAAGAACAGACATATAGACCAATGGAATAGAATAGAGAACCCAGATATCCACCCAAACTGCTATGCTCAGCTAATATTTGACAAAGGAGGCATGAACATTTAATGGAGTCAAGATAGCCTCTTCAATAAATGGTGTTGGGAAAATTGGATGGATACATGCAAAAAAATGAAACTGGACCACCAACTTATATCAAATACAAAAATAAACTCAAAATGGATACAGGACTTAAACATTAGAAGGGAAACCATAAAAATACTAGAGGAATCCACAGGCAGCACAATCTCAGATATATGCCGAAAGAACTTCTTCACTGATACTGCTCCAAAGGCAACTGAAGCTAAAGAAAAAATAAACAAATGGGACTACATCAAAATAAAAAGCTTTTGCACAGCAAAAGAAACCATCAACAAAACAATAAGAAAGACCACTGTATGGGAGAACATATTTGCAAATGCTATCACTGATGAAGGTTTAATCTCCAAAATCTACAGCCAACTTAAGAAAAGGAATTTAAACGATACAATAAAAAAATGGGCAACGGACCTAAATAGAACCTTTTGGAAAGACTACAGAAGGAAGGCCAACAGACACATGAAAACATGTTCAAAGTCACTAATCATTCGAGAGATGCAAATCAAAACGACAATGCAATACCATTTTATACCGGTCAGAATGGCAATCATCAACAAATCAACAAACGACAAGTGTTGGCAAGGATGAGGAGAAAAAGGAACCCTTGTGCACTGTTGGTGAGAATGCAGACTGGTGCAGCCACTGTGGAGAACAGTATGGAGTTTCCTCAAAAAACTAAAAATATATCTCCCATTTGACCCTGTAATCCCACTCTTAGGAATTTATCCTAAAAAATCACAAACACCAATCAGAAAGGATGTATGCACTCCTAGGTTCATAGCAGCACAATTTACAATAGCTACAATTTGGAAACAGCCTACGTGCCCGTCAGCAGATGAGTGGATCAGAAAACTGTGGTACATCTACACAATGGAATTCTATGCTGCCATTAAAAAGAAGGAATTCTTACCATTTGCAGCAACCTGGTTGGAACTGGAGAGCCTTATGCTTAGTGAAATAAGCCAGTCAACGAAGGAGAAGCATCACATGATCTCACTCATTTGTGGATAATAAAGAACATTATAAACTGATGAACAAAAGGATAGATACAGAGGCAGTAAAGCATCAAACAGACTTTAAAATTACAGCAGGAAGATTAAGGTTAGGTGAGGTAGATAAGAGATCAATCAAAGGACTTGTATGCATGCATATAAGCCTAACCAATGAACATAGACACTGGGGGTTGGGGTATGCCTGGGAGGGAGGGGGGCAATGGGGAGATATGTAAAAAAAATAATAATAAAAACATTATCTGATGGTCTTCAAAGGTACAACATGAAGGAATAATTCACCATTAGCTCAATGACAAAAAAAAAAGAAAAAACAGAAGGAAGAAAGTAGAAATTTGTGACATTTTTTCCTCCACTTTCATGACATTTCTTTCTCACCCTTTACTCCAAAGTCACAGAACTGCTTTCATCTTATGAAGGTGGCACAGCTCTCTCCTCAAGTCTGTGCTCTTCCCACTGGCTGGGATCTCCACAGAGACCCTTGACTCTGCTTCCCTTTCCTGCACCTAATGGCTATCCTTTCCCTATTAAGACTACATGAGCATCCTTTCAAGTTCTGCCACAGTACTTCTATAGTTCAGTTACCATAGCATTCATCTAGAGTATTAAAATTGCCTTTACACCGGTGTATCCCTCAGGGGACTGCATCCCTCATTTCTACTCTGGAAAGGGCTGTGATGGCCTCGGGACAGGCAGGAAGCTTTGCTGATACCTGGGGAATGCTTTGTCATTGCCCAATCTGGAC
Organism: Lasiurus cinereus; assembly: GCA_011751065.1. Lineage (NCBI taxonomy): Eukaryota > Metazoa > Chordata > Mammalia > Chiroptera > Vespertilionidae > Lasiurus > Lasiurus cinereus. The sequence goes on along the minus strand of JAAGEH010002534.1, from coordinate 22,076,208 downwards.
GAGAGTAAGAGTGCCCACTGGAAACATCTGACCAGGCAGGACCTGATAAACTGAAGTGGAGTAAACTTTAGACAACCTGTGCCGAGGCACACTCTAAAGCTTGAGAAATAATAATATCAAATATTAATTAATTACTTATTATATGCCAGACACAGTTATAAGAATATGTAAAAAAGGACCAGTATATGTAAACAGGAAGAAGAGATTTTAGGATGCTTTGTTCATCTGCTATCTCCAAGAGTTCATGGGAAACTGATTAGAAGTCAAAAAGAAGGGTAGAGGCATTTCCTAAGGAAGGTACCTACCTTTCCCCACTTGACTACTAAGAGGTGCTTTAAGGGACACCTTTATTCATTTTCTTAAAATATTTTTATTGATTCAGAGAGGGAGGAGAGGGAGAGATTGATGGAAACATCCATGATGAAAGAGAATCAGTGATAGACTGCCTCCTGCATGCTCCTACTTGGGATTATTGAGCCTGCAACCTGGGTATGTGCTCTTGACTAGAATCAAACCTATGACCCTTCAGTCCACAAGCCAATGCTCTATCCACTGAGCCAAACTAGGTAGGGCTAAGGGGACACCTTTATATGTATCCTCTAGAGTTTGGGAGATACAGAAGATGGTGTCTGATGTGTGTCTACAGAATATAAAGGTGATGGTGATGTCCAAGACACTCAAGACTAGAAAGACCTAGAGAGAGATCTGCATGTCCAGGGATGGGTGAGGATGTATCATGAAGCACGAAGGTCCTGTGAGCTGGTGAACTCTATCCAAGAGGACCTGGGGAAAGTGATACAGAAAAGAGTAGACTGTAGAAATCGAAGGGAAGGGGGGAAGTTAAGGATGATACCAGCTAACCAGGTGTATCCACAATCCACAAGAGTTCCAAGGAACAACATCTGCTTAGACACCAGCAAACCAGAGAGTATGATGCTAGGTTAAGACAGGACCTACCACTTCATCTCTCAATCCTCTCTCCCTACCCTGAAGGGACAGGGCATAGTGTGGGGTGGGATAGGAGGGCACTAACAAAGTAAAGAGGTCATGCTCTCTCCACCTTGGGCTTCCAGGTCTAGTAACACTGAGGGAAGAAGCTCTGAATGGAATAAGAGTGCTGAATATGTGTTATTACACTGAGCTGGACATTTTAATTACTGAAACTGGGACAGTCTTGTGACTGATATGGACTAGATTGGAATCTAAATTGGTGCTGATACAATGGAAATCAGCATGAAAGTTCCTAAAAAATAAAATTAAAAGTAGAACTACCATATAATCTAGCTATCCCACTTCTGGGTATATATCCAAATGAAATGAAAACAGGACATCAAAGAGATATATGCACCCTCATGTTCATTACATCATTATTCACAACAGCCAAGATATGGAAACAACTGAAGGATCTGTCAGTGGATGAATGGGTAAAGAAGAAGTGATATGCATACAATGCAATATTGCTCAGGTGTGAGAAAGAAGGAAATCCTGCCATTTGTGACAACATGAATGGACCTTGAGGGCATTATGCTAAGTGAGATACATCACACACAGAGAGAATGACAAATACTGTATTGCATCACTTATATGTAGAGTCTAAAAAGAGTCACACTCATAGAAACAGAGTAGAAAAGTGGTTGCCAGGGGCTAGGGTGTGAGGAAAATGGGGAGAGGCTGGTAAAAGGGCATAAACTTTCAGCTATTAGATGAATAATTTAGATCTGAGGATCATATGTATAATATGGTAACAATACTTGATAACACAATATTATATCATTAAAATTTTGGAAGAGAATAGAATTTAAACATTCTTACACATACAGAATATAAATATGTGAGGTGATGAATATATTAATTAAATCTGATGAGAGTAATTCTCTCACAATGTATTCATAAACTTTAAACACCTTGCAATTTTGTCAACTACACCTCAATAAAGGAAAAAAAAAGCTATACAAGATGTCTGTTAACACAAAGCAAGAACTGACCCACACATGGTACAGTGAGAGAAAGAAAATAGGTGGTTTTATGATTGTACCCCATTGAGTCCATCTCAAAGAACAAATTTATTATGCTTGCCCAGAACTTGGAAATTATAGCTAAACTCTGACAACTCCTTTTAGAAAAAAAAGAACACAGCTTCCAAAATTAGGTGTTGTTTCTAACTCTGGATCCCCAGTTATTTAATTATCTCTGAGCTTCAGTTTCTGCATCTGTGAAACAGGTGTTAAATTATTTAATCTCCATGGTTTTCTCAGGAGAAAAGTATTAATAGTTATTATTTTACTGATAAGGAGGTTGTGCACAGATAAGCTGAGTACAGTTGACCTCTTTTTCTGTGTACTAGTAGGCAGTAGCTGGGATCTACCACCAGGCAGTTTCCCATTATGAAACATTTCCCCTTCAAATTACATAGATGGGGAACAGGACTTAAGTCAGAACACTAAGGCCAAAATCCTGCTTCAACCTTTAGCAGATGTTTGTTTAGGAGAGATTAATCAAATTCCAAGTATCTTCATCTATTAAAATATGGCCAATAATATCTGCCCTGTCTACTGCTTAGGATTTTAACAATATTCAAATTAGATAATTTTTTTTAAATTATATTTTTATTGATTTTTTACAGAGAGGAGGGGAGAGGGATAGAAGGTCAGAAACATCTAGGAGAGAGAGACATCAATCAGCTGCCTCCTGCACGCCCCCTACAGGGATGTGCCCACAACCAAGATACATGCCCTTGACCGAAATCGAACCTGGGACCTTTCAGTCCCCAGGCCGACGCTCTACCCACTGAGCCAAACCGGTTTTGGCTCAAATTAGATAATTTATATGAAAATACTTTATAGCTAACCAATTGCTTTAAATAATGAGTAGACACATTATGGTCTAAATGTTTGTCCCCCCTACTACCACCCCAAAATTCATATGTTGAAATCTAATCCCCAATGTGAGTGTTAAGAGGTGGGAATCTCTGGGAGGTGATGAGGATATGAGGGTGGGTCCCTCAGGAAAGGAATCAGTGGCCTTGTAAAAGGAGGCCAGAGAGCTAGCTTACTCTCTCTCCAGCACGTGAGGACACAGTGAGAAGTCTGTAACCTGGAAGAAAGACCTCACCAAAACCTGACCATGTTGCCACCCTGATCTCGGACTTCTAGCCTCCAGAATTGAGATATCAAAGACTGTTTTTTATAAGCCACTCAGGCACTTTTTTATAGTGACTTGAATGAACTAAGACAACACCTAATGAATACATTTGGGTTCTCGCAATGAATTTTATTGGAGGGAAAATATGATGAAATAAAGATAATGAAAGAATCTCTAATGAGACATATAATTTTTTTGTTTCTTATTTGGCAATAGCTATTGGATTCAGTAATAATTTCATAATGTTTAGCATCATCATTATAAGATTTATTTAATATCACCAGTGCCAAATTTATTCTAATGAATATACATTTGAGCCTCATTCCTTAGAGCATTAAATCTACTGCATGAGTGGGAGGCCACATCTCAAGCCTTAAAGCCTCCAGCCAAAAGAAATTGGGTTTAAATGACTAGAGTTGTTCAAAACATAAATATGTTCATGTGGTATTGTTTTTAAGGAGTTCAAGTTGTAGGCTTGATGAAATAGAAGAAACATATTTCTCCAAACCAGTTATTACTATTTTATCACTGGCTTCTGTCTCACACACGGTCCCAAAAGATGATAGAATCTACCATGGCTTCTTGGTTCTAACCTGGGGCATTTTGAACATCATAGGCTGGAACCTGTACATAGCCACAGGCCTTTTTTTAAAAAAAAGTAATAATAAGGCCTTTTCCCTATACTAGAGTCATCCAATAGAAGCCATTAATGCCAGTCACAAATGTGATTTTAAATCTTCTAATAACCACATTAAATTAAGCCACACATAGTAAAAAAAAAAACTGGTGAAATTAATTTTAACAATATATTTTCTGTAATCCAATATATCCAACATACTGTGTTTTCAACATGTAATTAATATAAAAACTATTAAAATGTTTTACTTTTTTTTCCATGCTATGTCTTCAAAGCTGTCTTGTGTTTTGTATGCATAGCACACCCTAATGCAGGCTGGCTACATTTCAAGTGCTCAGTAGCTGCATGCAGCCACTGCTGTCATAGTAAATAGTTCTGGTTTATGCTCAGTGGGCCTCTTCCTAGCCCTCAGGGAGTCCCTTCTGAAAATAGAAGTCAAATCTTGAAGTGACAAAACTTATTGTAGAGTTATGAAACCCACCAGAGGTACACAAGGCAACAGCTAAGTCAGCAGCAGCCTACATGGGTTATAGTTGGAAATGCCCATTATTTTTCACTGATAAGCAGAGAGCATTGTGTTGACTTGTCTGTTTTACAACCGAAAGGACACTGGGTTTAAGAGCACAGCCTCTTTGATTACTTAGCTGTCCAGCCTCAGGACAAGCATATTTGCAGGTTTTCAGTAAATTCAACTTCTCAGAGTCATAATCTTTATTAAAAGAAAAAGCTTTCCTAATCTATAGGGATCTGGTAAAGGTCAATATTTTGGTTACTTTCTTTGATTGACAAGAGCATTAAAACTTTGCTCTCTGGGCCAAGTGAATTGTCATTGTATTGGAATACTGAGTACAAATCTATGGAATATGCTTCATGCTCTGCACATTTTTTCTTGTTATTGCATTTAGCAGCTCTTACTATTTTTATTAGATTTCATTCCATATGCCCATAATTCAGATCTTCTTTATTTTCTAAAAATGTGTCAGTCTTTGCTTTAAGCCAAGGTACACCATCTGAGTGACTTATCTCTCTTCGTGACTATAAGATGATTAGGAAATGTGTCCTTTTCACTCAAATTCATATGAAGTCTTTATTTCCCTGTATGCCAGCAGTGCTCCCTGCAGTTATCTTTTGGAGGCCAAAGTTTACTTGTGAATATACCTAGACAACCAGCTGTCCTTCTATATCCTTCTTTCTTCTCCAGCTCTCTCTGAAAATGTGCCATTTGGGTAAACCCTGATTATACTATTGATGTTGGTAAGTCAGAACTACTGGTATCAACTGAATGCAAGTAGTCCTTTAAAAAGGTCTAATCTACTTAGTTCCAAGATGATTATTCTCCATCCCAACACCCTCATGTGTCACAGTCAATGTCTATACTTCCACACTAATAGAGAGATCAGTCAATAAGTCATACAAAAACAGAGAATGACCTCTAAACTACTTATATTTCAGATTGAACCAAAATATGTGTTTGGATTTGCCATTTGTCATGTTGCCTAAGATTTACTGAGCTGCTTGTTTTTTAGTTTTTGACTAAGTGTTTTTATTAATATTAAATCATGTTCCTTGGGTATCTACCAATAGAAAATAAGTGAATAAAAAATTTTCCAAATGTAACCAACAGGGCAGTTAATCTGTCTAAGAATTGTCAAAAGCTCACTGTATCATCTCTTCTTTTTTTAAATTTAGGAATAGTATACTGATATTTAGAGAGAGAAGAAGGGAGCGGTAGAAAGAAGCAGTGATGTGAGAGAGTAACATCCATTGCCTGCCTCCCATATGCCCCTTACCAGGGATGAGTCCGAAACCCAGGCACGGACCCTCATTGGAAATTGAACCAGAAACTTTTTGGTGCACAGGACAACACACAACCAACTGAGCCACACCAACCAGGGCTGTTTCCTTATTTTCATTTTTTGGTGAAATGTTTACTGGGGACTGCTTTGACCAAGGCACTGTGCTGCTTTCTCTAACTCTATCTTCAGGAGCTCACACTTTATAGAAAATATAAGTTGTGCAGCTAAATGACAGGTACACATGGTAGAGAGTGCTAGTTTTGTAAGACAGTCATAGACAAAATTGTCTGCCATGGCAATTCAAAGAGAGGAGAGAAGCATCAGAGAAAATTATGGGCAAGAGATCATTTAAATAGGCCTGAACCAGTGGGCTGGATTTGGACATTTGAAGGAATAAGTAAAGAATAAGCCAGGCAGAGAAAGCAGGTTTCTTTTAAAAGTTACCTGCTCCTGAAGAAACTACATAACAGGTATTAATTTAGAGCATTCCAGTCAAAAGATGTGTTGCTCACAAAATTGCGAATTATTACCTATCTATATATAGAAAAGCCTAAGCGACCATTACAACCAGTCAACGACTCAACTGGTCGACCAGTCACTATGATGACACATGACCATCAAGGGGCAAATGCTCAGTGCAGGAGCTTCCCCCTGATGTTCAATGCCTGCCCACAGCCAACCTCCTACAGCCTGCCAACCTCCTGTAGTCCCTTCCCCAGGCCAGCCCTGATCACCAGCCAGGCCATGGGACCCCATCTGTACACAAATTTGTGCAGATCTCTAGTTCACTAATGAAATAATTATTGAGGCCATTCCCCAGAAAAACTGGCTTTTGTCTTTGTAACTCAAATAACAATAAAACATAGAGTGAGAACAAGGCTTTCTTATTGCTACATTATGCTTTCCAAGAATAAAACACAATATACCCGTTAGAAGGAAAACATAATTTTCACCCCAAACATTTGTTGTGTGTTCATATACTTGATAGCAGACACATACATGGATACAGCAACATTTCTACTGAATGAATTTCTGAAGGAAAAAAATTCTAAAAAGTATACATTCTTGAGCTGGCATTATCTCTGAAAAAATAGTGCTCTTCTTTGATTCTTTAAATGCAAATATATATATATATATATATATATATATATATATATATATATACACTTTTTAAATTAATGCTCTCAATAAGTAATGGAGCAATAAGTTAATCTATAAAAGGAATGCCAGAAAAAAATTCAACTAATGAAGGTTTCAGAATATGCCACCCCAAAATATGTTACTTTGGTGTTAGATTATTTTGAGCTGAAGGCAATTGAGAAATAGCAGATGCAGGAGGAACACTCTGTCTTCCTCCTCTCTTTCTAAAAGCAGGGTATACATTTTCATTTGTCAAGGTGTCTCCCTCTCCTGTACCAGGAGGGAATGACTCTCAATCACAAGAGATGGCTCTTACCACCAGAGACACACACTGACTTGAGTCTGCATAACAAATTTTACTAAATATTGTGTGTCTTCCATTAGCTTCCTTCAAACAGTTACCTTCTCAAAATTTTATTATCCCTAGAAATCACTTCTCCATAGTTTATTACCCTTTGTTAAAATGGTATATAAGCTCTCAAACCTAACTACTTCTTTCAGTTTTCAATTCTTTTCTGTGAAGTTCTATTTAGTTAACTTCATGTACTAACTAAATAAATACTTTCTTCTAAATAAACACTTTCTTCTATTATTCTATCCCTTGTCACTTTAATTAACAGGCCCCAGCTATAGTACTCAGGAGTGTCAAGAAAGACTTTTACTACTCCCTACACCAGTGACATCTTCAGTACTCAATAAAGCTTTTTGAAAGACACTGACCAGCAACCTTAAGATATAATCTCTTGGGCCCAGGAAATCATTAGAACTAGGTTGAGGTGGGGAGAGATGGTATCCTGGAAACCAGACCAGCCCAGTTTATTTGTGACACAAACCCACACTCACATCTCAGTTAAAATGTAACTTACTAAGTAGAGGTATGTTCTGAAAATGAGTCTTCTGATGGCATTGTGGCATGTTTTCTGCTGCTCCCAAGTGTCTCAAAACTCAGGTCACCAGAGAAGAACTAAACCTTTTTTTGCTTCTGTTTTTCAACATTTATATAACTCTATTTGATTAGCATTGTGACAGAAAGTACCTGTGGTATTGTAAGGTGAATTGGGCAGATAATAAACCTAACTCATTTGGCCTTTAAACTTAGAGGACTTCCTTTCAACACAGAAGCACATCTTGCCATTTGAAGATTTGAAGGCTCATGCAAAAATGAGATTTTTTTTTTTTAGGTTTTGTTTCCCAGGCAACTGCTCTCAATTCAAGATTGAATGAGAACACAAGAATCCCCCAGAGACAACCCCCCTCATCACCTCCCCTTATCCTCTTACTGCAATAAAGCTGTAAACTCTGAGGACCCAGGATTCTACCCTTCTTTGGAGAATGAAAGGAGATGCAGGGCATAGTTCAGAAAGATGCTAAATTCACAAGCACAAAATGCCTGCCAGCAGGCAACACATTCTGGAACCATTCTGTATAACATCGGCAGAATAGAAGCCCAAGTTGACCAACATATTAGTCAAAAAAAGCTCTTCTGTCATTTGTCATAACCTTTAAGCAGCAGTTGATCTCAGTTAATAATGGGACAGAGCCACAAAGTACAGCCTTAATTTCTGGATGACAACTGAATGACTGCCAGGGTAGTTTAGAACAGCACAAGCCACAGTGTCCACTGTTAAAATAGTTCCTGAAGTCTGCATTTGAGGAGCCTGAAATCACCAGGGATTCTGTAATCACCTTGGCTAATATAAACTTGGAGGTTTTCCAATAGTTTCAGGACCTATTAAATTTATATCATACATGTCAACTATGAAAATATGCTTTGTACTCATGATTAAAATATAAGCAGCACTTCTCCCCAGAAGATTATGCCTTTTTAAAAAAAATCAGAATCCCTCTACACTTTCTAAAGCAATATTGAGTATCTTGGGAAGTGGTGGGTAGAGACGACAGCATAAGGACATCTTAAACGTGTTATTTCAAAGACATTTTCCTTTTTCAATGTGATCATGGCACTAGTCTTGTGATATAAATCACAAGGAGCATATGGCAATTTGACATTTGAAATCAAAAGTAACTGTTGCTAGACATTAAAAATACCTTCTTGGTAGGTAAAAGGTAAAACTGTGTTTTTTTAAAAGAAAGATCAGATGAATATATTTTTATTAAGCTTTCACTGTTATTGTCCCCATTCATCCATCACTACCCCTACCAAGTGTATTTCAGAGAAATTTTTCTAAGAATTACTATATGAAAAATTCCTTTCAGTGATGAGGTATATATAAAAAGAAGAGAGATATATTAATATAGACATAAATCTAAATTATTCTGGAGAGACTATTTATGTTTTTTTCTGAATATCAAGATTTCTTGCTATCTTACCCTGATAAAATTAATCTACATATTGTGTCTCTGTATTTACTATTGAATACAAAAATAAAAAGGTCATTGAACCAGTCATTTTCCAGTCATTTTTCTTTGTTTGTTACCTTCTGATGGATGACCTATTCCATTAGATTGACAGAATTACTTATTAAACTTTCAACTGAGAGAATATGACATTTTTTTAACCTCAAGCTCTTTTCCCCAAAGTCACCTAGAAGACATTTAGGCTATCTTTCGCCCCTCAGCATGACTATCTTTCTGGCACTGGAGACAGGTAGATATTCAGGAAATGCAAACCTATTCTAATGGCCCAATAATCCTCTGATCTGTGGGAATGAAGATCAAGGGGAAAGGTTCATGTTCCCCAAACCCAGGGCTACCTGGCTACTTTTCCTTGTCAAATACTTATTGACTACGTAAATAATAAAATAATTTTAAAATTCAGGAAGCTTTGGTAGTATATATATCGGACTTTAAGTAGAATGGAATGTTCACAAAATGTCAGATCTATTTGTGAGACAAGTTTTTTAGAGAGAAATAACTGTAAAATAAGTGTGAAGGTGAGCAGGAAGGAAAGAAGGATGGTGATCTAGCCCAATTAGAATAGCACTTTAATTAAATGAACAGGAAATGGTGCAGATTCACCACTGAACTGATTATAATTTAGTGCTGTGAAAAATAATGTTCTTTTTGAAACTAAAAAAATGCCAGTACTTCCATGGTGTTTATCCCATCCAATTTTACAAAATCTCAAGTAGGAGACAATAATAGATAAAACAGAAATAAAGAAAAGAAAGAATGAAAAAAAGGATAAAGAGTATAAACCATGAATAAATAAAAAAGAAAGAAACATAAGAAAAAGAGAATGATTATAAAGGTGGCTCAGAAATTTGTAAGATCATAGTTCTGTATCTGTATAGGACAAAAAAAGAGAACAATTAATAATTATTATTACTCACAGTTAAAATGTCAAAGATAAAAATTACATATTTAGTTTATTAGTTTATGTTGTTCATCAGATTCCATCTATAAGTGAAACCACATGGACTGATATTTCACTGACAGGTTTATTTCACTTAGAATAATACTCTCCAGGTCCATCCATGCTGTTGCAAAGGGTAAGGTTTCCTTCTTTTCTATGGCTGAGCATTATTTCATTGTGTAAATTTACCATAGTTTTGTTTTGTTTTGTTTTGAGAAATGTCTGAAATTTTACTGCCTATGTTTTCTTCTAAGATTTTTATGGATTTGAGTCTAACATTTATATCTTTAATCCATTTTGAGTATATTCTTGTGTATGGTGTAATAATGCAGTCTAATTTCATGTTATTGCACATATCTGTCCAATTTTCTCAACACCATTTATATTCTTGCATTCTTTGCCAAATATTACTTGGCCATAAAGGTATGGGTTTAGTTCTGGGCTCTTTATTTTGTTCCACTGATCTATATCTCTCTTTGTATGTCAGTTCCATGCTGTTTTGGTACAGGCAAGGTGGATAAATGAACAGAAGTGTTTTACTTGGAGGCAGAGAACCTTTAATGAGCCATACCAGTAGACTTCAACTCTGAAAGACAGTATGCCAAAGGGACATCTCCAGAACCCATATATAGATACCTTAAGGGGCTAGAAATTAGTTCTCAAAATTAATTTGTTTCTAAGTATTAAGATTTCAAATGTAATGGTATGTCTTGCCCACATTTCACTCCTGGAAAGTTTAATGTACAGTTGTTACATGACTATCTAGCTAGAATATTTGTAAGAGAATTTCTACAGTAAGTTGTAGATTCTGGAGGGCTGTACTGTTATCTAACATCTCTCCTCAACTGCAAAACTCAAGAATAATGTGATGTTGCTAGAAGGATTTCCACATCAGGTGACTACCAATTCCTACCATCTTCTACATTTTTACCATTTTGACAGTTCAGGAATCATATCCCAGAGGCTCAGCCTTTTCTTGTTTAAGTCACATAAACACATCTCTTAATTTATTAAGCAGATCTACATAGAGGGATCCATTTCTTTGTAAGAATAAGCCAATGAGCAAAATGCCTATAAGAAGCCCTCTGCTAAAAAATATAAAGCATACTCTTGCATTTTTGTGCTAACAGGTGCTGCAAAGCAGTGAGATTTTCTAATTTTCTAGTTCTTGTTTTTCATGACAACATCTGTTGACCTAAAATGGTATTCATATAGCACATATGTGCCAGGAATTGCAAAGGTAGACAAAAGTAGAAAAGGAGGCAGGTGTTGTTCAGGAAGTAGGAAAAAGGGAAGGCAGGGGTTTTCTTTGTTTTTGTTTTGTAATTGACTTTTGAAAATCAGAAACAAACTAAAAAAATACTCACATCGGACCCAATTGACACTGAGCTGGAATGGGCAGGTGGAGGCTCTTTGCCAAGACTGGCCAGGTGACTGCTTGATTGATGGAGCTGTGTTGTCAAGGTTGTGACTGCTCAAGCAAATAGCCTTTTAGATATTTTCCTTCCCTTAAAAATTTTGTAATATCTCCTGCTAAGTGTTCAGTTTTTGCTTGCTTTGTTTCATGTTAAACCTACTTCGAAGGTCAGGAACAACCAATCCTACCATTTCCCTAATTCTATGCTGTTTTTCCTCCTGTGGCACAAAAGAGCTCCTGACTATTCTCAGGCATCCAAACTAAGATAATCATGAGTCTCGATGGCACTCACAGAAAAGGAGTGAGTTTTAAGTATATCTATTCTCTCAAAGAGTCTATATTTTTGGAATGAATCTTTAAATGATGCACAAGTCAGTCAGGCACAAGGTTATTAAAGATTTGACTCCACCATCCCTCTGAGACACACATCCCATTTTGCCTCAACAGGGTTTATGTCAACTAAGCAAAATGAGTTGAGACAAAAATCTCTATACATAAATTTTTATATACCCACCATTTTTTGCTTCAGAACTTTGTTATTGTTTCTATTGTCATGCTATTTAAAGAAAGGACAGGAATTGAATTAAACATAATTGTGTTCACTAAAAGAAAGCTTCCTATTGCATTGTTACAGATAGTTTTTATTGACTGACTAGTTACTAAAACTAATGATTACCTCTGGCCTTAGTTGGACATAACCTACTCTCCAATTATAGCTCCCAGAATAGTTCCCTTCTCATTTTTTAGAGCAGAGGCAGCAGCAGTAACAGGTGATTAGCAAGAACTGCAGGAACAGCATAATTTTTATAATGGGTGACAATGGAGAGTTTGACTAAGTGAAGGGAAAATGGCTCTATTTTGTCTCTTTGATGCCAATTATTTTTTACTGAATTTATTGGGATGACATTGGTTAATACAATTATATAGGTTTCAGGTATACAATTCTATGATACATTGTCTGTATATTTTATTGCATGTTCACCACCCAAATCAAGCTCCTTCCATCACCATTTATGCTCTCTTTACCTTCCTCTATCTCTTCCCACCCACTCCCCTCTGGTAATCACCATACTGTTAAATTTTTTACTTAAACTCTTCACCTTTTTCATGACCCCGCTCCCCTCTGACAGTTGTCAGTCTGTTCTCTGTATCTATTAATCTGTTTCTATTTTGTTTATTAGTTTATTTTGCTCATTAGATTCCACCTATAAGTGAAACCACATGGTATTGATATTTCACTGACAGGCTAATTTCACTTAGAATAATACTCACCAGGTTCCTTCATGCTATAGCAAAGGGTAAGGTTTCCTTCTTTTTATGGCTGAGCATTTTACCATAGTTTTGTTTTGTTTTGAGAAATGTCTGAAATTTTACTGCCTATGTTTTCTTCTAAGATTTTCATGGTTTTGAGTCTAACATTTACATCTTTAATCCATTTTGAGTATATTCTTGTATATGATGTCGTAATGTGGTCTAATTTCATGTTTTTGCACATATCTGTCCAATTTTCCCAATACCACTTATTGAATAGACTATTTCTACCCCATTGTATATTCTTGCATCCTTTGTCAAATATTACTTGACCATAAAAGTATGGGTTTAGTTCTGTTCCACTAATCTATATCTCTGTTTGTATGCCAGTACCATGCTATTTTGATACTAAGGCCTTCTAGTACAGTTCGATATCAGGTAGCAACTTTGTTCTTCTTTCTCAAGATTGCTGGAGGTCTATTCAGGTTATTTTGTGGTTCTATATAATATTTTTGAATATTTGTTCTCATTCTGTGGACTGTCATTGGCATCTTGGTAGGAATTGCATTGTATCTATAGATTGCTCTGGGTGGTATGGACATTTTAATTATTTTATTTTTTCCTATCCATAAACACAGTATTTGCTTCAACTTATTTGTATCATCATCAATTTCTTTTTATAGTGTCTTCTAATTTTCTAAAATGAGAAAATTACCTAGGTAATTTATTTTTTAACAATTTTTAAAAATTGATTCAAAAGAGAGAAAGGAAGAGGGAAAGAAAGAGAGAGAAAAAGAAAAATATTTATATGAAAAACATAGATTAATTGCTTCCTGTATGTATCCCCATCTGGGAAAGAACCCACAACCTGAATATGATCCCTGACTGGGAATTGAACTTGCCAGCTTCTGGTGTATAGGATAATGCTCCAACCAACTGACCCACACTGGCCAGGGTGGTAATTTATTTTATTGATTCTACTGCAAATGGGATTGTTTTCTTAGTTTTCCTTTCTTATAGTTCATTATTGTTGTATATGAATGCAACTGATTTCTGGATATTTATTTTGTATCCTGTTACTTTGTTAGATTCATTTATCAGTTTTAGTAGTTTTTTTGGTGGAATCTTTAGGATTCTCTATAACAGTATCATGTCATCATGTCATCTGTAAATAATGACAGTTTTAATTCTTCATTTCCAATTTTGGTGCCTTGTATTTATTCTTCTTGTCTGATTGCTGTGACTGGTATTTCCAGTAGTACCCTATCTAATAAAAGAGTAATATACAGATGGATCATCACCCCAACATACAAGATGGCTGCCCCCATATGATCAAAGATCCTGCCCCCATGTGGACACAAGATGGCCAGCAGGGGAGGGCATTTGGGAGGGACCAGGCCTGCAAGGAAGAGCAATTGGGGGTGATCAAGCCTGCAGGGGAGGGCAGTTAGGAGTGACCAGGCCAGCAGAGGAGGGAAGTTGGGGGTGACAGAACCTGCAGAGAAAGGCAGTTGGGGGCTACTCAGGCTGGAGGGGAGAGCAGTTGAGGAGGATCAGGCCCGCAGGAGAGGGCAGTTAGGGGTGACCAGGCCTGCAGGGTAGGGCAATTAGGGGCAAACAGGCTGGCAGGGGAGCAGTTAGGCATCAATCAGGCTGGCAGGGAAGTGGTTAGGGGGTGAACAGGCTGACAGGCAGAAGTGATTAGGGGCAATCAGGAAGGCATTCAGGTAAGAAGTTGGGAGCCAGCAGTCCTGGATTGTGAGAGGGATGTTTGCCCATTTTTGTCTGATCCTGATTGGGCCTAAATGGGCAGTCAGACATCCCTTGAGTGGTCGGTTTGGTGATGGTGCAAGCTGGGCTGAGGGATTCCTCCCTCAACCCCAAGCACAAATTTCATGCACTAGGCCTCTAGTGTTGAATAAGAGTGGTAAAAGTATACATGCCTGTCTTGTTCCTGATCTTAAAAGAAACATATTTAGTTTTTGCCCATTGAATATGATGTTGGCTGTGTGTTTGTCATATATGTCCATTATTATGTTGAGGTATGTTCCCTCTATTTCCATTTTGTTAAATAAGTTTATCTTAAATAGGTGCTAGATTTTATTGAATGCATTTTCTGCATCTATTGATATAACCATGTGATTTTTATTCTTTATTTTATTTATGTGTTATATCATTTTATTGATTTGTGGATGCTGTACCAACCTTGCATCCTTAGACTAACTCTCACTTGGTCATGGTGTATGATATTAATGTATTATTAAATCTTGTTTGCTAATATTTTGTTGAGGGTTTTAATATCTATGCTCATAAGGAATATTGGCCTCTAATTTTATTTCTTCATAGTGTCCTTATCTGGTTTTAATATTAGGATAATGCTGGTCTTATAAAATGAGCTTGGGAGTCTTTCCTCCTCTTGAATGTTCAGAATACTTTGAGAATATATGTGTTAGTTCTTCTCTAAATGTTTGATTAAATTCTCCTATAAAGTCATTAAGTCCAGGACTTTTGTTTGTTATGAGGTTTTTTTGTTATTGTTACTACCTCGATTTTACTAGTTGTAATTGGTCTATTCAGGTTCTCTAATTCTTTCTAATTCAATTATGGAAGAGTGAATATTTCTAGGAATTTATTAATTTCATCCAGATTATCCAATTTGTTGCATATAGTTAGATAATGTTTTCATACAACCATCTATATTTCTTTGGTGTCAGTTGTTATTTCTCCTCTTTCATTTCTGATTCTAGTTTTGGGGGGCCCTTTGTCTTTATATCTCAGTGAGTCTGGTTAAAGTTTTGTCAATCTTGTTTATCTTTTTTAAAAAGCCAGCTCTTGGATTCATTGATCTTTTTAAAATTTTTAGACTCTAATTTGTTCATTTCTGCTCTGATATATATTATTTTCTTCCATCTACTCACTCTGAGCTTTGTTTATTGTTCTTTTTTCTAGTTAGTTTATAGTAAAGTTAAATTATTTATTTGAGATTCTTTTGTTTCTTTAGATACGCCTACAATGTTATGAATTTCCCTCTTGAGACTGTTTTCCTTATGCCCCATAGATTTTGGGTGGCTGTGCTCCCATTTTCATTTGTTTCAGGTTGTCTTTTGATTGATTCCTTGATCTCATTGTTAAGCTATTCATTGTTTAGAAACATGTTATTTGGTCTCCATGTCTTTGTGTGTTTTTCTGTTTTTTTCTTGTGATTAATTTCTAGTTTTATACCATTACTAAAGGCCCGGTGCATGAATTTGTGCATGGGAGGTGTCTGGCTGGCCCTTCCCAATGGATGCCCATCAGGCCAGGCCAGTTGGGGAAGGGGCTGCAGGTAGTTGGCTAGTCAGCCCCACCTCTGATCAAGGTGTTCAGGGCCAATCATGATTGGAGCCTGCTGGGGAGGGGCCACAGGTGGTTGGCCAGCAGCCCCACCCCCCCACTGGCCAATCAAAGCCTGGATCAGGCTGGTTGGCTGCTGCAGTGTGCATCCTAGCCATCAGTCATTCTGGTCGTTCTGGTCATTCTGCTGTTCTCTTTGCTGAGCTTTTACATAGAGGTCAGAGAAGATGCTTGGTATTTTAATCTTTATAAATTTATTAAGACGTTTTGGTGTCCTAACATGTGGTTTCTCCTAGAAAATGTACCATATGTACTTGAAAAGAATGTATATTCTGCTGTTTTGTGGTGAAATTCTCTGAAAATATCAATTAAATCAATCACATCTAGTGTGTCATTTAAGACCACTGTTTCCTTGCTGATTTTCTGTCTGGAAGATCTGTCAGTTGACAATTTATGTCAATTGGGTGTTAAAATTCCCACCATGGTACTACTGTCAATCTCTCCCATTATATCCATCAAGATTTGCTTTCTATATTTAGGTCCTTCTATGTTGGGTGAATAAATGTTTAATAAGGTTATATCCTCTTGTTGGATTGTCCTATTATCATTATGTAGTGTCTTTCTTTGTCTCTTACTATAGCCTTTGTTTTTAAGTCTATTTTGTCAAATATAAGTATTACTACACCAGCTTTTTTTCATTTCCATTTGCATTAAATATTTTTTCATCCCTTTATTTTTAGTGTGCGTGTATCATTCTGACGTTGGTTTCTCATAGACAGCATAAATATGGGTCTTATTCTCTTATTTATTTAAATACTTTGTAGCTTTTGATTGGAGCATTTAAGCCATTTACATTTAAAGTGATTGTTAAGTGTGCACTTATTGCCATTTTAACTATGGTCCTCTGTTGTTTTCTTTTCTGTTTTTTTGTGTTTTTTTTTTATCTTCTAATTCTTCTTAAAGCAAACCCTTTAACATTTCATGCAATATTAGTTTTCTTATCTGGGAAGCTCTTTAATTTTAAGTGATAGTCTTGCTCGGTAAAGTAGCCTTGGTTGTAGGTTCTTATTTTTAATTACTTTGAATATTTCATGCCAATTCCTTATGGCTTGAAATGTTTCTTTTGAGAAATCAGCTGACACTCACAAGGGAGCTCCCTTATACATAACTGTCTTTCTCTTAACTGTTTTTAAAATTATCTCTTAGTCTTTAAACTTTACCATTTTAATTATGATGTGTTTTGGTGTAGGCCTCTTGGGTTCAGGTTAAGGAAGTTGTCAGTCATTATTGCTTCAAGTGGGTTCTTGATCCTTTGCTCTCTTTCTTCTCTTTATTATGCCTCAATGATGCAGATATCGGTATACTTCCTATGGTCCCAAAGGCTCCTTAAATTGTCCTTACTTTTAAAAATTATTTCTATTTTTGCTGTTCTGATTGGGTGTTTTTCCTACCCTGTATTTTAAATCACTGATTTCATACTCTGCTTCATTCTACCTATTATTTATTACTTCTAATGTATTCTTAATTTCAGATATTATATTCTTCATTTCTGACTGGCTCGGTTTCTTTGTCCTTTTTCATGGTACTTTAGCTCTCACTAAATTCTTTGAGCATCCTTATAACCATTTTTTAAAATTCACTATCTGAGCATCGGCCTGCGGACTGAAAGGTCCCAGGTTCGATTCCAGTTGGGGGCATGTACCTTGATTGCGGGCACATCTCCAGTGTGGGGCCTGCAGGAGGCGGCTGATCGATGTCTCTCTCTCATCGATGTTTCTGACTTTCTATCCCTCTTCCTTCCTCTCTGTGAAAAATCAATAAAATATATTTTTTAAAAAAATTCACTATCTGATAAATTGCTTCTCCATTTCAGCTCTGGGCTGTGGAGCCAGGCTTGTAATTGAGACCCCACTCTTCTCAAGGGAAACCTCTGCAGCTGAGATATCCCTCTACAATCTGAGATGCCACCTGCATGGCAGCAAGTCCAGCTTTTTTTCTTGACTCTGCCCTTCCTACCAGTCTCAATGTGCGATGGAAATTTTGACTGTTAATGTTTCTATATATTTGATACTGTAGAGCCACTCCCAAAGAAGATAGGAAAACTTAATAATGACTGGGAACCAAAGTAATTGATAGTGGTGACCAAAGTCAGTTAAGGCTTGATTGTCTTTCAGACTCTACCATTGTCCACTGTCTTTGCTCTGCCAATAAATTGGTATATACATAGGAACAAGATTAAAAATGTAAATTTATGAAGAGGTCCAATAGGAAGAATTTTTAAAAAAAAAGAAAAATGGAAGATTTAATAGAAAGTTGATATAAGCCAAATAGGCTTTCAGTATAATTATGTGATGACATTCATCATTGTTTCCATATGACTACTACTAAAAACCACGGTTTTCATTAATTTTTGAGTGTTTTATACATCTTTGAACTCAGGGGACTCAAAAAACAATGAATAGTAAGGGTTGGAGTTTGGGAGACTATAGAAATAGTTGAAGAGGAATTTCTAGGATTGGTAGATCCCGTCCTAGATACTAGCTTGTAAACATAACTGAAAAACTGAGGGAAAAGAAAAATAATAATAAATAAAGGTATAAAAGTGTTAAATTTCTCAGGGCTGAGGTCAAAAGCCTGCTAACTTGGCATAGGTTGCCCTAAAGTGATAAGGAGAGGCAAGATAATTCCTTGCTCATTTTAGCTCTATGCCCAGATGTCCAGGAATCAGGATCTGGAAGAAATTTGAGATTTCCACCAGATTTGGCATCTCTATTACAACTACTTGGAGGCCCCAGGAATTGAATTTTCATGTATTTGTACAAAGTTGGCCTAATTATATCTGAATCTTTCCCCTCTGACACCCTGCTGTATGTTTCCTCTATACTACTAATATATCTGCCTCAGCTATTCCTTAAAATAGCAAAGAGAAATAAGTGCTTTTAAATATTTTACAGATAGGCAAAATGAGGTACCAAAATCTAGGTTTAGCCCTCTGAGAGTGGCCAAGGGTTCTGAAAACAATTTTCCCTCCAGCATCTCAGGTATCTCCAGGGAAATTATTAATTCTCCTATATCTCACTTTCAGAGAAAAGATAATAACAATTGGCAGAAAATCTCTTACTCTATAGATATTGCCATGAATGGGAAAACTATGGTTTATAATTCACAAGATTTCAGTCAGAATTTTCTATAACAAAGAGGACTTTAATTACATACCGAGAAACAGTGGGTAGTACATCAACAGGGCATGTGTTGTATCTGTTCCACTTAAAACTAATTGTCACCACTCAGGTTTCTTTACAAATGAATGAATCTACAAATGCTAACCCATGCTATGAATTCTGACCTCTTTAACTGTTTCATCACATACTATAGCAGTGACATTTGAGTTCCACTTTAAGCCCTCCAGACTAATCTTCTGAAATCTTCTTGGCAGTGTGAACTACAATGGCACACTGGATGGCCTTTTTCATATCTTCCTTTTTTGTTGGATCTGTCTGTGGGTTCCTGGGCCAGTCCCAATAGAGGCAAGAAGCAGAATCAAATCCTCATCTTGCTGTCCATGGATTTATAACCAGTGAGCCCAAGAAAAACTCAGTATCCACAAAATGTACCTCCATAGGATTGGGCTTCTATCTCGGTTTCCCTAGATAGTGATTGAATGCAAGCTCAGGAACAGAGCAGTCCTCTAAGTTTCTGAATTCTTGTTTTCTTACAGATTATAGTGCTATTATGACAGGCCATTCATCAGATACAGTCATTGCCCTGGGCACTTTCTACATTTCAGGCTGGACCTCTCTAGTACAAATACCTAAACAAAATGAGTACGTAAATAATCTTCTCACAGTCTAGAGCTTCCTGAGTTTCTTGTCTGGCCTCAGTTCCCCCCTTCCTCATTTGCCTCAAAAGCAATGTGATTCCCAAACAAAGCACTCAGAAGCACAGGCACTCCATGGACTTGGAGCGCCCAGTAGGCTCCAGTTTCTACTCTCTCTAGAATAAATTGCTAAAGAAAGGTCAGGAGCATTGTCCTTTTCCCACATAAAGAAAACACCCAAGGTTTCATTCTACCTCATTTTCCTTCTGGAGATCCAGACTAATCTCCCACATGTTTGAGATATAGATTCTCGGTGTCCTGAGATGCTGACACACTGATACCTGACACGGTCTGCTTTATAAGGAAGAGAGTAACTGAGAGCAATCCCCACTCTGCCTTCTCTCATAAGACTCCAGCAGAAACTACAATGTACCTAAGTACCCCTGTCCAGGATAGGAGTCTAAGGTCCCCACTCAACCTTCACTGGCAGTTATGGAGCTGAGGCCACAGTTCTCATAGATGTAGAGAAACAAGAAAGGCAGCCCAGCAACCTGCAGCAGTGTTCCTGTGGTGTTTGTTTTCACTATTGTCTAAGAGTTTTCTGCCTTGTTAGGCTGCCCCTTATCTTTTCCTTTGACTAGAGAGAACAAGTGTTTCTTGGGGCTTATTTTGTCTGTGCTCATTAATGTTTCCAAGTGGCCAGCTTTTCCAGGCTCAGCCTGGGACATGTGAAGCAAAAGGAAGACATAGGACTCCATTCTTGGTATCCTGAGGTCTGCAGAACTTGTCTGCCTTCTACCCTCCTCACAGTCCTCTTATTTTGTTTTATACATAAATGTTCAGGACTTTTGACTGTACTCAGCAGTAGTAACAGGGACAAGTGTGTCTACTCCATCTTGCTTGCAGTTTTTATATTACATGCAGAAAGTAAGGCAAGCTATTTTATAAATAGTATGAAAATATTTAACCACAATTAACTTGGGCAAAACAAGAAAGAATTCTTTTTTTAAAATATATTTTTATTAATTTCAGAGGGAAGGAAGAGGGACAGAGAGATAGAAACATCAATGATGAGAATCATTGATCAGCTGCCTCCTGTACGCCTTCCACTGGAGATTGAGACTGCAATCCAGGCATGTGCCCTTGGCCAGAATCAAACCTGGGACCCTTCAGTCCACAGGCTGACATTCTATCCACTGATCCAAACAGGCTAGGGCACAAGGAAGAATTCTTCAGAAAAATGAAAGATCATTTATTATAAGCTTACCCATGGAGCATGGACTGGACATGGTTCATTTGGATAGCAATATAAGAAGGATCTGAAAAGATAGAGAAGACCTTTAAAGATGAAAAATTATAGACAGGTAGCACTGAAGTAGTCTTCAGTAGATGTTGAAAGCCAAGCAGAAGTATAACCTACATATGTGTCACATGAGATGGAGTGTGCCTTGAGACAGAAGTAGATTTTTACTTACCACTGGTATTTACTTACCACTCACATGATACTACTGAACCTCTCCAAGCATTTTTTATCTCCAAAATGTCCATAATCTTTTAAAGAATTGTAAGATGAGAGACAATAGGTATAAACATTCTAGCTAGGCACTATGCCTAGCTCAAAAAATGGCAATATTAAAATATGTTATAAAGATTTTTTTAAAAGAATAAGACAATTAAAATGAGTTCAAGAGCTTAATTTGACAAAATATGAAGGGAATTTTAAAAATTCAAGAGCCTGCAACTTGATGTATTAGGTGGTGGTTGTTGCAAGTTATTTGATAAAAGTGATAAAAATTAGGAGCCAATGGGTGTCTGGGTCTGGATAGATCCAGAAAAACTGAAAAATACCAAAGCATTTTGAAAGGGGTAAAATGATATGATTTATGACTAAATATGAAAAATGAGAATAAATAAAAATCTCACTTATTCTCCATAAATGTCAGGAGACCTAGTAGAGTTTAAAGAAATTGAGTAAAATTTGTTGTGATTGCATAAAGTAGTGTCTCTTTGCAGGCTTGTACAGTCATCTCTTGCCAACTAAGGTCCTCTCTAGAATTTCTTCTGATGATTAGAAAAATAGTACTCACAGTTATCTTTTATTTGATTGTTGCTCTAATGTATTCTTAAATAATTTGTTAATATGGTAAACATCCCCTATAGAGGTTTGTTTGTACTTTTCATTAATACTATATAGTAAAAAGAGAATTTTCTAAAAAGAAAGAATCCTACATAATAAAGAGGTAATATGCAAATTGACTATCACTCCAACACACAAGATGGCCACCCCCATGTGGTCAAAGATGGCCAGCAGGGGAGGGCAGTTTTGGGCCATCATGCCAGCAAGAGAGGGAAGTTGGGAGGGAACCAGGCCTACACGGGAGGGCAGTTAGGGGCAAGCAGGTTGGCAAGAGAGGAAAGTTAGGGGTGACTGGGCCAGCAGAGAAAGGCATTTGGGGGTGACCAGGCCTGCAGGAAAAGGCAGTGGAAGCAACCAGACCAGTGGGGAAGGGCAGTTGGGGATAACCAGGCCTGCCGGGGAGGACAGTTAGGGGCAATCAGGCTGGCAGGGAGCAGTTAGTCATTGATCAGGCTGGCAAGGGAGTGGTTAGGGGTGAACAGGTTGGCAGGCAGAAGTGGTTTAGGGGCAATTAGACAGGCAGGCAAGTAAGTAGTTTGGAGCCAGCAGTCCTAGATTGTGAGAGGGATGTCTGACCAGGATCAGGCCTAAATGGGCAGTCAGACATCCCTCAAGGGGTCCCAGATTGGAGAGGATGCAGGCTGGGCTGAGGGACACACACACACACACTGTGCATGAATTTCATGTACTGCTCCTCTAGTTATCATTAATAACTGTAATAGGCCGGCCTGACTAAATTTTATTTTACACATATAAAATTCACATTAAAATTTGTATGGATTTGTAATTTTATTTAATTGTAAAATGCATTTGCAACTTGATTAAGCTATATATAATTCAATTATCTTTCTTTTATACAAAGTAACTCTAGTTACTAGCTCCATATTTTCCCACTCCCTCCTTGGGATGCAAACTACAGCTTATATCTTTAAGAGACAGATGCCCCAATCTTCCCTACCCAGATTTCATATGAATAACCATAGCTGAAAATGAAAGGAGATTTCTTCTGGTTTATCAGAATTTGAGAAGACAAAAGAAAAAATGGAAGTAGCATCATACACTGAGAGCATTGAAAGTTTATTTCCCCACAGACAGGAAATATCCACCAAACACAGACACACACACACACACACACACACACACACACACACACACACCATGACAGGAGATAACAATAAGATCTTACACACAACACAAAAAAAAAAACTTTCAAGAAAGCCTTTTCTTTAATTCTCACAAGAATGACAAATGGCACAAAGCTTGTGCCAATGATTTTTAAAAGAAATTATAGCAGCTACCATTTATTGGAGACTTGACTATGTTTGAAAATATACTCCCCCTGCACACATTATATCATGTGTTCTTGCAACAATTCGTGGATATGAGGCGACCCGGCTAGTGGTTCTCAACCTATGGGTCAGAGCCTATGATCTTTGGAAAAAAATAGATATTTACATTATGATTCATTAACAGTAGCAAAACTACAGCTATGAAGTAGCAACAAAAATAATTTTATGGTTGCGCGTCACCACAACATGAGGAACTGTATTAAAGGGTCGTGACATTAGAAAGGTTGAGAACCACTGGACTCTAAGGGATTTGTCTAAGATCACCCAGTTAGTATGAATTTGAGCCATAACTTGATTTTGATTTTGTTTGACTGCTAAGCCTAATCTCTCAAATATAATTTGCACATTGTCTTCTATGACCTCCCCCTGGTAATTTAAACAGGTATTGTGGGTTCTCTTTTCCAATATTAAAATAAAAACACTCTTTCATAAGGGCAGAATTAAACTACTTTGCTTAAATGTTTGCCCATTTTACAATATAAAGATCTAGTTGTGGATAACTTGGATAATAAATAGGGAGGAATCTTCAGTTAATTTCTGCTTCCCTCTTGTGTCTGAGACCAGTAATGACAATTCCAAGAGCTGCACGTTGCCTCTTATCTCCTTTATCTCTCAATCATCTATAGATTATTCCATTTCTTCTCCATCTGAGTGAAGAAAAGTTGAATTTGATCTGTTCACAAGTATTCCTCAGCTTCCTTGAAACTCTCATAAAATATACTTCTTTACAAGCAACAATTTCAGTGTATGTTAGAATAAGATTAAATCAATACAGCACAATACAATAAATCTTCTTTGTCTCCTGCCTTCCATACAAACTGTCTCAAAAACAATTTTCAATATTAAGTAATGCTGCTACCAAGTTATAAGTACCTCTCTTAAGGAATCTGAAGGAATACCGTGCCATGATGGGCTTTGGGTCTATTTTAGACCATTAGGCACTGATTTATAAAATACAAGTGTAGCCTTGCTTTTCATGTTATTATGTCTCTGAAAAGTGGTGCTATTTATTACATCATGAAATGCTGTATAGGGACTTCCTATTTAAAAAACCTTTAATGATTCATTTTTCTAATGCAAATAATGACTCCTCAATATCAGCTGCTTTACAAATCCACTTTTTACACAGATCAGGTTTGCTGAAGGAAGATCTAGAATTTTCATATATATCGCTTCTCAGCCTTTTGGCTAAGATCAAGTGTAGAATTTTCATATAAAGGGACCTTATGGGTAAAAGTCTGGTTGGTAATAGAGGCTAAACACTTAGCCACTGTTTTTT
Source organism: Lasiurus cinereus (assembly GCA_011751065.1). Classification (NCBI taxonomy): domain Eukaryota; kingdom Metazoa; phylum Chordata; class Mammalia; order Chiroptera; family Vespertilionidae; genus Lasiurus; species Lasiurus cinereus. The sequence continues at coordinate 22,051,595 of JAAGEH010002534.1, read as the reverse complement.
CTTAGATTGCATGTTTCTCCAGGGTTGTTTTAGGGATGTCTACAGATGCTATTGGCAGAGATGCTCAAGGATCTCCCCATTTTGAGTCACCTTTGAACTGCTGAAACTCTTATGAAATATCTCTCATTCCCACTACAAAACTTGCTAAGACTATAGTAAAGCCAAAATGCCTTCCTTTACATGTTTTCTGTTTTTCCTTTGCTCTGAACCCTCCCAAACCAGTGCCATAAGCTTCCTACGGATTATTGCTGTAGGTGCTACCTGGTCATGGCTTGAAATCTAGAGAAGCAGGTGCTACAAAGTAACAGAGCAAAAAGAATAAAAGGTACTTCTGCATATTGTGGTGCAACTATCCTTCTCCACTGTTAAGGAAATTGGTAAGTTTATATAAATGAGCAGCATTCTAGCAGATGAGAGGCATTTATGGAGAGAGTCATGAAAGTCTAACATACTGTCTAATATTGTAGTCACCACATATGATTAATTAAACTTAAATTAATTAAAATGCTAAATATTCAGTTTCTCAGTTGCATTAGCCACATGGTAAGTGCTCAGTAGTTACTCTATTCGATAGCACAGATAGAAGACATTTCTGTCATCACAGAAAGTTCTAAAAGGCAACATGCCTAGATGATCGCATTTCACGTGAAATTTCTTAGCTATTATGAGTTCAAAATCAATGTCCAAAGAGTGGAAATTGAGAATACATTGAGAGTTTCCCCTTATGATTTAAAGGGGTCCAGAAAGGAGAGAACAGGGTGGGGGGAAGCAAGATTTAAAAAATGCCAGGAGTGGGAGCTACGATCCTCTGACATTAAGGCTGACTTTTCCCCTACTGGAAATGGGATCCTGCACAGCTGTGGAGGGATTAAGCTACCAAAATAGAAATCTAGTTTTGTTGTAACTATAGAATATCTCACAACCCAAACTCCTTGGTAATACCCTTAACCTGAGAATGTTAATAAGGAAAAAAATATCCACAGTGGAATATTTGTAGCAAAATACACACAAAATCACACTGTATAATTTTAAAGCCTACGCCCAAAGTTTTACATAAAACATACACAAAATCATACTCTACAGTTTTCAAGGTTCTGAACATCTCTATATGGGATAGGTTAGAAGGTCATACAATCAATACACAGAAAAGACTTAGGACTATAATTATAAAAGTGAACTCCAGAAGATGAATTCTTCTCTAACCCTCAAAATGCAAAAGTAGAGGGGAACCCAGGTACACAGTGATGAATAAAAAATATCAAAGCAGATGTATAAGTAGAAAGCCCATTACGAAGCAGATTTTCCCACTCACACATCTGACCACAATAGTTCCATTTAGTAAATTGTATGGCAGTTCTCTAAGTGGTTCGCTGGTGCCCTGATATGACTAATGCCCTCTCCAATGTACCCAACATCCTACTAGCAGAGAAAAATATGGGCCAGGCTGGGTACATTAGGCCCCACATGTGGGAAGACAGTCAACTTAGAGAGAGGCATTACACAGCACCAATGTATCAGTGTCACACATTTAGAAATATTGAAAGCCCTTCTAAATTCTAAAATCACAGGGCAGATTTTAAGTCATGTAGTTAACAGTCATTTTTCAGCTATTTGTGGGCCATATGTGGAGGAATTTTTGAGTGTCCTTTTAAATGTAGCTGGAAACAGACTAAGCTAGCCAGATGGGGACAAAAACTAAACTGGACTAAGCCTTGGCATAACACAGAATTTCTGTACACTGGCCCTATTTCTGGGCCTGTTAAAGACAAGGCTGGACTTTTCCCACAGAAGGACAAATGGTGATGAGATCTCAGGAACCTAGGGCATGCTTCTATTTCTATCTCAATAAATTTTCCTATAACACTTCAACCTCCTGTGCATGGCTCCACAAAAATGCTTTTCTTGTGACTCCATGAAAGTATCCCATTTCCACTGGCAACACTTTTGCAAAAGCTTGATTTGAGGGCAGCAGACCATTGGGTCTTCAGAGGTCTCATTTACTAAAGCTTCATTTTGCCCATACAATAAATCCTGGGAATAAATATTACCAACCCCATTATTCTGATGAAGAAACTGAGATATTGTATTTTATGGTAGTGCTTCAGGAATGGGGTATTTGTAGGGTTTCTAGATACATCTTTTGTGAATTTTCTCTCCCAAATGTCAGATATCTATGGTTTGTTTTTTTGTTTTGTTTTGTTTTTTTTGTTTTTTGCTCTTATTTGAAAATACCACACACTGGAAAATTCCTAAACCATCTGAGAGCTATTTTAATTGCCTCTGTGTGTCTTCTATCTTCTTTTTCAAAACCAAGCTCTGACAAGTGTCTCTAATGCATTTTACTGTTTATTGGGCTTATCAAAAAAAACAGGGTAACTTCATATTTCCATTCCAAAGTTACTGCCTACTAAATGAGCTGGCATTCCATTTGTTTTCATTTGTTTCCAAGTCTTCCCAGTTGGAGCAGATGTTTTGAATATACTAAAATATATCCAAACACTTACTAACAAGTTTTCAAAAATTTTGGTCTTACAAAAATAAACTCTCAAACTGACTTAAGGAAAAAAGTATTATGAGAATGTCAGTATGTTTTTCAGAACCTGAACATGAGAATGCAATTGGACCTCAGGCAACACTATAACCAAGATCCTGAATGAGGTCAGACCTTTTTCTCTGATTAGCCTCTCGGCTCTTATCTGCACATCTGATTTTTTTTCCTCTCTCATTCTTCAGAAACACATGACAGGAAATATAGCTACCGACATCTCTTGAGCTTTCCATCTTACAGCTTCAGCCCAAGACAGATAGCAAGCCTACTCTCTCCTGGTCACACTGAATATCCTAGGAAGAGATACATCTACCAGCTTGGAATAGATTCCATCTTGGCACAAGTCAACTCTGGATATGACTCAGGATCATGTTATTTACAGCAATGAGTGTATAACTGTGAGAAATATGTGTGTATAAGCTTGTTTAAAGCAATTATTACTACTGACTTTCCCAGTCTGTCTTTTGTCTTTAGAGTCAGATCTCAAAATAGCACTAATGAATTTTTCTATTTACCTGGAAGACTAGGATTAAAATAACTTCATATTTAAGCATGACTTTAAATTACATAAACACCTTTTTTTTCTTTTTTAAAATATTTATAATTTTTTATAAATTGCTAGGTTGATTAAACTATCATCTGGATACAATATATTTTTAATTGTGGAATTAAATAGAAGTTGATCTCCTTTCTCAAAGATATTTTTGTTACTAAAGCATAGTTTAGAATACTAAATAAGATATTATGGATTCATAATATTTACATCCCCTACAAAAAATAATGTAATGCCTTAAGCATTATGAAAAGGAAAATATTATTTATATCATAATTGCTAATTTAGCCAAAACTTTCTTTAGCTGTCTACTCATAGACACTGTGTCCCTATTTATATTTTTATTTTAAATATGATCACTTGTTAATCTAAGAAGGTTCTAGCAATTTGACAAAAGCAAAATAATAAATGTTTTCAATGATCATCTATAGCAGTAGACAAGATTGAAAGGTAACATGGCTTTCTGATCCACTCATCTGCTGACGGGCACCTAGACTGTTTCCAAATTGTAGCTATTGTAAATTGTACTGCTATGAACATAGGGGTGAATAAATTCTTTCTGATTGGTGTTTCTAGTTTCTTAGGATATATTCCTAAGAGTGGGATTGCTGGGTCAAATGGGAGTTCCATTTTCAGTTTTTTGAGGAAAACTATTACTGTTCTCCACAGTGGTACATCTACACAATGGAATTCTATGCTGCAATAAAAAAGAAGGAATTCTTACCATTTGCAGCAACCTGGATGGAACTGGAGAGCTTTATGCTAAGTGAAACAAGCCAGTCAATGAAGGAGAAACACCACATGATCGCACTCATTTGTGAATAATAAAGAACATTATAAACTGATAAACAAAAAGATAGATACAGAGGCAGTAAAGCATCAAACAGATTCTCAAATTACAGCAGGAAGGTTAAGGACGGGTGGGGTAGATAAGAGATCAACCAAAGGACTTGTATGCATGCATATAAGCATAACCAATAAACACAAGACACTGAGGGGTTAAGGTATGCCTGGGAGGTGGGGCGGGGGGGGAGGAATGGGAAGATATGTATACATGTAACACATTAATAAAAGAATTAAAAATAAAATATATTAAAAAAAGAAAGGTAACATGGCAATGTAAGCACATTGTAACTAAAATAAGCAAAAAAGAGAAGGAGCTAAGAATGAAAACAAGAAATGATCTCTAAACAAATAAATATTAAGATAACATATAGTATATAAGTGGAGCTCTCATAAATTGATTTGTTTACTGCTCCTCAGGGCTACTAACATTAGCTATTATTAATCTTTAGCCTAAATATATTCATAAGTATGTTCACCTTTCCCCTCTCAAACTGCCATTTTCTTATTCATAGACAGTAAGGTAATTACTTCAAATAATAATGAGAGTTGATTTGTAGATAGTTGTACAGAACTATTTTCAATTTCATGGAAAATATATAATTTTAGGAAATAGAGACATGAAATCTATGAAATAGGAATTCAAAGACCCCACTTCTATTCTGGATCCAACATGAAAATATTATATGATCTAAAGTCATTTTGGCATGAGGTTTATAAGTACCAAAGATTTCAAATAAGTACAATAAAAGTCATCTTCTATTAGTAAGGCAAAATTTGTAGACAATGAGATACATTGCTCTTAATGATACAATTTGATAAGTTTGGACAAATTTAAACCCCTACATCACCAGCACCCAAATCACAAACAGAAAGAATCACAAACAGTAAGCTTTGTGTCATTTTACCTTCCCTATACCTGTCCTCCTGTCCCTAGCTTCACAGTAATCTTAAAAACCAGCAACCATTGTTAATACAACATATTAACAGAATAAAGGATAAAAAGCATGTAGTCATAACAATAGATGCAAAAACTCCAACATCCCATCCCCCATAAAAACACTAACTAGGAATAGAAAGGAACTCCTTCAAACTAATAAAGGGCAGCTCACAGTTAATCTCTTATTTATTGGTGAAAGACTGGATGCTTTCCCATATATCAGGAACAAAACCTGGATGCTGAGACTCACCAGTTCTATTTAATGCTGTACTGAAGTCCTAGATAGGACAATTAACCAATAAAGTGAAACAAGAGGTATCCAGATTGGTAGCTGGCATGATCTTAGAAAACAGACTACAGAAAAACCTCCAAAACATGAACAAAAGTAAAACTATTGGAACTTTTTTTATAAATGTGTTACATGTATACATATCTTCCCATTGTTGCCCCCCTCTCCCAGGCATACCCTAACTCCCCAATGTCTTGTGTTCATTGGTTATGCTTATATGCATTCATACAAGTTCTTTGGCTTATCTCTTATCTACCCCACCTCTCCCTAACCTTCCTGTTGTGATTTGACAGTCTGTTTGATGATTTACTGCCTCTGGATCTATCTTTTTGTTCATCAGTTTATAACGTTCTTTATTATCCACAAATGAGTGCGATCATGTGGTGATTCTCCTTCATTGACTGGCTTCTTTCACTAAGCATAAGACTCTCCAGTTACATCCAGGTTGCTGCAAATGGTAAGAATTCCTTCTTTTTTATTGCAGCATAGAATTCCATTGTGTAGATATACCATAGTTTTCTGATCTACTCATCTGCTGACGGGCACCTAGGCTGTTTCCAAACTGTAGCTATTGTAAATTCTGCTGCTATGAACATAGGGGTGCATAAATCCTTTCTGATTGGTGTTTCTAGCTTCTTAGGATATATTCCTAAGAGTGGGATTAGTGGGTCAAATGGGAACCATTTTTAGTTTTTAAGTTTAGCAAGGTTGTAAAATACAAGGTCAATATGCAAAATCAATTGTATTTCAATACACTAACAATGAGCAATCTAAAAATGACATTAACAAAATAATTTCACTTATAAAAAGTGTTAAAATGCTCACATTTAGTGCAATATTAGAATATTATGTTTTTAGTTATGATTTTTAAATATCCAATTGTAAAATAGGATATTTCTTGCATTTCTGTTTTCAAATTGTATTTATTATAATCTTATCTAATAAAAGAGTAATACGCAAATTAAACATACCTCCACTACACCACATGCCACCCACAACAGCCACACCCACCAGCCAATCAGGAGTGAGTATGCAAATCAACCCCAACCAAGATTGCTGTGGCCACAGAGAGAGCTGGAGGAAGACTTGGGTTTCCCTGGTGATGGAGGAAGCCAAGATTTCTGCATACCCTGACTGGCCCAGGCCTCCACTCAATGCTACAAAGTTTCAATTATGGAAGATAAGTAAATTCCAACTAAAATGATGGCAGCCAAGGAGCTAGAGAGAGCAGGAGGCTAGGGTTGCCCCCAGTGATGAAAAAAGCCAAGCTTTCTACAGCCTGGCCTGCCTTGGTCTCTGCTTAAGGCTACAAAGTTTCAACTATAGAAGATAAATAAATCCCAACAGAAATGGCTGTGGCCACAGAGCCAGCAGGAGGCTTGGCTCCGCTCCAGGCTACAAAGTTTTAATTGTAGAAGATAAACAAATCCCAGATACCAGGGCTGCCACTTGGGTCGCTGAGAGGCATGACCCACCTCCAAACCACCACAGGCCTCTCACCCAGGCCACCCCACGCCCTAAGGAAAGCCCTTTGCTGATCTGGACACCCTTCAGGGCAAACAGCTGGCCCTTACCCAGGAACCAGGCCTCTATCCTATCTAATCAAAGAGTAATATGCAGATTGACCATTACTCCAACATACAAGATGGCTGCCCCTATTTGGTCAAAGATCCTGCCCCCATGTGGACACAAGATGGTCTGAAAGGGAGGGCAGTGTGAGTAATCAGGCCAGCAGGGGAGGGCAGTTGGGGGGACCCAGGCCTGCAGGGGAGGGGAGTAAGGGGTGACTAGTCCTGCAGTGGCAGGCAGTTAGGGGCAAACAGGCTGGCCGAGGAGCAATTAGGCACCAATCAGACTGGCAGGGAAGTGGTTATTGGGTGATCAAGCTGGCAGGCAGAAGCAGTTGGGAGCCAGCAGTCCTGGATTGTGAAAGAGATGTTTGACTGCCCGTTTAGGCTCGATCCTACTGAGATTGGGCCTAAACGGGCAGTCAAGCATTTCTCTAGGGGTCCCAGATTGGAGAGGGTGCAGGCTGGGCTGAGGGACATATCCCCACCTCCCATGCACAAATTTTGTGTACTGGGCCTCTAGTAAAATAATTGTCATCATCCCAAGAAAAGACTTACACACTAAAAACTACAAAATTATGATGAAAGAAATGGAAGAATACCTAAATAAATACAAAGACATCCTCTATTAATGGATTGGAAGACTTAGCATTATTAAAATAGCAACACTTCTCAAATTGACCTACAGATTCAATGCAATTTCTATCAAAATCCCAGGTGCCAATTTTCTTCACAGAAATTAACAAAAGTGACTTGGAATAGCCAAAACAAGCTTGGAAAAGACTAACAATTTTGGATTATTTATATCTCCCTATGTCAAACTTACCATTTAGCTACAGAAATCATAACAGTGTGATACTGGCATAAAGATAAATATATAGATTAAATGGAATAGAATTAAGAGTCTAGCAATAAACCATTGAATTTATGGTCATTTGGTTTTCAACAAGGGTGCCAAGACAATTCAATGTTGAAAGAACAGTCTTTTCAACAAATTGTGCTGGGACAATTAGATATCCACATGCAAAGCAATGAAATTGGACATCTAGGCATACCATAAATAAAATCAACTCAAAGTGAATCAAAGATATAAATGCAGAATCTAAAGCTATAAAACTTTTAAAGAATACATAGACAAAATTCGTATGACTTTTAATGAAGTGATGGTTTCCTAGGTATAACATTGAAAGAACAAGCAACAAAGATAAATAGATAAATTTGGTTTAATCAAAGTAAAAAACTACTGGGCTTCAAAGGAAAGTATCAAGAAAATGTAAAGATAGCCCAGAGAATGAGAGCAAATAATTGTAAATCGTAAATTGATAAGGATTTAGCATCCAGAATATGTAAAGTTTTTACAACTCAACAGTGAAAGATAAATATTACCCACCTTAAAAAAAATGGGCAAAAGGTCTGAATAGAGATTTTAATATATATATATATATATATATATATGTATGTTCAATAAGCACATGAAAATATGTTCTCATAATTAGTCTTTAAAAAATGCAAATCAGAACCACCTTGATATGCCACTTCACATCCTATATAATAAAAGGGTAATATGCAAATTGACCGTAACAGCAGAATGACCAGAAAGACCACTCCACCAGTCACTATGAAGGGCATTGATCACCTCTCGGCCCCTCCTCTTGGCCATCAGACTCCATTCGCCAGATGGTGAGCAGGGAACCGGGGACGGCTGGTGGGGGATACAGGCAGTAGAATTGGGATTCAGTTCTACACACTCTGGCTTGGGATTCAAATTCTTACAAAGTTTTTATTGCTAGTAAAAGTTTAACAAACAAATCCGGAAAATGGCATCGTTTTCTTTTCAGGTGGAGACTGATATAAAATAGAGATATTTGTGCCTTTTTTTTTTGCAATTAGGTGGTGTTCCCAGATGTCCTGTAAAATTCCAATTTCATGTAATGAAACCTAAAGGTACCTTTACAGAGATTGCCTCTCCTTGAATCAAGTGTAAATATGTTCCATTTTTGCCACATATAACAAGTCTACACTGGTAATGGTTGTCTACAGAATCATTACCAGTGCGGACTTGTTATTTCCTGATTCACAATATCACTTAACCTCTTAGTATTTAGTTTCATTGTCTATAATACAAGGACAATAATAGTATGTTCTTAGAGGATTTTGCACTTCAATTCATATACATGATATGGTTAGCTTTGTGCCTTGAATATAGTGAATAATCATAAGTGTTAGCAATTATAGTAATAATATCATGTTCATACTTATATCATAAATAAACTGTCACTTTTTCCCAGAATTTTTATTCATATAAATCAATAATAGAAAATAATTCACATGAAGCTCATAAGAAAATGTGGTCCATGCTCACAAGCCCCTACAATTTATGCAAGATAGGTATTAATTCATGGACATGGGAATGATGACTAGTGAATTAGCAAAATGACTCAGAGAGCTGAAGAGAAATGTAATCTGCAGACATGGATGAAAACTAGAGCCGGCTGAATTTTGAGAGAATCGCCAAGCTGAGTAGTAGATCACCCTAGAATCCATTCAGGCACAAACATACATACCCATTCAAAAACATTTGAGGTTCACCATTGAACATGGAATCACCCTTACATCTCTCCCCTTTATCAACCCACAGTCCATTTAAAGGGTTTTTATCTCTTTTCCTTAACTTCTCTCAGAAAGTTACTTGTCAGCGCCTCTATGGCTACACATAAATAACTGGAAGACAGCTGTGCCTGGTGACAGCCTGGAAGTTTGCAGAGCCCTCCACTGCTAGTCTCTGCTTTTAATAACATCTAATTCTCAGTTATACAAACACATTTTGCCTCATGTAACTGATAGATGGCTGGGGTTGTTACTGCCCCACCCCGCCTCCCATTTTTAGTAGATGCATAGAAAGATGGAAGGAAGTAGATCAAAACCTAAAATCCATATCTAAGCTCCCCCCCTCTTTTTTTTTAAAGCTAATCATTAGCTTAAAGATCTTTATGTGTTATAGAGACACAGAGAACCAAAAATCAATACACAATTACCTGGCATTTCATTGAACTATACTTAAGCTACTGCAAGACTGCAGGCTATCTTTGCTTAAAAATACTTGAAAAAAACTAATGAACTCCCAACATTGAAAGCTCATTGTTAATTATTATAGCCCAAAAATTATCCCTAATATGGTAACTGAGTTTCTCTTCCTGAGATTTAGAATTTTTAAAGAAATTACAAAGGAAGAGATTTTTAAAATCACTTAGTCCCAGTTATAAATTTAACAGAGGCAACAGAGGGGTAAAGGCATGAGTGCAGGGGTAGAGGGGCAATGGGGCAATAAGGACACAAATGTAATTCTTTAATCAATAAAGAAAAAAAAACTAAGGCACATAAAAAGTTATATGTTATTTTTTTAAATGTTATAAGTTGGGTGGTTTGTTCAAGGTCAAAGCTAGTCAATATTCTATTTCTTTCACGCCTCTGCCTAAAACAAATTCTAAATGATAAAGTTGTTATATATATGTAACTCTTTTTTTTTACTTAAGTATATTGTTTCAGATAATATTTATTTATTTAGCTGGTATTTATAAAAATCAGCAATGTTCCTTAGAAGAAAAATAAAAATATGTAAAAATCTATTAAAAATAAAATGCAGAAAATACTGTTCATACCCCATCAACTTTATATATATAGACATATATATAATTAATTTTTTTTGCTACTGAAAACATTTTTATAATAACAAAACTAAAATATTGATTTGTATCTAAAAAGTTTATCTTAAAGCTATTTGGTATTCCAGAGTATAAACTATTTTTATTACTCTAATTTCTAAAAGCATTAACACTTTACTAATAAAAGTGGATAAAGCTTAGAGGTTGATGACTTTGTTAAAGCATTTCCATTTTTTTATATTTAATTTAAAAAATCTTTATTGTTCAGATTAATAACATTGTTCTTCTTTTTTCCCCCCATAGCTCCCTTCCACCCGGCTCCCACCCCTCCTCTGCCCTTACCTCCCCTGCCATTGTCCTCATTCATAGGTGTATGATTTTTGTCCAGTCTCTTCCTACACCCCTCACTCTTTTTCCCCCTGATAATTGTCAGTCCTCTACCTTTTTATGCTCATGATTCTATTATATTCCCCAGTTTATTCTGTTCATCAGATTTTTTATTCACTTGATTTTTAGATTCACTTGTTCATAGATATGTATTTGAGGTTCCCAATTTTTATCTTTATCTTCTTCTTCTTCTTCCTCTTCTTAAAGAGTAGCTTTCAGCATTTCATATAATACTGGTTTGATGATGAACTCCTTTAGTTTTTTCCTTTTTTAATTCTTTTTTATATTTTATTGGTTTTTTTACAGAGAGGAAGGGGGAGGGACAGAGAGATAGAAACATCGATGAGAGAGAAACTTTGAACAACTGCCTTCTGCACACACACACACACCCCCACTGAGTATGTGCCTGCAACCGAGATACATGCCCCCAACCAGAATCAAACCTGGGACCCTTCAGTCTGCAGGCTGACTCTCTATCCACTGAGCCATACCAATCTTGGCCTTTTAATTGTTTCTTATCTGTGAAACTCTTCATATGACCTTCAATTCTGAATAATAGCTTCTCTGGGTAGAGTAATCTTGGTTGTAGGTTCTTGCCATTCATCACTTTGAATATTTATTGTCACTCCCGTCTGGCCTGCATAGTTTCTGTTGAGAAATCAGCTGACAATCGTATAGGTGCTTCCTTGTAGGTAATTCACTGTTTTTCTCTTGCTGCTTTTAATATTCTTTATTTGTCTTTTGCTCTTGGTATTTTAATTATGATGTGTCTTGGTGTGGTCCTCTTTGGATTCCTTTTCTTTGGGGTTCTGTGCGCTTCCTTGACTTGTAAGTCTATTTCTTTCACCAGGTGGGGAAGTTTTCAGTCATTATTTCTTCAAATAGGTTTTCAGTATCTTACTTTCTCTATTTTTCTGGCACCCCCATAATTCTGATGTTGGTACACTTGGAGTTGTCCTAGAGGCTCCTTACACTATCTTCAAATTTTTGGATTTTTCTTTTTCTTTTTTTTTTTTTTTTTTGCTTTTCCAGTTGAGTGTTTTCTGCTTCTTTGTATTTCAAATCTTTGACTTGATTCTTCCATTCTTGTAGTCTGCTGCTAGGTCTCTGTATAATATTTTTTATTTCATTCAGTGTATGTTTAATTTCTACTTGGTCCTTTTTCATCTCCTCTTGGGTCTCACTAAATTTATCCATCTTTTCTAGGAAATTCTTGAAAAACCTTATAACCGTGGTTTTGATCTCTATATCCAGTCATTTCTTTTCCTCCATTTCTTTCATTTGTGATCTGTTTCTTTGTCTCTGCATTTTTGCTGCTTCCCTGAGTTGGTAGAATAGCTTTGTATGCTAGGTGTCCTATATGGCCCAGTAGCTCTGCCACCCGAGTTACCTGAGGTGGACTCTCTTGGTGCACCCCTTTTGGCCTGTATGTACAGCTTTGTTGTAGTTAAGTCTTGATTGTTGTTGGTATCATTGAGGAGAATTGACCTCCAAGCCAACTGGTTGTGAAGATCAGCTGTATCTATGCTGACAGAACTTCTGTGTTGGAGTCAGCCTTAAGATACAAGACTTACAAAATTGCAAAAGCCTCTGGGCTCAGCTTGGATAGAGCAGAGTCTCAGGGCAGAGCAGACAGCCTTGGCTTCCTGTCAACCCTGCCTTTCGTGGCCCCTGAGTCTCAGTGTCCCTCGGTAATTGCTGCAGCCTTCTCTATACTCACTCTCACTTGTGCACCTCCAGACCTCTGCCTTTCATGGCTCCCCATGAGTTTCCATGTGCTCCAGGGGGGTTCACCCAAAACTGGGGTTCAGTGGAGTTGAAAGTGGAGTTTAGCATGGTAGGGAGGTTCTCTCTTCCTCCCACTAGAGAAAGCCAGTGGCACAATTACCTGTCAATCCTCTCTGTGCACACTTGCTCACACACCTCCAGACCTCTGCCTTCAGTGGCTCCCCTGAATTTCTGTGCACTCCTTGCTTTTTTGGACAGTTCTGACTCCCCCGTGTGAATCTCACCTGGAACTAGGGTTCAGTGCAGTCAAGAGTTTCTGTCTCCCTCCCGGTAGAGGAAGCCAGCCAGGTACTTCGCCACCTGTCTTCTCCAGGCGCGTGTCTACATACCTCAGCTTTTTGCAGCTCCTCTGAGTTTCCGTGAGCCTCTCTCTTTCCTTCTAGTTGTAAAATTTCCACTCATCCAGCTTTGCTGTGGTTCTGGATGATATCTGTTCTGTCTTTTAGTTGTAGTTTTGAAATTGTTGTGTGAGGCAGCAGTTTAGATGTTCACCTATGCCGTCATCTTTGTTTCTCCCCCCACATCAACTTTCTTTAGCTAAATAAATCACCCTTGTTATCTTGCCCTGGCCAGTGTTTCTCAGTGGTTAGAGCATCAACCTGCACACTGCAGGGTTTTGGGTTTGCTTGTGATCAAGGGCATGTGCCTGGATTACAGGTTCAATCCCCTATCCCAATTGGGGTATATGAGAGAAGCAACCAATCAGTGTGACTCACGTCAATGTCTCTTTCTCTCTCTCTTCAAGCATCTTTTTATTACACACAGACTAGGAAGATAGAAGAGAGCTTCCCTCCAAGCAAAGGGCAGATATGCCTACTGCCCATTGTAAAAGATTCAGTTCCCTTGCCCAGACGGCGTTGCTCAGTGGTTGAGCATCAACCTATGAACCATCTCAAAGATGGCTTCTGCAACCAGGAAACTGACCCTCTTCACAACCAGTTGGCTTGGAGGTCAATTCCCCTCAATGATACCAACAACAATCAAGACTTAACTACAATTCCCTGTCAGTGTACATGTCCAGGTTGCATGCTTGATCCAAACTGGGAGGCGTGCAGGAAGCAGCCAATCAATGATTCTCTCTCATCATTGATGTTTCTATCTTTCTCCTCCCCCTCTTCCTCTCTGAAATAAATAAAATTATTTAAAAAGTAAAGAATCAGTTCCCTAAATTTAGCTCTCCTTTTCTCTAATGCAACCAACCCACTTTAACTCCAAGTACCTACCACCTAACTCTCTTTAAGTTAACCTTTGGGAATGGATTTGGGGAATAGTATCTAAAATGTTCACACGTGGTTATCTCTAGTGTACAGTTATTGCTGACTTATAGGTTTTATGTTTTCTACCAGCACCAGTTAAATTGTATCACACTAAGTTGTTAGCTTGTATATCAAGTGAAACCTTAGACTCTTCTTATTTGTTGAATTCTTAGCACATACAGAATCAAATCCAAGAAATGAAAGATTAAAATCTAAATTCTATATGTCATACAAGGGTTTGCATAATCTCAACCCTGCCTTACATCTCCCCTCTCACTGGTCCCTTTTCCCTCTTTGTTCATTACTCCCCTGTTTTAGATCAATCCCTACAGCTGCCCATTCAGCAGCACTAAATTGGTTTCTCTTCATTGAAGACAACATTATTTCATACCATTCTGCTTTTGCTTCTGCTTATTTATATATTTACCCCTGTGGGACTCAAATTCTTCATTTGTAACATAGGAGGCTTGGAAAGTCTCAGGTTCTCTGCCATATCTTCTCTGGACTGTTGAAATCCATATCTTTTCAATTCATGTTGAAATCTCACCCCCCACCAAAGTGATGCTATTTGAAGGTGGGCCTCTAGGAATAATTAGATCATGAGGGTGGAGCTCTCTGAAATGGGATTAATGCCCTTGTTAGAAAAGAGATGAGAAAGTTTGCTTTCTCTCTCTCTCTCTCTCTGCTCTTTGCCATGTGAGGGTACAAAGATGTCTTCTGCAACCAGGAAACTGACCCTCACCAGCTACTGAATCTGCCAAAATTACAGAGGCAATAGTGAATCTGCATTGGAGCCTTTATCTTAGCATTCACTCAAAACTAGAGGATTTGAGAAGTAGGCTACCAGAAGTTCATTAACATAAGAGAAAAGAGCAGAAATAAAGAAACCTGGAAAAGAACTCAATATAAGAGATGAGTCACTGTTGGAACAAGTCAAGGTAATGATAGAGAGCCAGGGTGAGAGGGGATGGGAGGGGGATTGGGGATTAACAGGGAATCATTTTTGGCCCAGCCTCTGTTCATTCTCAACTTGGAGTTTTAGTGAGGGATGGACTATTGTAAAAATCAATATTCAGATATGGGGTATCTCAGCCTTGTGCCTGTGACTTCAGAGCTCTCAGACACTCGGGACTCAATTTATGCACAAGACACTGGTGTCTGGAGTTTCCTCTGTCATACATGGTGGAAGACGTGTAATGGAAACATTTGTTATTGGTACTCATTCATTCACTCACTCATTTATTTAGCAGACATTTATTGGGCACCTGCAGTGTACCTGACACTACATTAGATTTGTACAAGTATAAAATTAAATAAATCAGATTTTAGGGACTCACAATCTAGAGTAGTGGTTCTCAACCTTTCTAATGCCGCGACCCTTTAATACAGTTCCTCATGTTGTGGTGACCTCCAACCATAAAATTATTTTCATAACTACTTCATAACTATAATTTTACTATTGCTAATGAATCGTAATATAAATATCTGTGTCTTCCGATGGTCTTAAGTTGAGAAGCACTGCTATAGACCCACAAGTTGAAAACCGCTGCTGTAGAACCTAACACCATCGGAAAACAGAGATATTTGCATTATGATTCATTAACAGTAGCAAAATTATAGTTATGAAGTAGCAACGAAAATAATTTTATGGTTGGGGGTCACCACAACATGAGGAACTGTATTAAAGGGTCATGGCATTAGAAAGGTTGAGAACCACTGTTCTAGAGGAAGGTTCCCACAGTTAGACAGAAAAAAAAGAAAAAGAAAAAGAAAAATGTCATTTGGTAGCAAGAAATCTAATTCACAGAACATATCTGAGATACCCCCTGGAAAGGCCCAGAACAATTTGGGAGGTATCTGGGCAGAGATAGAATTCCTGCCAAAAAAAAAAAAATATGAGAATCATACTTGGTGATATTGTCTGAAAACACAGGTTTCATAAATTTTGAAAGCTATTACTTTGTGTATTTCCTTTACATACATTAATATATCCCCCTATAAGAAGAGTTACTCACACTTACGTTTACTTCCCTTAATCACAGTCTAGAGTACTCCGTTACACTTAGTAAACACTTAGAAGCTTAAATTCATTCCATCATATACATTTATTTATTCTACATATGGTTATTGAGTGTCTTCTATGGACATTAATCTAGACATTAGAATATTCATCTAGAATTCTGTGTGAGTAAAACACAAGGCTCTTGCTTTCATAGTATAGATCCTGGTGGAGTGTGATGGACAAAAAAAACGAGTAAGTAAATATGCAAAATATTTCCAAATAATTACAAATACTTTGAAAAAAAATTTAAAAGGCTAACATGAAGAAGAGTAATTTAGGTGATCTAGACCTACCTTCAGATTCCATCTAAACTGACACCTATGTGACAGCTGTGTGGTTTGGGGAAAGTGTTCCAGTAGAGGAGACAGCAAGTGCAAAAGCCTTGAAGAGGCCAGCATGGTTGCTTAGAAGGAGATGAGGTCTGAGTAAAGATGGGGTGGGGGTTAAGGGGGAAGATCACACAAAGACCCCTTGGTCACAAGTAAGGAAAACAATTGGTGGGTTTCTATGAGGAAGTAACATAACTAGATTCCTACTTCCAATGGCATTTCTGGCTATAATGTAAAGAAAAGTATGTTGAGATATACGAGTAAAATGTGAAAAGAATAGGTAAGTAACTATTTCTGTAGGCCAGGCAAAAGATTATAGTGGATCAAACCAAAGTGATAATAATGGGGACTAAGAGAGGTGATAGGTTAAGGATATATTTTATAATTGGGATTGAAAGGACTAGTGGGTAGACTTGATATGGAGAATGAAAAGTGGAGAGGATAACTCAAAACCCCCAGGTAATAGAGTCAGCTCTTAACCACAAATTACTCATTTTTCATGCCATACATTCTACATGTCTCTCTGCATGTTTTTTTGGTTGAATTAACAACAGATAAAGGAGAACCCAACACTAATCAAAACCAGGCAATCTCTAGAAATATATGATAAACAACATTTTCCTTCTGGGAAAAATTAATGGGTGACATAAAATAAATTATTCATCGGAATTCTTCATAGGCTTCCTTATTTCAAACTGGAAGTGACTCCTATAAAATGAAAGAATAATAGCAATTTAGACACTTGGGATCTCACTGAGGAAACTCTCACCAGCAGAAGCCCTGACAGTGAATCTGATAATATGAGCTTACATTGTCCCTCTATCAAGGCCAAAGCTAATATTCTAGCCTTGGTAAAACATTAGTTCACTCAGAAAAGAAAGGAAGGAAGGAGAGTGAGCAGAACGAAGGAAAGATGGAAGGGGAGGGAGAGGAGGTAAAGAAAAAAAGGAAGAAAAAATAAAAGCAGCAACACTAGGTGGCAGTGACTTCATTCATGACTTTCAAGATTTCAGACTAGGCCGAGTGTCAGTGTCATTGCTAAGGGCGATTCCAGGTTGAGTTGGAAGCCTGAGTCCTGGAGAGACTTTTCTGTGCTTCTCCCTCCAAAGTTGCCGTACAGATGAATGCTGGACCACATTCTTTGGGCCTCAGAACAGATACATGAATGTCAGCATTCCTCTATATCTTTTTATTAAATGTATTTTATGGATTTTTCACAGAGAGGAAGGGAGAGGGATAGAGAGTTAGAAACATCAATGAGAGAGAAACATCAATCAGCTGCCTCCTGCACACATGCCTGCAAGCAAAGTACATGCCCTTGACTGGTATCAAACCTGGGACCCTTGAGTCTGCAGGCCGATGCTCTATCCACTGAGCCAAACCCATCAGGACTATATCTTTAACAATTGCTATATTCTTTCAGATTTTTGTAAAGGTTGTGAAATTAATTTACATAATGTAAAGTGTTCTTATATAGGACACATTGGTATTTTCTTCAACCATTAAAGTTCTGAGTCACAGAAAAGCCTAGAACAGGGTTCTCAAACTTGGTTACACCTTAGAATCACCTGAAGAGTTGGTAAAGAATAATTGAGTTCCAGTGAAATTGATTAAACCAGACTTGCTCCATGTAGGCCAGGCAACAGGATTTTTAAAGCTCCCCAAATGCATCCAAATTTAAGACACTATGTCTAAAAAAGCGGAATTGAATCAGCCACTACCATTTGTTCCTAAACTAGTGCTGTCACAGTTATCCTTCAGCAAAACTTGTAGTAAATTAGCCAACACAGACTTACTCCTCAGATGGCTCTCTGGGAGGCTGGCGGTCCCCTCTGGCCTGCCAGTAACATGTGAGCCCATCCAGCAGCAGCACCTGCACCATAGATCATGGCCACGAGCAGGGGCTCAGACTCTGACAGGCTAACATGACTTACTAGCTGTGGCATCAAGCAGTGACTTACTGTCTCCAAGCCTCAGTTTTCCTCTCTATAATTGTCAGTATCTCACAACATGTTGGGAGTATTAATCTAATATATGTAAAACTTCTATAGCCATCCTGGCACAATAATTTGCAGCTATTTGGTAATCAAAGATCCTGCTGAGAGCCCATCACAGATGAAGAGATGGGGGAGAGGGGCTTCTGAGATTCCAGAGGCAATGATGACTTGAAATCCTATTGCAAATAAAAAGCAGACAGGCAAATAAAACTTTGAGGTAGAAAATCTTAGTGCAACTTAGTCTGTTGGCTGCTCTTGGTCTTTCCTACCAGCCCCACTACTGCCACATTTCAAACCCACATGGGCAAGCCAGGTGATGTGGATAGTGGTTATGTGTTATGTGTTTCAACATTATCAGTAAAATGTCGGGGAAGTCATACTATAAATAAGTTATTTCATTAAAATCTCCAAAATTCAGATGATTTTACACACATTAATTCAAACCATTATTCATGTATTAAGTAAACATCCAGAATGGCCTCTCTTTTAGGTTGTAAAAGCTTCCCTGAGTTGTTTTCTTTTCAAAGAGAAGGATCACTTCTTCATCCCATAGTACAGTCGACACCACTGCTCTGATGGACCGAGGGAAGTGACATCAGCTGTGTGAACGCTGGATCCAGTAACCACGGAATGCCTTTCTCCTCTGCTGCCCAAACAGCCCAGGACAAGTGCTCCTCCTCACACACCTTCCATCCCCCTGATTGTCTTTAAGGAAATCTGAGGATGACATTTTCTCTGGTCATTTGCCTGACCCAAAGCATAGTATAATTTGCTTCAGACTCTGAAGCAAGCAAAGAAAAGGCCCTAAGGCCTTAACAAGAAGCATCTGGAGGTTGATTGTCTCCACAGACAAACCAAGAATGAGTGGGAAGTCCTTCCAGGGTAGAGAGGACATTGTGAAGAACACATCAATTCTAAGCACATACTACTTTTGCAAAAATCACATTTTTAAACAGCATTACTTCATACTCATCTGCTTACTTTTTTTTCATTTCCAATAATCTCTAGAAGGAAACTGGTCAGGGGAAGATTATCCTCCAACTCAGGTAGTCGCTGCTCTGCCCCCCTCCCCAAATTTATATGTTGAAGCCATAATCCAATGTGTCTATATTTGGAGTAAGGAAGTAATTAAGGTTAAATGAGATCATAAGAGCCCACTAGATATGACTTGATTAATATCATTATTAAAGAGACACCAGAGCTCGCTTGCTCTCTCTCTCTCTCTCTCTCTCTCTCTCTCTCTCTCTCTCTCTCTCCCACCCCCACCTGTGAGGACACAGGGAGAAGGTAGCATGCAAGACCAAAAGGAGAAATTAAACTCTACTGGTACCTTGGTCTTGGACTTCCAGGCTCCAGAACTGTGGGAAAATAAGTATCTGTTGTCCTACCCCCAACTCTGTGGTATTTTGTTATGACAACTGGAACACACTGACAGTGGCCACACCTGTCCTGTGTTCTAGCTAATTTCTGGATTCCAAACATTTACAAACCTTTTCAGTAGACTTGGAAATCAGTAATTGGGATACATTAAAATTAATTAGAACAATGCAACCCCTCATCAAGATTATTAGCTGTTTGGGTTCTCAGAGGACCCACCCTATACACTTTCCTTTAGCTTCTCTGTGGTGTGGCTCAAGTCCAATCTTCATAGGAACATAGTCATTCCAGGGTAGAGCTTCCTCTCAATAGAAGAGTGTGGGGCCTGAAGTTCACTGATCATATAGTACAAAGGATGCAACTAATGAGTGGCAGGCATGCCATCTGTCCTATACTGTCCTATATTAAAAACTGTCCCATACTCTGGTCATACATGGACCCTCCTCCATACCTCTCTATCCCCCAACTCACTACAGGGTTGGGGAACATTTTCCTGCCAAGTGCCATTTGAATATTTATAATATCATTTGCAGGCCATATAAAATTATCAACTTAAAAGTTAGCCTGCTATATTTGGTCAAATATTTAACTTACCCTAATGCCTTGACAGGGCCAGACCAAATGATTTCACCAGCAGGACATTCCTCACCCCTGCTAAAGGTAGGAAGATTACTAGAATCTCTTCCAAGATTACTATTTATAACATTTCTTTAACACTTTACTATTACTTTCTCTGAGCCTTTGTTACTCAAAGTCAGGTACAAAGGATAGCAGCACTGGCATTTCTTAGGTGCTGCTTAGAAACTCATACTTCCAGGCCCTACCCCAGACAGACTGAATCAGAATCTTTTAACAGATCCCAATGCTTCTTCATATGCATGGGAAAGTTTGAGGAGCCCTACTCTGAATGACAGATAGATGACAGTATGATGAAGACAGCACTGGGAGACAATATCATGTGAATAGGATATGCTATTGGGCCCATCACAGCTTCTCTGAGCCTTGATTTCCATATATTTACAAATTGGAAGGCTGAACTAGAAGATCTCTAATGTGCCATCTGACTTAACACTTCCATATTTACCCCCTATCATTTGACACAGTGCTCTCTTTCAGATCTTTCTATCAGAAGAACTTGACAGACATCCCAATATAATAGTTGCTCAATAATTATCTGCTAATTGATCGACTTGAAATAAGCTTAAACTATGTTCACACTGGGATTTTGACATAGCTAACCATGTGTAAGAGGCTGCTGATATTTCCAGTGGTTGGAGCAGTGACCCAGAAAGTCCTATAAGTCACAAAGAGGAAGCCTCTAGTGAGCTTTGGGGTCAGCAGACTTTGGGCTCTGTGGGAATTGCTTTCACAACAACATATAGGTCCCTCCAACATCTAGTGCTTGTCAAGCTATCTCAGAGGCTCTGGCACCTTCCATGGTCTAGAAACTGCTGGAGCAGATAGTAAGTGGCGACTAAAATAACTCCACCCACATGTTAGAGTATGAATGTGGTGGTATGCATCACTGACCAATAACACTGCCTCTAAATAATAAGTGTTTATTTTTCTTTCTGGCAAAATTCTAGCTGATACAGTAGCTGTGCTTCATGGACATCTCAAATCCATGACCCCTCCTCTCCAGTTGCTCTTTTACTCTCATCTTCACCATGCCCCACTTCCTTACCACCACATCTGCATCCCAGCCCTTAAGAAAGAGGAAAGGAGAAAGTGAGTGGGAAGCATGGACCTTTCCCTTACATACCCAGACATTACATATATCACTTCCACACTTAACCTCTGGCCAGAGCTAAATCACATGCTGTACCCAGCTGAAAGTAAGAATGTGAAATGCAGGCTTGTTATGGAAGCCATGTGCCCATATGAAAATCCTAATACCAGTGTAAATGAGAGAATGGAAATGAAGGACCGCTAGTGGTTTCTCCCACAGTGAGCGCATGTGAAAAACCCCAAGGAAGAGTTTATGGGAACTTGAAAGTGGAATCATGTTCAGAAAACATTGGTTTTGGACCTTTGTTTCTCACCCAGACTAAATCTGAGTTGCAGATAATTCAAAACAAGTACAAAGAAGACTAGAGGTGTTACTAGGTTGACTTACTTTCTGGAAATATAAGATCTTTCCAGAACTTCTTTATTAATTGATATGAGTAAAAATTTCCCCCTTTCCTGTCCTTCAGACAGAAATAGTCACACCTCAGAATGACTAAGTGTTTTGCAGTAAACCTCAAAAGATACTAGCTTCAAGGAAGTGATTGCATCATAAATGTCTGAAGTGGATTTGGATGCTTCAAATGCCAGGTCCATCATTTCTTTTCAATCCCTGTAATCTTCTCAGAGGTAAAAGACAATAATCAAATAGTCAACTAGGACTTTGGTAAACGTTGTGCTCAACCTTCTATTTGTCTTTGGCGTGTGTGTGTGTGTGTGTGTGTGTGTGTGTGTGTGTGTGTGTTTTAAATATATTTTATTGATTTTTTACAGAGAAGAAGGGAGAGGGTTAGAAGTTAGAAACATGGATGAGAGAGAAACATAGATCAGCTGCCTCCTGCACACCCCCTACTAGGTACATGCCCTTGACCGGAATCGAACCTGGGACCCTTCAGTCCGCAGGCTGATGCTCTATCCATTGAGCCAAACCATTTTCAGCTCAGTCTTCTATTTGTATGTTATCTTTCCAAACACCCATTATGAAAATGAGAAGCCAGATCCAAAGAGTCACCAGGAAAGGTTGTTAAAAACTGAGAGGCCTGCCCCTCTTCTCCAATGAGTCTCCAATAAGCCTGGATTAGATTCTAGGAACCTGTATTTTTTTTAAGCTTTAACATTGTTGAATTCTACTTTTTAAATTTAAAATGTAATATATAGATTTGAAGTTTACAAGCTAATCATGTAGATATTATCTCATCTTATAAATAATTATATTGATAAATCAACATAGATAGGCAAACCACTATAGATTAATATTATAATATTTAGAAATATTTTTCACCAATGTTATTAAGAGCATTTGCTATATGGATAGTAAATGATAGTAATCTTTAATAACTTATCTACTGGATTACTAGTAAGTAGCTCTTATTATACATAAAAATATTCTATAGAGTTGCATTTCATTTTCTGTAAGAATTAAAGGGAAACTTTGAATTTTTTATTGGTCAGTGGCCCACTATTGAGAATCATGGTTATAGCAATAGATACTGTTAGAAACAATCAGAGAATAAGGCAATTTGTAAGTGCCACTAATGTTTAACTAGGAAAACAAAAGTTCTTCAAGTATTTACAACAATGGAAATTTACTACAGGGACGTGGTTGTAGGGGCAGAGAGCCGAGAAGCCAAACTGAGGCAGCCAATAACCCAAAGGTTACCAACAGCAGGAAGCCACTACTGAGGCTGCGGTCAAAAGGAAGAGGCAGTGCCATCTGAGACCTGGGACCATCACCACCTAATGAAGCTGGAATCGCCTCAGGTCTGTCTGCTGGGGGCTGGAGTGTCACAGGTGTTGCTGCTACCAAACTGGTCACCTAAGACTGTGGGAGAGAAAAGCAATGCCCTGTCTTCTCCCTTCCCTCACCCTCCAATCCCTCATCAATTAGCTGTACCCAGTGAGAATCCAGGTGATAGGAAAATCTGAGAAACACATCATGCAGAGGTCAAATATTAAGCAGAGAAGGGGCAGGATGAGGAACAGACCTTCAGGCACCAGGTGGAAGACCGACCAGCAAACTTAGAGATGCTGTGAGGATACTGGTGATTAAGGATGTGAAGGGGGTGAGGGAGAAATGTTTCAAAATGAAGAAGATTGTCAATGATTAATTATAGGCCAACAAAGAATGCTTGATTAAGTTTCACAGCAATTGATAGGTCCCTCCTAAACAAGAATTTTGATTAAATTCAAAATGGAACCAGAGGTAGAGAGATCAGACTTTCTGGTTCTGTATAAAATAATCTCCTAAATCTAAAAAATTTCTGGGAAAGTGCAGTGCATTATGTAAAGATACAGCATATACCAAGTCATATTGGTTTCATCCTTATTACAAACCATTCTTTGTTCATAAACTTCTCATGACTGTCAAGTTTCAGAAATATGAATTAATCTAAGATAACTTATACAGACTACAGAAAAGAAAGATAAAAAAGACATCTGATTTTCTTGGAATTATTTTTTTAAGAGCTTGGTTTCATATGAATAATTTTTCTTATGTATAAATAAACTTTTTCTCATTAATATCAATATTTTTCTCTTATCTATTACAGTAAATTTTAATGAACAATATCTCTGGTATATAATCAATTTTATTTACTTACTCTTCAAGTTTTTTAATATGCAAGAGATGACTTCAATAAATTCTACGTTTTATAAAACTGAATTTGGAGTTAAGATATATTAGTTTTAATTCCCAAGCTTCATTTAAATGTTCAGAGTTAGAACTTTCATTTTTATTCTTTCTAAATTAATACCTAGGACATATTAGAAATTCCAGGTTCTGGAAGGCTTGTAGATGAAGAAAAGGAGAGAAAGAATAAAAAAGAAAAAACCAGAAGGAGGAAAAGGTTGTCAGAGCAAGAATCTGAATCATTTTACAATTTGTTGAGTGAAATGCATGTAATAGCAACACTAAGAATACATTTATAATTTATTTCAAAGATGTTTTTACTTTTCAAGTCATTGGCTTACCCTTTTCTACATTGATTTTTTTTACTTTATAAATTATACTTTGTATCAGATAGATTATATTCTGTTTTTACCTATATCCCTACTTGCATTAATATCTTAGTATTGTTCATAGTTTTAGTTCTAAAAGTTTTTCCCCATAAACACCTTAAAATATTTTAAAAACCACTTAGCCAATAGTTTTTTTAATAGTTTAGATTTAATAGAAACATAATTTATAGATCCAACAAACTTTGTGATCCCAGATGGATAAAAACAAAACAAATTTTTTGTAAACATAACATAGAAAAGGTATTAAAAACCAAAGAAAAACTTGAAAGCAGACAGAGAAAAATGACACCACAAATGGAAGACAAGAACTACTACTAACTTTTTTGTTGTTGTTTATTTTTTAAAGATTTTTTTAAATCAGTTTTAGGTTCACAGCAAAGTTGAGAAGCTACAAAGATTTCCTAAATACCCTCTGCCCTCATAAATGCATAGCTTTCCAGTTATCAATATTCCCCACAGAGTGGTCCTTTGTTATAATTAATGATCTACATTGACACATCATCCCCATTCAGAGTCCATATTTTACATTGGAGTATATTCTTGTGTTGTATGTTCTATAAGTTTGGACAAATCCATAATGATATGTAAACATCATTATAGTATCATACAAAGTATTCTCACTGCCTTAATCATCTTCTGTGCTCCACCCCACCACGACTAACTTTCCAAAAGAAGCAGTGGAAACAAAAAGACAATGAAATGTCATATTTAAAATTCCAGGGGGAGGGGGGAAGCTGTCAAACCAGAATATTATATCCCAAGAAAATGTTTTTTGTTGTTTTTCAAAGTGAAGGCAAAATAAAGACATTGCAAATAAAAGAAATCTGACAAAATTTTCACCATCTGATCTGTACTAAAGGAAATGCTAAAGGAAGTTATGCAGACTGAAAAGAGCTGACATCATATGGAATCACAAATCTGCAAGAAAGAAGAAAAAGCACCAGAAATGTTAAATATGTGGGTAAATATAAATAACTTTTTTTAAAAAAAGACATATATGACTGTTCAAAAAAAAAGCTAACAAAATTGACAAATCTTTAGTTTGACTAACCAAGAAAAAAGAGGGACAATCAAAATAAGTAAAATTATAAATTGAAGGAAAGTATACATTTGATACCACAGAAATAAAAAAAACTTAAAAACTACTATGAACAATTATATGCCAACAAATTAGATAATCTAGAAGAAATGGGTAAGTTCCTAGAAGCATAAAACTTACCAAGATTGATTATAAATAAATGAAATATATGAACAGATCAATTACTAGCAAGGAGATTGAAACAATAATTAAAAAACTCCCAACAAAGAAAAGCCCATGTCAGGACTAGATGGTTTCACAGGTAAAATCTATCAAACATTTAAAGAATGATTACCAATCTTTCTCAAACTCTCCCAAATAAATTGAAGACAGAACACCCCAAATTCATTTTACAAGGCAAACATTATGTTGATATGTAAGCCATATAAATATATTACAAGAAAAGAAAACTACAGGCCAATATCCCTAATGAATATAGACACAAAAAGTGTCAACAAAATACTAGCAAACCAATTTCAGTACATTAAAATGATTATTCACCATGACCAAATGGGATTCACCCCTGAGATGCCAGGTTGGTTCAATGTGTGCAAAGCAATAAATATGATGAATCTAAAAACCATATGGTCAGCTCAATAGATGCAGAAAAAGAATATGACAGGAAGGAGGCTTGGGTTGCCCCGGTGATGGAGGAAGCCAAGCTTTCCATACACCCTAGTGGGCCCAGGCCTCACCTTAAGGCTACAAAGTTTCAATTATAAAAGATAAATAATAAATCCCAATAGAAATGGCTGCCACCACTGGGCAAGCAGGCTTAGTAGCTCCGGTCCAGGCTACAAAGTTTATATTGTAGAAGATAAATCAGGGCCTCCACTTGGGTTGCTGGGGGAGCATGGCCGGCCTGCAAACCACCACAGGCCCCTTACCCAGGTCACCACATACCCCAAGGGAACCCTCACCCTGATCCAGGACACCCTTCAGGGCAAACCAGCTGGCCCCCACCCATGTATAAGGCCTCTATCCTATCTAATAAAAGAGTAATATGCATATTGACCATGACTCCAACACACAACATGGTTGTCCCCATGTAGACAAAGATTCTGCCCCCATGTGACACAAGATGACCACCACAAGATGTCCAGGAGGAGAGGGCAGTTAGGAGGGACCGGGCCTGCAATGGAGGGCAGTTGGGGCTGATCAAGCCTGCAGGGGAGGGCAGTTAGGGGTGACCGGGCTGGCAGAGGAGGGAAGTTGGGGATGATCAGGCCTGCAGGGAAGGGCAGTTGTGGGGGACCCAGGCCTGCAGGGGAAAGCAGTTGTGGAGGGCCAGACCTGCAGGGGAGGGCAGTTAGGGGTGACCAGGCCTGCAGGGTAGGGCAATTAGGGGTGACCAGGCTGGCAGGGGAGCAATTAGGCATCAATCAGGCTGGCAGGGGAGTGGTTAGGAGGTGATCAGGCTGTCAGGCAGAAGCGGTTAGGGGCAATCAGGAAGGCAGGCAGTTGAGCAATTGGAAGCCAGCAGTCCTGAATTTTGAGAGGGATGTCTGACTATCCATTTAGGCCCAATCTCACTGGGGTGTCTCAGATTGGAGAAGGTGCAGGCTGGGCTGAAGGGCATCCCCACCCATGCACAAATTTTGTGCAGTGGGCCTCTAGTATTTGATAAGGGGTTAATATCCAAAATACACAAGAAAGGTACTTATTTAAGTCAATAACAAAAAAACAAAGAACAAATACACCAATTAAAAACTGGATAGAGAAACCAAATAGACATTTTTCCAAAGAAGACATATAAATGACAATCAGGTACATTAAAATGAAAAGATGTTCAGTGTCATCAGGAAAATGCAAATTAAAACCACAATAAAATATCACCACACACCTGTTAGAAGGGTTATGATAAGAAAAGAAAAGAAAAGAAAAGAAAAGAAAAGAAAAGAAATAAGTATTGATGAGTATTTGAAGAAAATGGAACTCTTTACACTGTTAGTAGGATGTAAATTGACACAGTATTTTAAAAAGCAGTGTGGGGTTTCCTTCCAAATAAAAATAGAACTAGCATACTGGGCGGCAGGTGCACAGCATGGCACAGCTGGCCTCCAGGTGGGACCAGCTGCCCTGCATGCCTGCTTCCACAGTACCCCAGTCCCCTCAGCTGCCCAGCCACCCAGGGCCAGCCTGAAGTGTGGGAAAGCCTCAAATGGTGGCTGCCAAGCTCACATCTGACGTACAGGCAAGCCTCAGATGGTAGCTACCCAGCCAATGCCTGAGGTGCAGGCAAGCCTCAGATGGCAGGTGCCCAGCCACCCAGGGCCAGCCCAAGGCACAAGCAAGCCTCCTATGGTGGCTGCCTAGCTGCCCAGGGCTGACCCAAGGTGCAGGCAAAGCTCTCATGGTGGCTGCCCAGCAACCCAGGGCCACCCAAGGCTCAGGTAACCAGGGCTGGCCAAGGCTTACAGTGCCGGCAGTGGCAGCAGCAGAGGTGTGATGGGGACATAGCTTTCCCCTTATCACCAGTTCACCTCTCACCCCTGAGGGCTCCCAGACTGTGAGAGGGGGCAGGTCAGGCTGAGGAACCACCCCACTCCAGTGCATGAATTTTCATGCACCGGGCCTCTAGTCTTACCTAATAATAGACAAACATGTAAATTGCCCATACCTCTAGTATGCCCACAGCTAATCAGAGTGAGTATGCAAATTAACCCAACAAAAATGGCAGTATGTTAATTTGCATATGTAGGTGCCAGCAGCCTGTGTCCCAGGAGCATCGAGGTAGGCTCTGTGTGGGCCCTGAGCAACCTGGGAAGAGCCTGAGCCAGGGGGCCCCTGGGTAGGGCCAAGCCTACAATCAGAGCTGGAGCCTAGCCAGGAACGGAACCAGCAATCGGAAGGAACGGGAGGTGGGGATAGGGCCCTCTCCAGGCCCTGAGGTTTTAGGCCTGGTCAGGGGCAGAGCTGGCCATTAGAGGAAGCTGGCGGTACCCTTCCTAGGCCAAAAGCCTTGGCTAGAGACTTTAGGCCTGGGTAGGGGCCGAGCTAGCGATTGATGTGAACTACAGAGGAAATACCTTTTCTGACCATTCATTGGCTAAGCCCCCTGTATGCCACTGGTAATATTCTTAGTAACTTGGGTAATAGAATCCAAAAAGGTGATCTAGGGTTTTTCCACCACACTTCTGGAGAAAAATACAAAGGTCTGCTGCTGGAGGGCTAATAAATGGTTTGGCTCAGTGGATAATGCCTCAGCCTGCAGACCACAGGGTCCAGGTTCAATTCTCATCAAGGGCATGTACCTAGGTTGCTGGGGCCCAGGTCAGGGCTTATGGAGGAGGCAACCAATTAAAGTGTTCCTCTCACTTTGATGTTTCTCTGTCTTTCCTTTCTCTTCCACACTCTCTAAAAACCAGCAGAAAACATATCCTCAGGTGAAGAGAAAGGAAGAAAGAAAAAAAGAAAGAAAGAAAGAAAGAAAGAAAGAAAGAAAGAAAGAAAGAAAGAAAGGAAAGAAAGAAAGAAAGAAAGAAAGAAAGAAAGAATCATATCCTATGAAAGACACATCTTGAAAATGCCTAAAGAAAGTTGTTATTTTTTCATGGTGAAGGGACTGGAGTCCATATTGATGAAAACACCTTGGTGGCTGCAGTGACTGGCAGTGGCTGCAGCAGTGGGGTGATGGTTCCCAGTATATCAGTATATGAGAGAGGGCAGGCTGGGCTGAGGGACCCCTAGTGCATGGAGAGAGAGAGAGAGTGTGTGTGTGTGTGTGTGTGTGTGTGTGTGTGTGCGGTGTGTGTGTATGTAACATGCAAATTAGCCAGGATACTTAAGACAGTGGTCAGAAAACTGCAGCTCATGAGTCACATGTGGCTTTTTGGCCTCTTGGGTGTGGCTCTTCCACAAAATACCATGGCCTGGATGAGTCTATTTTGAAGAAGTGGTGTTGAAGAAGTTTAGGTTTAAAAAATTTGACTCTCAAAAGAAATTTCAATCGTTGTACTGTTGATATTTGGCTCCATTGACTAATGGATTTGCCGACCACTGCCTTAAGGCATCACAACCAGCTCAGGAGGAGGCTGCATCATGACCAGATCAGGAGAAGCTATATGTGTAGATGGGCAATAGGGGACTGCATGCTGTCCCCAACCCCAGTGGACGGGGGGAGGCTGGGATTGGGGGCAGTCCGGAATGAAGATACAACACACAGGGATGCCTGCTCCAAACCTCCATGGCATGGCTAGAAGCAGGCCTCCAACAGACACACACAGTGGGGCATGCTCTAAGCCACCATGACCAGACTGGGAGTGGGCCTAAGCCATCAGTAGAACATCCCCTGAGGGCTCCCAGACTGTGAGAGGGGGCAGGCTGGGCTGAGGGACTCCCCTCCAATGCATGAATTTTGTGCACCAGTCCTCTAGTTCAACTATAAAAAAGAAAAATCCTACCATTTGCAACAAAATTGATGTCCCTTTCAAGCATTATGCTAAGTGAACTAAGTCAGACAACTAAAACAAATACTGCATGATCTCACTTATGTGTAGAATCTTAAAAAAAAAAAAAACTGAACTCATAGAGACAGAGAGTAGACTGGTATTTGCCAATATCAAGGTTGTCAGGAAAGTAGGCAAAGATGGTCAAAGGGCACAAACTTCCAATTCCAAAATGTGTAAATTCTGAGGATTCAATGTATAGCATGGTAACTAAAGTTAACAATCATGTATTATATACTTAAAAGTTTCTGAGAGAATAAATCTCAAAATATCATCACATTGTATACCTTAAACATAGATGGTATTATATGTCAATTATCCTATCTAATAAAAGAGTAATATGCAAACTGACCATCACTCCAACACACAAGATGACTGCCCCCATGTGGTCAAAGATGCCTGTCCCCATATGGACACAAGATGGCTGCCACAAGATGGCCAGTAGGGGAGGGCAGTTGGGAGGAACCAGGCCTGCAAGGAAGGGCAGTTGTAGGTGGTCAGGCCAGCAGAAGAGGGCAGTTAGGGGGGGACCAGGTCTGCAAGAGAGGGTAGTTGGAGGCAATCAAGCCTGCAGGAGAGGACAGTAAAGGGTGACCAGGCTGGCAGAGGGGGCAAGTTGGGGGTGACCGGACCTTCAAGGAAGGGCAATTGCGGGGGGCGGGACCCACACCTGGAGGGGAAGCAGTGAGGGAAAGGAGACCGGGCCTGCAGGGGAGGGCAATTAAGGGTAACCAAGCCTGCAGGAGAGGGCAGTTAGGTGTGACCAGGCCTGCAGAGAAGGACAGTTAGCGGCAAACAGACTGGGAAGGGAGCAATTAGGCATCAATCAGACTGGCAGGGGAGTGGTTAGGGGGTGATCAGGCTGGCAGGCAGAAGCAGTTAAGGGCAATCAGGAAGGAAGGCAGGGGAGCAGTTGAGAGCCAGCAGTCCTGGATTGTGTGAGGGATGGGTAGGATCAGGCCTAAATGGGCAGTCGGACATTCCTTGAGGGGTCTTACATTGGAGAGGGTGCAGGCTTATCTGAGGGACACACATGCATAAATTTCATGCACCAGACTTCTAGTGTTTCAATAAAGCTGAGAGGATGTTAGTAGCAAATAAGCATATAAGAAGATGTTCCATATTATATATCATCAGGCAAATAGAAAGTAAAACAAGATGCTGCTACATATTTGTAGAATAGCCAAAACCCAAAACACTGATCATATCAAATGCTGTAGATGTGGAGCAAGAGGAGCTTTCTTTCTTTTTTAAAATATATTTCTATTGATTTCAGAGAGGAAGGGAGTGGGGAGAAAGATAGAAACATCAATGATGTGAAAGAATCATTGATTAACTGCCTCTTGATGGGGATTGAGCCCACAACCCAGGAATGTGCCCTTGACTGGATTCAAACCTGGGACTCTTCAGTCCACAGACTGAAGCTCTATCCACTGAGGCAAATCAGCTAAGGCTAAAAGGAGCTTTCATTCATTGCTGGTGGGAATGTGAAATGGTGCAAGCATTTTGGAAGCTCATTTGGCAGTTTCTTACATAACTAATCATACTCTTACCATATAATCCAGCAATTTAACTCTGTGGTATTTATCCAAATGAGCTGAAAACTGATAGAGACACAAAAATCTACCCACAAATATTTATAGTATCTCCATTCTTAATTGCCATAACTTGGAAGTAACCATGATGTCCTTAAGTAGATGAATATATAAACTGTGGTGCATCTAGACAATGATTATATCATTCAGTGCTAGAAATAAACCATCTATGAAGCCATGAAAAGACATAAAAGGACCCTACATGCAAATTACTAGATGAAAGAAATCGATCTAAAAAGGCCTCATTTTGTTGGTTTCAACTATATAACATTCTGGGAAAGGCAAAGCAATGGAAGCAGTAGAAAGATCAGCAGTTGTGAGGGCTTGGACAAAAGAAGATATGAATACATGGAGCACAGAGGATTTTTAGGGCAATGAAAATGCTCAGTATGATATTATAATAGCATAATGATGACTGTATTACACATATGTCCAAACCAATAGAATATACAACACCAAGAGTGAACCATAATGTAAACTATCAACTTTGGGTGATAGTGATATGTCAATGTAGGTTCATCAATTGTAACAAATATATTACTCAATTTGGAATAATTATGTATAACTAGAGGTCCAGTGCATGAAAACAGTTCATAAGGGAGTGTCCCTCAGCCTTGCCTGTACTCTCTCCAATCTGGGACTCCTTGGGGGATGTCTGACTGCTGGTTTAGGGGCATTAACTCCAGCCATTAGGAAAATCACACAGAATGTCCTTGACATACAGTGTGGTTTTATGAATTGTTTTAATAACAATGGTCATTCATTTAAATAAAATTTGCTTACATATAATACACCTGGTACTATGCAAATTTGGAATGTTAACATTACAAAATCATAGAAGGTTGTAGTAGAAATAACCTTGAATTGTCTAGTTCAAACTTTTATAAATATTGGAATTCCCTTTTCAAAGATTTTGAATGCTTTTTGTCCTAAGAAGCTTAATCAACTTTTGAGACAACCCATTTTCTGTGAAGACTGGGGGACTACCACCCCCAGGCTGGGCTGAAAAAACTGGGGGATTCCAGTGGCAGGCACATGGAATGGCTAAAAGAGTGGGTCTGGCTGCTCTGTGCACCTGCCATCCCGCTCCTTGGGGGAGCTGAAAAAACAGGGGGATTCTGGCAGCATGCAAGCAGCACAGCCTGCTGACTCCTGGGACTGGGGGACTCCAGTAGAGCTGAGGGGACTGGGCACCACTATCTTTGTGATGGTGTGACAGTCAATTTGCATATTTCCTCTTTATTAGATAAGATATGGGAGGCTGTGTGTGTATTAGGGCAGGGAGTATATGGGAAATCTCTATACCTTCTGCTCAATTTTGTTCTGAACATAAAACTACTCAAAAATTAAATCAATTAAAATATATTAAGGAATATTCAATGCAACTACTGGAACTAGTGTGAGTTTATCAAGGTTATAGGATACATAGTCACAAAACAAAAAGAAAAAAATTGTTGTTTCTTTATAGCATTTGAAATGAAAAAATTTAAACATTTCTACTTATATCAGTGTCCCTAATTTCCACTTTTATGCTTTAAATTATCCAATAAAGAATGAGCCATAAAACCTTAGACATCCCAACATCAGCCCCTAATAAAGGTAAAGCCCCAGGTCCGTGTTCTCTCTCTCTCTCTCTCCCACCCCACTCAAGACCATGCTATGTGATCTCTCATATGTGCCCTATACCTTCCAGGATCTGTAAATGGTAAATCTTGTTCATCAAAGTACCCACATGATCTGTAATACCTATGTCTGAAAAAAATAAGCCTTTATCCAGAACATATTTTTAAAAATCCATCCAATTCAATAATAAAAATAAAAAACTGTTAAAAACATGAACAAAGCAACTTGATGGACACTCCACAAAGGAATATATATTAATAACCAATAAGCATTTGAAAATGCTCAATATGTTATTGTCAATGGGAAATGCAAATTAAAATCACAAATAGATATTACTACACACCCACTAAAATGGCTAAAATTCAAAATACCGAGCAATCAGAAATTACATGTACTGTTGGTAGGAGTGCAAATGGCACACCTGCTTTGGAAAAAGATTAGCAGTTCTTAAATCATGTTTTTCCCCCCATTACCTAGCAATTCCACTCCTAAGTAGGTATGTGAGAGAAATAAAAACATGGGCAAAAGAGAGTATATAGGAACATTATTCACAACTAGAGGCCCAGTGCTTAGATTTTACACCAAAGGGGTCCCTTGGGCTGGCCTGCAGGGATCCGGCCAAGGCTCTCCAACATCTCCCAAGGGGTCCCAGAATGGAGAGGATGGTTTTCTACCAGAATTGGGCTGCCTCCTCTCTGGTTCCAGGTGTCACTGGAAAACTACAGCTGCCAAGTCACCACAGCTTGGCAGCTTCTGTGTTGAGCATCTGCCCCCTGGTGGTGAATACACATCATAGCTACCAGTAGAATGGTCATCCAGTTGGCTGGTTGCTTAGGCTTTTATATATATAGATAGTCCCAAACTGGAGACAACTGATGAATGAATTAACTTCAGAAAGATGAAATGTTGGAGTATTCAATCATACAGAGGTGTGCTTCAATCAAAGCAGAGAGCCTCTGGGTAGCTCAGGGGGCAGATGAGAAGGGTTTCTTTTAGCCAACTCACCAGTGCCTAAGATAGAGATATCATTTTCTTGAAAACATTTGAAGATGTGGCTTTTTAAAACATATTTTTTATTGTTTAAGGTATTACATATATTAGTACAAATATCTCCTTTTCTTTTCACCATTGATCTTCCCCCAGCCTCTGCTACCCCCTGTCACATGCCCTCATCCCACCTACCCAGTGTCTAGTGTCCATTGGTGTGCTTATATGCATGCATACAAGTCCTCTGGTTGATCTATTTCACTCCCTCTCCAACATTCCCCAGCCTTCTCACTGAAATTTGACAGTTTGTTCAGTGCTTTACTGCCTCTGTATCTATCTTTTTATTCATCAAGTTACAATGTTCTTTATTTTCCATGAATGAGTGAGATCATGTGATATTTTTCTTTCATTGCCTGGCTTATTTCACTTAACATAATGCTTTCCAGGTCCATCCATGCTGCTGCAAATGGTAAGAATTCCTTCTTTTTTATAGCAGCATAGTATTCCATTGTATAGATGTACCATGGTTTTCTAATCCACTCATCTGCTAACGGGCATTTAGGCTGTTTCCAAATCTTAGCGATGGTGAATTGTGCTGCTATGAACATAGGGGTGCATAGATCCTTTCTGATTGGTGTTTCTAGTTTCTTGGGATATATTCCTAGAAGTGGGATTACTGGTTCAAATGGGAGCTCCATTTTTAGTTATTTGAGGAAACTCCATAGTGTTCTCCACAGTGGCTGCACCAGTCTGCATTCACACCAGCAGTGCACGAGGATTCCTTTTTCTCTCCATCCACGCCAACACTTTTCCTTTGAGGATTTGTTGATGATTGCCATTCTGACAGATGTGAGATGATACCACATTGTCATGTTCTTTTGCATCTCTCAGACAATTAGTGCCTTTGAGCATGTTTTCATGTCTTTTGGCCTTCCTTCTGTCTTTAGTGGAAAAGATTCTATTTAGGTTTGTTGCCCATTTTTTTATTGGATCATTTACCTTGCTTTTATTAAGTTATATAAGTTCCCTGTAGATGTTGGAAATTAAACCTTGATCAGTGATAGCATTTGCAAATATGTTCTCCCACAGAGTGGGCTTTCTTGTTTTGTTGATAGTTTCTTTTACTGAGAAAAAGATTTTTATTTTGATGTAGTTCCATTTTTTTTTAATTTTCTCTTTAGTTTCCATTGCCCTAGGAGTGGTATTGGTGAAGAAATTGCTTCAACATATGTCTGATATTTCTCTGCCTGTGGATTCCTCTAGTATTTTTATGGTTTCCTATCTTATGTTTAAGTTCTGTATCCATTTGGAGTTTATTTTTGTGTATGGTGTAAGTAGGTGGTCTATTTTCATTCTTTTGCATGCATTTATTACAATTTTCCCTATAGCATTTATTGAAGAGACTGTCTTGACTCCATTGTATGTTCATGCCTCCTTTGTTGAATATTGATTGAGCCTAGTGGTTTGGGTCAATATCTGGATTCTCTATTCTATTTCATTGGTCTATATTTCTGTTCTTGTGCCAGTGCCAGGCTCTTTTGAGAACAGTGACTTTGTAATACAACTTGAAATCTGATATTGAGATTCCACCTATTTAATCTTCTTTTTCCAGATCGCTGTGGCTATTCAGGTCTTTTTTTATTTCAGATGAATTTTTGGAGAGTTCTTTAGGTCTGTGAAATATGCCATTGGTATTTTAATGGGGTGTGCATTGAATATATAGATTGCTTTGGGTAGCATGGATATTTTAATGATGTTGATTCTACCAATCCATGAACATGGTATGTTCTCCCATCTGTTTATGTCTTCCTCTGTTTCTTTTTTCAGTGTCCTGTAGTTTTCTGCATATAGGTCTTTTACCAAATTAGTTAAGTTTATTCCTAGGTATTTTAATTTTTTTGGTGTGATGGTAAATGGGATTGCTTTTTTAGTCTCTCTTTCTGTAAGTTCACTATTGGTGCATAAAAATGCCATAGATTTCTTGACATTAATTTTGTATCCTGCTACATTGCTGAATTCATTTATTAAGTCCATTAGTTTTTTGAGGGAGTCTTTCGGTTTTTTTATGTACAATATCATGTCATCTACAAATAAGGACAGCTTTACTTCTTCTGTTCCAATTTTCATACCTTTTATTTCTTCTTCTTGTCTAATTGCAATGGCTAATACTCCCAGTACTATGTCAAACAGGAGTGATGAGAGTGGGCATCCTTGTCTTGTTTCTGTTCTTAGGGGATATTGTTTTAATTTTGGACCATTGAGTATGATGTTAGCTGTGGATTTATCATATATGGCATTTTATTATGTTGACTTATGATCATTCTATTCCCACCTTGTTGAGAGTTTTTTTCAAGAAAGGGTGTTGGATGCTTTTTTTGCATCAATTGATATGACTATGTAATTTTTATCTCTCAATTTATTTATGTGATGTATCACATTTATTGATTTGCAGATATTGTACCATCCTTGAATTCCTGGGATAAATTCTACTTGATCCTGGTGTATGATCTTTCTGATGTACTGCTAGATCCAATTTGATAGAATTTTGTTGAGGATTTTGGCATCTATGTCCATGAGGGATATTGACCTATAATTCTCTTTCATTGTGTTGTCTTTATCTGGGTTTGGTACTAGGGTGA
Source organism: Lasiurus cinereus (assembly GCA_011751065.1). NCBI lineage: Eukaryota > Metazoa > Chordata > Mammalia > Chiroptera > Vespertilionidae > Lasiurus > Lasiurus cinereus. The sequence continues at coordinate 22,014,883 of JAAGEH010002534.1, read as the reverse complement.
TGCTGGCTTCATAGAAGGAGCTTGGAAGTGTGCCTTCCTCTTGAATTTTTTTGGAATAGTATGAGAAGAATAGGTTTTAATTCTTCTTTAAATGTTTGGTAAAACTCCCTTGTGAAGCTGTCAGGCCCCAGGCTTTTGTTTGCTGGAAGGTTTTTGATGACTGCTTTAATTTCTTCTAGAGTTATTGGCCTATTGAGATATTTAGATTCTTCCTGATTGAGTTTGAAAGGTTGTATTTTTCTAGAAATATGTCCATTTCTTGCAGTTTGTCCAGTTTGTTGGAATAGAGTTGTTCATAGTATTTTTTTAACAATCCTTTGTATTTCCACAGGGTCTGTTGTTATTTCTTCTCTTTCATTTCTGATTTTGTTTATTTCAGTCCTAACCCTTTGTTCCTTAGTGAGCCTGGCTAGAGGTTCAGCAATCTTGTTTATTCTTTCAAAGAACCAGCTCTTGGTTTTGTTGATCTTTTATATTGTTTTTATTTGTTTGTTTGTTGTTGTTTTTTGGTTTCAATGTCGTTTATCTCTGCTCTGATCTTTATTATGTCCTTCTTTCTGCTTACACTGGGCTTTTCTTGTTGCTCTCTTTATAACTTTTTAAGTTGTAGGGTTATGTAATTTATTACCATTGTTTCTTGTTTTTTGCAGTAGGCTTGTAAAGCTATGAATTTCCCTCTTGAGACTGCTTTTGTTGTGTCCCATAGATTTCAGATTGTTGTGTTTTTATTTTCATTTGTTGCTATGATGTTTTTATTTACTCTTTGACTCTCTGGTAACCCCATCATTTTTTAATAGCATGCTGTTTAGTCTCTATGTGTTTGATTTTTTTGGATTGTTTTTATTGAAGCTGATTTCAGGTTTTATGCCATTGTGATCCGAGAAGATGCTTGATATGATTTCTACCTTCTTGAATTTGAAGAGACTTTGCCTATGATCCAACATATGATCTATCTTTGAAAATGACCCATGTGCACTTAAGAAGAATGTATATTGGGGTGAAATGTTCTGAAGATGTCAACTAATTCTATCTGGCCTAGTGAGTCATTTAAGATTGATGTTTCTTTGCTGATTTTTTGTTTAGAGGATTTGTCAATAGTGATAGTGGGGTATTAAAGTCTCCTACTATGATTGTATTGCTGTCAATATCTCCCTTGATGTCCTACAGGAGTTTTTCTTTATGTATTTATGTGCTCCTGTATTGGGTGGGTATATGTTTATCAGAGTTATTTCTTCTTGTTGGATCACTCCCTTTAATATTATGAAGTGGCCTTTCTTATCACTGGTTATGTCCTTCACTTTGAGATCTAATTTTTCAGATATAAGTATTGCTACCCAAGCTTTATTTTTTTTTTCATTTCCATTCACTTGAAAAACCTTTTTCCATCCCTTCACTCTCAGTCTGTGTGCATCTTTTTTTCTGGGGTGGGTTTCTTATATACAATAGATATATGGGTCGTGTTTTCTTATCCAATCTGTTACCCTATGTCTTTTGATTGAGTCATTTAAACCATTTACATTTAAAGTTATTATTGATAGGTACTTGTTTGTTGCCATTTTTATTCTTTACCCCTGTGTTCCTTCTTCACTTCCTATTTCTATTTTTTACAGAAGACCCTTTAGCATGTCTTGCATTGCTGATTTGGTGGTAATAAATTCCCCTAGTCCCTTTTTGTCTATGAAGCTCCTGATTTCACCTTCAATTTTGATAGCCTTGATGGGTACAGTATTCTTGGATTCAGACCCTTTTTTTGCATGACTTTGTATATTTCATTCCATTGCCTTCTGGCCTGATGAGTTTCTGTTGAGAAATCAGTCGCTGGTGCAATGGGAGTTCCTTTGTAGGTAACTTTCTGTCTCTCTGGCCACTTTTAAGATTCTTACATTGTTGTTGGTGTTTCTCATTGTAATTATAATGTGCCTGGGCTTTGGTCTTTTGAGGTTTATTTTGCTTGAGACTCTATGAACTTCTTGGATTTGTGTGTTTTTTCTTTCCTAAATCACGGAAGTTTTCTGTCATTTCTTCAAACAGGTTTTCTATTCCTTCCTCAGTTTCCTTTCCTTCTGGAACCCTTATTATGCAGATATTGTTTTGTTTCATGTTGTCCCAAAGTTCCCTATGGTTCTCCTCCTGCTTTTTAATATTTTTTTCTAGAAGCTGCTCTACTTGGGTATTTTTTCCTATCTTGTCTTCTAGTGCACTGATGTGGTTCTCTGCTTCTTCTATTGTACTCTGGATGCTTTTATTGAGTTATTTATGGCAGCAACATAATTTTTTATTTCTTCTTGGTTCTTCTTCATTTCCTCTTGGTCTGATACATATTGTGAAATTTGTCTCCCATTCTTTTTGTCCTCCTTCTGACCATTTCTCTGAATTCTTTCTCTGACAGGTTGCTTGCCTCCATTTCATTTACTTCCTTTTCTGGTGATGCCTGCTTTTCTTTCATATGTGTGCTATTTATTTGTCTCCCCATGGTCTCTCTTCTCCAGGCATCTGGTTATGTAGGTCTCTTTCTCCTGCATTGATTTAAAGGCACAAAATACAACATAACTAGATAAAACACACAAGGCACTGAACAGAAATGCATTCACAATATTAATAACCCCCAATAAAAGTGACCACAAGAGAAAGGCAAATTAGAGGATACGAGAGAAAGAACAGGGGGGAAAAAGAAAGGAATGCAAAAATGAAATTGGGAAAAGGGAAAAAAGAGAGAATAAGAAAGATGAGGGGAATGAACTATATGTATGGGGAGAAAACTCCAATAGAACAGTCACTAATCCCAACAAATGCCAACAACAAGTACTTGGAGATCAATACAAACTACAAACAACAACTAATATCAAGCAAAGCAAGGGAAAAACAGAAGAAAAAAAACAAAAACAAAAACAAAAGAATAAGCAAAATAATCTCACAAATAAGCATAAAAATCCATATAATTAACAATCAAGCAAACAACAACAAAAGGACAAAGAGAAAAAAAATTTTTTGGATAGTGAAGGCAGAGAAGGGAGAAGTATGTATGGACTTGGAGTAAGGAATTGGAAATTAGATACATAAATAGGGTGAAATTTTAACAGGGGGTAAAAAGAAAGAATAGGAAAAATCTAAAGCAGATAAAGGGTAAAATAAACAGGACCACAAAAGGTGAAAAGTTAGGAAGAGAGTGATGGCACAAAAGTAAAGTTGATATAGAGTGAAATGATGCTAAAGGGAAGATGAAAATAGAATGTAAAACACTAATCTCAAAGTAAAATAAAGAGAAAATAAAATGACACTTTTTTAAGGGTAAAATTGTAGTAGTAATAATACTGATTGAAAATAAAAATATAATAATTAAAAAGGCAAAATCAAGTGATGAAAAAATTAGTTTCTTAATTAAAAGATGAAAAAATAAAATAAAAATGTGCAGTAATGAAGGTCATTCACTTCCTCTCCTGTTATGTTTGGCACACCTGTTTCCTAGTCAGGACAGTATTGCTGTTGCCTGCATTCCACTGTCCCTCAGTGTTGTAAGTCAGTCCTGATTTTTAAGCAGGCAGAGTGTCTTAGTGTCTTATATCCCTTTATTTGTGTTTAAACAAGAGTCAATTTGTGATTCAACCTTTGGGTGACAGTGTTTCAGAATTGACCACTGGTTCTAGAAGTCCTGTCTAGCCAGTGCTTATATCCTGCTTTCCCTGTGGCACTTAGCACTGGTTTGTGGGAGTGGTTTGTCCCAGAGCTGTTTCTCTGGTGGTTATTTCCCTCTCTAATCCCCAGGTTCCAGAAAAACAACTTTCTCCTGCAGTCTCTTAGGGTGTCCCCAATTGGGTGATCCTATGTTTTGGGCTTAGTAATCATAAGCAAGGATTTAAAAAGAAAAAAGAAAAAGAAAAATAGAGCCAGCATAAGTGTATGAACTCCGAGGCTGTGCGCAAGTCTGTGCAGTCTTTTATCCCTCTTGAGTTTAAGCAGCCAGTACACTTTTAAATTTTTTAGGCTGTTCTTTTGCGACAGGTCAAGATGAGTTGCTTTTTAGATTTCCCTTCTGTTAGGAGATCTGAGGACCCCCTTCTACATTCACAGATCACACTAGCCCCAACAGCCACAGATTTTTCTAGGCGCAGACTTCCCTCCATCCTTCAGCTCCCACATGTGTTTCTTTCTCCTGCCAGGACCAGAGACTTCACCTTATCCCAGGGGAAATCTGACCTTTTTGTAGTGGAGTTCCTCTGAATCTGAGTGTTTGCACCAATTGGGGACTGGTGTTCTGGTGTTCGCAGTTATTTGATGGGTGCCATAGTTGTAGATTTTCAGGCTTCCAATAACATTCACTTCCCCTTCAAGATGGCGTGGTCTCCACTTCCAAGCCATTGGCTCTGGGAGGGAACCCAGAAGTAGTGAAGGCTGCCCAGTAAGGGGAGCCCTGACCAGCAGTTCCCCACAGTCTCCTGGAGTATAACTGTCCCTCAGCTGTTCCTTATATCTGCTCCAGGACAAGGCTCGGGACATGTCTGTCTATTCTGCCGCCATTTTGTCAATCCTGAAGATGTGGCTTTTATCAAATGGAGTGAAATGAGTAAAATTCCCTAACATCCACAAACTTCTTAGGAAAATTGTTTCAGAAAAAAACACTCTCAGCTTGGACTAAAAGGGACAAAGGTATAGTGAATAAAAACACACTAAAGGACTCCCAAAATTCTCTAGTGTAAGCAACCTAATGAAATCTTAAACTATAAACATGAGCTACCTTTCATGAAACAAACAAACAACAACAACAAAAAAATGATAGAATCAAGAGCCCAGGAAGAAGATCCATAAGCCAGAGAGAATTATTCCCTGTCATTGAAATCCAATCAGGAAATTCCCATTCCTCAGCTGGATTTGGGAACTGCCTTTATTTTATTTTTTCTATCACCATTTATCCCCTCTATGCCCTCTTCCACCTCCACCCATGCCCCCTCACCCTTGCAATCACTACGCTGGGTCCATGTCCATGAGTCCTCTCTCTCTCTCTTTTTTTTTTTTGCTCAATCCCTCCATTACCACCCATAATCCCTCACCCCACCTCAAGCCATTTGCCTGCTCTCTGTGCATGAGTCTGTCTCAGTTCATTAAATTTCATATATGAGTGAAATAACATGGTACTTGTCTTTCTCTGACTGGTTTATTTTACTTATAATGTTCTCCAGGCCATCCATGTTGTTGCAAAGGATAAAATGTTCTTCCTTTTTACAGGAGAACAGTATTCCACTATATAAATATACTATCACTTTTTTATTCACTCATCTACTCATGGACACTCGAGCTGCTTCCAAATCTTGGCTATTATAAATAACAATGCAATTAAATAAACATGTGCATATATGTTTTCAAATTAGTGTTTCAGTTTCTTTGGATAAATTCCCAGAATTACTGGGTCGAAAGGTAGTTTCATTTTTAATTTTTTGAGGAAACTCCATACTACTTTCCATGGTGACTGCACGAGTTTACATTCCCACCAACAGAGCAGGAGGGCTCCTTTTTCTCCACATCCTTGCCAACAATTGTTTGTTGATTTATTAATGGTAGCCATTCTGACAGGTGTGAGGTGGTATCTCATTGTGTTTTTAATTTACATTTTTCTGATGATTAGTGACTTTGAGCATCCTTTCATGTGTGTATTGGACAATCTGTATATCCTCTTTGGAGAAGTGTCTATTCAGGTCATGTTGGTAGATTTCTTACCCTCCCATTTCCCTTTTTTAAAATTGTTTTTCTAACCCTAACCATAACCCTTTTTCTATTTTTTTTAACCACAATATCTGCCCCTGTTACACTATGCCTATCCCACCACTGTATATTAGGAGCAAACTCTCTATATAGATAGATGATGATAGGGATAGATAGATGATAGATAGATAGATAGATAGATAGATAGATAGATAGATAAGTATTTTTTATTGTTGTTCTCTACTTCAAACTTATCAAATTCCCTACTCCATTTTCTTTTTTTTTATTATTTCCCCCCAGAAGTGATACATTATTTGACAACACTCCAGAAATTGAAAAGACTAAGTTATAATAATTTTTTAAAAGTGTCATCACTGTGGCAACCCCATTATCTGTGATATATCTGGGTTCAGAATATCCTTCAGGTCAAAATTCTATTATTCTAATGCCATGCTTCACCACAGGGACCACTCCCATGGGTTTGTTGGTAATTCCAGACACCAATATTTTTAATTGCTTCTGGGCACTGAAGATGTTGGACCCCACTGCAACACATCCCAGATGAGAGTGAGGCTGACTTTTCTTTTCTAAAGTAAAAGAAGGGTAATTTTGAAGGGGAAATGGCCAAGGAAAACAGCATACAATGTTGCCCCAACTGCATTTTCAGACAGATCACTTTTAGGAAAAAGGATATGTGAAAGTCAAGAATCTGGCAATGGATTCTTTAAAAACTACCTGATCCATACACCATCTGCAAAGTCTTCATGTAGCCCACATTCCTCAGTTTAGAAATTATAAATTAAAATATTCCTGTGTGTGTGTGTGGTGTGTGTGTGGTGTGTGTGTGTGTGTGGTGTGTGTGTGTGTGTGTGTGTGTGTTTTCTCAGTGTGTCTTTTATACTTGAACTGAACTTATAATACAACTTTAAGTATTTTTGCATTATTCAGGTCTGGTGGTGCTTCTGGGCACAAAGATCCCACTCAGGGATGGTGTTCAGTCAAATTGCCTTATAAGTAAGAATCTAAGCATAAGGTATGATATTACTTTAGGACTCAAAATATCATAATTCAAAAAAGTCAAATGAACCCAAGGAGATGACTTCTATTTTGATAAGATATTTAAAAGTAATAACATCTTTGTCCATTTCATTGTGTTCTTTGACTTATAGTGTGATTAAAGTCAAGTTTTAGTGACTGAAAGTAGGTAGTAACCCAAAGTGAAGTTATAAGTCAACCCTTTGAGGTGTTATAGATGGAAAGAAGTGTCTATGGAATTTCACTGAACCAAAATTCTGTGAGCAGTTCATTCAACCTTCAGGGAGCTGCCACTTAATACATCCAAAGACAAAGAAAATGTCAACTCAATCTATCTTAGGAGCAGACACTGTAATGAACACAGGTCAATAATATTTTCTTGATTCTGAACATAATATTTCAGCTCTTTGATAGAAGTAGTATAGCTTGCTGAGTAGAGTGCAGAAAGGACTATCTTTTATATGTTTTGTGACTCTCCCCTGCTTGCATGAGATGACCCACTTTCTAGTAAACAAGTGGCAAGTCTGCTTACTTTAGAAAAGAGTCATGACCAAGAATTTTTTAGCTAATTTCAAATGCCATGTTGGGGAATGGAATCTAGCCTTAAACTTGGAATTCGTTTATCAACCAGGTTTTATTATGTTTCAACTCAAATCTAGAAGTGGCTATTGCATAACAGTTTATACTTAGCACCAGCAATAAGATTTATAATAAAGTTGCCATTTTTACTATTTTTATGTACCAAGACTGTTCTTAACATACATGATTTTGTTAAATTCTCATAATAAACATATGAGACAGAGTTTTTGCATTATTTCATTGTATATTCAGAAGAAATGGTAGGAGAACTGGGTATCATAAGCAGTGCTACAGTATAATAAAAAGAATTTGCATCATAGCAGTATTATTTTCACATTGAAAACAATTTGGTTTAAAAAAACAAGTTTAATATGTCACATTATATTAATGTTGCTAATTTTATCAGTTTTACACATTTACTTATTGTTACTAAAGTTGCATACTTAAGAACCATAAATATGAGAACTTAATGTACCATTTATATTTACATAAGTTTAAACAATTACAAACAATTTAAGCCAACAACATATAATGTATTCTGTTTTTTTTGTTTTTTTTTTATGAAAAAAATATTTTTATATAATTATAATTTTTTTTTTTTTTTTTATTAATTTTTTTATACATATCTCCCCATTTTCCCCCCTCCCTCCCAGGCATACCCCAACCCCCCAGTGTCTATGTTCATTGCTTATGATTATATGCATAGATACAAGTTCTTTGATTGATCTCTTATCTACCTCACCTAACTTTAATCTTCCTGCTGTAATTTCACAGTCTGTTTGAAGCTTTACTGTCTCTGTATCTATCCTTTTGTTCACCAGTTTATAATGTTCTTTATTATCCCCCAATAAGTGCGATCATGTGATGCTTCTCCTTCATTGACTGGCTTATTTCACTAAGCATAAGGCTCTCCAGTTCCAACCAGGTTGCTGCAAATGGTAAGAATTCCTTCTTTTTAATGGCAGCATAGAATTCCATTGTGTAGATGTACCACGGTTTTCTGATCCACTCATCTGCTGACGGGCACCTAGGCTGTTTCCAAATTGTGGCTATTGTAAATTGTGCTGCTATGAACATAGGGGTGCATAAATCCTTTCTGATTGGTGTTTGTAATTTCTTAGGATAAATTCCTAAGAGTGGGATTACAGGGTCAAATGGGAGATCCATTTTTAGTTTTTTGAGGAAACTCCATACTGTTCTCCACAGTGGCTGCACCAGTCTGCATTCCCACCAACAGTGCACAAGGGTTCCTTTTTCTCCGCATCCTCGCCAACACTTGTCGTTTGTTGATTTGTTGATGATTGCCATTCTGACAGGTGTAAGATGGTATCGCATTGTCGTTTTGATTTGCATCTCTCGGATGATTAATGACTTTGAACATGTTTTCATGTGTCTCTTGGCTTTCCTTCTGTCGTCTTTTGAAAAGGTTCTATTTAGGTCTGTTGCCCATTTTTTTATTGGATCCTTCATCTTCCTTTTATTAAGTTGTATAAGTTGGTTGTAGATTTTGGGGATTAAACCTTTATCAGTGATAGCATTTGCAAATATGTTCTCCCATGCATTGATCTTTCTTGTTGTTTTGTTGATGGTTTCTTTTTCTGTGCAAAAGCTTTTTATTTTGATGTAGTCCCATTTGTTTATTTTTTCTTTAGCTTCCATTGCCTTTGGAGCAGTATCAGTGAAGAAGTTCTTTCGGCATATATCTGAGATGGTGCTGCCTGTGGATTCCTCTAGTATTTTTATGGTTTCCCTTCTAATGTTTAAGTCCTGTATCCATTTTGAGTTTATTTTTTATTTGGTATAAGTTGGTGGTCCAGTTTCAATTTTTTGCATGTATCTGTCCAATTTTCCCAACACCATTTATTGAAGAGGCTATCTTGGTTCCATTGAATGTTCATGCCTCCTTTGTCAAGTATTAATTGAGCTTAGTGGTTTGGGTGGATATCTGGGTTCTCTATTCTATTCCATTGATCTATATGTCTGTTCTTGTGCCAGTACCAGGCTGTTTTGAGAACAGTTGCTTTGTAGTATAGCTTGAAGTCTGGTATTGAGATCCCACCTACTTTATTCTTTTTTCTCAGAATTGCTGTAGCTATCCGTGGTCTTTTTTTGTTCCAGATGAATCTACGAAGAATTATTTGTAGGTCTGGGAAATATGTCGTTGGTATTTTAATGGGTAGTGCATTGAATCTGTAGATTGCTTTGGGTAGTATGGACATTTTAATGACGTTGATTCTCCCAATCCATGAGCATGGTATGCTCTTCCATCTGTTATCTTCCTCTATCTCTTTTTTCAGTGTCCTGTAGTTTTCTGCATAAAGGTCTTTTACCTCTTTAGTTAGGTTTATTCCTAGGTATCATAATTTTTTTGGTGCAATGGTAAATGGGATTGCTTTTTTAGTTTCTCTTTCTATAATTTCACTGTTAGTGTATAGAAATGCCACAGACTTCTTAGCATTAATTTTGTATCCTGCTACATTGCCGAATTCATTAATTAAGTCAATTAGTTTTGGAATGGTGTCCTTTGGGTTTTTTATGTACAATATCATGTCATCTGCAAATAAGGACAGCTTTACTTCTTCTTTTCCAGTTTGGATGCCTTTTATTTCTTCTTCTTGTCTAATTGCAATGGCTAATACTTCCAGTACTATGTCGAACAGGAGAGGTGAGAGTGGGCATCCCTGTCTTGTTCCTGTTCTTAGGGGAAATGGTTTTAGTTTTTGCCCATTGAGTATGATGTTAGCTGTGGGTTTATCATATATGGCTTTTATGATGTTGAGGTATGATCCTTCTATTCCCACTTTGCTGAGAGTTTTTATCAAGAAAGGGTGTTGGATATTGTCAAATGCTTTTTCTGCATCAATTGATATGACTATGTGATTTTTATCTCTCAATTTGTTTATGTGATGTATCACATTTATTGATTTGCGGATATTGAACCATCCCTGCATTCCTGGGATGAATCCTGCTTGGTCATGGTGTATGATCTTTCTGATGTACTGCTCGATCCGGTTTCCTAGAATTTTGTTGAGGATTTTGGCATCTATGTTCATGAGAGATATTGGCCTATAATTCTCTTTCATTGTGTTGTCTTTATCTGGTTTTGGTATTAGGGTGATACTGGCTTCATAGAAGGTGTTTGGTAGTATTCCTTCTTCTTGAATGTTTATGAATAGTCTGAGGAGAATAGGTTTTAATTCTTCCTTGAATGTTTGGTAAAACTCTCCTGTGTAGCCATCTGGACCCGGGCTTTTATTTGCTGGAAGCTTTTTGATTACTGCTTCAATTTCTTCCATAGTTATTGGACTATTGAGATGTTTGGCTTCCTCCTCATTGAGTTTCAGGAGGTTATATTTTTCTAGGAAAATGTCCATTTCTTGCAGGTTGTCCAATTTGTTGGAATAGAGTTGTTCATAGTATTTTTTAACAATCCTTTGTATTTCCACAGGGTCTGTTGTTATTTCTCCTCTTTCATTTCTGATTTTGTTTATTTGGGTCTTCTCTCTTTGCTTCTTGGTGAGCCTGGCTAAGGGTCCATCAATCTTGTTTATCCTTTCAAAGAACCAGCTCTTTGTTTTGTTGATCTTTTGAATTGTTTCTTTGGTCTCCAAGTTGTTTATCTCCGCTCTGATCTTCACTATTTCCTTCCTTCTGAGTACACTGGGCTTTTCTTGTTGCTCATGTGCTAGGTCTTTGAGTTGTAGGTTTAGGTAATTTATTACCATTGTTTCCTGTTTTTTGCAGTAGGCTTGTAGGGCTATGAACTTCCCTCTCAAGACTGCTTTCACTGTGTCCCATAAATTTTGTATTGTTGTGTTGTCATTGTCATTTGTTGCCATGATGTTTTTTATTTCTTCCTTGATCTCTCTGGTTACCCAGTCGTTGTTTAAAAGCATGCTGTTTAGTCTCCATGTGTTTGATTTCTTTCTATTGTTTTTATTATAGTTGATTTCCAGTTTTATGCCACTGTGGTCTGAGAAAATGCTTGATATGATTTCTATCTTCTTGAATTTGAAGAGACTTTTCTTATGACCCAACATATGATTTATCTTTGAAAATGACCCATGTGCACTGGAGAAGAATGTATATTCTGTGGCTTTGGGGTGAAATGTTCTGAAGATGTCAATTAATTCCATCTGGTCTAGTGAGTCATTTAGGATTGATGTTTCTTTGCTGATTTTTTGTTTAGAGGATTTGTCCAATGGTGACAGTGGGGTATTAAAGTCTCCTACTATGATTGTATTGCTGTCAATCTCTCCCTTAATATCCTCCAAGAGATTTTTTATGTATTTAGGTGCTCCTATATTGGGTATATATATGTTTACCAGAGTTATTTCTTCTTGTTGGATTGTTCCCTTTAGTATTATGAAGTGGCCTTCTTTATCTCTTGTTATGTCCTTCACTTTGAGATCTAATTTGTCAGATATAAGTATTGCAACCCCAGCTTTGTTTTCATTTCCATTTGCCTGAAATATCATGTTCCATCCCTTCACCCTCAATCTGTGTGCGTCTCTTTTCCTAAGGTGGGTTTCTTGCAGAGAGCAGATATATGGATCATATTTTCTTATCCAATCGGTTACCCTATGTCTTTTGATTGGAGCATTTAATCCGTTTACATTTAAAGTTATTATTGATAAGTACTTATCTGTTGCCATTTTTATTCCTTACCCCCAAGTTCCTTCTTCGCTTCCTCTTTCTTTTTATTACAGCAGACCTTTTAACATTTCTTGCATTGCTGGTTTGGTGGTAATATGTTCCCTTAGTCCTTTTTTGTCTGTGAAGCTTTTGATTTCACCTTCAATTTTGATTGAGAGTCTTGCAGGGTACAGTATTCTTGGATTCAGACCCTTCCTTTGCATGACTTTGTATATTTCATTCCATTCTCTTCTGGCCTGACGAGTTTCTGTTGAGAAGTCAGTAGCTAGTCTTATGAAGGTTCCTTTGTAGGTAACTTTCTGTTTCTCTCTGGCTGCTTTTAAGATTCTTACTTTGTCGTCAATGTTTGCCAATTTAATTATAATGTGCCTCGGTGTTGGTTTGTTGGGGTTCATTTTGCTTGGGACTCTGTGAGCTTCTTGGATTTGTGTGGGTTTTTTCTTTTCTATATTGGGGAAATTTTCTGTCATTATTTCTTCAAACATGTTCTCTAATCCTTGTTCAGTTTCTACTCTTTCTGGAACCCCAGTTATGCGGATGTTATTTTGTTTCATGTTATCCCAAAGTTCCCTTAGACTCTCCTCTTGCTTTTTAACTTTTTTTTCTACAAGCTGCTGTATTGGGTATTTTTTCCTACCATGTCTTCTAGCTCACTGATGTGGTCCTCTGCTTCTTCTAGTCTACTTTTGATGCTTTCTATTGAGTTCTTTATAGCAGTGATGTCATTATTCATTTCTTCTTGTTTATTCTGCACCTCCTCTAGTTTCTTCTGCATTTCTTCTTGTTTATTCTGCACCTCCTCTAGTTTCTTCTGCATTTCTTCTTCATGCTTCTTCACCTCCTCTAGGTTCTTATTCATTACCTCTTGGCTCTTACTCATATTGTCAAATTTGTCTTCCATTCTTTTCAACCACATTATGATAATTTCTCTGAACTCTTTCTCTGGTAGGCTTATTTGTGGTTCTATTTCGTTTACTTCCTTTTCTGGTGAAACCTGCCTTTCTGTCTTTTGTGGGCTGTTTCTTTTTCTGCCCATGGTCTTTCATCTCTGGGTGTCTGGTTATGTAGTGCTCTCTCCTACGTTGATTGAAAGGCACAAACTACAACACGACCAGGTACAGCACACAAGGCACTGAGTAGAAATGTATTCAAGATGTTAATAATCACAAATAAGGTGACCACCAATGAAGGACAAATTAGGGGTAAGTAGAGAAAGAAGAAGAGGAAAATGAGGAAGAAAGAAAAGAAAGAAGTGCCAAAATCAAATTGGGAGAGTGAGAAAGAAAAAAAAAGATAAATAAATGAACAATAAAATAAGAAAATAAAAAGGAGAAAAAGGAGAAGGAAAGAGGAAGAGAAAAAAGTCAGAGAGAAAAGAAAGTGTATAAGAGAGAAAAGAGGAACAAAATATAGATGTCAGGAGACAACTTCAATAGAACAGTCACTAATCCCAATAAAGGCCAGCAACCAGTACCTAGAGATTGATGCAGATTGCAAATAGCAACTGGTATCGAGGGAGATGAGGGAAAAGAGAGGTAGAAAACAAAGCAAGCAAAAAGCAAAATAAAACAAGTAGAATAAACTAAAACAATCTCTCAAAAAAATTTCAAAAAATCGATATAATCACTTTTCAGGCAAATAGCAACAAAAGGACATAGAGAAAAAACAACTTTTTGGCTAGTGAAGACAAGAGTGGAGAGGTTTGTGTGGACTTGTAGTAGGGGATTTGAAATTAGATATTTAAATGGGGTGAAATTTTAACCAGGTAAAGAGAAAAATAGGGAGAATCTAAAGTTGGAAAAGGGAAAGAGAAACAAGACAGCAAAATGGGGAAAGTTAGGAGGAAAGTGTTGGCATAAAGGTGGAGTTGAGTTGGAGTAAAATTATGCTAAAGGGAAGATGAAAATAGAATGTAGAACTCTAATCCCGAAATAAAATAAAGAGAAAACAAATGACACTTTTTTTTTCCAAAAACGGTAAAGTACTAGTAGTAATTAATAATACTAGTTTAAAACAAAAATGTAATAATTATAAAGGTAAAATCAATTGAGGCAGAAAGAAAAAAATATTCTTTTAATTAAAATATGTGAAAATGAAAAATAAAAAATTAAAAATTAAGAAAAAGAAAAAAGGAAAAAAAAAAGAAGAAAAATAGAATGGTCCTTCACTTCCACTATTATTCTGCTTGGCACTCCTGTTTCCCAGTAGGGGAGGTATTGCAGTTCCCTGTGTTCCCCTCTTGGTGTTTTAATCTCTTTATTCTCTTGTGGTTATGCGAGAGTCAATTTGTTTGTCATCCATTGGGTGGCAGTGTTTTGGAATTGATCTCTGTGACAAAGCACAGGACCTCTCTAGTCTGTGCTCAGATCCTGCTACTCTGTGGTTCCCAAAACCAGTTTGTGGGAGTTTTGCAGCCTGGACACTGCAATAACTCCCAGGTTGTCCCTCTGCCCCAGAGAAAAAGAAAAAGAGTCGTTTTCCGGAGCTCTCCAATGTCAACAGCTCAGAGAGTTTGCCTTCACACTCAGGGATCACGCCCTGACCACCTCCTCGGACCTCTCCAGAGGCAGTTTTCCCGCAGCCTGGCTCCCACAGTGTGCGCGTCTCTGCCCTGCGGGGGTAGGAGACCGCACCCTGGCCCAGGCGAAATCTGACCCTTCCGCATGCGTTGTGTGGATCTCTGAATCCTCCGCCTGCGCGTCTGTGCTGCCTGGGAAGCTGAGCTCTGGGTCCTGGCTGCTCTGTGGGTGCCTCCGTCAGCCGCAGCTTTCAGACCTCGGCAGACATCCACCTCCCCCTAAGTCAGGCACAATCTGACTTTTCCGTGTGCTCTGTGGATCTCTGATTCCGCCAAGTGTCTGCACCGATTGGAGAGTGGAGTTCTGGGTCCCCAGGTTCCTGGCTGCTCAATGGGTGCCCCAGCCGCAGGCTTCAGACGGCCGCAGACATCCACCTCCCACTGCAAGATGGCTCGGGCTCTGCGTTCGCGCTGGTGGCTCTGGCTGACAAAAACCCTTGGCAGTGGGGCTGCCTGGCCGGGAGAGCCCCTTCCAGCAGTTCCCCGCCTTCCCCTGGAGGACAACTGACTCCTAGCTTGCCAACAAACACTCCCAATGCAACTCTCAGCCGCTCTCTCTCCCTCTGCCCAGCGACAAAGCTCCAGACGCATCCGTCTACTCCGCCGTCATTTTCTCCTCCTAATGAATTATGTTTTATGGGATCTGCATTTTCTCAAGTTTCTGAAGCACTGGAGTACCTTTAATACTATAAGAAGTTAAAAGTAAGAACTAATAATGCTTATCTTGGAGGGAAGAAATTGAAGGTAGAGAAATAAGGAAATACATCAGAAGAGTCTTAAATTATCATATATTTTTCTTCATGATCCCACGTGCTAGAGTTATAATTAACGAGTGAAAGCTAAACACACACACACACACACACACACACAGCTGTGGAATGGGAAATGTAATAATTTATTTCTCTTTATTGTGGGTATTTTAACATGGAATTCCTTGACTGCTTTGGGTGTAGGGTAAACCAGAAGACCAGAAGATCTTGAGTGTAGGGTAGTTGCTTAAGGCCTTTCTTGTGCGGTGATTATCTGTCTTTTCAGGGGAAAGCATTGAAGTTAGGAAGACATAAGATAGACTTCATCCAGTCACTATTTCTCCAGGATTAGATCTGTTTATAATAAAATCCGAAAAATATGCAGTATCTCAAAGACATAAGAGGCACCAAGCAGCAGGGAATTGGGGAAAAGCAAGTAGTTGTTATCCCCAAGAAAGCTCCTTTACAACTGAAATGGGAGGAAGAAAAGCAAGGATTAAGCTGATAACATGTCTGATTGCTATGGCTAGTATTCCAGCACTATACGTTTTTATTTTATTTTATTGGAGTGACATTGATTAATAAAACCATACAGGTTTCAAGTGTACAACTCAATAAAACAACATCTGCATACATACTGCATCATGCACTCATTGCCCAAAGTAAAGTCTATTTCCATCTTCATTTATCCCTCCTTTGTCCATTTCCATGTCCCCCAACGCTCCTCTCTCTCTGGCTATCACCATACTGTTATCTGTGTCTAGCTTAATCCTTTCAGCTTTTTCACCCAGTCTCCCAACCACACTTCTCTCTGACAGCTATCAGTCTGTTCTATGTATCTATGCTTCTGTTTCTATTTTGTTCAAATAAGAGTGGTGAAAGCAAACATCCTGTCTTGTTCCTGATCTTAAGGAGAATACTTGTAGTTTCTGCCCATTGAATATGATGCTGACTGTGGTTTGTCATATATGGCCTTTATTATGTTGAGGTGTGATCCTTTTATTCCCGCTTTGCTGAGAGTTTTTATCATAAATGGGTCCTGGATTTTATCAAATGCTTTTTTCTGCATCTATTAAAAAGCTTTTGCATAGCAAAAGAAACCATCAGCAAAATGAAAAGAGAACCCACTGAATGGGAGAACATATTCACCAATGATACATCCAATAAGGGGCTAATTTATAAAATATATAAAGAACTTTTACTATTCAACACAAAGAACCCAATAAATTCTTGTGCTGAGATTATCTGTCTTTCCAGGGAAAAGCACTGAAGTTAGGAAGACATAAGACAGACTTCATCCAGTCACTATTTCTCCAGGATTAGATCTGTTTGTAATAAAAGACTCTTCTGATGTATTTCCTTATTTTTCTACCTTCAATTTCTTCCTTCTAAGATAAGCATTATTAGTTCTTACTTTTATCTTATTATAGTATCAAAGGTACTCCAAGTTTCTGTGCTTCAGAAACTTGAGAAAATGCAGATCCCATAAAAGAAAACATAATACATTATATGTTGTTGGCTTAAATTAGTTGTTGTTGTTGTTTAAACTTATGTAAAATATTGGCAAAGGATCTGAACAGACACTTTTCTAAAGAGGACATATATCCCTGGCCAATGTGACTCAGTTGAGTGTCATTTCGTGCACCAAAGGGTCAATGTGACTCAGTTGAGTGTCATTTCGTGCACCAAAGGGTCACTGGTTCCATTCCTGACTAGGGCACAGGTTTGTTCCTCTTAGGGGGCGCAAACAATCAATGTTTCTCTTTCAACCAATGTTTCTCTTTCTCTTCCTTCCTTTCTCTCTCTCTAAATCAATAAAAAAAGTTAATAAATCAAACATTAAATGACAGGACATACAAATGACCAATAGACATATGAAAAAATGTTCAAAGTCACTAATCATCAGAGAGATGCAAATTAAAACCACAATGAGATATCACCTCATAATGGCTATCATCAATAAATCAAATAACAAGTGCTTGTGAGGATGTGAAGAAAAGGGAACCCTCGTGCACTGTTGGTGGGAATGCAGACTGATGCAGCCACTGTGGAAAATAATATGAAGTTTCATTAAAATAAAAAAGTAAAAGTGCCTTTTGACCCAGTGATTCCACTTCTGGGAATATATCCACAGAAATACAAAACAGCAATTCAAAAGAATATATGTACCCCTACATTAATTGCTGCATTATTTACAATAACTAAGATCTGGAAACAGACCAAGTGCCTATCAGTAGATGAGTGGATAAAAAAACTGTGGTACATTTACACAACAGAATACTATGCAGCTATAGAGAAAGAGGTATCTCTTACCCTTTGCAAGAGCATGAATGGACCTGGAGATTATGCTAAGTGAAATAAGCTAGTCACAGAAAGACAGATACCATATGATCTCATTCATATATGAAATATAATGAACAAAATAGAACCAGAGGCCTGGGTATGCGGAACAGATTGATAGTTATCAGGCTGGAGAGGGTTTTGGGGGATGGATGAAAGAAAATGAAGGAGACACTATCCCATCTCCTGGCAAATTGCAGGAGACTTATATCAGTGGGATTTAGTCTTCTAAAAGTAAATCCATAAATCAGGGATGTGGGATGTCAAAACCTTATGAATCATTTTTAAATTATAAAAACAGCTACATTATGCATATATTGTGTATTTATTCACAACCAGGTGTCATCATTTATAAAAAAAATCTAATTCAAATTATATCTGTGATCTGCAACCTGTTACTTTTTCAAGGTATTAATACATCATAGGGTTCAGCAATTCTTAGAAGTACAAAGTAATAAGTATTGTTATAAAATCTATGTTATATAAACCCAGAGAAATTACAATAAAGGGTGGATAGGGAAGAAATAGGGATTGGAGATCATTCTGAAAGAGCATGATGTCCAAAATAAACAGTGCCTGGACATTAGTCAAAGGCAATGAAAACAGATTTTGTTGCTATAGGGAAGAGAATCCAGCACAAACCAACATTATCTTCCATCTGTGCAGAGCTGACTGAACATTTTAAAGGTAGAATGCAGGAGTAAGGATGAGGAACAAGTGGGGACTGAAGCAGAGTTCGGGAAAGTTGAAATGTAGAAAAAGAGGGAAAAGGGTTAGTCAATGTGAAAAGGTTGTCTGAATTTGTTAACTGGTGCTCATTCAAGTTAAGCTCCTACCCTCCACGAAGATTGGGGACAAGGGTCCTATTTTTAGAAATTGAGGAGAGCAAACAGTAAATTCTTTGCCCTCTTTGAGCATTCCCAGAACTTAAGGTGGGCTATGGTCATTCTAGAAATCTTGAGCTGTTAGAAACTATGTTAATCTTTGTTCAAGTCTCCTGTGAGGATTTAGATGAATTCTTTGTGCTAAGAGCCTTTAGTCCTTATTGGCCATGTTTGGGGCTTAATCAAGAAAAGGGCTTAGAAGAGCCTGCATCTGATCAAGAAAGGGTCTTTGTCAATGGTAAGATAGACCAGGCAACCTGGAGCTCAGAGACCCAATACCCTGGTTGCCAGTATGGTAACTAGATTACTGGTGTAGACTATGGTAGTCCTTAAAGTGCTCTCCACACATCCACACTACCCTCCCTCTGTGTGTAGCATCCATATAGTTTGAGTGTGTCTGATCCTGTTCTCAGCTTGTGCAGATAGAGGATGATGGGAAGGTTAATTGGTCTGAGCTAATTAGGATTGTCCCTTCCCTCTTGGTTCAGGTGTCCATGTCTTAACCAGTTGACACATATCATTCCCATAGCCACATGGGTTCATAGGTGTGCACCAATTTGTAAGAAACTCACTATTTATGTGACATGACAGTGAATCACCACTCTCTTTTTAGGAGTCATATGGCCCAGTTATAAAAGTTAGCCATCCCCCTACAGTGAGAGAAAACATCTAAGGATAAACTTATATAGAGAGGAAGGCAAAGTAAAGAGAAACACCTGGGGCTAGAACCAGACCTCTGATCAAACATTTAAGCTTACTCTGCCCTTAGCCAATAAATCTCCCTTTTTGTTTAATATAGTCTAGGTTTACTTTTTTAATCACTTTTTTATCAATTAAAAGAGTCCAGAGTTAAATGTCAATTGTAATATGACCTTTTGAAAAAGGAACAATATTAAGTACAATCAGACTAGAAATGATAAACAAAGAAATGTTTTGCAATTTAATGGTTTGGTGTTTCATACATAAGATGTAGGAGATCTTTAAACTTATTGCCCCATAAGAAAAGATGGTGGGTAAGTGGAGGCCTAAGAATGATTCAAGACATCATCCTTTGTATCGAGGGACTTTAGTTCACTATGCACTTTTTGCTATCCCCAGCAAGAATTGGTTGCTACTAAGTATATGTTAAAATAAAATTAGTTAGTGAATAATGACCCCTTTTAAATTCATGCACTATAATGATGTCAATTTATTTGAATAGTTGGCTTAGAAGTTATGAACTTAACATAAGTGCATTGACATGTAAGTGCCTTTTATGCCCCTGTTCTCCCTACACTCCCATTATTTCCCAATAAAAAAAAAAAACACAAAGATTCCTTAGAAATGCTACAGTTAGACATCATTAGCAAGCATTTTACCATCATTTGCTAAATTAATGTGACCTACAGGAATGAGTCAAGACCTTGGCAGAATAGTTGAAATGAGATGTACAAATCCCTTTGTAAATTGCTTTAAATAAAAGCAAGTTCATTCTTGTTGATAAACGTGATTGCTTTAAATGTCAGTGCCTCTCTTTCCTGATAGTCATTACAGGCTCCAAAATAAGAATGGATGATTTATAACTCTTGGGAATTAACTTTCTGAAATTATATTGGATGCATTTTCAGCTTTAAAGCAGCAAGAATTTGTGCTGGGTCAGGATACTACATATTATATTAGATCTTCTCTTCATACAGATTAGAAAAGAAATAAGAAAAAATGACTACAAAATATACCTGACATTGTTGATAACCATTCATATCTAAAAGGATTGGAAGGGCCAAAACCGATTTGGCTCAGTGGAGAGAGCGCCAGACTGCAGACTGAAAGGTCCCAGGTTTGATTCTGGTCAAGTGCATGTATCTTGGTTGTGGGCACATCCCCTGTAGGGGGCGTGCAGGAGGCGGCTGATCGATGTCTCTCTCTTATTGATGTTTGTAACTCTTTATCCCTCTCCCTTCCTCTCTGTAAAAAAAATCAATAAAATATATATTTTTTAAAAAGCCCCCCAAAAATTAAAAAATAAATAAATAAAAGGATTGGAAGGGAGTCATAGTGGTTTAAATGGTGGACTCAGAGAATAAATCACTAGGGTTCAAGTCTTGGTCCTTCTCCTTCTTAGTTGTTATAACCATAGATAAATTATTTGATCTTATTTGCCTCATTTTCCCATTCTGTAAAATATCTATATAATAAAAGCCTAAGCAACCCTTAAGGTGGAACAACCAGAACAACCAGTTCCTATGATGTGCACTGACTACCAAGGGGCAGATGCTCAATGCAGGAGCTTCCCCGTGGTGGTCAGGACATTCCCAAAGTGGGAGTGCCTCTCAGCCAGAAGCCAGGCTCATGGCTGGCAAGTGAGACAAGTGGTAAGGAGTAATGAGCAGGTGGGCAGTAAGGAGCAAGGGGTCCCAGACTACAAGAGGGATGTCTGACTGCAGGCTTAGTCAGGAACTGTTTGGGGTGGCTTAGGCCCGATCCCCAAGTGGGTCTAACCCGGCAGGTAGACATCCCCCCAAGAGGTCCCAGAGTGCAAGAGGGTGCAGGCCAGGCTGAGGGGACCCCCCCTCCCCTGCCCCGTGCATGAATTTCATGCACCAGGCCTCTAGTCTATAATAATAAAATGTAATCTGCTCATTAGAATGCACAGCCAAACAGCAGAACGACTGTCAGGATGGCCTTTCAGATGACCAGTGGCACCAGGGCAGCTGAGACAAGTGTGATGCTATTAGTCAGGGGCCTGGCTATTGCCCCATAATCACCCTGCAGAGGGAGGCCCAGGCCACCAGCTGCTGGGGTAAACAATCAGGGGGCTCCACGATCACCCCAAAGAAGGATGCCAAGGTCACTGACCAATAGGCTGTGGCAAGTGGTTGGGACTTCCCTCTACAAGGGAAAACCAGGTCCCGGGTGCCTGCCTGTGGCCAGAGGGAAGCCTGGTTCCCAGGTGCCAGAGAAAAGCTGGTACCAGCAGCCAAAGGAAGGAAGACCTACTCTTGCACGAATTTCGTGCATTTGGCCTCTACTGATATAAAAGCAAATAGTACCTATCATATAATGCTATTTTGAGAACTCAGTGCTTATAAAGTTCTCAGCAACATTGCTTACTAATAGTCAATAAATTTAGCTTATTGTTTTACAAAGATGAGAATAACAATGTAATGTAGAAAATTAACATTAATACAAATATGTTTCAAATTTTATTTATTCTTATTGCAATTTTAGTAGCATTCAAAGGGGAATTCAGGATATTTTTGAGATTTTGAAATCTTATTTAAGGATGTCTTTTAATGTGGGACTTGATTAAGAGTGGATAAAGACAAATTATTATATCAAGAATGGTGATTACAGCAATGCAAGGGTTTCCAGACAGGGAGTCTGAATAGTCTTGGGGTATAAATTATGGCTTTATATTTTCTAAAGAGATCTTTCATGAAATTCTTTAAGTGAGCAATAAAGTTATTGCAATTTTTATTTTCCTGAGGGAGATATAGCAAAATTATGTTAATCAACACATTGAAATAATAATCTCACACTAATTTGGACAATAAGCTGTTTGAATTTCTCATTTTCAAAGGGAAATGAAATAGTGGTCAACACAAAATTAATTTCCTTTTTTTATGATAGTTTTGTGCCACAAACATCACTTCTAAATTTCATTTTGTAAAAAGTGCTGCTAAATATCTTTGTTTTCATTTAATATTTCCCATCTCTGGATAGATGAAAAGAAACCATGAAGGAAAAAAGTTGATCTCATATCACACTTTCTCTTCAAAGAATCCATATTTGCAGAATTAAGAAGCAGTATACTATAATGAACAATAAAGCATTACATCAAGGGTGTGATTTCTTTATTTAGGAGGTTCTTATTTTAGGAATTTGAGGTAAGACTACTGTAACCCTTTTCCTTTCCTTTTTTAAAAAAAAATTTGGAGGTGAGGGAAAAAAACATTAAAGAGCATGGTAACAATTCTTTCTCCTTACCAGTCTCTGATTCTACCATATTTTTTAAGCATTTAAGCTCTCTCATGAGTTCATAACCCTCTTTATGAATTTATATTCTATAGATCAATAGCACAATCACTCACATTGCTAACACTTCAAATCTCTTGCCCCTTTCTTTCTAGGTCCCACTTATCTTGCAAATGTCATTCATTGATAAACCTGGCTATTGCAGATTCTGGATCCATGTCCACTTACTCTTGACCATGCAAAATTCTTGGTTATTTTCGATAATAGTAGTGTGAAAAATTTGAAGAGTGTTGGCAAATCCATCACTTAGTTATAATGAAA
The DNA here is from genome assembly GCA_011751065.1 of Lasiurus cinereus. Lineage (NCBI taxonomy): Eukaryota > Metazoa > Chordata > Mammalia > Chiroptera > Vespertilionidae > Lasiurus > Lasiurus cinereus. Next base: position 21,992,093 of record JAAGEH010002534.1, on the reverse strand, counting down.
TTAAGTCACAAATCAAATACTGCCACAGATATAGACATTTTGTATACAATCACTTATTAGCAAGCAGGCTGGAAAGGTTCTGTAAGTCCAGCTCTCTGACCTTTTAGAGACCTGTCAAATCTTGCAGGAACCTAATTTGAAGCAGACACAACACTACAGAAACTGGATTCTGTTACCCTTACAATTGTCATCAAATAAACAGAAAACCTTTGACCAATTTCTAGACACAGTTTCATTAAGGGATATACTTTTGTCCTGTTAAGTATTAGCAATGTCTCCAAAATATTTTAGGCCACCCATATATCTTGAATAGCACCAATTTCCACCACTGATAGCTCATTTCCCACAACTGCGTTAATTTATGAACCTCTGATTTCACAAATAAAAATGTAAGATTCTTTATGCTAATTAGAGAAAGAGCCTGATGTGGATCAGGGATTAAAGAGAGCTATTGTTTTTGTAGTAATTGTCAATGAAGTGTGACCTTTTCTGATACCCTGAAAGGTGAATTTCTAAGATGACAACTGACTATTCCCCCAGAGTAGATTTACTGAGTCTTTTTCATCTAGACCAACCTTTTAGATGATTTTTAGGATACAAAAGGTTAAAGAAGAATGATAAATGTGGCATGGTATATTCAAGTGGAAATTTGATTTCCTTGTTTAAAACAAAAATAAAAAAATTACTTTTATAATAATCTTTTCTGGGAAAAAAGTAAAAACAGATAGTTAAGCTAAGTTTACCTTTCTCAAACTTAAGCTGTTTTCTTCCTTTATATTTTTTAAACACTCATAAAGCTAATATAATTAATTTCTGCTAAATAACTAGATTAAACCAAAAGAGAATTTTATTTTTCTCAATTTGGCTCAATAAAGTTAATTCAAAGAAAAGTTATGAATTTGCTTTTATTAATGTTATTTCTAGCATGAAATTTTATTGGTAATCAATAAATATCAAAGTTTCCAAAATCGTAAGCCAAAGCAAAATGAATAAAAATATAGCTTAAGAAATTATTTTAAATTACACTTTGCAAAAACAGTGTGAGTATGGAAGAGAGGCTTTGAAGCTAAGAAACAATAGTTCAATAATCAGCACAGACCACTCTGGATTACTCAGCACTCAATCATCCTGTTGTTTCTACCTATGTACTCTGGACCCTGTCTACCTATGTACTCTGGACCCTGTCTCTGCTCTAAATTTAATCTCTAACTCACAGTGCTTTGGCCATTCTAACTTTTTATAAGACCCTTAAAACTACAAAAACAACTCTTGCCTTAGGATCATCACACTTTGCCTGGACCACTCCCTACCCTCATATAGTTTTATACCTGAGGCTTTAATTTTCATCTTTAAGTCTTAGCTAAATTATCTCTTCCACAAAGTGGGCTTCCTTAACCATGCAACCAAAATAGCAACCAAACCTTGTTCACTTACATGACTGTCTGTTTTATGCCTGTCTCCATCCATAGAATGTGAGCTCCATACTTTGTTTACCATTTTATATATAAAACCTAGCACAGCTCCTGACATTTAATACAGCTGAATAAATATTGGCTGAATGGATGCTTTACTGACCAACTCACTGTGTTGGCAGGAGGGTCATAGTCATCCACAAAAGAAATTCACTTTAGATTGGGGAAGTGTTGGGTCAGTAAGTGTGAGAAGCCTAGTGGGGAGGACAGCTTTCTTGCCCTCGGGGTCAGCACAATCACCAAGAACAGATTTGTATTACTAGTCTATAAGAATTTAAGAAACAGAGTTAATCATCTGAGGAAAAGACCCTAGAAAATGGATATTTAGAAAAATTGGAAAGTAAATAAGGTAAATTCAGACTGTGGACACTTTGCAAGCCAACCATGGGATACACAGCTGTTCTATTTTTTTTTAAACTGGACAAAAAGGGTTCACTTTCTTTGCAGTAGCACTAGTCTAGTTTAGCCATTAGGAAGATATCTGAAAGCTAAGCGTCACTGAAATAGATTAATAAAGAGACAGGTAACATATAAACTCAGTAAAGAGAAAATTTGGGACCTGAAAATAGAAGAGAACTCAGGAAATGTAGTCTTCCAAATCCACTCATACTTTGTCCTTTTTTTTTTAGTTTTTTTCACTCGCCTAAAACAAATCATTTTCACTACAAGGTTTAGTCTCCACCAACACTCTTCCACTAGATTACATGGAAAATACATAACTTGTAATTGGGGCCGGCTTCATGGACATACCACCTGTACTTGCACAGGACTCTATGCTCAGAAGGGCAACTATAATGTTCTGTTGCTGTCATGAAATTAAATGAAGTTTTAAACAAGTGTTCTTGCATTTTTATTTTGCACTAGAACTCACAAATTATAAAACCAGTTCTTGCTTACAGTATAAATTCTGGGTCATATCATACTAAAAGCATAGCCATATATATGTCCTGTTCAGTCTTGGATTTTATTTAAAAACCTATTTTATTAATATAAAGTTAGAAGGTGCTATGTCCAATTGCTTGTCCCAATTCTAGAAATTTCTACCCTTGCTCTTGGCTACCACACCTGCTACCTAATAAGCACAGATGAGGATTCAGATAAAGCTTACAATTAATGGGACCTCTAAAGATGATCTTGCACATAAGTGAATGAGAGCATGAGCATGTTGTCTGCTTGGTTAATGTTAAAATATGTGTACTTTAATGTAAGCTGTTCCACTCTTCCTCTACTCCCTCAAATCCCTGGCCTCACACCAGCTGGTAATACAGTGGGAATTATCAGTGCATTATTACAGATTCTAGTTTTCTTTTTAAAGGTTTGTCTTAAAAAAACAAAGCTTTATATAGAAAGCATTTTCTAGTTCTCCAAGTGTCTTTACCTACTTTGTATCATTTGATCACCACAATAACTGGGCGGCAGGCCGAGTGGATCTTATAATCCTGCACGGCAATTGCGTAAAGGGCAGATATCAGAAGGCAGACAATTCAAGGTCAGATCTTGTCTAGACCACTTCCTGGTGTGTTTAATGTAGTTTTATAGATATTACATGTGAATGTGTATAAAACTCCAAGTACAATGTCAAGCATGTAATAGGTACTCCATATGCAGGAGCTTTTGTTGTCATGGGCATGCTTTCTGGGGAATTGATGACAAGCAGCATCCTGATTAGAACCCATGTCCTCACATCATCACTGCCAAGATACCTGGCCCAGAAAGCATCATGTTCCCTCATGGCTCTTTGGCCTTTTTCATCTGCTGTTCTCTCCAAAATCACTCTGCCTTTTTCCATCTGGCTAATTCCACTTATCCTTTAGGACTTACATCATGTGACACTTTTTCTGAAACCTTTCTCTGAAAAGTCTTTCTTCATCCCGTGAGGTGAGTGGGCTCCCATTCTCTTCTCTGATCGCCATGGTTGCACAATGTTGTATTATGGCTGTCTGTTTCCTTTGTTGGTGTTCTTTGTTGTCTGTAAGGAAGGATCTGTGTCTTGACTTTGCTTCTTCAGTCCCTGGGTAGATATTCAATAAATATTTACTTCTTAAATGAATAAACACACAACTGAATAAAAGAAGGTAAAAATAAATTACTTAATTTGCTTTGTGTTTGTGCCCCCTGGTAACAAAACTGAGATGAAAACCAAGATTTCTACTCTCCTGGAGAGAAGCCAGCACTCCCTTTTGCAGCTAAAAGCAGCCAAACATGACTTCTCTAAATAAAAGGGCTTCTTGAGTTTCCAGGAGTCTGGCCTGTAGCCACAGGTATGGAAGTGATAGCCTGCTGGGTCTGGGTTGGGGAAAGAGTATCATTTGATTGCAAAAATCATTTTTCTTGGCACTAGTCAAAGAAGAGGACAGAGACATCTGCATGACCCAATGACATCACTTGGCCCTGCCTTGTACAATAGAGAAAAAAAAACTGTCATGGCAAATTTCCAATTTATTTAGACACAGCTGAGTCACAGCCAAGATCTTACACCCCTACTGATCCCAACACTGAAAATGCCGCTGAGAACTGAATAACATTGCCTGGAAAGAGCGAAATTCTTCAGATTTGCAGCTGTGAATTCAAATCATTCTCATCACAGCCTTCCTGCCCTGCATGCTTCCATTTCCCCACCCATCTTCCACTCAGGGAAACCACTCCCTCCAATTTGAGGATTATTATCCATAATCATTTCTTTATACTCAAACTACATAGGCATATATTCTTAAAGCTAAATCACATCATTTTACATTTTCTAAACTTTGTATGTTATGTCATGCATTATTCATTCATCTTTAATTTATTTAAACTTACTGTGTCCTCTCAATATCACATTGTTAAGTTTATCCACATAGATATTTGTAGTGGCATTCCCTTGGGTGACATCAAATTTGACAGCCATTTGCTCAAGGTCTATTACATGTGCTATGTGAGACTGGTGCGTGGGAAGCAGAGAACACATAAACACAGGTCCTTGCATCTTCTCATCTGGGGGTAAGCGTGTATCCTGTATCCGGGATATCACAGAGCTGGGGGTATCTGTGATCTGTTTTACCATGTAGACTAAGCTGATCTCATTTCCTGAGCTTTGTTTTATCTTTGAGTGAGTCTATAATCAGATAGTCCATTGTTGCTGAAGAATACTAGGCTGGAAGTCAGAAACCTAGATTCTTGTCCCAGTTCTGTAATAAGAGCCCACATGTCCTCTGCCAAGTTACTTCACCTTCCCAACCCTTGGAATGCACATAGAATATAGCTTGATTTCCACAAGCTGCACAGTCTTAGGGAAATGTGAGACACACTTATTGAGTCCAATGTGGTGAAATTGTTCAATTGTGTTCAGAAGGACTGAATCATAGACTCTGCTCCCCTACTTCCCAACTGGAGATAATCAGGCATATTACTGAGCTTTCTTTTTAAAAAAATATATTTTATTGATTTTTTACAGAGAGGAAGGGAGACAGATAGAGAGTTAAAAACATCGTTGAGAGAAAGACATCGATCAGCTGCCTCTGCACACCTCCTTCTGGGGATGTGCCCACAACCAAGATACATGCCCTTGACCGGAATCGAACCTGGGACCTTTCAGTCTGCAGGCCGACATTCTATCCACTGAACCAAACCGGTTTTGGCATTACTGAGCTTTCTTAAGTCTTGCTTACTTTCTCCCACAAATTGAGAACATAATGATTAAATTATGTAACGTATGTAAAATGTCCAGTGCAAGCCTGGCACATAAAAAGTGATCGATGTAAACTGGAAGTAAGTAGCAATATTTCACTGGTGATAACTTTTGTGTAATCTCAGTCCTCCTAAATTCTGTCCTTTGTCTATTTCTCTAAGTCTTTATAGGGTATTTTGCCAACCTCTGCTATAAATGAAGCTCCTACAACCAGCAGTGTCACCCTAAAGGCACTGAGATGCCCACTATCACATCAGGAGCTACGCTGGTTCCGACCACCCCAGGCAGTGACATGCACTTTCTTCCTCAGTACATTTCTCAGAATTAAAAAGGTATCTCTTAGTCTCTTTGTCTTATTTTGTTTTTTCATTTTGTTTGTTGTTTTTCATTTTGATTGTTGTGTATTTTCAACCCTTTTCTTCTGAGCACTTGTGGAAGTTGGGCAGGAAACAAGTTGCAGTGACAGAACTGCCTGTGTCTCCCAAAACTAAGGATAGTTTGGAACATACTTAATGTTCCAGGATTCCTGGGACCCCTTCTCAATGTCCTTCAGTCTCAGAGGTCTCTCCTTCAGTGACTTTTAAAGACCCTTACCTCTCCTTAGTTAACATACCTCTCAAAGTCTTGGGGGAGGGCAAACTCTCTGGTCCCTCTCAGAGGACATAGTGAGGGGTGTGTAAAGAGAATAATTGTCTCCAAAATGTCCACATCCTGACCCCCTGACTGTGAATATGTCACCTTGCTTGGCCAAAAAGGACTTTCCAGGTGTGAATAAATTAGGGACTTGAGATGGGAGACTATCATAGATTACCAATTGGGCCCAATGTAATTGTGAGGTCCTTATAAGAGGGAAGCAGTTCAGTCAGAGTTAGAGAAGGAGATGTGAGTCTGAAATATTATGTGTGAGAGAGATTTGAAGGTGCTGCCCTACTGGCTTTTAACATGAAGGAAGGAGATACAAGTCCAGGAATGCAGTGGCCTCTAGTAACTGGAAAAGGCAAGGAACAGATTGTCCCTACAACTTCCAGAAGGAATGTAGCCCTGCCAACACCTTGATTTCAGAACGTCTGATTTCCAGAACGCTAACATGATATATCTGTGTTGTTTTCAACCACTGTTTGTGGCAATTTGTTACAGCAGCAATAAGTAACCACTACAGGTGAGTAAGTTGGACATGATAAATCCACTCCAGTGTTTCTATCTCCTTAAGCTTTTTGATTCCTTGTGCCTAAAGCCAAAGCATTTCTGGCAACTGAAAGTCCTTGATTGTTGATATGATTTCCTGAGTGTACATTGCAATCAACCCTACAAGCAAATGTTGAAAACCATTCTTGGGTGTTTGAATCCAGAATCTCCAGGATGTGCCCCTAGTTGATAAATTCAGCCTAATCTAAAATTATGTTCTTTTCTTCCTGGTGTATGGCCTTTAAAATCCACTCCTACATATTTTTCCCTGGTTTCTGCTGGTAGCAATTAGCAAAATCCTGCAATTCATTAAGTGTGTGAGCCTTCTCCTCTGATGTAAGACTTCATACTTTCTTCCTTGGTCTTACTGGAGAGCTTGACTCTAGAGTTGTCAGAAATAGAGAAATGGAGAATCTTAAGGATGGCAAGAGAATAATCCTGTGAGGAAAAAGGTGTTCCCTTCTTTGGTCACCAGGTGAGATTTTTACATGAAGCAACAAGGGAGGAGGGTCTGCTCCTTCTGGGAAGGAAGCTTCCTTGAAGTTTGAATCTGCCCAGTATCTTCCTTCCAATCCTCTTTCCCAGAATTTCCCTATCTTCACACACACATACACACACACACACAGTGTAAGGCTAGAAACTCACAACCTCTGCTGCAATTCAGCAACCCATGAAGGCTGACTCTGACTCATTTGCACTTCTACAAAACATGAAAGATGTTTTAGGGGCAACACAGATGTTTTTTGCTTCTCTGTTTTTTAAAATATAATTTAATCCCTGCATTTATCATGTATTTTTTTTTCATTAGGCTTCTGGCACAAATAAAAAGAGAAAACCCATATTCTGAAGGTAGAGTATCCTTGTTGCTCTCACATCCACATCCAAACAGGTAAGACTACCATCGCCAGGTTCCCCCATTTTCTTGGGAATAATGATACTGATTACTATAGGGTAACAGTTCAGTTGCTGGAGACAGACTCCATGCTGGCTGTTTTAAGAAAAGAGTCTTATCACAGACTGTTAAACACATTCCAAAATCATTAGGAAGGCTGCAGAAACAAACTCTGAGCTATGCTTCTAAGGACAACTCTGAAATTACATTGCAGTGCCTGAAAGCCTCAAGATCCAATATCAAGAGGCTGCCAACCGAGGGATAAAAGCTATTTTCACACTTGCTGGTTCCAGAACTACCCTGGCCCTGCTGAGACCCATACAAACAGAAGGGAGGCTGATTGCCCACCTCACATTCAAGTCCCAAGCAAATGCTTCTGTTCAGCATAACCTGATTCATTTCCAAAAAACTAACTGCAAGGGAGTTCTAGATGTAATTTTTTAAATCTTTATTATTGAAAATATTACATATGCTCCCATCTTTCCCCTTTTGACCTCTCTTGTTTGTGTCCATAGGTTATGCATACTCGTATATGCATACAAGTTCTGTGATTGATCTCTTACCATCTACCCAACCTCCTCTACCTTCCTTCTATGACTCTATAGTCTGTTCCATGTTTCTATGTCTCTGGATCTATTTTGTTCATTAAATTCCACATACAAATGAGATCATGTGATACTTGTCTTTGTCTGACTGGCTTATTTCTCTTAGCATAATACTCTTCAGTTTCCTCTATGCTGATTCAAAGGGTAAGAGGTCTTCTTTTTTACTGCTGCATAGTATTCCATGGTATAAATGTACCACAGCTTCTTTATCTATCCATCTACTTATGGGCACTTGGGCTGTTGCCAGGTCTTAGCTATTGTAAATTGTGCTGCTATAAACATACATTCTTTCTGATTGGTGTTTCAGGTTTCTTAGGATAGATTCCTAGAAGTTGGATCTCTAAGTCAAATGGCAGTTTTAAATTTAATTTTTTTTGGAAACTCCATACTGTTTTCCATAATGGCTGCACCAGTCTGAACCCCTGCATTGTACTGGGGTTCACTGTTGTCTACATCCTAGCCAGCACTTGTCATTTTTTGATTTGTTGATGGTGGCCATTCTGACAGGTGTGAGTGATACTTCATTGTTGTTTTAATTTGTATCTCTCTGATGATCAGTGACTTTAAGCACTTTTTTCATGTCTCTTGGCTTTCTGTGTGCCACTTTGAAGAAGTATTTATTTAGGTCCTTTGTCCATTTTTAATAGGATTGTCTTACTTTTGTTTAACTGAATACGTTCCTTATATATTTTGAAGATTACCCTTTATCAGATGTTCATTGCCAAATATGTTCCCCCATGCAGTGGGCTTCCTTTTCATTTTGTTAATGGTTTCTTTTGCAGTGCAGAAGCTTTTTTTTTTATGTAGTCCCATTTGCTTATTTTCTTTTTGTTTCTATTGCCTTAGAAGATGTATCATTAAACATACTAGTATTACTATGTGATGTCTGAAATTTTGCTGCCTATAGTTTCTTCTAGGATTTTTATGGTTTCACAATTTACATTTAAGCATTTTATCCATTTTGAGTTTATTTTTGTATATGGTATAAGTTGGTGGTCTAGTTTCATTTTTTTTTTTTGCATGTAACTGTCCAATTTTCCTAACACTTTGAATGTTGCATCTTCTCCTCTAGGCAGGCAGATAAAGGAACCCAATCCACAGTGTTGGCTTACTGCCCCTGAGAATTCCTAAATGAGGTACCATCGAGGCCCTGAGCTAACCAGCTGCATTGATGAGTCAGGGATCTGCCAGGCATCTCTTCTCCACAGATGTGCTGGGAGTCAGAGCACAAGTGGGGAGAAAGGCAGGACCAGTCTCCTGCCAGTGAAGAAGGCAATTCAACCTCAGCACATCTATCACTTGGCTCAGAGATCTGAACTCTGAATGGTGTTCTATTGTTATCTTTTTGCATTTTGAATTTATCTTTATAGCTACTTTCTTATGTTTTTAAGTTCTCCAATTTTATTTCAGGAAGGTAAAAACTTCTCTACTATATTCAAGATGTATGGCTGAAGCAATACTGAGAGAGAAATGGGTCCTACCAGAGGGGAATTCCCTCTGACAAGCTTCTCAATTTAAGATTGCTCAATTTATGTAGAATCTGGCAAATGTGAGCCAAATATGCATTGTTTTTATTTTGAAATTTGGATCTATACAATTAACTAAGGGAAAACTAACATGCTATATAAATGCTAATTAATTATTCCCCATTTAAATAACAATTAAGCCATTGTTCAAGCTGTATTGGTTTGCATATGCAAATTGTGTTTTTCTCCACTACTGGAAACTCTCTGATCACATCTGCATGAAAAACTGTCTAGTTTATAAAGTTTCCATCAGTCTTCATATGATAAAGCCTAGAATTAGCATTCTTGAAATTAAAAATGTGACTTTCATTTACATTTATCTTTAACTCCTAGGATGGTACATTAATCCCTAAGAGAACTTGTAAAGAATAATCATTTAACATGAAATCAAATAATAAAACATTTAAACTGGGATGTATATATGTGAACAGGCTTGAGAATGAGTGTAAGTCTGACAAATCAAACATATGGAGCCTGTTGATTCATATAAGAGCAATGATCCTGAGAACCCCCAAGCAGTTCTCCAGTGACTAAGCCTGGTCGTGTTTTCTCTATACCTTTTTCCACTTTCCCAGAAGCATTTTTAAACTGTGTGCTGTTTTCTACACTGAAATCATCAAATTACCTCAGAATTTTACAGTAAAGCAAAAGGAAGACCATAATAACAGGTACGCAGGCTGTTTTACCATCTCCCACACTCCCTGCAACCAGAAACCTTTTGCTATCCTCTGCACTCACACCAAGGAAGACTGGCTTGGTCTCATTTATTGGACATGTATAGGAAGTTTTTATATATTAAAAGAGAGGCTGTCTCTAAACCCCCAAATCAATCCATGGTAAGAAATCTTCCCTCTCTTCCTCAAATTTTTGATCTACTAGTAGAAATCAAAAGTGATCTAGAAGTAAACTTTAGCATTTATAGAAATTCAATATGGATAATTCAGTAAAGAAAAATAATATCTAAATTTCTCGCAACTATGCAGGTCTAGCCATAAATCACATTATTCCTCTGGATCTTAAGCCTTGAGTGATTGACATCAGACTTTTTCTAGAGGAAAATAAAAATGCAGCCTGGAGAATGGACATAGCACAGTCAAGAAGTGATTAGTCAACTAGTTTAGAAGAGAGGAAATTTATAGAAATAGAGGTATATAAATTGGGGGAGACTAGACATTGGAGAAAGGTAAAGATCAGAATATGAAATCTGGATATTTATGTCGCAAGCAGTAGGATCGTATTGACTATTGACTCAAACTGCTATCAATAAGCCTTGAATCCCGTGGACCAGAAGTCATTAAAAAAAAATATCACAGGTCCTGCAGGAAAACACAGAGGAGAGCACCCTCTGTTCTGAACCATACCACTGCTGCCCCCAAATTTTAGGAAGAGTAAAAAGTGGATGTGGAGACTTTAAATAAAGCTTGAACACAAAAAGTCAGACCTTATAGTTTGACCCTGAAGCCTCCCACTTAGATACAGGTGGTTTTTCTGAAAAAAAGTCACTGATTTTTACAGAAATTGTGACCCATAGATTCTAAGACTTTCACGATTCTTCTAAGATATTTACAAAGCAATAAAGATTTAACCAACTAATATGTCAAAGAGTTGAAATGATAAAAATAATTACATGAACAGGGATAGAGCAGAAATGGGCTTTAAAATCTGCTCTAAGCAAATGGCCTCATTAGTTCTTTTTAATTTTATTTATTTAATTTTATTTATTTCTCCCTTTTTATTTTATATTTTTATTCTATAAAAAAAATCATTTACACAATAGTCTTTGAATGCTTACTGTGTGCCATTGGAAAGCTATCAGAGCACGGGCGTGGAGTCATGGTTGCCTCTAAGTCAACACTGCCATTTTCTGGCCATGGAATTTTGGCAATTGTGTATGCTCTGTGGCCCTCAGCTACCTTTTCTTTACAAAAATAATACCTATATCAAAATCTGTTAAAATATTTTGGTTTATGAAATGCCAATAATAAATGATCCAATTAAAGAAGACTTAACATTTTCAAAGTATCATTTTCTATATTATCAAAAAATAATAAAATATTTACTACTGTGAGTTAGGGCATTAGTTATTTTCCTAGTTATATGCTCTGCCTATAGAAATAGCTTTGGTTAGAACTTGAATGTCTTTATTAAATCTTCAAATTTCTGTAAAAAAATGCAAATTATAACTCATTTGTTATTTAGAATGGTGAAGTCAATTTCCAAGGATTAGTTTTCACTGCTTCTCCTTTAATTGAAAAGAAAATAACAAGCTAAAAAGCTATTGATTTGTTTTACATGATTCCACTCAAACATTTGGGATGTATTCCTTCTATTTTCTCAAGCATTTAAAAATTCTTTCAAGCAATCATGAAATATATAATAGCTTTTCTCTTGCTCTTCCTGTTCTGTTTGAGTTTAATTGTTCAAGATTCAGTTATTTAAGCTTTTAAGTAACTGATCATTATGATTCTATTACATCGGCAACTCTGCCTAAAATTTTTTTACAACTAAACACTTAAAAATATATCTCATGCCCTAGTCAGTTTGGCTCAGTGGATAGAGTGTCTACCTGCGGACTGAAGGGTCTGGGGTTCGATTCTGGTTAAGAGCACATGCCCATTGGGTTGAGGGCTCCATCCCCAGTAGGGGGTGTTCAGGAGGCAGCTAATTAATGATCCTCTCTCATCATTGATGGAAGAAGAGGGCAAGAGATATAGAAACATCAATAATGAGAGACTCATTGATTGGCTACCATCTGCTTGCCCTCAACGAATAAGCGTGCAACCCAGGTATGTGCCCTTGACCAGAATCAAACCTAGGACTGTTCAGTCTATAGGCCAATGCTCTATCCACTGAGTCAAACCAGCTAGGGCAAAAAGTACATATTTTTAAAAAGCATATCAGTATTTAGATTTCTTTAGACAGACATAATACAATTGATAAAAATTTAAGAAATTAGCTAAATGAAATACTATAAGCCTGCTTCTTTAATAGTATTGGGGTGATGTTTCTACTGAGTAAAAAGCTTTGTGCAAGTTGGAAAGATACTTATGAGTGACATTATCAGGTGTCATTTTTTACCTACAGAAAAATAACAAACACATCAGAAACTTTATAGTCTAGTTTCAAGAGCTGTTTTGTCTAGAAATAAAAAAAAAATCTACCATATTTACCCATAGTTGACATGTCTCCATCAGTTAGAAAGGAAGGGAAAGGTACTAGCAAAATGTGATTTTAATCATTTGCTTGAGGCATCCAACAGAAATGTTTTGACCTTATAATGTCTCCTTCCAAGGATGCTGTGCAAGCAAGTTCTTTTTCACAAAAACAGTCACTGTTCAGAACCAACATGGCTAGGTAAAATATCAGCAACAGCTGTGAATTTCTTTACAAACCCATCAACAGGAACAGTCGGTAATTTAACAACCAAATAAGCAAAGTAAATGACTCTACAGAGAACTCTTTTCTACAGGATGGGTGATGGCAGTTGATGCAATCAAATTACTCAGGCTCTTCCACTGAGTTTGCAGTTCTTCAAATACGGTGCCAACTATTGTTACTGCTGTTAGCACCACCTAGGTCTGAATGTCCCAAACTTCTAAATGCCCATCTGCTACTCCATTCAAGTATGACATCTCCGTGTTTCCCAAATGCATTGGGAACTTTCACAGATTCTTATTTGCTCATGCTGTTACCTCTTCCTAGAATGACTTTTGTTTACTTCTCCCTTGGAGAAAGTCTACTCATTCTTCCAGATCCTTTCCAAAACATTATCTCTCTTTGGAAGGCTCTCTTGACACCCTGCCTCCCAGGATCACTCTCATAATCTTTTTCTTGAACTTGTCATTACAAATCACTGAAGCCTTCCATTCATTGACCCACTTTTCTGTCTTTCTAGATTGTGGCCTGAGGAATTCAAGAACAGAGTTGACAGTTTCAGTAATGGGGAAGTCAGGGAGAAAAACAAATATGGGTAAGTAGTATCCCAAAACTTAGTGTTGGACAGGTGCATTTTAGGTGCCTAGTTGACATGTCAGTAGATGTGTTGACAACTTGATTATTCTACTTTGAAGTTCAAGATCTTAGATGGGGAAGTAAATTTAGGATTCATTAGTATCTGGATGGTTTTAAAAATCCAAGACTAGAAGAAATCCCTTATAAATGAATGTGTTATCTGAAGTCTCCAAGGAAAAAAGCCTTGGGCACCCCAACAGTTTTTCTGACTCTGATGGTCAGAAAAAGATACTGAAAAGCAAGTCATTACAGGAAAGGTAAGGAAAGACTGTGTGTTTGGAGTCCTGATATCTAAGTGAAGAGATATATCAGTAATAAGAGAGTGATTAGGTGTGTCAAATACTGATGTTCCATAAAACTTACACTATGTTAGTCAATGGTAACAAGAAATCTTCAAATTTCAGGGGCTTATATCAACAAAGGTTTATTTCTCTTTTATATTACACTAGAGGCTCAGTGCATGAATTAGTCCATGAGTGAGGTCTTGCTAGCCTGGCCTCAAATGGCATATTGGGGCTGGGCCTGTCAGGAGGAGGAGATGGCAGGAGGTTGGTTGGCTGGCCCACCCCTAGTCAGGACCCAATCAGAGCTGGGTCAGTTTAGGGGAGGGGCTGCTGGTGATTGGCCAACAGGCCCATCCCTGAATGGGGTGGGAGTGGGGTCAGGGGCCAGCAGCCTGGGGGAGGGGCCATGGGTGATTGGCTGGCTGGCCCTGCCCCTGATCAGGGGCAGTGCTGGCTGGGGGGAAGGATTGTGGGCTGATCTGAGTGGGACAGACAATGAGGGTAGGACTGGTCATGAGGGTGTTTTGGCCAACTGCCTTGACCTTGAGCAAGATGAGAGAAACCAATCAGGGGTGGAGTAGCTTGGGGGAGGAGCCACAGGAGGTTGGCTGACTGGCCTCACCCTCTGATAGGTTGGTTTGCTGGCTGCAGTGGGTATCATAATGACTGATCATTATGGCATTCTGGTCACTTTCTGGTTTTTTATATATATAGATACTGGCTATAGGTCAGCTATAGCTCTGCTCTATTCTTTAATACCAGGATCTGGGTTGAAGAACAACCTCCATCTAGGAAATACCATGCTCATGACAAATGGTAGAAGAATCCACATGATACACTTAAACTTGTGTGAATTCCTGATACTGCTCCCCTTTAGGCATTTAGCCAAGTGGCTAAACCTAACTTTAAGAGAGCCTGGGGAAGGTAGCCTAGCTATGTGCCCTAAAAGAGAGGAAAATTTTGATTAATAATTGTCAGCCTCTGGAAAATGATGGCAACAAGATGGCATAATTGATGTTTTCTATCATCTTCCCCTTCTCCTTCTCCCAAGAACACCAATTTGGCAATCACCCATTGACAAGAGTGGAAATCTGCAAGTCCAGTGGAGAAGATCCAGAACACCTGTAGAGCAAAACAATCTGAGTTTGGACACACTGAAGAGGGTAAGAACAGTTTCACTTTATCTGTGTCACTCCTCCCCAAAAGTGGCACAGTTCAATGACAAGAGAGGCCTTCACCATGTGAGATTTCTCCCATGGGAGAAAGTGATAGCCTGTGAGTGAGCATCCAGCTTTCCCATTGTGTGGGATGCTGACAAAGAAGTCCACTTCTTTCTCACCTCATCCAGAATACTAAATTGAGCTGCATAACTGAAGGGACAAAGAAAACAGCAGCCCAAGGCTCCAAATGTATCAGAGATGTGAATCCTACTTACTACTTCATGCTCTAAAGTAATCTTGATCAAGAAGAGCAAATCTGAAGGCAACACACTTCCTAATTCCAAACTGTATTATAAAACTATAGTAATAAAATCAGTATAGTGTTGGCATAAAAACAGACACACAATAAATAAAATAAGCCTATGGGAGAGAATAGAGAGCCCAGCAATAAAACTAAGTATACCTGTTAAATTAATTTTCAACAAAGGCACCAAGAACACACAATGAGAAATTATAATCTCATCAATAAATGGCAATAGTAAAGCTGGATATCCATATGCAAAAGAATGAAACTGGACACTTAGTTTACATTATCCATACAAAAAAATCAATTCAAAATCTAATAAAGAGTTAAATGTAAGACCTCCCATAAAACTCCTAAAAGAAAATATTCCTTGACATTGGTTTTGGCAATTATTTTTTTTATTTGACACCAAAAGCAAAGGCAAAAACTCAAATGTAAACAAGTGGGACTACATCAAACTAAAAAGTTCCTGCATAACAACAAAAATCAACAAATTGAGTTCGAGAGGATATTTGCTAGCCATATATCTAATAATGGATTAATGTCCAAAATATATAAAGATCTCTTACAACTCAATATCAAAAAAATAGGCAAATAACCTTAATAGACATTTTTTCCAAAGAAGACATACATGTCCAGTTGTATATGAAAAGATGCTAAGCATTACTAATCATCAGGGATAGAAATCAAAAGCAAAATGAAGTATCACCTCACATGTGTTAAGATGTCTATTATCAAAAAGATAAGAGATAACAAATATTGGCAAGGATGTAGAGAAAGGGAACTCTTGTACACTGTTATTGGCAATGTGAATTGGCACAGCCATTATGGAGGTTCCTCAAGAAATTAAAAATAGAACTACCATATAATCCAATAATCTCACTTCTGACTATACTGGTTGGGACAAAAGGAGGCTTACAGTTGTGAGTACACAAAACAGACTTTATTCTTGTATTATTATTTATTAATTATCGTATTATTTTCCATACAAACAACTTTTGCCCCACCCTACATATCCAAAGGAAACAAAATTTCTACCTAGGAGAGAGATCTGTTCCCTCATTGCAACATTATTCATATCTAAGTGTTTGTTGATGGATGAGTGAATTTTTTTAAATGTATTGTATATACATAGTTAAATATTATTCAACTTTAGAAAAGGAAACACAGCCATTTGTGACAACATAGATGAACCTGGAGGGCAACATGCTAAGTGAAATAAGTCAGACAAAGAAAGACATACATTGTATGATACTTACATATATAATTGAAGAAGAAGAAGAAGAAGAAGAAGAAGAAGAAGAAGAAGAAGAAGAAGAAGAAGGAGGAGGAGGAGGAGGAGGAGGAGGAGGAGGAGGAGGAGGAGGAGGAGGAAGGAAGGAAGGAAGGAAGGAAGGAAGGAAGGAAGGAAGGAAGGAAGAAAGAAAGTTAAATTCATAGAAACAGAGAGTAGAAAATTGTTTCCCAGAACTGGGAATAGGAAAAAGGCAACAGGTTGGTCAAAGGATACATTCAGTTAGAAGATGAGTAAGTTCTGAGGATCTAATACAGAGCATAGTGACTATAGTTCAAAATACTATATTGCATATTTGAAATTTGCTAAGGGAGTAAATATTAAACATTTTCACAGGCACACAAAACAAGTATATAAGGTTATAGATGTGTTAGTTAACTTTATTATGAGAATCATTTCACAATGCATATGAACATCAAATCATCATATTATACACTTTAAATATATGACAATTTTATTTGTCACTAATACCTCAATAAAGCTGGACAAAAATATTTTCAGTCTATGCCCCATCTACCATTTTAATAACATTTTAGCTATAGCTATTTATTGCTGTATTAAAATCCATGAATAGTTATATATAAATTTTATATATAATAACCTTCTAAACTTTTCAACCTTAACACTAGTTATAAATTTTTTTTAGTTTTCTAAGTATACAGTCATCTCATCTACAAATAATGACAGATGGTTTTCCCCTGTCTAATTCTTACAGGTTTCTTTCCTTATTTTACTCTGCTAGCTAGAACTTATAGCAAATTGAAGAAATATGGTGAAAGCAAACATTTTTACCTTGTTTCCTTATATCAAGGGAGAAAGTTTTCACTGTTTGGCCATTAAATTGACTCTAGTTTTATTATGTTCTTTTTTTTTTAGATATCTTTACCATATTAAATAAGTATTCTTTAATATGATAGATTTTTATCATGGATGGATGTCAAATTATATCAAAATGTTTTTTCCTGCATTTCTTAAAATGAGGGTAATTTTTCTCTCCTAATCAGTTATTTTTATGACTTACATTGATTGGCTTTCTAATGTTAAATAATCTCACTGTTTTAGATAAATCTAATAAATTATGATGGATTATAGTTGTTAAATATTTTGAAATATTTTGCTTATACTTTGCACCTACAAGTAAAATTACATTATAATTTTCAATATATCTTCTCAAAGTTGACAGATGAATTGATAAAGAAAATGTGAAATATTTACATAAGGAGATATTATTCAGCCTTGAAAAACTAGAAAATTCTGCCATATGTGACAACATGATAAACCTTGAGCAAATCATGCTAAAAAAAATAAGCCAGTCACAGAAGCACAAATACTGCATAATCCCTCTATTTTTTTAAATATATATTTTATTGATTTTTTACAGAGAGGAAGGGAGAGGGGTAGAGAATTAGGAACATCAATGAGAGAGAGACATCATCAGCCGCTTCCTGCACGCCCCCTACTGGGGATGTGGCCACAACCAAGGTACATGCCCTTGACCAGAATCGAACCTGGGACACTTCAATCTGCAGGCCAACACTCCATTAACTGAGCCAAACCTGTTTCGGCTGCATGATCCTTCTAATATGAAGAATCTAAAATAGTCAAACTCAGCGAATAAGACACAGCAAATAAAATGGTGGTTGCCAGGCTTTGGGGGTTGGGAGAGGGAAAGATGGGATGTTGCTATTCATCTTAAAACTTCAATTATACAAGATAAATAAGTTCTAGAAATCTATTGTATAACATGTGCCTATAATTCACAATACTGTGTTTGCATTTTTAAAATGTGTTATGAGAATAAAGTTCAGGTTAAGTATTCTTACCACAATAAAAATATTTAAAAATATTTAAAAAGAGAAAGCTGCATTAGCCTACTAAAATATATTGGAATAGTATCTCCCACCACTTTTTCACAATGGGTATAACAATAGATATAAGACAAATTATTTTATTAATAGTTATAAGAATAGGTATAAGAAAAGTTATTTTATTAAGTAAAATGCACTTGTTAAAATACAAATGTTAAATGTATTTTACTTGCAGTAAAAATTAATGACTTTTGCCCAATATATGTCATGTAACTATCAACAATCAATATATGAAGAATTTATATCTCTTCAGAAAGGTCTTTTGTGTCTCTATGTAAATCAATCTTCATTTCCAGCTCCTACCCCAGGAAATCACAATCTAATTTCTAACCCCATTGGTAAGTTTACCTATTCCAGTAGTTCATATAAAGGGAGCCATACAGTATGCACTTTTGTTCTGTGTTCACCATCTTCCATTCAGCATAATGATGAAAGGGTTCTTCCTGGATTAGAAAAATGTAGAGGCATTTGTGATAGCAACACCAAAGCCATGCTACAGACTAGTAGGAATTACCCGCACAATAAAATTCCTGTGCCTGAGATCCAAGATGGTGGCCAGCAGATGGCAGTGAGGAAGAGAGTTTGAGAGAGTAAGGGAGCAAAAGGGGAATGTGTAGATGTGTGTGGGATGTGTGTGTCTGAGTGATATTTAGATCCTACAGGACTTTCAGGGGCTGGCAGTCTGGGCTCTCTTAGATGGGGAGCCCCTGCTGACACTGCAAGCATTCCTGGGCAGCCAGCGCTGGCACAGAAACCATGATTGAAAAGCAGAGCTGCTGTTACTAGGAGCTCAGCCACACTACCATCTAGACTGGCCTCAGATACCAACAGGGACCCTACAGCTACTCTGGCCAAAGACCTGCTACCACAGCTGTAGACCCACAGACACCAAGATTCCAGATAACCTGGCCACAGAATCCTGAGAGTCCAGGAGAACATTCCCCTCCAGCTGATCTGCTGCAGTGGCACAAACTTGACACATTCTGGTTCCTGGGCTCTCCTATGACTCCCAAGGTACATGACCCTCCCACCAAGCCCTATGCCTCAGCCACAGGACCAGTGCAACTTGGTGCCTGGACCTTTTGGTGATAGCAAAAATGGGAAGATAAAGAAACAACCCCCAAAGGAAAGAAAAAGAAGAATTGCCTGGGGGGGAGGGCGGTGCCGCAGGGGGGACTGAATGAAATGGAAGCATGCAGTATGTCAGAAAAAAAAATCAGAGTAATGGTCAATGAGTTTGTAAACTGGATGGATGAGAAAATCAACAACCTATGTAAGAATCAAGAGGAAATCAAAAGTGACATAGCTACAAAATAAAAAACAACAACATAATGGAAAGTTTCAACAGTAGACTAGTAGAAGCAAAGGATCAAATTAGTGAGTTAGAAGATAGAGCAAAGAAACAAGCTCAATCTGAACAGCAACAGGAGAAAAAAAATTAGAAAGCAGGAGGAGAGCTTTAGGGAGCTTTGAGACAACATGAAACAAAGTAACATACACATAATAAGGGTGCCAGAAGGACAAGAAGAGGAGCAAGGATTAGAGAACCTATTTGAAGAAATAATGACAGAAAACTTCCCTGATTTGGGGAAGAAAATGCCATACAAGCACAATGAACCCAAACAAAATGAACACAAAAAGACCCACAAAAAGACAAGTCATAATTACAACGGCAAATATTAATGACAAAGAGAGGATCTTAAAGGCTGCAAGAGAGAGAGACAGGGAGTTACCTACAAAGGATCTTTCATTAGATTATCAAATGATTTTTCAACAGAAACACATCAGGCCAGAAGAGAATGGAATGAAGTATACAAAGTAATGCAAAGCAAGAGACTGAATCCAAGAGTAATATATCCAGCAAGGCTATCATTCAAAATTGAAGGGGAAGTCAAGAGTGTCACAGACAAAAAAGGCTAAGGGAGTTTATCACTACCAAGCCAACAATGCAAGAAATGCTAAAGGAACTGTTGCAAAAAGAAGAAATAGAAAGGGAAGAATGAACACAGGCATAGAAATAAAAATGGTGACTAATAACTTTAAACATAATGGATTAAATGCTCTAATCAAAAGACATACAATGGCTGAATGGATAAGAAAACATGACCCATACATACACTGTCTACAAGAGATCCACTTCAGAACAAGGGACTCAAACAGATTGCAAGTGAAAGGATGGAAAAAATATCTTTCAGGCAAATGGAAATGAAAAAAAAAAAATCTGGGGTAGCAATATTTTTATCTGACAAAATTGACCTCAAAGTGAAGGCCATAACAAGAGACAAAAAAGGCCACTTCATAATTCTAAAGGGATTGATACAATAAGAAGATATAACTCTGGTAAACATATATGCACCCAGTGCATGAGCACCCAAATACATTTTTTTAAAAATTTCTGGACTATATCAAGAGAGAGATCTGCAGCAATTCAATCATAAGAGGGGACTTTAATACCCCATTGACAACAATAAATAAATCCTCTAGACAAAAGTAAAAAAACAAAAACAGCAATCATAAATGACTCATGAGATCAGATGGAATCAATTGGCATCTTCAGAACATTCCACCTCAAAGCAACAGAATATGCATTCTCCTCAAGTGTACATGTGACATTTTCAAATATAAATCACATACTGGGACACAGGCAAAGTCTAAATTCAAGAAGATTGAAATCATATCAAGCATCTTCTCAGTCCACAATGGGATAAAATTAGAAATCAATTACAATAAAAACAATCACAAAAATTGAAACATCTAGAGGCTAAATAGCATGTTATTAAACAACGATTAGGTTACCAAAGAGATCAAAGAAGAAATAAAAGACAACCTGACAACAAATGACAATAAAAACGCAACAATCTAGAATCTATAGGACACATTGAAAGCAGTCCTGAGAGGGAACTTAATAGCATTATAGGCCTACCTCAAAAAGCAAGAAAAACTGGTAATAAATTATCTAACTCTACAAGTTAAAGAATTAGAAAGAGAGCAACAAGAAAAGCCCAGAGTGAGCAGAAGGAAGGAAATAATAAAGATTTGAGCAGGAATAAATGACATAGAGACAAAAAAAAAAAATACACAAGATCAATAAAACCAAGAGCTGGTTCTTTGAAAGGATAAACAAGATTGATGAACCTCTAGCTAGGCTCAACAAGAAACAAAAAGAGAGGACCCAAATAAACAAAATCAGAAATGAAAGAGGCAAAATAACAGCAGACCCCACAAAAATACAAAGAATTATAAAACACGTGCACACACACACACACACACACACACACACTATGAACAACTCTATTCCAACAAACTGGTCAACCTAGAAGAAATAGATATATTCCTAGAAAAACTGGACCTTCCAGGAAGAATAAAAAAAAATCTGAATAGGCCAATAGCTATGGATGAAATGGAAGCAATAATCAAAAAAACTTCCAAAGAAAAGCCTTGGGCCAGATAGCCTCATGGGGAATTTTACCAAACATTCAAAGAAGAACTAAAACTTATTCTTCTCAGATGATTCCAAATACTTCAAGAGGAAGGAACACTTCCAAACTTTTTCTATGAAGCCAGCATTATCCTAAATCTTAAAACACTACAAAAAAAAGAGAATTACAAGCCAATATCTCCAATGAACATAAATGCTAAAATCACAGCAAAATCCTAGCAAATCAGATCCAGCATTTCATTCAAAAAAATCAGAAACCATAATCATACGGGATTTATTCCAGGGATGGAAAGATGGTACAATATCTGCATATCAATAAAGGTGATACATCATATAAACACATAGAGAGATAAAAACCATATAATCATATCAATTGATACAGAAAAAGCATTTGACAAAATTCAACACACACTTTCTTGATGAAAACTCAACAAAGTGGGAATAGAGAGATCATACCACAACATAATAAAAGCCATATATGACAACCTACAGCCAACAGCATACTCAATGAGAAAAAAACTAAAACCATTTCCCCTAAGAACAGGAACAAGACAGAGATGCCCACTCTCACCACTCCTGTTCCATATAATACTGGAAGTGCTAGCCATAGTGATCAGATAAGAAAAAGAAATAAAGGCATACAAATTGGAAAAGAATAAGTAAAACTCATTATTCACAGATGTCATGATATTATACATACAAAACTCTAAAGATTCCATCATAAAACTACTAGATCTAATAAATGAATCCAGTAATATAGCAGGATACAAAATTAACATCCTATGGCTTTTTTATACACTAATAATGAACTCACAGAAAAAGAAACAAAAATAAAAAACAACAACAACAAAAACCAACCCCATTCTGTCCTGAAGCATGGTGTAGCATGGGTAACGGTCTTTTTTTTTTCCAAAACACATCACCATGTTATTAAGAAAGGTGTCAGAACAGGCGATTTGGATCATATGATTGAGTTCACAGAAAAAGTGTGGGATTTCCAAGCCTGAACAGAAAGACAGTTGTAATAAGACTAAGCTTTGTAACAAGGAATGCAGGGCACTTATGATCCCGGACACCAGAACCAGCAGTCCACAGAGCCGAGGGTTCATGATGACCATGTAGTTTAGGGGGTGGCAGATTGCCACAAACCTGTCATAGGCCATCACGGTCAGGAGGAAGTTGTCCAGTCCTGCAAATAACAAGAAAAAATACATCTGGGTGATGCAAGCTTCCTAGATCAAAAAAAAAAAAAACACAAACAAAAAAAACCAACCCCATATATCATTGCACCAAAAAAATTAAGATACCTAGGAATAAATTTAATTAAGAAGGTAAAAGAAAACTATAGGATATTAAAATAGAGAGAGAGAGAGAGAGAGAGAGAGAGAGAGAGAGAGAGATAAACAAATGGAAGAATATACCATATTCATGGATTGGTGGAATCAACATCATTGAAATGTCCATACTACCCAAAGAAATCCCCATTAAAATATGACATACTGTATTTCACAGACTTAGAAAAAATGCTCCAAAAATTCATATGGAATAAAAAAAGACCCAGTAGCCACAGCAATCTTGAGAAAGAAGAACAAAGTTGGAGGGATTACAATACCAGATATTAAGCTATTCTACAAAGCCATTGTTCTCAAAACTGTATAATACTGGCACAAGAACAGACATATAGAACAATGAAACAGAACAGAGAACCCAGAAATTGACCCAAGTCATTATGCTCAATTAATATTTGATAAAGGAAGCAAGAGCATATAATGGACTCAAGATAA
This sequence comes from Lasiurus cinereus, assembly GCA_011751065.1. Classification (NCBI taxonomy): domain Eukaryota; kingdom Metazoa; phylum Chordata; class Mammalia; order Chiroptera; family Vespertilionidae; genus Lasiurus; species Lasiurus cinereus. The sequence goes on along the minus strand of JAAGEH010002534.1, from coordinate 21,968,602 downwards.
TCTCTTCAATAAATGGTGTTGGGAAAATTGGTCAGATACACCAAAAAAATGAAATTAGATCACCAACTTACACCATACAAAAAAATAAACTCTAACTGGATAAAGGACTGAAATGTAAGAAAAGAGAAAAAAACAAAACAGAAACACCCATCAGAAAGAATATATGCACCCCAATGTTCATAGCAGCACAATTTACAATAGCTAAGATTTGGAAACAACCTAAGTGCCCATCAATAGATGAGTGGATTAAAAAATTGTGGTACATCTATACAATGAAATACTATGCTGCTATAAAAAGAAGGAACTTTTTATCATTTTCAACAGCATGGATGGACCTGGAGAGCATTAAGCTAAGTGAAATAAGCCAGACAGAGAAAATATATATATAAATTAAATATCACATGATCTCACTCATATGTGAAATATAATGAGAAAAAATAAACTGATGAACAAAAATAGATCCAGAGACATGGAAAACTCAGAGGGAAGGCAGAGGTCGGGGAGGAGTAAGAGATAAACCAAAGGACTTGTATGCATGCATATTAGCATAACCAATGGAAATGGACACGGGGGCTTTAGAGGGTTGTCCTGGGCTGTGGGAGTGACTGGGAAGGGGTTGATGGGAGGAAAAGGAGATATGCATAATAATTTAAACAATTAAATAAATAAATAAATAAATAAATAAATAAATAAATAAATAAGAAAAGAGAACCTACTGAATAGGAGAATATATTCTCCTGTTGCTGTTTTGTATTTTTTTTCTTTTATTTTGTTCTTTAGATTTCTCATATAAGTGAAACCATATGGCATTTATCTTTCTATGTTTGGCTTATTTCACTTAGCATAATACTCTCTAGATTCATCCATGTTTTTGCAAATGGTCAGATTTTATTTTTTTTATGAGTAATACCATTGGCAATTGTCGATATAACTTCAGTGAACTAAGGGTGCATATATCTTTTCAGAACAATGATGGTTGCCAGAGAGGCGGGGAGTTGAGGGATAAGTGGAAAAGGTGAAGGGGTGAAGGAGATTAATAAATACAAATTGATAGTAACCAAATAGTCATGGGAATGTAATGTAAAGCATAGGGAATACAGTCAATAATATTATAAATATATATTGTACCAGGTGGGTACTTGAATTATTGGCAGGATCACTTTATAAATTATGTGATTGTCTAACTACTATGCTAGACACCTAAAACTAAAATAATATTAAATGTCAACTATTATATATGTCTAATATGCAAAGTGTCCCCTCAGGAGTTCGATTGCTCACTACCAAGGTGTGGCATGAAATGAAGGAAGGCCCTGGCCAGCATCCAGCAACCTCTAGAGTATAGATATACAAGTTTCATGCACAGGGCCTCTAGTTGAAAAACAAAAATTATCTTTAAAAAAGAAGATTCACAACTAGTAGATCTAAAGTTTACTAGAGACCAGGTAGAACAAGCCTGGCGGTACCTTTAAGACAGTCAGTGAGACTGTTGGGGGGGAGAGTCCAAGATGGCGGCATAGGTAAACACCTACACTGCTGCCTCGCACCACAATTTCAAAACTACAACTAAAAGACAGAACAGACATCATCCAGAACCACAGGAAAACTGGCTGAGTGGAAATTCTACAACTAGAGGGAAAGAGAGGGGCTCATGGAGACCCAGAGGAGCTGCAAAAAGCTGAGGTACGGAGACACACGTGTGGAGAGAGTGGGTGCTGGAGTACCTAGCTAGTTTTCTCTGGCTGGAGGGAAACAGAGACTCTCAAAGGCATTGAACCCCTTATCCTACAGCACTAAACCCCAGATCCAGCCAAAACTCATACAGTGGGAGTTTGGACTGTGAAAAAGATCAGAGGTCTTATGGCGCGAATGGCATTGCGTGCAGAGGACAGACTGCTGATTGTGCCACTGGCTTTTGCAAGTGGGCGGGAGACAGATCCTCCCAACTGTGCCACTTCTGATTCCACTAAGCCCCAATTTCGGGTGAAACCCTGGGGACTTAGACTCGTGTAGTCCTGGAGCACAAGGGAGCGGGAAAGGCAGCAGTCTAGAGGCACTGTGTGCGCACACAAGGACTGCTCCAGCGATTACTCAGTCACGTGAGACTCAGGGGCTGTGGAGGACGGGGCCGACTGGAAGGCAAGGCAGTCCCTTAAGTCCTGAGACTCCACCCATCCCAAGCTCAACAGAGAGGCTTCTGCAGTTTGCAACTCTTGTATCATAAGGCTGAATCCAACACAGAAGTTCTCCGGGCATAGTGAAAATGCCGAGACAAGGGAAAGGATCACAAACAAAAGAAATGGAGGAAAACAAATGATTGGATATAGAGTTCAAAACCACGCTTATAAGGTTTTTCAAGAATATCCTAGAAAAGTTGGATAAACTTAGTGAGAGCCAAGAGGAGATGAAAAAGGACCAACTAGAGATGCAAAAGATCCAACTAGAAATGGAAAAGGACCAACTAAAGATGAAAAAGGACCAACTAGAAATTAAACATACACTGACTGAAATAAAAAATATACACAGTCCTAACAGCAGACTAGAGAAAGGCAAGAATCAAATCAAAAATTTGAAATATAAAGAAGCAGAAAACACTCAACTGGAAAAGCAAGAAGAGAAAAGAATCCAAAAATGTGAAGATAATGTAAGGAGCCTCTGGGACAGCTTCAAGTGTACCAACATCAGAATTGTGGGAGTGCCAGAAGAAGAGAGAGAGCAAGATGCTGAAAACCTATTTGAAGAAATAATGACTGAAAACTTCCCCCACCTAGTGAAAGAAATAGACTTACAAGTTCAGGAAGCACACAGAACCCCAAACAAAAGGAATCCAAAGAGGAGCACACCAATACACATCATAATTAAAATGCCAAGAGCAAAAGACAAAGAGAGAATATTAAAAGCAGCAAGAGAAAAACAGTTAATTACCTACAAAGGAGTACCCACACGACTGTCAGCTGATTTCTCAACAGAAACTATGCAGGCCAGACGGGAGTGGCAAGAAATATTCAACGTGATGAATAGCAAGAACCTACAACCAAGAATACTCTATCCAGCAAAGCTATCATTCAGAATTGAAGGGCAGATAAAGAGCTTCACAGATAAGGAAAAGCTAAAGGAGTTCATCAACTCCAAACCAGTATTATATGAAATGCTGAAAGGTACTCTTTTAGAAGAGGAAGGAGAAAAAGGCAAAAGACAAAAAATTATGAACAACAAATACATATCTATCAACAAGTGAATCTAAAAATTAAGTGCATTAAAAATTTGATCAACAGAATAAACTGGTGAATATAATAAAATCAGCAGCACAGAAAGGGAATGGACTGATAATTCTCAGGAGGAAAGGGGTGAGGGGTGTACAGGGAGAGACTGGACAAAAATCATACACCTATGGATGAGGTCAGTGGGAGGGAGGTAAGGGCAGAGGGAAGGGTGGGAGTTAGGTGGAGGGGAGCTATGGAGGGGAAAAAGAGAAACAAATGTAATAATCTGAATAATAAAGATTTAATTTAAAAAAAGAATAAAAAATAAAAATAAAATAAAAGACAGCCAGTGAGCACTCAGAAAGGTTGGGTCATATGCCTTTAAAAGGAGCTCCAGGCCCTAGCCAGCTTGGCTCAGTGGATAGAACATCAATCTGTGGACTGAAAGATCACGGGTTCAATTTTGATCAAGGGCATACGCTTGGGTTGTGAGCTCAATCCCTAGTAGGGGGCATGCAGAAGGCAGCCGATCACTGATTCTCTCTCATCATTGATGTTTCTATCCCTCTCTTGCTCTCCTTTCCTCTCTAAAATCAATAAAAATATTTTTAAATAAAAATGAAATAAAAGGAACTCCAGGTAAGGAGAATTCAATCTTCTGGAAATCATTTGGACATTGTCTTACATACCTCAGTTGTATCTGCATATTGCTAAGCTTGGCACATGTCTCAAACTCCAACTTTGTTATACACTTCCCTAAGCTACTAATGTTTCCAGACCTAATGCCCTAACCTAGTACTTTTGCCTCCCAGACAGATGTGATGTTTACCAACTTATGGGGGGTGGGGGAGGAATGGTCTCTCAGGGATTGATCTTTCTTGATAGATTTTGACTCAATCAAAACCATGAATATATGGAATTGAGAGGACTTTGATACATTGCAATATCTAGTCTAAAAAGCCACCAGTTTGTCTCTCTGACACTTTGAATCCACACTGTAGCCTAATGAAAACTGAAAAGTACTCTAGTCTCAGCAGCAATCTATTTTTAAGATCCTTTATTGACAGTTACTTTTCTGGGTAACTAAAACCTTTAATTTTAGGAGATAACATTTTTATGAACCTATTTCTTAATTAAAACTGTGCACCTATGGCAGGCAGAATAACCTCTCCAATGATGTCCACTCCAACATGTAACCAAATTTGCAGGTCTTATCTTGGATCATCTGACCAAAGGAGCCAGAGAACTTTCTGTTTGTAGGTAGAAGATGTGGTGGAAGTGGAGTCAGATAGATTCCAAAAGTTGAAAGGACTGGACATGCTCTTGCTGTTTCTTCGATGTGGGGGCCACATGCAACAACTAGAGAAAGGCTGCTAGGAATAGTGGCTGCTCCCATTTGACAGCCAGAAATAAATGGTAACCAGTTCTACAGTTGCCCCAATCTGAATGAGCCTGGAAGCAGAGTCTTCTGGAGCCACCCAGTAGGAACCCAGTGAGTCAACACCCTAATCTCAGCCTGTGAAAGCTCAAGCAGGAAAACCAGCTGAGTCAACTCGACTTCTGCCTACAAACTATGAGACAATGAATGTGTTCTGTTTGAAGCTAAGTTTATAGTAATTTGTTACAGCAGCAATAGAAAACAAATATGATGCCCTAATTGAAAATAATGATTCCTTGACTCAACATTATTGTTAAAATGAATAAATATTTTCATTGACTTATTACTGATTTTTATGAAGGTCATTTGATTTCCATAAATTGGTTGAGGTGTCATTGGTCAACATAAACATATAGGTTTTATGTGTGGGTTTCTGTTAAAAGATCTGTATATTGAAAGATATTCCACTTAAAGTAAAGAATTTATTGTTTTTATTTGTAAACATATTAAGTACTTCTTATGATGTGATGGGACTAATTAAATCCAGTTGTTCAAATTCTAATGTTCAACAACATGACTATAATTAACAATATTGTATTATATATACATATTGTATATGTCTTAAATATATACAGTTTTAATTGTCAACTATACCTCAATAAAGTTGGAGAAAAAAGTAAATAAATAAAAAAGCATTTGCCCTTTGTTTTTATTTGTAAATTTACTAACTACTTCATATGATATGAAAAGACATATCTATAACTATTCAATGTTTTTACATAAATATAAGTGAATGTATGTCATATATATGTAAACATATCCCTGCTCACATGGAGCTTAATTCCAGAAAGGAGAAACAAATTGGGAAAGGGACTAGGGAGGAGCCCTAGGAAGGGAGACACATAGGAAACGGCATGCATGGATAGGGTCTCAGGAGCTGCAATTTTAAATAGAGGGGTCATGGATGATAGACTAATGTCCAGGCCAAGACCCCTACCTGGTCTTGTACAGATGTTGAGCTGAGGCTTGTTTGGCATGTTCAGGAGCACAGGAGTTCAGTGTGGTTGGATCTAATGTGGAAGATGAGTCAGAGGTTATCCTGAGGAGTGGGGCTGAAACACATCTTCAGTGAGAAGGGAGCCCATAGAGGGCTGGGGCAGGGATGTGGCACAGGTGACAAGAGGACCAAGAGCAGGCAGGAGCACCAGTGAGAAGGATGCAAATGCTTGTTTTACCATATGCATATGTGTTTATGTATAAATACTACCCACTGATAACATCTCTGTGGCAGATAAGAGCTTGACAGATGTAGAACAGCTCACTCTGCTTTTTTATTATATGTTTGTTGCTATTCTCTCTAAAGCAGAACCCTTGTGTGAAAAGCACTTGTATCTGTTCCTCTTAATGCACTCAAGAGCTTCACCTACTGTAGTCTCATTTGATGGTGATCAGTAAGGCAGCCGGACAAAAAAACTTATGTGTATTTTTCCACTTGTACACTTTTCCCTGGCAGCTTGAGCAGATAGCTTCCCAAGCCAATGTAAGAAATTTAGTCAGGAGTGGTTTCCCCCTCCCTATTAGGTAACAAGCCATCTGAAAGAGGACCTCCAGAGTAATAACAGTATCTTATGAAAAGAAGACTTACATAAAACTTATTTCACATCTCTAATAGTTTTAGGTGGTTACATTTCAGAAAATTCAAATGATTTTTTGTTTTGTTTTTTTGCATTTCCTTCTGATTCACTGTAAAATTCAGACATGTGCTCACATCATGAGTTCAGTTGGTGCTCTCAAAATATTTATTGAAGAATTAATTAATTTTAGATACAGAGTGAATGATCACAGTGGATGACAGAACTTTGAAAATAACTGTGAAGGTGAAATGCTAGAGGAAGAGTTATTTTGAACAGGCCAGTTGCTTCAAGATGGGATCTGGGCCAAGACTGGTTTGGCTCAGTGAATAGAGCGTCGGCTTGCGGACTAAAAGGTCCCAGGTTCGATTCCGGTCCGGGGCATGTACCTTGCTTGCGGGCACATCTCTACTGTGGGGTGTGCAGGAGGCGGCTGATCAATGTCTCTCTCTCATCGATGTTTCTGACTTTCTGTCTCTCTCCCTTCCTCTCTGTAAAAAAATCAATAAAATACATTAAAAAAAAGATGGGATCTGGTAAAGGATACTTAGAGCTAGCTACCTGGGAAATGTGAGGGGTTCACCAAGAAAGACACTTTCTCCAAATTTTCCAGAATTTGCATTAAAAGAAGAAAAGAGTGGCTTGAAAAACATACCAGGGACTTGAAAATGTCCAAGATACCGAAGCCTTCAGAATCTATCCAAGTTGTGACAACAGATGTAGTGAGGCCCTACTTTCCAACAACTTTGGAAACTTGCAACAATTAACCGTGTTCTTCTCAAGAAAAACTTCTAACATGGGTTTGCATGTTTAAAGGAACTTCCCACAAACGCTCTTTCTGAGCTACACTTTTTCTATTTTCTAGTGGAAATTATAACCACAGGTTACCTTGTTTTCTTTCCTGTGTTTGAAAACCACATGTGTTTTAGTGAAAACATTAAAGTGAATAATGAAATGGAAGACTAAAGTACTAGGTACCTGTCACTGGAAATGGAAATGTCTTAGTTACCACTCTTTCAGTAACCATAAATTATAGTAAGTTGAAAATGTAACTGTTAGTTATCAATCTCAGCTGAATACAAATCACCTCTCATTTTTCCAACGTATAAAAAAAAGAGTACAAACATATATCAAACTTAGGTTATTTTGTACCTTGCAAATTTTTAAATTGAAACAAGCATTATCTAGTCGTCACTTCATTTTACAACTGAGGAAACTGAGACCTGAAGAGATGATGCCCCTCCCTCACACACACACACCTACACGTCTTGTCAGTAGGGAAGTCCAGACATAAATTTGGAGTTCTGATGCTCTGAAGTCCATAAGCTTCCACCAGACCACTATGTCTCCACTCTTCGCACAGAAAATATTAGAAAAAGGTGGGAGAGATAAATTGAGTGCTTACTTAGAAACCTCCACATGTTTTATTAAACTCATTCTTACCTGTGAGGTAGGTAAATGGAAGCAGAAGAGTGTTGTAAAGTACATTGAGCACTTATTATATAAGTAGGCACTTTAAATGTCATAGGGAAACTCATCAGGATTTCACTGCCCTGGAAGATAAAGAAGGTGATAGTATTTCCTCGAGCTGAGGGTCAGAAACCAAGTAAAATAACAGTTATACTTTTCTAAAAACATTACTTCAAAATTCTCTCTATTTCTCTTACTTCCTCACAACATCAGGAAAAAAAAAAAAACAACAGGATCATAGTATGAACTGGCACTGACCTATTGCAATAGAATACGTAGCATTCCCAGAGTTGTGTGAGGGCTGAAGGCTGAGGGAGAGCTGAATACAGAGTGGGCCACAGAGTCCGTCCTTGTATCCAGGCTACTTTCTCATACTATGTCTGTCTCTGTCTGCTTCCAGCACAGCTGGACACTTGGGGTGGCTGTTCCTTGAGGTTCCGATTCCAGCACTGAGCCTAGTATGGAAGTTTCAAGAACTCTGTTTTGTCTGGGTGATCTGCATGTGATGAAAGAGGGTGCCATAGCCATCACAGAGGCTCCACCCCATGACATAACCAGTGTTGTCCAGTCACTCAGGACAGCAAATCCCAGATTGAATCAGTTCTTCATGAGCAAAATAAATTTTGAAAAAATGATAATAGAGGAAAGTCATGTTTTCAAAAGAATATTTATATCAAGCTAATAGAGGTTTAGCCTTTTGTAGTTTAGCAATATATCTTTTGAAATAAACATTTTCAGCTCCTTAAGCAAAGTACAATTAAGTACAACTGAACAATTCAAAGACAGCTAATTCTTATCATGCCGCCCTCCTTTTGAATACTCTATCAATCCTCAGAATCTCTATCATCAAAACCTTATCTTTAATTGCTTTATTACATTTTCCAGCCAATTTTTATTGCTTTTATTTATATCCTATAGCAGTTACTTCATGACACTTTAATCTCATAGACATGCTATCAACAAGAACATCTGGATGAGTCAAAACTACTCCCATTTGTACTTTGTGGATTCTTCATTAGATTCTATCTGGAAATTGGCATGAAGTACACTTTGCTAAAGTTGGGATACTTATTTATTTATTTACTTACTTACTTACTTACTTATTTAGCGGCATTTACCCAGACTATAATGTGGAATTTGAGCTCTTATTTACTAAACCTTTGCTTATAGAACAGATGTTCTGTCCTCTCTACTCTGCCCAAAGCATAGCGTTAAGAAAGCAGGGAAGTGCAAGAAAGTAGAGCAAGCACAAATTATGTATGAGGAGATGCCAATGGCCCACCACTCAGAGCAGGAGCAGCAGGGTGTATCCTAGGATTGGTTCCTGGACACACCACCTGTCCAACTCCTTCACTCACCAAACAAGAAAAAGGAATTCCAAAAGTGCTAATGACTTGTTTGAGGTCACACCGGATTAAGATTAACTTGTTGACATGTTGAGTAACACAAAAAAAGACAGAGAGAGGGAGAGGCAGAGACAGGAGAGAGATAAACACAGAAAGAGAAACAGAGACAGAGACAGACACAGATATGAACAGACAGAGAGAGGGGAAGAATTGAAATTCCTGCCACATAGCCTGCACTCTCTGAACTAAAGAATTCTCTATTACCTGGGCCACCAACCATGTTTCTGGCTACACAGAAAGAGCTCCATAAATAGGAATACAGTATGTTCCACTTTCAAATAACCTGTTTCTTGGGGTTGAACCATACAGAAAGATACACAAGCCACAAAGGTGCAACTGGACGCATTTTTACAAAGTGGAACATTGATATAACTACATCTGTCAAGTGACAAAATGTCACCAACTCAACATAAACCATCTGAATGCCCTGTCCCAGACACTACGCCACCCGCCTCCCTAAATGTAATCAATACTATCCTGACTTTTCACAGAATAAATTCATTTTGAACTTTACCTCAATGAAACCACACAGTTTCTATGCTTTTAGACCTGCTTTACTCACTCTGCATCATGACTATGAGGTTTGTTCATGTTGTGGCAGTACTTTGCTTACCGTTGTTGCCACATCATGTCCATGAATGATGGACCCCAATTTAATTCCACATCTAAATGGCTAGATTATTTGGCTATTTCCAGGGTAGGGTGCTCATTAGTATGTGGCATATGACTTTGAGTGCATGTATGTATATGTGTCTGTGGATAATGTACACATGGGATACCTGGCTCTCAAGGTATTCAGCTGCTCAGCTTTAGTAAATACTGCCAATAAGTTTCCCTAAGTTGCATGAGAATTCTACTTTCCCCACATTCTCCCCATAATGTACATAATGGACTCACTATGGCCAGGTTGTTACAAAGAAGATCATGGAATTTTTGAAATTTGCTTTCTTAAATAAGAAGTAAAAGGAAAAATTTAAGTTCAGAACCCTGGAAGAGATCTCCATTCTATTCCAATGAAATTACACTGTAAAGAGAAACTGAATCTGCAAAAAGTAAATACATGTACAATAGATGTGTTCTTTAAACATTTCTTTGTAATGCTTTTACAGCATGGAACATGTAAAAGGCCTTAATAACCTCAAGAACCTACATTTAAGCACCTTTTTATTTATTTTCAGTTTCTTTAGTTCTTTGCCTCACCACTTTCCTGGGAAAAGTGGAAGCTTGTTAATTAAGTTGTTGCACCTTGAAGGTTCTACCCAGAAGCCTTTCAAAAGTTCTTAATGTTTTGAAATCTTGTTAGGTTCATGGCAGATCACATGACATGAAAGTTCCCAAGCAACAGCTTTCTTATCTTTTGCTCAGAGAGAAACTTTCTTAGTACGGTTAAAGTTTAACCTGCATTTCAGCAGCCCTCCCAAATGTATGGAATACACAAATATATTTATTTCATCTGACAAGTCAATGTCAATTGCTTCAGCCTGACCAAAGGCTTTTCCTCTGGTTAAAAGTGTGTAAACAGAGAGTTGGTGGTTTTCTTTTACTGCACAAAGGTAACTGCTTAAAACAAGTTATATTTGAAGGGAAAAAAAGTTATAAAGGCAGGCTTGAACAATATCGTTATTCATTTTTAAGGTTTTTTTGTGTAGAAGTAACTTTTGTGCTTTAGTGAAAAAGCAAACTAGTCCTATTCAGAGCAACCAGAACATTCAAAAAATCAAATTTGCATTTTCTTTAAAAGAAAAAAAAGGAACATCGAGAAATTAAGTAAAAGTCAAACTTTTTTATTTTTAATGAGGCTGAGGACCATAAAGCACAAATTGAGTGAGTAGTTAATTTCAGCTTCAGTCTCATCTCAAGATATGTGCTCTCAGCCATGACCAGGATAAGAAAGCAAAGTATTAACAGGTCTCTTTATATTCTGAGATTATGAGTGATTTAAATTTTCTTTTATACACATTTTTATATTTTTCAAATTTTCTATGATGACTGCTGATTACTTTACAATCAGGCAACAAATAAAATTTATTTTTAAAATAATTCCAAAAGTTATGTATAAATAAAAGAGTGTAAGGAAATATATCAAGTATTACTTGTCTTTGGGGTATGAAATTATAGGTAATCTTTCTTCTCTTTCTACTTTTCTCTAATTTCTAGATGTGTCTGTGCATGTGTGAGTGCATGAGTACACGTGAATGCATAACTTTTATCATAGAAGCAATAATCAACATTATCTTTCACAACCTGTATGCAGAATATGACACTTATTTTTAGCCTCTGTATTTGTTGACCAGAATTCTCTAAATACAGTTCTACATAGGTCCAAATAAGATGTACCTGGCTTTTGGTTCTGGCTCCACCACTCATATGGTATGTGGTCTCAAAGTTACCTATCCACTCTGGGCCTCCATGTTCTCATCTGTAAAGTGTGAATAACACCACATATATTGCCACGAGTGTTACGAGGATAAATAAGATCATATAAGTAAAACAAACAAACAAAAAACATGATACAAATGTTACATAAAAGGTAGTTGATTATTCAAAATACAGCATGAAGTTTATAGAAATTAAAGAAATCCAGAGGTTTTATCTACTCAGCCTTCCCTATGAAGTTGTCAAGATATAATAAGAACAGGAACAACTCCCCTTTTATTAATTTTAAAGAGGAAAATATTTGTAAAACAATGTATGACATTTGTAATATATTTAGAAAAATATACCACATACCTTTGATGTTTTTGAGCATATCCTCTCCATCAAGTTCTAATATGAGGTGTGAAAAAATTAACTTGTTTTTCATTATTTTAAATGTTGCATAAATATAGAAATATAAGCTATTAATATGATTATATAAATATTACATGCTTTTCTTTAATCATCAAGAGTACTTTTAGTCATGTACTGGATAATCCAGGTGTCTGTATTGTGTGTGTGTGTGTGTGTGTGTGTGTGTGTGTGTGTAATGTAGATAAAGCATATCTCCAAATGATATGCTGAATCCCAAATATAGAGTGTAATTTCTTTTATTTGTGACTCTGTCTTATGACAGCAAAGCAAAACAAAACAAAAAACATGTAAGTCAATATAAGTTTGAAAAAGTAACCAGTCTTAGGGGTTACCATTTGGAGCTAAAAGCTAACATTCCAGGAGTAAAAGGCTTAAGTTGAGGAATAAAACCTGATTTTGCAATAGAGGTCCCCTAACTATTCACTCAACAGCCAAGTATGGTTAATGGAGTCTCATTAGGCCATTATTCTCATGACTGAGAGAAAAAGAAATTCCTTATATTTTTGTTCCAGAAACTTTTTATTTTAAAGTGAATGACTGATCCTAGCAGTTTTGGCTCATTGGATAGAGCATCAGCCCACAATTGAAGGGTCCCAAGTTCGATTTCAGTCAGTTGCAGGCTTGATCTTCAGCTCTGGTTGGGGGAATTTGGGAGCAACCAAACGATGCATCTCTCTCACATCGATGTTTCTCTCTGTGTCTTTCCCTCTCCCTTCCACTCTCTCTCTAAAAATCATTGGAAAAATTAACAAAAAAGAATGGCTGAAACTATGATGTAGTCAGAAAAACTGTACAAAAAGAAAAGAGTAATGATTTTTAGTGTTTTCCTGGTTCATCAGTGTATGGCTTCTTTGAGAGTATTTGAAATTTTCATACCAAGGAACATATAAAATTATCAATGAGTACAAGTAGAAGCAAATTGTGTTGTTACATTCCTCATTACAAACAACTAGGACCTTCTTTTAACTAACATTTCTTCTTAAAATTTTATAGTTGGAAGAAACCCGATAAGATATCCCATATAGTCCACCATCCATTTGTAAAATGAAAAAAAATCCCCTCCCTCTGTGTGTGTGTGTGTGTGTCAGAATAAAACCATAAATAGTATATGTTTGAAGGGCATGGATTGAAGGAGAAGGGAGTAATGAGGAGCAGGTATGATATTTGCTTTTCAAAAAAGATTGAGATATATAGTAGTTTACTCTAAAGTAATGTGCCTTCATTGGTAGATTTCAAAATCCATGAGCAATTATAAAATTTATAAATATGAATGAACATTTTGTCTTGATTGCTTCCTCCTGGATGCTGAGATCAAATCTCAGAATTATTAATCCTTCCTGGGGAGGCTTTCTCATCAAAATGTTCAGTCTTTTTAACTCAGATTGTTCTTGCTTTTCCACTGGTAGAAGAGAATCACTAAAAAGTGTAATTCTATCTAATCATATCTCTTTAATTTCAGACAAGATTTTACATCCAGTTGGACCATACTCATTATGCTGATATCACCAAACTCACCCAATATTGGGCCATCCCCTTTCGTTTTGATTTTATCTACCCTTAAAACTTACAAACATACCACATGTTTATGTTAACTTGTATCTATGTTAAAACAACACTGAAAATGTTATTCACTATCTGATTCAGATACGTATGTTTTAAATAGTATCTCTTTAATTCCTCGCCATGACATCTTTAGGATGGCAGAAGCCACAAAGTAGCAATACTATGCATTTATAATTCCTTTTAAAAATACTAAAAGTAAGACTTTCATGCTCAATTTCATTCTTTAATAATGTAATAATAATTGGTACTCAGGGAAAAATAAGTCCTAAATGTTCAGCATCATTAAAGATGAAATTTTGTTTTATATTCTATGGTTATATTAGAAAATGGATATTTTGATACATTATATTTCACAAATTGGCTTTCTATATATGTATTAACTTTTCTTAGGATACCTTATTAATCAGGACATTGACAAACACAAAATGATTTACTGTTTCAAGAGTCAGGCTATAATTTCAGCTCTTATTTTTCTGTGTATGATGACAAACGTCACAGATCTGGGAGTCAACAGATTGAAAGTCCACCACTTACTGACTCTATGAGCCTCATGAAGTCATTTGTTTGACCTCTAGACTCAGCTATTACATCTATAAAATGAAGAGAATATTTCCCATCTCAAGGAATTTGTTTAAGAATCAAATGAGACAATCAAAGTTAAGTCTTTAACATCATGCCCTGATACATGTCCTAAATACACAATAAATATTAGGCAGTATCAGGTTCACTCATTATCTCTTTATTAAATGAAAATATAGTAATACCTCTCTTACCTTGCCTAAGATTTTTAAATTAGCTTAATATTACTAAGCATATATAATGACAATGAAACTTTCAAAAACACCGTATTATGAACATTTTTCTTTTTCACCTCAGAGTGAGGTTTACATTCACCTTTTACCACTCCCCCTCATGGCTTGAAAGAGTTGATACCTCATTATCAATAATATTCAAGTTTATTTACTCCCCAAGAGAGGGTCAATTTTTGCTTCAAATTTAGAACTATTTCCTGGCATTAACAATTTCTAACTTTTTAATTATCTTTTTCCCCCCAAAGGGAAAATGCCTAAACTGGATTGAAGAGAGAAAAAAAAACAAAAAAAAAAACTCCCTTTCCCCTATGCAAGCTGTGAATTTAAAATACCTGTGTTTTGTCTGCACCTCTGTCACTTTGACCCATAGTTTCTAGAATAATTTTCACAATTTCTGACCATTTTACACTAGTCTCCACATGTTTCTCGAGTCTTTGGTTAAGATAGATCGCTGTCTTCTAATGCCATGCTGATTCTTCTGAGGCTTCAAGTGGCCCACTTTAAAAACAATTTCTGCCTGGTCTTTGGAAAAGTGGACAGTTAGGGAGCCAAACTCCTCATGAAATAGTCCAATCTGATTTCCTCCAAGTGGTGACTTTCTGCAGAGAGAGAAATGTCCTTATTATATATATACTGTAATCCAGTGATTAAATGATCTGTCATATCTTACTTCTCCCCAAGTATCATCTTTCTCCAAATTGAGGCTCATAATAAGAACACTTTCTTTTTAATTTCTATCCTAAATCCTTCATAAAAAGTCAATCCACATGGTCTCTTTGGGAGCCCGGGCACAATCGTCAATTAGGTCTAAAAATAATGGCCACATCATGTCTGAGGCTTCCTTTTGCAAATCCCAAGTTGAAGGAAGACGACTTGTTTTATCTCCAGAGACCAGATTCCCGGGAGTCCCTTATTCCTTAGCTCTAGATCCAAAGCAGGAACCATGTCTTCCCAACTGCAGTGAGCTAGTACAGCTGTCCTACGGTCTGTGCTTCAGCACGATTCCAGGAAATTCAGGCAGAAATTGAAGGAGGCTAAGAAGCACACGATTGAAAATGCACTGTGTTTAACAAAGGAGTGTAACCTCACCACCCACATGCAGTCTGCTCCAGGAAATGCTATTTCCTCTTCCAGGAAACAAAGGTGTGGAGAACTTCTGAGTAGCAGCCGTGTTTATAAAATAGAGATAATGTCTGATATAAAATGCTTTGTAACATGGAAAAGGAGAAAGCTGGCTAGATAGGATACTGGAGTCAAAAAGGTCCAGAGGTTTTCCTCACACCTAGCATGTATCAACAATAGATTTGAAAATTTTTCTTTCAGATGAGATTAAAAAAAAAAAAAGCTTTAGACACATGTTGAATATTGTTTTAAAAAAATCGAGTCTTCCAATTAATGAGTTTGCAATTGCAGGCCTACATGGTTATAAAATAGTAGAGTAGCAATGGTCTCAGACCAGTTACCCCAAGAGGGAGAAGCAGAAAACGGAGGGCATGGCTGTGGAATGGAAGCAGTATTCAACAGTGCTTAGGGGCTGTTTCACACCAGCTTGAGATGAGTGCCAGTTCTGGTACTTTATCAATTGTGACATCTTGAGTGAGCTGCATGATCCTTCTAAGCCTGGTTATTCTCCTCTCTAAAATGGAGGAAATGAGGATAATAATATAACATCTAACTCATAAGATTGTTATGAGGATTAAGTGAACAGTACATCCAAAGTGCTCATACAGTGACTGGTGTATAGGTACTCAGCACATAATCATCATTATTTGAAATTTCTTTTTAAAGCCACTGACTAGTATTGATGAAATTAAAAGGGCATGTGAATTTCCCTTGAGCCCCAATACCTACTTAGCCTCCTTCTCAAAAGTCAATGAAAACCGAGCAATGGGGAATGAATGGGTTTACTATCTCCTAAGCACTGCAACCGTTGGCAGTCTGCCATGTCTTCTCGATGTGATAGGCTATGTAAGGATGGCTGGAAACAAGCCAGGAGGAAGGCATTTTGAACTAGGAGGTTTCTCTTTGACAGCCTGCAGAGAGGAGCATAGAAGGATGGTCACTGATTCAGCTCTGACAGCTTGTTCACAGACATAAACACATTTTTCTTCCAAATTTTAGTAGCAAATATATAAAGAATACCTACTACATGATGGCAGGGTAAGCCAGCACTTCTGAAGTTCCATCCATCCTCAACCTTCCTGGCTAGACTCTTCCAAGAGGTGGCTGCATATCTGTTGGATGAGCCTGGCCTGAGGGTCAGTTCAATGCTGTTAGATATTAGCAATAGGGGGAAGGGGCTCATTTTAATGGACTATATTTTACCCTTATAAGGTGTGTATTTGCTTTGCTGAGTTCATATAGATTAAGAGAAAGAATCGCCATATCTGGCTTCCCAGCACAAGCAGCAATGTGAATTATTCAAGTCACCAAACCTTGCTGGGCCTCAGGTTTTTGGCAGGGAATGGAGGGGGGGAATAGAGGTTAACCAAAGGACTTGTATGCATGCATATAAGCACAAGCCATGGACACAGACAGTAAGAAGTTGAGGGCATGTGCTGGGATTGGGAGAGGTCAGGAAGAGGTCAATGAGGGGGCTGGGAGTGGAAGGAGACTCATATAATACTTCCAATAATAAAGAATTTAAATTAAAAGGGAAAAAAAGAATGAAAGAAAAAGTTGGAGTACTGGCTGGTGTGGCTCAGTTGGTTAGAGCATTCTCCCATACACCAAAAGGTCATCTGCTTGATTCCTGGTCAGGGCACAAACCAAGGATTCGGGTTTCCATCTTTGTGCATTTGAGAGGCAGGTAACCAATCAATACATGTTTCTCTCTCTCTCTCTCTCTCTCTCTCTCTCTCTCTCTCTCTCTCTCTCTCTCAGTATTTCTGTTTTATTGCTCACTGGTCCTAGTTTGTTAAAACAACAAAAACCTTAACCAAGCACATTTTAATCATTTAGTGTCATGATTGAGAGGGAATAGTTCTGTAATAGTAATATGGTATTGGTAACCAGACATGTCATTTCTAACCTGAATGGGAAAAAAAAAAGAATTCTATTAAGTATAGGGGGGAACACCCTAATCATCTTCATTATGATCATCATTGAAAGAAGCACAAACGTCTTAAAATGACAAATGCACTGTCACAACATTCCATTACAACTTCAAGGGCTCAGTTTAGAGAGGGCACCTTTGGAATTATAAATAAAACAACAGTGTGCCGATAGAAAATCAAAATCCCAGGTCTGACACAACCTCGGAACGACTATCCAAGGCTCAGAATTGTACCCAAACCTTCCCAAACCGGTAATTATCAAACAAAAATACAAGTCCTTTCTAGTGTAAAAAAAAAAAAAAAGACAAAATAGGTGAAGTTCTTTTTACAGGGTGACCTTGATCCTTCCCACTGAAGGATCGTTTTCGCTTTTCAGTTTGTCTATCTATAGAACCATGTGGTTTCAGTGCCCCTCGCATCAGCCAGTGCGTGGCCGGAGCTCAGCGCCCCTTCCTCCCTGAACACCGAACCCCAAGCGTGTCCCATCCACTTCTGATCGCCACAGCGGGGAGAGAAGAACCTGTAAGGAGCGTGGCTGGAGGGCGGGGCGGGCACAGCAGAAGGAGAGGAGGCGCCGCCGCCCGCAGCTGTGCGCGGGGCTGGTTCCTGGGCTGGCGGGCGTCCCGGACCCGCTTCTGCGGTCCGAGCGCGGGGTGACGAGCGCCCTCTGGCCGGCACTGCCTGCGCGCGCACCCACCGCGCCGGCACCGCCAGTGCCGGCGCCACCGCGGGACAGCTGCGCTCCGACCCGGCAGCCCACCCAGCAGGTAGGTCCCCGCTCGTCGCTGGCCAGGGGAGAGACGGGGGTCTGTCTGCGTGGGTCCAGGACCCCGGTCCAGCGGAAGCGGCTCACCCAGCTCCCCTGGTGACATCTTCCAGGAAGGGGGGTGCAGAATGATAGAGAATTCGAAGAGACAGGAGCGCAGCAAACTTTGGGTCACTGGTTTCTTAGGGGGTTTCTGGCGTGCGGGTTGCACAGGATGGTGAGGATCTTGGCCGCAAGGCGGCCACCGGGCTGGCTGCACCTCCTCCTTCCTTCTCGCTTTTTTTTTTTTTTCCAACTCTCACCTGAACTAGTGAAGGGAGGAGGGAGGAAGGGAAGAAGGTGGAAAGTTTTATGTTCTTGGCAAACATTTGTAAGGAGATATGTTTGATGCAGATGGCAACCTGTCACAGAGAGCAACTTGTGTTTTTGAAATCCATTGCTAGAGCAGCAGGAAGGGCTGCCAACACTCGCTCTTCTAAACAAACCGAATTTCTGTTCACCGGCAGGGTGAGGTAGATCTCTGCTAGATGCAAAAAGAAACTAAAAAGAAAAAAAGAAAAAAAACCACGAACATGTCTGGTGCTTAATTCGGTAGCCTTGAGGGATCCTTGTTTGTTTTTAAGCTTTGAGGGTCACAAGTATAGAGAGTTAAATGTCTTTATTTCACTGGATTTTTAAGAGCCCCAATTATCCTTGTGAAATGGACTGTTCATGCTAAAGGCTCGGGCACTACTGTGGGCATGAATAGAGAGAGAGCCCCAGGCTGGCTCAACGGGGTTGTGTCTGCAAAGTGAATGTCACCGAGCTGCCTGTCCTTGAGGGTTGTCCTGCTCAAAGTTGCTAATAAAAGATGATTCAGTAATGGCAAGGGCTGTCGAGGAGGGTGGTGACCTGGAGAGAAGAATGAGCACTCGCTGCTTCTCTGGGTCAGTGGTGAGAGCTGCCATCCCTGGGGCGTGTGCAGGTCCTGCGAGAGCCAGCACCCTTTCTGAACACAAGTCTGGCAGCCCCACTGGTTGCTGCTCCCCTGACATTGTTTTCTAGAGCTGTGACCACCACCGGCCCTTTCTTGGCTGGGATGCTTCATAGACAAGCCCTATTTGTAAGGCCCTGGGGTGCCCCACTCCCAGCACACACCCCAACCTTCTGAATCACCATCTTCATTTCCCCCCCTTAACTTGTCTTAGGCAACCATAAAATGGCAGGCCTACCCACAGATGCCTGATCTCTTTTAAAAATGCTGTGTCTAGTGGGAAGGAGGGTGACATTTGCTAATTTGGTTGCAATTACTTGTGAAGTTTATGCACAGCTGTTTAAAATCCTCTGAGATTATTGCCATTGTTTGAGGCAGGTGTCTGCCTCCGAATGCTCTTGTTATCTCTTTCTTCTGCTGATTGTACATACATATATTTATTTATTGTTTTGGGGTATTGTGATTTGTTTTAAGCCAAAAAAATAAAAATAAAAAATAAAAATGAACGTACATACATTTAAAGACACAGCATTGGAAGAGCTTTTAAAACCTTCAAAGCATCCTTTGTAAAACTCCCAACTTATAAATGACAAGTAATTTAAGTGTTCATGGTTTCGTTTTGGTTTGGGAATTTTTTTTTTGAGAGGAACATATTATTTTTTTAAATATTTTTATTGTTTGAAAGTATTGCATATGTCCCCCTTTTTCCTCCAACTGACCCCTCTAGCTTTCCCTCCTCACCCCCTCTATCCACCCTCTGCCCCAGACATTCACCACTTTATTGCCTGTGTCCATGGGTTATGCATATATGCATAAAAGTTCTTTGCTTGATCTCTTTCTACCCACCCACCCCTGTCTGGGTTCATCAGCTCTTATTTCTGATGTCAAGAGTAACCTGTTCCACATCACTAGCCTTTGTTTCAGCCTCCTGTAATATTCTGTAAACTTGTAAAATGTAAACTTCCAGGGGAAACTCTTGTCACCTCCCTCTGCTTTGTCATGTTCACTTCCGTCCGTCACTGTCTTGTGCTATCGTGGTTCAGGATGGCAAGGAGCTCTTGTGCGACTTCTTTACCTTCTCTCTCACAGGTCCACTCCCTTCCCTTTGTTGAGTCTGCTTGGAAAATACATGGATTGACTACTGGAACTTTGATTTCTTTTGCTGATGTCCCTCTTCTCTTTTAGGTATGCAGGGGCATTACTCAATTATTCACAGCCCAGTCATTCTTATGATCTCACTGATCCTCTTCAACACTAATGTTTTATTTCTCTTGTTCATGGCAGGTACTGGAGGCTCCCTTGGTTACATCATTTGTCTTTGATCACTTCTATAAATGTCCCTCATTCCATTGTAACATATTCTCTCTCTTTGTGGAAATGACAGAATTCTCCTCTATAATGAATTTGGTGTTTCATCTAAAATTCCTTGTGCATTGGATCTAGGATTTTGTTTTGAGAGGGTTTAAAGTACAAATTTGTGACTGGCACTCAGGAGTAAAGCTCCACAAATCTCCATAACCCACTTTAATGGTGGGACATTTGCCTTCCTTTAAAGTAGGAATTACAATTAATACTTCCCTTTTTAATGCATTTTATGTTTTACAGTTACTGATTATGTTGTTTGCCCCTGGAACTATTGCTGAGATATTAATCTAAAGTGACTTTTAATAAGAGTATATTTTATTTCAGGTGATTTTCTTTTTTTTAATATATTTTATTGATTTTTTACAGAGCGGAAGGGAGAGGGACAGCGAGCTAGAAACATCAATGAGAGAAAAACATTGATCAGCTGCCTCCTGTACACTTCCCACTGGGAATGTGCCTGCAATCAAGGTACATGCCCTTGACCCGAATCAAACCTGGGACCTTTCAATCCACACGCTGACACTCTATGCACTGAGCCAAACTGGTCTTGGGAGGTGATTTTCTTTTTTATAGATTTCAATCTTTTATTTCTTTTTTTTTCAAGTAATTTCCACAAATAATGTAAAATAAAAAGTTGTTACATGATGAAATATCCCAAAGAACATATGCATATTATGTGATTCCATATTTATATAACTGTATTGCCCCAAATCAAGTCTGTGATTAAAAGTGGAGAGATTAGTGTTGTGATGGCATGCATAGCATTAAACTCATTCTTTTTGTTTCTGTCCATTACTTTGAAATCTTAACCATCTCATTTTCAAGAAGCAACACATCTAACTTTGTTTTTTCATACCTATTCTGGCTGTTAGGGCAGAAACTATGAAATAACCATTGAAAAACATAATGCTGGGACAGAAAGGTGAATTAAAAGGCATTTCTTTGCAGTAATGGAAACAAATTTTAACATGTAAAGCATTTATACACAAATTTTATATTGTCCTCTCATCTAAAATTATCCTTCGAGCAAATAAGAATCAGAGGTTTCAGGAATTAGGATAGCTCAACCTAAGCCCCGAATCTTAGATTTCTGCTCTGGGATATTTAAAGGCACTAACAGATATTTAAAGGCACTCATTTTGGCAGAATATACTTTTACAGGTTGATATAGAGTAATGTTAACTTTGAATTAAGATGATAATATTGATGATGATAATAATCAGAGTCAACAAAAACAGTAAAACATAGTTTTATTGAGTCATTATTATTTATAATTTATGTACCAGATCTTCTACTCCCAACTTTATTTATATTTGACCCACATTCCTATCTCATTTAATCTTTGCAAAGCTTTCATAAATTAGATATTGTTATTACTATAATCATCCTCATTTTACAGATGAGGAAATTGAGGCCCAGGGAGGTTAAGTCACTTGTCCAGCTTTTATAGTGTCAGGTTTATCTGACCACCAAGCACTTGCTATAAACCACAGAGTTTATGGCAACCCACAAATTAATTTTTTAATGGTGGTAGGTAAAATATACATAATATTTAAGTGTATATTTAATGCCACTGGCATTAAATACAGAATGGAACAAATTAGTTTTACAGTTGTTATAATGGAAAATAATGCAAGAATTAATAAATAATAATACAAGAATAAATTCTATGTTTTGTGTACTCACAACTATAAACCTACTTTTGCCTCCACTCTGTATATTCACAATGTTGTCCAACCATCATTTCCAACAGAACTCCTTCAACTTGCAAAACTGAAACTCTATGTCCATTACATAATAACTTCCAGTTCCTCACTTCCCCATGTTCCTGGAAACCAGCATTCTACTTTCTGATACTATGAGTTTGACTACTTTGGTACCTCATATAAGTGAATCATACAGTATTTGTCTTATATCACTTAGCACAATGTATTCAAGGTTCCTCAAGGTTCAGATTGTAATATGAATCAGAATTTCCTTCCTGTTTAAAGCTGAATAATAATCCATTGTATATATAGACCACATTTTGTTTATTCATCTGTTGATGGATACATAGGTTACTTCCACATTTTGGCTATTATGAATAATGCTGCTATGAACATGGGTATACAAATATCTCTTCAAAGTTTGTTGGCCATATACCCAGAAATGTAATTGCTGGGTTAAATGTTTAATTTTTAAGGACCCATCATACTATTTTCCATAGCAGCTTCACCATTTTACATTCCCTCCAACAATTCACAAGGGTTCCAGCTTCTCCATATCCTCACCAATACTTGTTATATTCTGTTTTTATGACAATGGTCATCGTAATGGGTGTGAGGGGTTAACCAATGAGTTCTTTACCAAATTATTTGATGCCTGATGTCAGGAGTCTCTGGGCTTATGGTGTTCCTGAATTAATTGCTTTTCATATCTCACCTTGTGCTTATATACTTTTCTGTAGTGCAGAATTATTGTTATTACTACCCAGGCATTCCCTGAAGGACCAGGAAAACCATGGATAAGAGGGCTTCTAAAGGTAAAAAAAAAAAAAAAGTCCTTCTGCATACATGATTTAGAAGTGATTGTTTAAGGATAAATAGTACTGATGATACAGATTAGGCATGATTCAACCAGAAGTTGACAAAGATGAAAATGGCCTCTCTTTCCTCTCAAAGCTTTCCCCCTGTTGCTAAGAGAAGACAAGCATTGGTGGTAGCATGTGAGATGATGTGCTTTCCTTTTTAAAGCTGGGGTCCCTGAAATCAGAGCTGAATTCAACTGCCTACTTTTTCCAGTGTGTATACAGAAATTGATGAGTTCTCTGCAGAAAAAAAAAAAAAGGAACTATGCCAATTCACGATGCTATAACTCCATAATTTCCAACTCCAGCCAGGCTCTCAGACTTTTCCTGGTCAGCCTTCTTTTGCTTCCTATAGCAATATTTCAGACCTTCTCTTGTTGCCACCATCCCTGCACTGTTAGCACTTTGCCTTGCTTCCTTCTCAAGCTCCTCCTCTGCTTTCTGCCCCTTGGAAGATTAATATTCCTCAATTTTCTCATGCCATAAGCAACCTCATCCCTCATTGCCTTCAAGAGCCATCTCCTCATTGACCACCAACCAACCATTACCTATGCAAAGTCTTACTGATCCTTTCCCACATATAGCTGATAGGCACATCCAGCACACAACGTCCCAAACTGAATGTATTATCTTCCTCCTTAGACTTTCAATAAATTTTCTCTCTCGTTCTTTCCCATCTCTGACTTTGGCATTATCTGTCCTTGTATAACCAGAAATCTGAATGTTTGTGCTTGATGTCTTACCTCCAGGCTTACCCCAAACCAAGTTTTTTTTGTTTTGTTTTGTTTTTTAGTTCTGTCCCCTGAATATCTCCCTATTCCACCCACTCTTTCTACCTCTGTTCTGGTTAGAGGCCACCACTAGTTTTATTCTAGATGATTGCCAGAACCTCTTAACTGGTCTCTGTTACTATGGATTATTCTCCACGCCACAGCTGAAAGGATCTTTCTAGATCCCAGACTTTAGTGTGTCATTCCCATGTTCTAAGTTCTCAAGTGGCTACCCAATGCCCTTTGAATGAAACTCAGATTCTGTGACATGAAGTGGAAGGTGCTAGCTGATCTACATTCCCCTGTTCTCTTCAGCCTCACACACATCATGCTCTTCCAAGTTCAACCTCTTTGGGATCTTAACAATCCCAAGATGCCCTGCCTCATCAACTTTCTGCCCAATTTCTAAACCTTTCCTTTCTTTGGCTAGTTCTATATAGCTTCAGTCCCAACCTTACATGTCATCCTCTGGAAAGCTGTTCCTGATTCTCCAAATTAGGAATTTATCTCCTCCAACATGTTCTTAAAGTACATATGAGATCATCTATATAAAGTACTTTTTTACTTCCCCAGAACATTATCAATTCCTTGGGGGTATAAGCCACATTCTTCCTTATTATCCGTTGAATCCCTGGCATCTATTACCATATCTGACATATATTAGGTGTTCAATAAATATTAGTAGAATAAATAAATAAGCCATAAATTTTACAATCTGTAATTTTTAAGGAACTGTGTGCTGTAGGAGAAAAGAATCCTAATCTAGTCATTTAAATGTTCATACAAGTAGAATCGTTATCATCTTGGGCAGTTTTTGCCTGTGGTTCTCTAGAATTATGCAAAGTCTTACTGATTTTCTTCCACATATAGCTGATAGCACATTCTACTAGGAAGTCAAAGTTGAGGAAAATGGAAAACATTTTTAAATGCTAAAGGGGAAAAATTCCATCTCCCTCCACCTATGATGTGATTTTCTCCCTCTCTTATCCCTAGTTTTTTTATTTTGCTGACTATTATAATTCCAGTAATAAAAGAAAAAAGACCAACCTATGAATGACCAGGAAATAAAAGGTAATATTCAAACACTCTGAAATATCCCACAAGCAAAAGAATGAGGTAAAAGGTAGACATTAAATGTAGATATACTAAGAAATGAATTATATAATTTTATCAAAATTAATTTTTAATAAAAAGAAAATATTAAAAGAAGTAAGAAAATTTTAATGAAATGACAAAATATTTCAAGGATTCTTCAAAACAAAACCATAACCATCTTAAAAGTCATTAAAGCAGGAAGAGTAGGAAAGGTGAAAAGTAAGATTCGATTCAAGAATTTGGGTGATAAAAGAATCTCAAATATAAAAATAATTGAAAGCATTTAAATAAAAATGTTTTAAAAATAAAAACTAATAAAGTATTTAGGAGATTCACTTGAAGATAGAATAACAAAAAAAAAATATGAAACCAAATATGAAACCAAAGGGGAAAAAAACACAAAAAACTTTTAAATGAGATTAAAAATAAATATCAGCAATAATCAAATAAAATGGACACCAGTACGCATTCCTAACAAGAAAGCCAGAGCTAAAATGATATTAAAATGGTAGTTTGGATATCGGGCTTGTACCACAAAAGCCCACATAACTTTTGTGGGATTTCAGAGTTTTCAGAGTACACTTTACTTCATGAATGGCTTTGCCTTTCAGGGGAAATGAACTGTGAGTTCCACTGATACTTCCCTCCTGGGGTGTGTCAGCATAGACTCAGGTAGTTATACTCACCTTTTCCTGCAAATAAGGGAGATACTTCTTGCATCCTCTGCATTCCAGCTGTTATTGGGTTCTCCATCCAAGGTATCTTGTTCTCCTTTGGCAAATAAGAAACTCAGGTGGCCCCTAAATCCTAAGTGTATTTCTCCCTTTGTTCATGAAAAGCTCTTCTCAACCAGGGTCCCTTTTAGCAATTAGGAGAAAAAAGTATCCTTTTGTGTTATACCTTTTCCATGTAATTTGTCATTTCTTTAGCCTCCCTCTTATGTTTTCATATCACTAAGAACTTAAGGTTTCTATCCAGCTCATGACTGAAGCTCAGTAAATATTTTATTCAATTATTATCTTCTGAGTAAGCTAGCCAAAGGACATGTTCCAAGTTTTCTATTTCCTTCCTTTTCTTTAACTCTTAGCACAGAGCTTTGACTACAGACTTGAGGAAGCTCATGAAGCCTCTCAGAGTGAAAGGAAATATTTGATTTTCCTCCATTTACCAACGTGAAGTATTCTGAGTATGATGTACATAATACTAGTATTATGTACTAATATTAGTATTAGGGCTCCTAAGCACTCCAATGTTTGTCTATATCTTCAAGGTGAATGTTAGGGGTCTGACGGAGAGTGGTTTTTAGGGCTATGTATACAGTTATCCTTTGGCATGTTGACTTCAGATAAGCCATTCTCTATCTACATCACCCACTGCTTCCAAGTTCTAAGGTGCCAGTTTCTCCAACTCACTGCTCTCCAATTTCCCTACAGTAAACAGGGAACTATGGGAGTTGGTACACAAAAGAACTGAGAATGCAAAACAGATAGTACCTTTCAGTAGAAGGAACTTGAGAGAGGCTATAGATCTTGTGGCATCATTCCCCTGCCTTAGTCCTGCTCTTCGATGGCCCTGCCAGTCTTGCAGAGCCATCCAACAGTGATGGAGGGAAGAAAGGTCACAGAAGTGGGAGCCAGGAGACCAAGGTTCTCATTCCACTTTTGCCATATTGACCATAGCATGAGTGAGTTGGATGAGGGGATCTCTAAGACTGCTCCTGGTCCTATCATTTTGTAGCTGTTTCTCAGATAGTCTTTTGGTATCCACATGTTCCTGGGTACCTGGAGTGATACAGTACTGGATAAATTTTAAGGATTCTGTACAATAGCACCTTCATAATGTTGGTGAATAGCCCATATAAATTAGAGAATATAATAGTGGAATGGTTATTCCTTCAGCAATAAACTGAAGTGCAGTCACCCAATCACTGAAGTCATTCAGCTGTATCAAGCATATCAAACCCAAAGGCTAACATGGGCCAAATAAACAAGGTTTAAATTTATGAGGGCTACAAAAAAAAAAAGCTTCAATTTTCATAGACACATAGGTTTATTTCAATAGAGACATGCTGAATACAAAGGGCTGAAAGAAATGAGTAATTGTTAATATAAAATAATAAAACATTTGAATAAAAATTAATATTTTTTGCTTGAACATTAACTTACCAGACACTGAATAACTGCACAAATTAACAAACATAATGCAAGTAAACCTATTTTTCTTGTTCTCTGAAAGCAAAGTAATTTCTATTGCATGCATCAAACAAGTCATGCACCAAGACTAATGATGTGGCAATCGGCTGCTAAAATATTCGCTGCTAGTATTAGTGGAGAGAAATGGTGCACCTGCATATAAGGCACATAAGGGAAATGAATACAGCACCATTATAGTAATCAGTCATTAACGAATGTTATAGTTCGTTATTCATAATTATGTATAACAGGATATTGTAAAAATTAAGTTATGAAATGTTTGTTAAAACATTTCTTACATACTGTTTTATTGGCTGCATGGCAAAAATATTTTGGGCAACATGTGGCCTGCAGGCTGCAAGTTTGACATGCTTGAACTACATTGTCTTGATTTTGCAAAAACAAAATTTCATATGATAATAATATAATATTATTCCTCTACTGTGTTGGTGGTGGTAACACAAGAAATGTTATAATAACCATGTTTTATCAAAATTAAAAGAATCAGGGGGCAAAAACAAAACAGAACCAGAAGCAAAGAAGCATTGAACAGACCGTCATACTACAGCGGAAAGGCAGGGGTGGTTGGGGGTTGGGGGCTGTAAGAGATCAACCGAAGGACTTGTATGCATGTATATAAGCATAACCAATGGATACAAGACACTGGGGGGCGGGGGAGAGCAGCTGAGGGCATGTACTAGAGGGTAGGGAAGGCCAGTGGGAGGTCAATAGGGGAAAAAAATTGAGACATATGTACTACTATTTGCAATACCTTAAACAATAATAATAATAAGATAAGATAAGATAAGATAAGATAAGATAAGATGAAATAAAATAAATACAAAACAAAGAAAAATGCTGGTTCTCCCAAAAGAGCAACTTGATTTCCTCAGTGAACTTTGTTTCTGGAAGATAAGATAATGATGAATAATAGCCAGGTGGGATCTTCTCTCTTCTAAGGTTGGGACTCTTTCAATTCTTTTTCATTAGTCATTCAAAAAGGAAAATAAATTGGCATGTATTTATTTTCCAGGACATATTCAGGCTGTACAAAAAGGGTAATAGTAACAGTAGCCATAAATAAACTCTGTCTCAAGAGGAACTTGAATTACTCTACCCCTTACATACAACTGAGCTTATTCTAGAGTTTGATGAAATCCTTTTCATGTTCATGAAATAATCCAATCAGATATAACTTGCATAATTCTATGTTCTGAAGCAGAGGCATCTTAAGTATTTGCCAAAGGCATAGAATAAGGTTCTGTAACCTTTTCTCCATTCCAGTAAAAAGAAGAATTTTTCTACTGGGATTCTTTCCTAGTTCCTGTGCATTGAGGTTTATTAATATTTATAGTACACTTGAGATCTATGACTGAAGGCACTTTAGTAAGGTGTATGAGCAATAGGAAAATGCTTTTTGTTATTTATTAAAATCAAATAAATGCAACATACTTGGGGGAAAAAATTGCCAATGTTGCTACACATAAATTAGCACATATTTTTAGAAATTAATGAAGCAAAACTCATTTTTAACCATTTCCCATAGGTGAAGCTGATAGAAATGAAAGGAAGAAGAGTTCCTTCTCTTCACAGAAAGATTACAAGTATTCAGAACAGAGAGAACATATGTTTATTTGAATATGCAAAAATCAATTTTCTCCTGAAAAATATTGTAGGTATTTTCTCATGGAAAAATAACCTATACCTCTAGATGTAAAAAGCTAGACCTTAAGAGAGATCACACTACTGACTGAAGTACTGTTCTATCTCGAGAAACAGTTATACAGCAAAGATAGCTAATTATGGAGAATCAGCAAACATTCTGCAGCTCCAAAAAGTTAAACATGTATTTGTTTGGATATTTGTCTTAAAACTACCAACAGGAAAGTTCAGTCTGAACTCTGGGGAATTTTAATCCACACACCACATTTTCTTAGCCTTTTGCAAGACAGACTCAGAGGATTACATTTTCTGAGAACCCCTTTTAAAAATACTTAAGTGCTAATCAGTGAAGTATGACATATGCTCAAAATGAGATTTGCTAATAAGTAATGAAGAATGAAGTACACCTTGACACATATTGGCAGTAGATCAATGCTATTGCCCTGAAATTGTCAAGGCTGCAGTTTATTATTTATTTGACATGCATTTACTTGACCCAGAGTATTGCTTTGCATGTGAATCACTATGTAACAAACTACCCCAAAATTTAGTGGCTTAAAATGACACTATTTTAAGGATTGGGAATTTGGGCTGACTCTGCTCCTCATGATGTCACCTGGGGTTTCTCATGAGGTTGCAGTCAGATCTGAGATGGGATCACTCACATATACTAGTATGTTGCTTGGTGGGTATGGCTAGAACACTAGCACCACCTCATGTCCCCTCTTTCTCTCTATACCTTGGGCTTCTTTTCATGGTGATTAGATAAAAAAAAGTGAGTGTTCCAAACACAAAAAGGCAAAATCTCAGGTCTCTAAGGCCTACACTGAAAAGTCACAGAGCAGCACTTCTGTCATGTTCTGCTGATAAAAACATGCTAAGCTCGTGAGGAGGGCAGTAGATGGCACCCTTCCATGGGGAGTGGCCGAGTGGTATTGCAGAAGGGTAGGAAGAGTAGGAAGTGGTGGATGCTGTGACAGCCATCTTTGGAAACATGGTCTAGCACAAATATGTAAGCTGTTGATATGATAATAGGTCATAAAGGCAATCTCAAGTTTATTTTCTGAGATGGAGCCTCTAGTCTCACTCTTCTCACCAACTCTTCACTCTGCCGACAGAAGGTTCTGTCTAAAACAAAAATCTGACCATCACTCTACTTTGAGAGCTCTTTGTTTTCTCCACCCACTGCAAAATGAAATCCAGCCTCTCACATGGCTTGTTGGGCACTTCCTAGCTGGTCCCCTGACTGCTTCTCCAGCCTCCTATCTCTGGAAGCCTTGAGTTCTTATCTCCTCCTGGTTAGCACAGCTCCATGTGGGACCACGGGCTTGAGACCCACATCTTCCTGTCCTCACTTTGCTGAGCCCTCAGACATCACCTTCTCTGTGAAGCCCACTCTTCCATCCTAGGGAAAACTGTCTCTGTAGTGATAACACCCCTATTCTCATCCCGACTGCATCAGGAGCTCCTCCAGGGCAGGGATCTGTGCCCCTTTCTCTTCAGTCTGCCCTTTCCCACAAAGTCTCCCACACAGTGCCTGTAAATGTTTCTTAAATGTCAGCTTAGTACAGGCAGATGACAGAGTGGTGGAGTTCCTGGGGGAAGGATGAAGGCAGGTGTGAAGAAGAGAAGGGTCAGAGCTCAGGAGAATGAGTTGTGTGAGGGAACCTACGTTGTGGGTGCAAAGCTTCAAAAGTGCAGAAAGAGAATGCACTAGATTAACGAACAACAAGAAACCAGCACAGTAAGTCAAACAGAAAATTCAATTAGATGAGAGAGAAAGTGTGTGTCGTGGTTAAGGAAAAAGAATCAGTGAGAAGAAATGACTGCCTCACATCAGACCCAGCCACAGAGATACAGGAAAAGCACACCCTAAGGTCACCCCTGACTGGAAATTACAAGGAGGGACACCCAGAATCCGAACAAGACAGACCATCCCTCCTCCAGACACCAAACTGCTCTCACCAGATGACTAACTGTCCAACCCAGGAGGGCAGGAGAGGAACTGGACAAAGTGCAGGGAACCTGATGCTACAGGAAAATGCCAAGTCACTGTCATTACCAAATCCGAGATGTTGCTTATTTCTTTTACCTGGCTATCTTTACTCCTGACCCAAATTGACTGAGTAACATGAAAGTGAAACTGACTGTGATGCTCTTGACTATAGTGACGAGGGATAGGGCAAATGGTGCGACTGGGGAGACGAAGGGTGGTAGCTGGACACCAACAACAGAGAACACCCACCTTAAAAGAACCTGTAGCCTCTTTTCACAATGCACTATAAAGGAAGTATTCATCCTGAGGAAATAGTTTTCCTGCTAAATAGTGGAAGGATATGGCCATCATTCTTTTTACTCTACTGAGTATATAAACTAAATACTAATTATTATAGCTGATAATTGCTTTTTCTTTTTCTGTATACCAGGTGCCGCTCTGATCACTTTACATCCATTAACTCATTTCAAGTAGATCCTGTTATTGTCCTCATTTCACAGATGAGATAAAGTAGCTTGTTCACAGGCACAGAGTTACTAAACAAAGTAACAGAGCTGGGGTTTGAGCACCAGCAGCGTGATGCTGTAGCCCATGTTCTTAATACTCTCCTAAGTCTGAAATTTACAGTAAACTGTATCTACTGACTTCTTTTTTAAAATACTGCCTGACATTGGTAGTAATTCTAAGAAGTGAGTTTTGACACTTCCTTCCCTCTTTATATCTCATTTACTGTTTGGGCATATTTCTTTGTCTTGCTATGTAATACATTACTCATTTTAGTAACAGAGAAATACTCAGGTTTAGCTTCATACGTCACGCCAGGAGCCCTGCTTAGACCTATACTATTTTCTAGATCCTTCTTAGGCATTTGCCACTGGCCCTGGAGGGTGGATTTCTGTACCCCACACAGCTTGAAAATCCTTCCAGGTGTTTTGAGAGATGTTTTAAATGGCAAAAAAGCTGCATGGAACTCTTGCAGTTTCTGCTTCTCCAGTAAATGGTGAGGGAGGAGACTACCCAGTGCTTTGCTTTGGCTCCCATTACTGACCTGGCCACTCCCAAGTTCCCACGGAGGCAGCAGCACATAGATGAGGCCCACAGATAGCTAAACTCCTGTACCTGGTCCTCCTTTCTTTCTCAACCTTTAACATCTACCTGGATTCTGATTTCTTCCCTACCTGCCTTTTTTCTTTCCAGTAAAGTCAGATACATGATTTATTGTGTTGTGTTTCCTTCCTGCCAGCTATCCTTCAAACCTACAGTGCTAAAATGGAAAAATACATTTTAATAAATGTGAAAAATGTATTTTAGAATCCTAATTTATTCATTTATTCTCCTGGTCTTTTATTAATCTCAATCTCAAATTCTCATGGCACCCTACTTGGGTTTTCTTCTCATATCTTTATTATTTTTTCATCAGTCCTTTCACATGTTTAACAATACACCAAACAGATTAGAAATGGAAAATTCTATCATATATGGACACACACACACACACACACACACACACACACACACGGGACTGTTGTAAGTTGCCAAGAGCTGCTAAGAAAAAGTTTAATTAAAAATGAGTGAGAAATGCAGCCCGATTAACATTCTTTAGCAATAACTTTGAAGTTTAAAATTCAACTTTATAGAGTTGTTCTGGAAATTATTAGTAGTATATTGTTATACTGTGAGATATATTGTTTTTAAATATATATGTCTGATATAATTTTATAGGTTGCAGAATAGTCCATATGTTTTTATATTTGTGACTCACAATGTTCATATTAAGTTTTTGATCATTTTTATGTCTATTATTTATTCATTGTTATTATTTGACAAGTTTCTGAATCACAATTTCAGAAAGTTCAAAGAGATATTTTTAGTCAAGAAAACATTTCTTTTGTCAATATTTTCCAAAAAATTGTATTTTAAAATCTCAAGAAGTCTTTACTTTATTATTTTTGGTTGGTTGGCAAAATAACATTCAAAATACAATAGATGCTTCACATTTGAGCAAATGGACAATTTTAGAGGTTGAGCAATTTATTGAATATATAAATAGGAAAATAATAACCACCAAGGCACAGACTGGGGCAAAAACAAAGCATCTACACTTCCATTTTAACCTTGTCCTTCTGTACCTTGTGTATCACTGATGGCAGCTGCCCCATGGCCAGCACCTTTAGTGGATGTATGAACTCAGCCAAAGAGGAAGGAATGAAGGTGTGAAAAACCAGAGCAGTACAGAGGCAGTCTCGTTTCTTGGAGTAGACTTCCCAGCAAATCAAAGGGTGACCACCTTGGGAATGATACTTCCCGCCTGATCTCAAAATATCTTCCATTACACTGCCAGAAAGTTCTTACTTCACTTTATTCCAGTACCAGAAACTCTGCCAACCAGAAGTTTAAGGAACACAGATCCTCTTAAAAATGCAAGCACTGCTAAGATTTCCTTCACATATTAGAGTGGCTTAATTAGTAACCTACCGAAAATAGAACATTTTATGGAAAAAGGAAAGGCTGGGATTGATTCATTATACAAATATTTATTGCTCAAGTACAGTATTGATCAATAGTCAATGATTGATCTGAAGATTGCAAGTATAAGGGAGAAAAAAGGGTCAGTGTTCTGGCCCTCATGAAGCCTATTTTTTTCAGAGGATGAAGACTATAAAAATGTAAACAGATTATAAAGAAGATAATTTTTTTATTTTTTGTAATTGTTTAAGTATTACAAATAGTAGTACATATGTCTCCTTCTCCACTCCCCCCCTTATTAATCTCCCCCCAGCCTCTCTTGCCCCCAGTACATGCCCTCACCTGCCCCTCTCCCACCCACCCCACCCCCCCGCCCAGTGTCTTGTATTCATTGGTTATGCTTATATACATGTATACAACTTCTTCGGTTGATCTCTTTAGATCATGGAAGAGAAGAACTAAAGAGACAGATTTCTGGAACCTAATCTGTGCTTACATTACTAAATGTTCTCTTTATGGAGAGTGAAGAATAGGTAAAATATCTGATATGTACTTATTGCCCCAAATCACGGTTACAAAAAAAAAAAGAGAGAGAGAGAGCATGCAGACAAATTACCGGGTGATCCCAAATAATGCATAGCCCCTTGTCTTCTCCATTCCTCCATGAGGATGAGGCTCAAAGTCATGGCTCCTATGTCATCACTATGTTCCTTTTCTAGTACAAACCTGGTATTTAGTAGGTGGTCAGTAAGTACATGTTGATAAACATATGGAATCTATTTACTATGATTACTCCTATTAGTAATGAGAATCAATACCTTTTATTTAAAAATCCTTAACTTTGTATTGGCTGTTGTTGACATGAGTAGAAGGAATTCCGGGCTCATAGGAGCTGAGAGAGATGTGTAGGGTATCACAGCTGGTTGGTAATAGAATCAAGACCACTCTGAAATCTCTTGGCATCTGCTATTGCTCTAAAACAAATTGATAAACACCAATACTCTTCCACATCAATTTCAAAAATTCAACTTCAACCTAAAAGTCTTATCTCTCCTCCTGTATTAAGATGACCAGGTCCTCACAAGTGAATGGGACATGGTCCAATAGGTGACACTATTCCAGCAGGCAGGGATTCCCCTAAGAATATTATGTTGCCAGGGGCTCTGTGGAGTCAATCCATCAGCTTCCTAGTTCAAAGCAATTTCCTACATCTTCATGATGGTTTGCCTGCTAAACCATCAGCTGAAGTTATTTACCCCATAATCTTTAATCTCAAATTTCTGGTTGTGTTTTATCTAAGTCATCTTTACTTTAGTTGAGCTAAAGCTGCGGTTTTGCAAGTTTAAATCAGTTGTGGGTTTCTGCATATTTCTCCTCCATGTGTTTATGAAGCTGTTTCTTTTTCATTAGATGTCTGTTTTCATCTTTATAGTTGTGTGAGGGGAGATTTGTTTTGCTTAAGGTTTTTTTAAACAAATTAAAGACTACTGGAAAGAATACATTTTAAGAAACCAAAATACTTTTTAAATGCCTTGTTTAAGCTATATCTTTAGCCACAATTCAGTTTCCATAAAGTTTGAAGTTTGTCCATAACGAAGACTTTCTACTTGAGGCAAAAAAAAAAGGTTTCATTTGTTTTCAACATGGAAGAGATATGAAAACACAGCTCTTACGTGTAATGTGGAGGAGAAATAAGCAGCATTCAAGAAAGGGGGACTATACTAATTAGGTATTCATTCTAATAATCTAGAGAAGATATCTGAAGTTCTCAAGCCAAAAGACTGAATATTAGAGATCAATACAAGAGAAATAACCACATAAAATCCATAAGACTTTTTGCATAATTAGATGTAAGGAATGAAAATAAAGGAGTATTCTCAGTTGACTCCAATATCTGAAGCTTGGAAGACCCAGTAGATAATAATCCCATTGTTTAAGATAGGAAAAAGAAGAGAGGCATGGGCATTGAGGTAAAGGTAGAATTTATAGTTGTTTTGGTTGTGCTTAAGGAGTTGGTGGAATACCACTTGGAGAGGTCTGATATGAAATTGAAAATATAGCACTGATGGAAATGCAACTTTAAGCCAAGGAAAGTGTGCTTTTTGAAGTTATCACTAAGTAGAGAATTGTTGAAGTCATCAATATGGATGTGATTGGTCAGAAAGTAGTCAAATCAAAACCTAGACATATTCCATATTTATTTAGATTTAAAAAGCTGAACAAAAAGATTAAAGAGTGACTAAAGAGGTGGAAGGACAGCAGGAGAGAAGAAGGGGAGTCATTAAGGAAGAAGATAAAAAATGAACCAGTGGATCTGGAAATTGGCATCATCAGTGATTTCTGAGAGAGCAAGTTTGGTGGGGTGGTGGACAGCAGACACCAGAGGCAGAGGGAGTGGAAGAAAAGTGATAGAACCACAACTTCAGTAAAAGAATTTAAAAATGGCATCATTGGTACATTTGGCCCTTCTAGATATCACATATCATTGTTGCTTTGAAAACAAGTTCCATAAAGTAAGAACAAAGGGAATAATGAGAAGGTAATAATATATATACATTTTATATATATATATATATATATATATATATATATATATATATATAAAGAACCAGGGTCCATAATGACCAAACGGACAACCAGTCCATACCCCGGGCAGGCTCCATTGATCAGGAGATGGCTAATGGGGGGATTGGGTCCCTCAGGCTCCAAAGAATCCATGGCAGCAGTGACTGGTGAGTGGGTGGAAGGCAGACCGCTTGGCCCACAGGGTCCCATTGATCAGGGATGGCTAACAGGGAACCTAAGTGAGTGGTGCAATGGGAACTAATGAGCAGCTGGAAGGCAGACCACTTGGTCCCTCTTCCCAGTCCTCAGACTCCAATCAATTGGTGGCGGAGGCAGGGTGAAACTGGGGATTGGCTTCCTTAGTAGTCCTGCAGGTACAATGTCCAGAGGACAGGCCAGGAACCAAAGGATCAGCGCTGCCAGCACGATCCTGACAGTGCTGCTGGCCTCCTGGAACTCGGCCTCGGGCACTGTGGCTGCTTCTCCTCCCTGGACACTCCACAAGGAAGAAAGGATACCGCCAGCAGGGCCAGAGGCAACCAGCAGTGACTGACTGCTCTCCCATGCTTCCTCCATGTCACTCGAGCCGGCCCCCACCCACCCTGCTCCAGATGAAGTGTGAGCACTGCACACGGAAGGAATGTAGTAAAAAAACAAAAGCCCATGACCAAGAGAATGCTGCAGTCAATGTCCGGAGTCTGGCTCAGGAGAATGGAGAGCAGGGATTATTCCATAAGCTGTCCAATTCCAAGAGATTTCTGAGTGACTGCCTGACGTGTGACAGTCGTGTGACTGCAGAAGAAGGAGTCCAAATTTCTCAACAGAACACTAAGGACTTCTTTCGTGTTCTGAACCTTAATAAGAAATGTGATACCTGATAGCACAAGGCCCTGGCAATGTCCATGTGTCCTCAGTCTCTGCCTTATTTTGCTGCTAAATTCAGCCTCAGTGTTACTGATGCATCCAGAAGACTCTGAAGCTTTCTCAAAAGCCCTGGGGCCCACTGTCTTTGACATGAAGATAGCTGCGAACTTCAGCATCCTGGAGACTCAGAAGGAATTTGTGCGTTGGTACTGCCAGCACCGTGAAAAAGAGCCCTAGCTACTCATGCTCACCTCCACCTGCCCTGGCGGGGACTGATATGCAGAGTGTGTGCTGGATCACCCCATCACCCCCACCTTTGCATAGCCAAGACTTTCCAGCAGATTATGGGCTCTCTGGTGAAGGAGTACTTCACCAAAAAGCAGAACCTGTCCCCAGACAAGACTTTTCACATCATTGTGGCCCCATCTTATGACAAGAAACTGGAGGCCCTTTGAAAAGATGTTCCCAAAGCTTTACATAGTTCCCAGGGTGCTGATTGCATGTTACCTTCAGGTAAAATTGTCCAGATAATGGAGCAAAGTGACCTCACCTCAAATGACAATGCCGTGGACACTTTGTTTGGAGACATGAAGGAGAAAGAGGTAAGGTTCCATGAAGATGCTAGCTCTGATGGGCACCTGGTACACATCTTCAGGCAAATGGCCAAGTAGTTGTTCAATGAGGACATGAGGGTGCTCACCTACTGCACCCTGAGGAACAGACTTCCAGGAGGTCACTTTTAAAAGGGATGGAGAGGTTCTGCTATGCTTTGAGGAGGCTTATGGCTTTTGCAACATCCAGAGGTGGTCCTGAAGCTGTGCCAGGGATGCCTAAGGAGCAGGGAACAGACCCAGGCAGGGGAGGATGGGCATGCAGATAGGGCACTACTGCTGCAGATGGAAGGCATCTACGCTGTCATCTCAGTATGGCCCCTAGAGACAGCGTCCATGTGCAGGAGCTGTACCAGGAGTGGCTGGGGCTGGGAGGCGACTCCACCCGGGCCCAGGAGACACTGCACATGGCTTAGTAAGGCCCAGGATAGCCTGCCAGGGCATAAAATGGTAAAGTCCAACAGACACCCTGCCTGCAGGCCACCTGAAGAGAGTGTCAGACAGGTGAAGGAAAGGCTTATCATCTCTCATCACTTTAGTTTTCAGAATTCTCTGCTCCCCATCTGTTGGCTCCCTCCCTCTGAGGGGCACAGTTGTCGTCACATGAGTGCAACTAGAATATTGTATCTCAAGAGGATTGCCCCAATGTATGTATCCTTTTATCCGATGATGAAAAAAATCCCCCCCAAAAAAAGAATGAAGACAGACTACTGTTCTTTATGCTTAAAAAAACCCCAGGAGTGTCCTGCAAAGAAATGAGACTTGGTTCTGCCCATGCACCTTAGAGAGATTGGATGAAGAAATGGCCCAGTTTGGCCCTGACTTTACCCACTTGTGTTTTTCTTGAAGGTGTCTTTGCCACAATGTGAATAAAGTGCCACATTTTGGAATAGGGGCTCATACGAAAATCTGCATTCCCAACTTTTCTTGAAACAGATCTATGTTCTGCAGCTGTGGCCATCGTCCTGAGATCAGGTCCTGTTACGAGGAATCAGGGCGCACTGGAGTGGAGTCTCCACCCACTACCCCCAAGTGCCCTTTTACATTCAGGGATTGAGCTGAACTCACTTTGGGGGAGGCCTGGCAAAGGTGACAGGGGTCACAGATGGAAGGATAGAGAATGGAGAGGTGGACACACTGCTCAGTCTCTCCCTGGGTGGGGTCAGGCAGATGAAGACCAGCCACTCCTCCCCACAAGTGGGTGAGATAGCATCCTCTGTCTCCACCTCTCACCCCATGGGCCCACCCACTCCCCTCAGATTCGGGCAGCCCTCTGTGTTCCACGAAAGTGCACTACTCCCTCACATGCCGTTGGCCCTAAATGAGAAGGAAGCAGCAGTTGGCCCACAGACAACTGTATGAAAAGATAGGGCTCACAGCTGGTGAGTGCAGTGGCAGTGATGGGAGCCTCCCCTGCCTCTGTGGCAGCACTAAGGAGCAGTGAGCTTAGTGGTAAGGAGCAGTGAGCAGGCAGGCAGTAAGGAGTGAGAAATCCTGGACTGTGAGAGTGTGCAGACCAGGCTGAGGGAACCACCCCAGTGCATGAATTTCATGGACCAGTCCTCTAGTTCATACTATAATGGTCTATAGATAAACAAATCATTTTTAGCCATACCCTATTTTTCAATCCACCTTATGATATCCACTTATAAAAACCCACTATAACATTATAAAATTAGTATATTGCATTATCCTAAAAGTAATTCAAATTAGTGGCAGCTTTTGAAACCCCTTACATTCTACTTTGATACTTATTTAAAACATAACTGGGGAAACACAGCCATCTTGGTAAGGTTAATTTGCATACTCGCTCCTGATTTGCTGGTGATCGTGGTTTGTGGGTATAGCAAAAGTATGGTCAATTTGCATATTACTCTTTTATTAGATAGGATATATATACACAGCAATGTATATAATTTCTCCCCTCCAATGATAGCACGGAATTACAGTTTAGTAAATATTTTTGTTTAGCAGTCTGTTCCAAAGAATTGCTTTATTCATCTGAATTTCTACTGTCTGAAATAGAAATTCCTAAAAATGGCTTGTATATGCACCATTTAGAAATATGAGAGGTTTTACTACTAAGCTCTGCAAACAAATAACCACTCTGCTTTCATATCAATTAAAGGTGACACTAACAAATCCTTACTTCTCATGAGAAGATTCAAATGAGTCAGCACAGAATTGGACTCAGTTATTTTGAATAAAAATAATTTTTCCCAAGAAAAGTAAGTTATAAAGAGAGACTTAATGGAAAAGATATCTGATATTACAATAATTTTTAAAATATAACTTCCATTTTTATTTTCTGGGGAAAGAGTTGACAGAATTCCTGCTGTAGAGATGAGTGAGATGTTTGCTTCTTCTCAGAGCAATATATAGTGGATGTGGCCTTACCAAGTGGCATCTAAATGGAGGGTTCTTAATAGAAATGTCAACAACCACAGTATTTTTCTGAGACCCTGAAGCTAGCTAGCTACTGCCCTCTACATGCTGCTGACCAAGCTATCAAAATAGGGGACTATTTTTCATACTGTTTTTCTTCCCCAACCTTAACCCCCTCATCCAATTTAAGTGCCCACCCATTGATTTCAAGCTCTGAGCCCCATTTTGCTCCTAAAGCAACTGCTATAGAGTTTTCTCTCTTCAGAAATGTAATTCCTTCAGAAATCAGTGTGGATTTTAGCACCCATTGACCTTCATTGCTTTTTGAATGAGTCCTGTGTCCTGAAGAGACTATATCTTTTTTTTTTTAAGAGAGAGGAAGGGGGAGAGAGGGAGAGAGGGAGAGAGAGAGAGAGAGAGAGAGAGAGAGAGAGAGATATCAATTTGTTGTTCCATTTATTTATGCATTCTTTGGTTGATTCTTTTATGTGCTCTGACCTGGGATTCAACCTGCAACCTTGGTGTATCCAAATGAAGCTCTAACCAACTGAGCTACCCAGCCAGAGCAAGACTATATCTTTGAAAATAGTGTGTTTTAATCCATACAATCATGAAATATTAATATTTTACAGATGAGTACACTGTAAGTGAAGTAACTACTTAAAGTCACTCAGCTGTTTCAGCAGAAAGCTGGTTGAACTGGCATTTAAGAGGATGGGGAGGGAGATGGGTATGTTTTTCTCTAGAAATACTTGAAGGAGCTCTGCTAGAGTCTGTCTCTGGGGCTCTGTTTTTGCCATTGCCATGGTTAATCGGCACCTTTTCTTTTGGAAGACCTTTCTCCACGCAAGATACAGTATCATGCTGTTAATTATAGTTCTGTTTTAAAAATTATACTCACATTTCCTGCTTCCCAGAGATAATCTTCATTTAAGTTTTAGGTGCTCAAAAAATATTTGTTGGTGCTTTTACAGATCTTAAATTTTAGAGAGCAATTTGGCAATGAGTACAAAAGTATAGACATGTACACCAAAACCAACTGTGCACTTATTCTAAAAAACTCTACAAGAATGTTCAAACAGCATGGTTTATAAAAGAAAAAAAAATGATAACAAAAGAATCGATATTTTTTAAACTGTAATATATTTATTTCAATGGAATACTAAAGAGCAGTTCTCAAAGTGGGGTCCAGGGAACCCTGGAAATCCACAGGACTCAGGTCAAAACTAATTTGATAGTACTATTCAGTCCATCTTGACCTTTCACTCTCATTCTGTACTGTGGAGTTTTCGGAGATCGCATATTAGGAAAAACAGACTGTGTGCAGTCATAGATAATGAGAAGCCAGCTGTCTTCTGTTAGGCCAGACATTAAAGTGATTTGTAAAAATGTTAATAAAAAAAGGGACACTTTTCTCATTATTCTTTTGCTTTGAAAAATATTAGTTATCATAAAATATGGTATTTCATATAATGGATTATTGTTCATTTTAATTAGTAAAGAAGTGTTTTAAAATTTTCTCAGTGTTTTTTCCAATATGGAAATATTGATAGATTTAATCTACATAAACCAAAACTCTTCAACATTTTCAATAATTTTTCAGAAGGAAAAGGAACCCTAAGATCAAAAAGTTTGAGAACCACTACTATAGAGCAATGAAAAATGAGTAAATAGAGATTACATGTATGAACAAGAATTAATCTCACAAACATAATAAATGCAATTGTGGAAGAATATAAGCAATTTTTATATTGAGTTTGAAAGCCAGCAAAATATACTACATATATATTTCATATATATGTATATTTCAGGTATATACACTGAGAGACCAGATTATTTTGATCTCTGAATGCATAATAATCTGGCCACTCAGTATGTGCCTCTACATGTATGAACAAGAATTAATTAATTAATATAGTTCATATATTAGAGGCTTGGTGCGTGAATTCATGCATGGGTAAGGTCCAGCTAGCCTGGCCAGTGGGGAAGAGACATGGGCGCTTGGCTGGTTTGCCTGCAGGTCGAACTCCTGGTCAAGGGGACAATTTTCACATTATATAAGATATACACTGAGTGGCCAGATTATGCATTAAGAGATCATAATAATCTGGCTACTCAGTGTGTATATATATTTCGTGTATATATATGTTTCTTATATATAAAAATGGTGGGAATAATAAACTTCAAATCTGGATAGTAATTCTGTTGGTGGGACCTGGGTATATGAAAGGAAATAAAATCAGTGGGAGGACATTGGGAAATTCAAATATATTGGTAATGTGTTCTTTTTTTAGGTTGGACTATTGGTATAAAGGTGTCTATTAAGTTATTTTTTATATTGTTGTACACCTGAAGTGTTTTTAATACAATTTAATTTGTGAAACTAATATCTGTATATAACTCAACAACAAAACAAAATAAAAAACAATTGAAAAAGTGATCAAAGGACTTAAATAGACATTTCTCCAAAGATGATATACAGATGCAAAAAAAAATATGAAATGGTGTTCAACATCAGTAAGCATTAGAAAAACGCAAATTAATACCACTTTAGATATGACCTCATATCCATTAAGATGGCTACTATGAAAAAACAAAATAATTTTTGGTGAGGATATGAAGAAATTGGAACCCTTGTGCACTCTTGTTGAGAATGTAAAATGGTACAGCAACTATGGGAAATGATATGGAAATTCCTCAAAATAAAATAAAAAATATAATTGTAGGATGATCCAATAGTCCCGCTAGTGGGTATACATTGGAAAGAATTGAAAAAAAGTCTCACACCAGTATGGTGATTACCAGAGGGAAGGGAGAATGAAAAGCAGATAAAAGAGGGTAAACGAGATAAATTGTAACAAAAGGAGGCTAGACTTTGGATGATAA
Source organism: Lasiurus cinereus (assembly GCA_011751065.1). NCBI lineage: Eukaryota > Metazoa > Chordata > Mammalia > Chiroptera > Vespertilionidae > Lasiurus > Lasiurus cinereus. The sequence continues at coordinate 21,926,131 of JAAGEH010002534.1, read as the reverse complement.
TTGTACAAGGCAATGTGTAGATAATGTATGGTAGAATTATATACTTTAAACCTATATAATTTTGACAAATGTAACCTCAATAAATTCAGTTAAAAAAAAAAAAGAAAACTGTCTCAAAGAGATATTTGCATACCTATATTCATAGCAGCATTATTCCCAATTGCCAATAGGAGGCAACAACCCAAATATCTATTGATAGATGAATGGATAAACAAAAATGTGATATAATCAATTAGTGGAATATTATTCATCCTTCAAAAGGAACTAAATTTTGACATATGCTATGATAAGTGCAGTGCAGTAAGCCAGTCATACACACTAAATAAATAAGTAAATAAATAAATAAATAAATAAATAAACAAACAAACACAAGTTGATCTCATTTACATGAGGTATCAAAGTAGTCAGATTCCTAGAAACAGAAAACAAAATGGTGGCCACCAGGGGCTAAAGAGAGACAAAAAAATAAAATTAGGAATTGTTTAATGAATATAGAGTTTCCGTTTTGCTTAATGAATAGTTGAGGAACTGTTGCCCAATAATGTGGAATAGACCTAACACTACAGAACTTCACACTTAAAAATGGTTAAGAGGATAAGTTTTATGGTGGGGTTTTTTATTAAAAAAATAAAAACTAATAGCTTTAACAAGATTTTTTTTCTGAGCTAGAGATTTTCAGGTTCCTTGCTTTCACTCCAGTTATCATAATAAGTTAACTATATCTGACTTATCTAATTGAAACTCCTGCTCAGAATCCCTGCTTCAGTCCAGTCTTTGACTTTGACTCATACTGAGCATTCTGTCCTTCCAGAATGCCCTCAATTCCCTCTCACCTACCTAAGTCCTACCCGCAGGAATTCTGATGACTCCCACTGGAGGATGCTCACTAAGCTCTGCTTTCTCCCTGATACAGTCAGGAACCACCCTAAGCCACTTGAATCCCTCTTGCCTTGAGAACCTGATTCACTTATTTTTTATACAACCTATTTATTATCCATACACATTAGTCCCATGTATTGCTTCTTAATTTTTCAAAAGTATTTCATCATCCTAAATGGAATTTGGGCCTTTGGAAGACAGGATCAATAAAAGTTGTTTATGCAAGCCTATAAGTAAACTTTGCATATAGCTGGCACATAATAAGTGTCAGTGAATGAATGAATAAATAGATAAATAAATGGATGGATCAGTAAGATCTTTAAGCTGTAGCTGAGCTGAATGTGCTAAGAATTAAATAAAGTATCTTTTCAGAACTAGTGTACCTCTGGCTTCCCTATGCTTTACTTAGATTCCTTGCACCAAGACCCCTATTTCCTCTCAATAGCCCCATCTTGCTTTATCTGAAGAGGCACATCTATCCCATGCGGGGATGGAGAGCAGAGCGAGTCCTTACTCCCCTACCTTGCTCACTCTACTACTTCTTGCTCACACTCCCCCTCCATTTTACCATCCTTTTGTTTTAATGGGTTTACTGTTAATGATACATAAAACAGATAGCAGGTAACAAAAATAATAATCAGGACTTGTACAACAGCATTTGGTATTTGATGTTAAATACCTCTGAGCTCAATTCCTCATTCCACTTACTAACTGTGAGTCCTTGGACAATTTATCTTAACCTTTTTCAAACTGTGGTAAAATATACATAGCATAAAATTGACCATTTTAACCATTTTTCAGTATACAGTGCAGTGGCATTAAATACACCTACATTGTTGTGCTATGATCACGACCATCTATCTCCAGAACTTTTTCATCTTCCCAAACAGAAACTCTGTGCCCACTAAACAATAGATGCCCTTCTCCCAACCTTGGTAACAACTATGTATTCTACTTTCTGTTGCTGTGGATTTGATTATTCTAGAAGCCTCATATAAGTGAAATCATGTGGTATTTGTCCTTTTGTGACAGCTTATTTCTTTTTTTGAAAAAAATTTTAATTGATTTGATAGAGAGAGGAAGGGAAAGGGAGAGAGAAAAACACCAATGAGAGAGAATCATTGGTTGGCTGCCTCCTGCACATTCCCTAATGGGGATTGAAGCCAAAACCCTGGCATCTGCCTTGATCTGGAATTGAACCAGCTACCTTTGGGTATACAGAACAATACCCCACTAACTGAGCAACACCAGCCAGAATATGACTGGCTTATTTCACTCAGCATATGTCCTCATGGTTTATCCATGTGATAGCATGTGTCAGAATGTTGTTCCTTTTGGAGCTAGATACTACTCTATTTTAACCTTTTAGACCTCCATTACCTCTCCCATAAAATGAGATGAGTAACCCATCCTTCAAATGCTGCTGTGAAGACTTAAGGAGGCCATGAAAAATGTGCCATGATAGATACTAATTCAGTTTCCTTCTCTTTTCTGTCTAAACCCTAAGTGTCATGAGGACCAGGTGAAAGAAATATTCCTTTCTCATTTCCCTAGTTCCTGATTCACATATTAGTGACTATGCAGTAATTACTATGTTTAATTGAATAGAAAAGTAACTCTTTATTTAGTAAATTAAAGATCCATTCCCAGGGTCCAAGCATTATAAAAGCAGTCATTTGTTTCAAAGTTCGGATACTGAACCAAGATGGTGGCATAGGTGAACACCTAAGCTGCTGCCTCGCACAACAATTTCAAAACTACAACTAAAAGACAAAACAGACACCATCCAGAACAACAGGAAAGCTGGCTGAGTGAAAATTCTACAACTAAAAGTAAAGAGAGGTACTCAAGAAGACTTATAGGAGCTGTAAAAAGCTGAGGTATGGAGACACATTCCTGGAGAGGATGGGCGGAGGAGGGACTGGCTGGCTTCCTCTGGCGGGAGGGAGACAGAAAAATCCCAACATCCCAACTGCACTGAACTCCAGCTCCAGGCAAGACTCATGGGGGGAGTCTGGACTATTGTGAAAAGGAAGGAGTGCACGGAAACTTAGGGGAGCCATGAAAGACAGAAGTCTGGGGGCTCACGAAAGTGCACATGAAAGTGCACACACAGAGCACTGACTGCTGATTGTGCCTGGCTTCCTCTAGCAGGAGGAAAACAAAACCTCACAACAGCACTGAAATCCAGGTCCAACTGCACTGAACCCCAGTTTTGGGTGCAACTCTAGAGACCCAGACTCATAAGGGTCCTTAGAATGCACAGAAAGAAACTCAAGGGAACTGAAAGGCAGAGGTCTGCAGGCAAGCCTGCATGTGCAGACACAGCTGATCCTCACAACCAATTGGGTTGGAAGTCAATCCCTCACAGTGATACCAACAACAATCAAGAATTAACTACCACAACACTGTACATGCAGTTCACAAAGGGGTGCACCAGGAGTGTCCACCTCAGGTAACTGGGGAGGCTGAGCCACTGGGCCACATAGGACAACCAGCACACAAAGCTACTCTACCAACTCAGGGAAGCAGCGAAATATGCAAAGACCAAAGAACAGATCACAAATGAAAGAAATGGAGGAAAACAAATCACTGGATATGGAGTTCAAAACCACGGTTATAACGTTTTTTAAGAATTTCCTAGAAAAAATGGATAAATTTAGCAAGACCCAAGAGGAGATGAAAAAGAACCAACTAGAAATTAAAATACACTGACTGAAATTAAAAATATTATACAGAAATCTAACAGCAGACTAGAGGATCGCAAGAATCAGGTCAAAGATTTGAAATACACAGAAGCAAAAAACACTCCACTGGAAAAGCAAAAAGCAAAAAGAATAAAAAAATGTGAAGGTAGTGTCAGGAGCCTCTGAGACAGCTTCAAGCGTATCAACATCAGAATTGTGGGGGTGCCAGAAGAAGAGAGAGAGCAAGATACTGAAAACCTTTTGAAGAAATAATGATTGAACACTTCCCCCACATGGTGAAAGAAATAGACTTACAAGTCCAAGAAGCACACAGAACCCCAAATAAAAGGAATCCAAAGAGGAGCACACCAAGACACATCATAATTAAAATGCCAAGAGCAAAAGACAAAAAGAGAATCTTAAAAGCAGCAAGAGAAAAATAGTTAATTACCTATGAGGGAGCACCCATACGATTGTCAGCTGATTTCTCAACAGAAACTATGCAGGCCAGACGGGAGTGACAAGAAATATGCAAAAGTGATGAATAGCAAGAACCTACAACCAATATTACTCTACCCAGCAAAGCTATCATTCAGAATTGATGGGAAGATAAAGAGCTTCACAGATAAGAAAAAGCTAAAGGAGTTCATCAACACCAAACCAGTATTATATGAAATGCTGAAAGGTACTCTTTAAGAAGAGGAAGAAGAAAATGGTAAAGGTAAAAATTATGAACAACAAATACATATCTATCAACAAGTGAATCTAAAATCAAGTGAATTGAAAATCTGATGAACAGAATAAACTGGTGAATATAATAGAATCAGGGGCATAGAAAGGGAGTGGACTGATAATTCTCAGGGGGAAAGAGGTGAGGAAGTGTGCAGGGAGAGACTGGAAAAAAATCATACACCTATGGATGAGGACAATAGGGGGGAGGTAAAGGTAGAGGGTGGGGTGGGAACCAGGTAGAGGGGATATATGAGGGAAAAAAGAGGAACAATTTAATAATCTGAACAATAAAGATTTATTAAAATTAAAAAAAGTTCTTTATACTCTTTTGCCCCATTGATTAATAATGTAAGGGGAGAAATAGCAGACCCTCTGCCCTAGCCAGTGGAAAGAGCTTTGCCTTGTGGACTGAAGGGACTAAGTATGATTCTGGTCAAGGGCATGTACCTTGGTTGCAGGCTCAATCCTTGGCCCTAGTAGAGAATGTGGAAAAGCAACCAATAGATGTGTTTCTCTCATGTCAATGTTTCTCTCTGTGTGTGTCTCTTTCTCCTTTCACTCTCTCTAAAAATCAATGGAAAAATATCTTCAGGTGAGAATTTACTAAAATCCTGTCTAATAAAAGAGTAATATGCAATTTGCCATACCTCCACTATATCCACCAGCCATGGCCACCAGCCAATCAGAGCAAGTATGCAAATTAACCCAACCAAGATGGCTACGGCCACAGAGAGAGCAGGAGGGAGACTTGGGTTGCCCCTGGTGATAGAGGAAGCCAAGCTTTCCACACACCCTGCCCAAGCCAGGCCTCTGCTTAAGGCAACAAAGTTTCAATGGCTGTGCCAGCAGAAGGCTTGGCTCTACTCCAGGCTACAAAGTTTCAATGGTAGAAGATAAATAAATCTCAGATACCAGGGCCTCCACTTGGATCACCGGAGGGCATAGCCAGCCTGCAAACTACCATAGGCCACCCCACCCCATGCCCTAAGGGAACACCAACCCTGATCCAGGACACCCTTCAGGTGTGGGTTTGATTCGTGGTCAGGGCACAACCCCCACCTGTGCAGCAGGCCTCTATCCTATCTAATAAAATAGTAAAATGCAGATTGACCCTCACTCCAACACACAAGATCCTGCCCCCATGTGGACACAAGATGGCCACCACAAGATGACCGGCAAGAAAGGGCAGTTGGGAGGGACCAGGCCGGCAGAGGAGGGAAGCTGGAGGTAACCGTGCCTTCAGGGAAGGGCAGTTGGAGGTGACCCATGCTTGCAGGGGAGGGCAGTTAGGGGTGATCGGCCTATAGGGGAGGGCAGTTAGGGGTGACCAGGCTGGCAGAAGGAGGAAGTTGGGGGTGACTGAGCCTGCAGGGCAGAGCATTGGGGGTGGGGGGTGACCAGGCTGGCAGGGGAGAAGTTACGCATCAATCAGGCTAGCAGGGGAGTGGTTAGGGGGTGATCAGGTGTCAGGCAGAAGTGGTTAGGGGCAATCAGGAGGGCAGGCAGGTGAGCAGATGGAAGCCAGCAGTCCTGGATTGTGAGAGGGATGTCCTATTGCCCACTTACCTGGATTGGGCCTAAATGGACAGTCGGACATCCCTCAAGGGGTCCCAGATTCAAGAGGGAACACCCTTCCCCTATGCACAAATTTCATGCACTGGGCCTCTAGTAAAATAATAAAATTTCAGACCCCTGCCATAATAAAGTTAATATAACCCACTATGCAACTGGGTAAGAGAGAAAGTTGAACAGCTATCTGATAAATTCAGATACTGAGGACACTCTGAATGAACCAAACCACAAGCAAAGTCTCAGTTTTATTTATCTTAATTTGTAATCATCCTTTGGCCTAAATCAATGTGAGGTGATCACCGTGGATTTAATAATAGTCCCAACCCATGGGCACTGAATTATTAAAATGGGCAAGTTGCTTCTTCAGTTGACAGTGTGACTGGGTCCTCAGGAGGAAAATCTGATGAAGAACCTTGAGTGATACTGATTTTAGTAGAAACATAAAGCCATTCATGAACTTTCCAGAATGGATGTAAAGTGGCAGGATTAAACTCAAAAATGATTTTGTGACAGAGTTTAACTTCTATCAGATTGGTTTTCCCCACTGGTAAAATTTCTGTGAAAAAATTTACTTCAGTCAAGATCAGTTTGGCTCGATGGATAGAGCGTCGGCTTGCGGACTGAAAGGTCCTGGGTTCGATTCCGGTTGGGGGCATGTACCTTGCTTGTGGGCACATCTCCACTATTGGGCATGCAGGAGGCGGCTGATCAATGTCTCTCATCGGTGTTTCTGACTTTCTATCTCTCTCCTTTCCTCTCTGTAAAAAAACAATAAAATATATTTTTTTTAAAATTTACTTCACACTCTCTTTGATTCTTGAAACATTGTTTTCCCCAAACCTCTCTCTTTAGAGCTCCCCAAAAGATGGTAATTTAATACATAAATTGTTTGCCTTGAGAAGTTATTTTTTCTTTAATACGAAAGAATGTAGAGTATGCTCAGTGAGAAAAGTCAACTTTTTGAAATCTGACATTCTACTAAATGAATCTTGCCTATATAAATTGAGAAAACAGCTTAATTTTATTATGTAGAAAATAATGTCAAGTCTATTTGTTTTATTATTGTTTGGGAAAAATTAAACTGGTGCAAGTTTGTGTATATCAGGCACTGAAATAATATAGCTTTCCCAATCTGAATATAGTAAATGTGTCATATTCCTTACAAAAAAAAAAGATAGGAATGTTTTAGAAACATATGCTACATATCTCAGGGAGGCCAAGCCCACAATTGATTGGAAAATAAAGGAATGCCTTATTTATGTTATATCAAACTCAAAAAGAAATTCATAGATCTTATAGAGTTGGGAGTTTGTTTCAAAACAAAAAGGTAAAACGTAATATTTTACAAACAAATATCATACCCCTTCTTTTCTTGCCAGGATCTCATTTGTAAGAGTTACACAGGGCCTTCCCAAAGAACAGAATGGCTTAGCAATTAGACAACAGTACTTTGGAGACAAATACAGCAGGCGAGGCCCCTGGGCAGGGGCAGGGACAGGGTGGGGTGCAAAAGTGACTCAGATTTTTCCATTAGCTCTGCACAAAACAATAAAATAAAAATTAATGTGGCACTGATATTTTTATTCTTTGTTTTGTCTCAAAATATACAGAATACTGTGACTTCTTTGTATTTCAGACAAATTAAAAAAAATTAATGGAATTTTAGAATTATTTTAATTATGTTTGGTTAATTCTATGGTATATAAAGTAATTTAAATAGTTAAAAATAGGTTGTCTGCTTGGCCAGCATGGCTCAATCGTTGAACATCAACCTATGAACCAGGAGGTTATGGTTCAATTCCAGATCAGGGTACATGCCCGGGTTGCAGACTCAATCTCCAGTGTGGGGCATGCAGGAGATAGCCAATCAATGATTCTCTGTCAACATTGATGTTTCTATCTCTTTCTCCCTCTCCTTCCTTCTCTAAAATAAATAAAAATATATTTTTTAAACAAAATAGGTTGTCTAGTAGCACCCACCTTTAAAAATAAAAATTGGCCTGGCAAGATGGCTCAGTTGTTTGGATCATCATCCTATACTTTAAAAGGTTGTGGGTTTGATTCCTGGTCAGGGCACATATCTAAGTTGCAAGTTCTATTCACAGTCGGGCTGTGTATGAGAGGCAACAGATCAATCTGAGGATTGATATTTCTCTCTCCCATCAATGTTTCTCTCCTCCTCTTCCTCCTCTTCTTCCTCATTCTTTCTCTCTCTCTCTCTTCTCTCTCTCTCTCTCTCTCTCTCTCTCTCTCTCTCTCTCTCTCTCTCTTTCTCTCTCTCTCTCTCTCATCAATGAAATAGCCTCAGTAAGGATAAAAAGAGAAAAGAAACTGACTGCCAGGGAGTAGAAAGGGCCTCAGATGCTGAATCCTTTTCTTTTCAGCTGTAAATCCTTATACAAGATATTTAAGCTCTCAGTTTCTTCATTTGTAAAATAAGGGTGACAATTTCTACCTTGCAGAGCTACTGTGGGCATGTTTTTAAAGATGGGTACAAAGCTCAATCAATAGTAGCTAATAGTATTTCTAACTTGCATTTTCATTATAAATACCTGCAACTTACACACTAAACACACCCCCTTAAGACATAAAATAGTCTTGGTATAGGACTTAGCAAAACCTTCCCCAAAACATGTTTCCCACAGTTAAATTTTAATCTATCACTTCCTCATGAAGTTTCACACATATTCCAAATTAATTAGGGATAAGAGGTAGATTAAATTAATGAGTTTCTCGATTTACTGTAGTAAGATAAATGATATAATCAATTTCACTTACCTGAGGGGGAAATGGCACCCTCCTCGGAAGCTACTACAAGCTATCTGAAAAATGTGTAACCCTCTGAGCATTAAGCAAACTAGAAATGACTTCTTCCCTCCCATAAGGCCCTGTGGTTTCCATTCTGACAACTGCCTACACAAAGCCTAAGTCAAACAAGATCACTGTAAGGGGTGAGTTTATTTCATCATCCATGACAGTATTTAAGTGTCTGGAGGTGTGTGTTTGCTTTTCTGATGTAACCACAAAGTAGCGGTTAGTTTCTCTCTAATAGATAAGGGTGGCAGAAGTCGCTGTTGGCTTTAAGATGATGTATGAACTCTTATTCTGAGAATGAACTTGGTACATTTACCGTGTCATGACAGGCCTAGTGCTTACTTTTTCCTCTCACCTTTTTCTCACAGGCACCCTTCCTTCCCCTTTTTGTTTTTCTCCTCCATTTGGAGAGAGAAAGAAACGAGACAAGCTCCGCAGAAAGTGTTAGGAACTACGTGCCACACTGACAGTACTTCAAATGTGTGGGCTCCACCTGTGTGACTTTTGCTTCTTTTCTTTTTAAAAGTAAACACAGCAGGATGTGCGCACACCCAGTACTGAGCACATAGAAATAGGGGAAGTTCTGGCTGAGGAACAGCTTTAAAGGACAGTGGTGGGAGCTGGCTGCCTCCCTGCTGGGCATTGGAAGGGCTGCTCTCTCGCTCTCCCCCACAGAAGGAGTTGACTTCCTAGCCCTGGACTTTTCTTAGAGCCCCACAGAAGGAGCTCTGCGTAGGGAAAGGACATATTGGTAGTGGGGTTTTGCTCTAGCTTTGAGACTTTCTGAACACTAGCAGAAAAATAAACTTTTATTTAAAAAGAAAAAAGAAAACCTTCGTTTTTATTTATTTGGCAGAAACAATGAAAAGAATATGAACTTGACTTGGAAATATCTTATACCTTATGAATTACATTATTTGCCCAGTGAGTATATATAGAAATAGATATATAAATATATACATATATGTACATATATATATATACATATATAAATATATATTCCTAGGAATATCTAATGAAGCTATATGTAGGTAACTTTTATTACCTCCATTTCTTTTAGATAAGGAATTTGAAGCACAAAGCAAGTGAATGACCCTTACCATCTAATTTGACATTAACCTGATCTTCTGACTTCCCCTATGTGCTACTACCTAACATCACAAGATGGGTGGCAAAGCGCACCTGCAATCCAGGTGCTGAATTCTGCCTTAGAGTGAGAACTGTTAATTCTGAAATTATGTATGTTCTGTTATTCACATCATGGCTTCCATAAATGCTGCTGTATCAATGTCTTGCTGCCTCCACTAAAATGCAAGTGTGCAAGACTAAAATACCAATAATCCATGCTCAATGACTACTTATTGTGTGAGTATTTATATACGTATATACTAGAGGCCAAGTGCACAAAATTTGTGCACAGTGAGGGTGTCCCTCAACCCAGCCTGCACCCTCTCCAATTGATCCCAGTAGGATCAGGCCTAAACAGGCAGTTGGACATCCCTATCACAATCCAAGACTGCTGGCTCCAAACTGTTCACCTGTCTGCCTTCCTGATTGACCCAAACCGCTTCTGCCTGCCAGCCTGATCACCTCCTAGCTACTCCTCTGCCAGCTTGATTGATGCCTAACTGCTCCCTTGCCAGCCTATTAGCCCCTAACTGTTCTCCCCTGCAAGGCCTGGTCACCCCTAACTCCCCTTCCCTGCAGGCCTAGTCACACCTAATTGCCCTTCAGCGCAGGCCTGGTCCCCCCACCCAACTGTTCTACCTTGCAGGTCTGGGTCCCCCCCAACTGCCCTTCCCCACCAGCCCTGTTGCCCCCAACTTCCCTCTTCTGCTGGCCTGGTCATGCCTAACTATCTTCCCCTATAGGCTTGATTGCTCCCAACTACCCTACCTTGCAGACCTGGTCCCTCCCAACTGCCCTTTCCTACTGGTCTGATCACCCACAACTGCCCTTCCTTGCAGGCCTGGTCTCTCCCAACTGCCCTCTCCTGCTGGCCATCTTGTGGCAGCCATCTTGTGTCCACATGGAGGCAGTCATCTTTGATCACATGGGGCCAGCCATCTTGTGTGTAGGATTGATGGTATTGTTCTTTTATTAGATGGAATTACATAGGATAGAGGCCTGCTGCACAGGTGGGGGCCATCTGGTTTGCCCTTAAGGGTGTCTCAGATCAGGGTGGGAGTTCCCTTGGGGAATAGAGTGGCCTGGGCAAGGGGTCGGTGGTGGTTTACAGGCTAGCCACGCCCCCTTGTTACCCAAGCAGAGGTCCTGGTATCTGGGATTTATTTATCTTCTACAATTGAAACTTTCTAGCCTTGAGCAGAGCTGAGGCTCCTGTTCTCTCTATGGTTGCAGACATTTTTGTTGGGATTTATTTATCTTTTGTAATTGAAACTTTGTAGCCTTAAGTGGAGGCCAAAGCAGGCCAGGGAAGGTGGGAAGCTTGGCTTCCTCCATCACTGCGGGCAACTCAAGCCTCCTGCTCTCTCCAGCTCTGTTTTTGTTGGTATTTATTTATCTTCTATAATTGAAACTTTCTAGCCTTCAGCAGAGCCGAGGCTGCTACTCTCTCTATGGCTGCAGACATTTTTGTTGAGATTTATTTACCTTCTATAATTGAAACTTTGTAGCCTTAAGCGGAGGCCTGGGCTGGCCAGGGCAGGTGAAAGCTTGGCTTCCTCCATTGCTGGGGAAACCCAAGCCTCTGCTCTCTCTGTGGTGACAGCCATCTTAGTTGGGTTAATTTGTATACTCGCTCCTGATTGGCTGGTGCATGTGGCTTGTGGGTATAGTGGAGGTATAGTCAATTTGCATATTATTCTTTTATTAGATAGGGCTAAAGGCCTGGTGCAAGAAGTTGGTGCACTGGAGTGGGGTCCCTCAGCCTGGCCTTCCCCTTCTCACAGCCCAGGAGCCCTCAAGGTATGTCCCACTGACAGCTTAGGCCCGCTCTCCTGGGAGAGCGGGCCTAAGCCACAGTCTTGCCTTCTTCTGTGGGAGACGACCTACCAATGAGGAGAAGGCACTGCCTCCATCACTTCCTCACTGCTGTTGCCTCTGGCCTCCCTCTAAGGGAGGCAACCCTGCAATCAGGGGAAGGAGATGCTCCCATCAGGCTTCTGCTGCTGCCACTGATGGTTGCGTGGCTGCCTGAGCCTTGGCCACTGCAGCCATTGCAGCTTGCTTGAGCCTCACCCAGCCCTTATTGCCTGAGCCTCAGCCCTCGCAGCAGCCAGCCCTGGGCAAGCTGCAGCAGCCATCGGCTGCAAGCTCCTCCATGCTTAACCAATCAGGTTCACCATCCAGTCATGGGTAGATTTCATCTTCCAGGGTTCTCCTGGCTGTGAGGCAGAGTGCAGGTCTCCCTCCAGCCCTGGGTCACTGGGTCCAGCTGCCAGAGGAAATTCTTTACATTGGTTGCTTGGACACCTGGTATCCTCCACTGATTCATGACCTGACCCAAAGGGTGTTTAGGAATAATGAAGGTGGCCTGGGAGTTTGAGGAGCTACTGGAAGGAGCTGCATTTCTCAGAACCCCTGATCTGTGGTGCTGGAGGCCAAGGTGTGACGTGGCTGGGTCAGGAACTTTTAGCTATGGAGCTCGGACTTTCCCTCACTTGCTTTTACTGCTGGGCTGTCCCTCACTCACCTGCCTTCACTGCCAGTACAGAGGTTTCCTAAGTGGCAGAAGGAACCTGTGGTCCTTCTGGGCAAGTGGCAGTGGCCACTGGGAGCACTCGCAGCCTCCTCCACAGCCATGTGGGGAGTATAGGCTGCCCTCCATCAGGCCCACCTCCTCCAGCCCTGTCCCCACTGCTGCTTGCTCAGGGTCAGCTCTGAGCAAGCAGCAGCTGCCATCATGTCCCCAACATTGCAAGTTCCCACCCACCCATGCCTGTTGTTACTGTGACAATATCCCAACCAATTTGCATATTACCCTTTTATTAGTATGGATATACACACTAGAGGCCATGGGAATGGATTCATGCACCAGTGGGCTCCCTTGACCTGGCCTCACAATCCAGGACCCCTTGAAGATGTCAGAGAGTTGGTTTTTGGCCTGATCCTCCTGGGCCAGGCCGAGGGACCTAACTGGTGCACGAATCCATGCACCAGGACTCTAGTATACATATAAAATCTTTGGTTAATCTCTTCCCATTCTCCACCTCACCTTCCCCACCCCCTCGAGATTCATGAGTCTGTTCCATGTTTCCATGCCTGTGGTTTCCCCTCCTGCATTGAGCATCTGCCTCCTGGTGATCAGTGCACATAATAGCTACTGGCCAACTGGTTGGCTGGTCGCTTAGGCTTTTATATATATATACTAGAGGCCCAGTGCATAAAATTTGTGTATGGGGGAGGGTGTCCTGCACCGTCTCCAATATGGGACCCCTTGAAGGATGTCTGACTTCCCGTTTAGGCCCAATCCCAGTAAGATCAAGCCTAAATTGGCAATCAGACATCCCTTTCACAATCCAGGACTGCTGGCTCCCAACTGCTCACCTGCCTGCCTTCCTGATTGCCCCTAATTGCCCTCTCCTGCAGGACTGGTCACCCCTAACTGCTCTCACCTGCAGGCTTGGTCCCCCCCCCAACTGCTCACACCTGTAGGCCTGGGTCCCACCCAACTGCCCTCCCCTGCTGGCCATCTTGTAGTGGCCATCTTGTGTCCACATGGGGGCAGGATCTTTGACCACATGGGGGCAGGCATCTTGTATGTTGGAGTGACAGTCAATTTGCATATTACTCTTTTATTAGATAAGATAGAAACCTGGTACATATGTGGGGGCCAGCTGATTTACCCTGAAAGTTGTCCCAGATCAGGGTGGGGATTCCCTTTGGGCATGGGCAGCCTGGGTGAGGAGCCTGTGGTGGTTTGTAGGCCGGCCATGCCCCCCAGCCACACAAGTGGAGGTCCTGGTATCTGGGATTTATTTATCTTCTACAATTGAAACTTTGTAGCCTAGAGCAGAACCAAGCCTTCTGCTTGCTCTGTGATGGCAGCCATTTCTGTTGGAATTTATTTATCTTCTATAATTGAAACTTTGTAGCCTTAAATGAAGGCCTGAGCCAGGCCAGGGTGTGTGAAAAGCTTGGCTTCCTCCATCGCCAGGGAAACCTAAGCCCCCCTCCTGCTCTCTCTGTGGCTATAGCCATCTTGGTTGGGTTAATTTGCATACTCACTCTTGATTGGCTGGTGGGCATGGCTGGTGGGCATGGCTGGTGGTGTGGCAGAGGTGCAGTCAATTTACATATTACTCTTTTATTAGATAGGATAGATATGTTATTTCCAGAATATCAGAATGCAAAGATATTTCACCAAGATGGCAGATTTCTATCTGTAAATATATTAGCAAAATGGTTAGCACAAATAGCAAGTCTGAAAGCTATCATACACTATAGGGTGTTGGTATTAAACTAGATTAGAGAGATTAACCTCTACTTCCTCATTTTATAGGCAAAGAAGATGAGACCCACAGAGATGAAATAATTTTCTCAATTTTACTAAGTTCCTTTGAGTCCCTCCTCCTTCTGAGTGAGAACAATTAGAACCATTCACAGCCCCAGATCCTGCCTCTGCCAGAGAATCAAGGAGCATGATAAAAGGTGTGGTTGCTTTCCTGGACCTTGAAGTCAATAGTATAGAAATACCCAGCAGCTGGACAGTTTAACAAGTCAATATAGAACTCAGATAGCATCCAGAGTAGGGGAAAATAATTTGAATTTTGAATATGAATATTAATACCTTTTAGAGAAAAGAGTAAAAAGCAAATACTATTTTATATGGAAAAGAGAAAGTTGGAGGTGAGTTTACTATATAGTATCAATATAAGAAAGATAATTGAAAAGAGTCCAAAGTAGCAATTTTCCAATCTTCACTTAAAAGAGAGAAATACACTTGTAATATAACAGGAAATTTTTTGTATATTTGCAAAAAAAGAAAAGAAAAAGGTGATAATCAGCAGGATTCATGCCAAATGCACCTAATTTCAATTTTGTGGAATTACCAGACTAGTGAAATACTAAAGAGAAAATATTATATTTCAATAAGATATTTAACACAATGTCTCATAACATTCCTGTTAAAAACATAAAAAATAACTAGCTGGTGCCTAAGGATAATTCATTTGAAATTCAAGATAGAGGGGTATTTAGTGGCAGGTCATAGGGGGCTGTACTTGATTCTACCCTAATCATCAGTATTTGTAGGAATTATCCTGAGTGTAGACTTAGAAGTCAGGCTAACATCTGACCACATAAAACTAGAGAGGTCCAGAGAAGACAGCTCCAAAATGATCACATAACAGGGAAACCAGGCCAACACCAAACTAAGATCTAACTTTGTTAAAAGCCTTCATTTAGATCCAGCAACCTAAACTGGTCAAGGACAGATGGGAAAATATGGGAACATTCTAATGAAGAAGTTAAGACTTCTGTAGGAGATAACAGTAGAATATAGCTTCCACAAAAAAAAGTCAGTTTATTCTCAGCCTGCATTGATGGGTCTTCAGTGGATCAATCTGACAATAACTGGAGAGCATGGATTATTACAGACATACCTTAAAAGCACATGAACATGCACAAAAAGATGTTCAACATTGCAACCACTGGGATGCAGAAAACAGAAAATAAGTGTTGTGGAGAAACATTACTAGTAAAATGTAAAATGGTACAGTTGTTGTGGGAAACAGTATGATGGCTCCTCCAAAAGTTAAACATAGAATTACCATGTACTCCATCAATTCTACTCCTGATATATACTCAAAAGAATTGAAAGCAGAGACTCAGATACTTATACACCAAAGTTCGTGACAGTGTTATTCTGAACAGCCAAAAGATGGAAACAACCCAACTAACTACCTATCAATAGAGGAATTGTTCACAAATGGGGTTTATAGATGCCATAAAAAGGGAGTGTAATTCTGATACATGCTACAGTATGGATGAACTTAGATAATGTTATACAAAATAAGCCATACACAAAAGAATAAATGTGTGATTCCACTGAAGTGAGATACCTAGACTGGTCAACTTCTTAGAGACAGACTGTTGAATGGTGACTACCAAGATCTAGGAAGAGGAAGAGATGGAGTCTTATTGCTTAATGGGTACAGAGTTTGTTTGGAAGATAGAAAATTCTGAAGATGGATGATGGTGATCATTGCACAACATTATGAATGTATTTAATGTCACTGAACTATAAATTTAAAAATGGTTAAGATGGCAAATTTTATATGCAGGGTGTCCCCCCAAAAAAAATGTATATACACTTTAACAGCTGATAGCTAAATTTTGGAAATAAAATGTATTTTAATAAACACTGCCTTTATAATTATTCAAAGTTTGTATATACATTTTTTGGGGATAACCTATTTATTTAACCATAATAAAAATGTTATTAAACATTGATTAATTATTCTGCAAAGCATCTTGACAAACTTCACAGTGTTCCTGCAATGGTGATCAGACCAAGGGTCTAGAAGCTCTGACAAAGAAAAGATAACTAAAAGATCTGAGGGTATTTCCTACCAAGAAGAAAAGGCAGCGGAACATGTCAACTATCCTTAGCTAGCTACAAGGTTCTGTGGCAGAGGCTGCTCACTTATTCAACTGATGGAGAGAAACCTTGGGGACAGAACTAGGATCAATGAGGGAATTGATATCCAGGGAGGTAAATTTCAGTACAGGAAAGTCTCTAAACAATTAAAACTATATTTAGCACTTCCCAATGGAACAGCTTCTGTAAGATGTTTCTTCTCTCTCTGCTAAGAGGTCACTCCTAATAAAATCCCTTCTACCTCCAATCAGACACCAGCCCTGCTTCCTTAGCTTCCCAGGGGCCCAGCAAGAAAATAACTGGAAATGGTTGCAGTCAGTCAGGCCAGACTTGCAGACCCATCTCCTGCTTCCCCAGAGTCAACCACCCCGGTAGCAGCCCCAGTGGTTGGACACCATAGAACAGCTACTCCTTCCTCAGAGGCTCAGTTGAGAGGTGTTTCAGACAGATGCAGGGGAAACTGGTAGGAACCTCAGTCCCATTCTCACTGCTCCTGGGGGAGAGCATGCTCACTTTCCCCCTAGAGATCCATGGGGCAGGGAAACAAAGCCGCCTCCTTCCTCTTTTCCTTCCTGTTTGCCTGAAGGCTAGATGTTCTCTGTCTGTCACTTGCCTTTTTATTCCTATTCCATCACCAGGGAGGAAGTACTGAAGTGCAGAGAGCCCAGCGGCAGAAGTGTGGGGAAGGGTGGGGAAGGGTGGCACCCACTGTGGTAGAGGAAGCAAAAAAAGTCAGCACTGATTCTGCCGTCCCTGAACCAAGTTTGCCAAGATAAAAAGTGTGGCTTCATTATTGGAAGCAACGGAGGCAAATGTGTCTTTTGAAAGCACTAGATGAATAATACCCCTTAATCCCATCTCTGCAGTCAGGACCAGCTGCTGAGAACTCAGTGGGAACCCAAAGATTTCTTGACAAAGATGTCAGCATAACTCACTCTGTCAGATGTAATTAAAAATAATTACTAACAGAATAGCACTTAGCTTATTGGAGATCAAAGAACTGTGTGTGTTCTCTGAACAGACTCTGAGAAAGGAGGAAAACATTTACTGCTGAGAGCCCCCAGATCAGCATCTGCCCACTGTAGTTCCAGTCCCCACTCTGCCATAATTAGCTGTATGACCTTGGACAAATGTCTTCACCTCTCAGAGCCTGTTTCTCTCTCTGTACAATATGGTAAAAGTATAACTTGCAAATGTTTGTAGCATTAAAATGGAAGAAACATATTTGAAAGTACTTAGAATACATGTCAGATTTGTTACTCCTTATTCTCATGTATTTCTCTAAGAGATAAACTGAAGTACAGGCTAACAAACTAGGTTATTGATTTCAATTCTTTTTAGAACAAGATGAAATTTTAGCTTAAAAAACAAACAAAAGTAAGAAAGAAAAAGAATGTCCGCCTTCCCTCACAAATGCCCCTAGTGAAGAACAAAGAGGACTCCATTCCTTCTCTTCCACATTCAGCAATCTATGTGTCCCCATCTCACCAGTACCTCCACCACTGGTACCTCTCCCACCCCCATGTGCTTCATTACCTACCTCTCTCTATCACTCAAACATGACAAGCTTGTTCTGGTGACAACCAGACCAGTATGTTCATTTCACTATGAGCTCTGAGATTGGGAGACATTGAGGATTAGGAGCAGGATATTTCTATTTGTTAGGCAGATTTTTGTTTTGTTTCAAAGAGGAAGTGTTTGTGCTCCCAGAGTTCATCTTCTTTGTTCCTACAGCCCAAGCACAGGACAGATGTGTGCTAGCTTCTCTATGCTTTTCCTCCTGCTTTCTCTCCCAGAATTTTTACTCTGGACTAACAAATTTGAATTTAGTTCAGGTTTGTTTTGTGCTGTCTGTTATTGGGAGGAATTATGACACTGAGACCGATGCCCATTTGGTTACCATTGTCATGTCCTCCTTTTTTTTTTTTCCTGTGAGAATTGGCTGATCAGGAGGAAAGGTAGGAGGGGGAGGAAGAAGAGAACCTTTAGAGTAAAATGATAAAATTCTTTTTGTTGTTAAGATAATTTTCTATCAGTCAGAAAACTTTCAGTTATATTATTTTGTATTAAAGTCATGTGAAGTGTGGTATTTGATACTCTATGTTTGGCTGCTGTGGCCTAAACAAGATAGCTGAGAACCCAGGCTCGGGCATCACCAAGGTCACTGCCAAAGTGATTCAGCACCACCACCTCCATACTGTAGCTGGGGGCCCAACCTGGAAGTTGCAGATAGCTAGGCTCACTTGCTGTTGGCCACATCTAGCTGTCAGGAAATTGACGAGAACATGTCTGGGTTCAGCTCTGAACATGTGCATCTGGTAGTCTCCAACAAAGGGCATAGGGTGTTCAACCTTCAAATGCCCTTTGTTGGAGACTACCAGTTGCATATGTTCCTTTTCTTCCTTTCAACCTCCTTTTTCTCACCCTCTTAGTTCACCTTCCCCAGTATCAGTCCTCCCTGTCTTCTGCCTCCATCCCCACCCTCCCCTGGAGTCTCTATTGCCCTCCATCATCTTGCCCCACTTCACCTCAGCCCCCATGCTGAGCATCATCTGAGGGCATATCTCCCTATTTCTGCTTGCCTCCTCAGAGTCCTTTACCCCAGACCCTAACTTCCCACTGCTCTTGATCATGGGAGCCCCTCCAGGGACCTGATGCTGGAGAAAGGTGACCAGTTCCCACTATTCAGTAAGGAGAAAGAGGGATCTTCAATTCTACTGCCACAGCTACCACAGGGTGTGTTCCTAAAACACTAAATGGAGCTTGGGAGACATCTCCCAGCAAAACTATTGTAAATTCATGGTAAGTGGTTCACAGTACCATTTAGTACTTTAAAACTGTGCATGTGTGGATTCAACATCATGGGTAACATTTTTATGGGAGGGGAATATGTACAGATTCCTTGTCCAAACCATTATCACCAAATCTGTTGCAGAACTCATATTTTGTAAAGGTAATGAAGTTATATACACTGTATATTACAAAGTATTTCCAACAAGCTATATGTTGATGGGGAGGGTATTAAGAGTCATGTTCAGTGCAAGCAATAGCCTAGCCAGTGTGGCTCGGTGATTGAGCATCAACCTCTGAATCTGGAGGTCACTGTTCAATTCCTAGTCAGGGCACATGCCTGGGTTACAGGCTTAATCCCCAGTGTGGGGTATGCAGGAGGCTTCGGATCAGTGATTCTCTCTTGTTGTTGATGTTTCTATCTCTCCTTCTCCCTTACTCTCTAAAATCATTTTTTTAAATAGATCACAAAAAGTCCACATCAGATTTTGCTACGAAATTAGTTTGCATTATAGAATAAAAGTCTTTCTATTTTTAGAGCTTTATGGATTTTAGAATTGCAAAGAAGGGATTATGGAACTGGATAATATCTTTTATATCTAGTGAAACTAATTTTTTCCTGTTTTAATGGCCTTTAATAGTATTTCCTCTAGAAAATGCCTACTCTGAATCTTTGCCTATTTTTTATTAGGAATATAATAATTAATTATTACATTTATTATTTTTATTGATGTTTAGATTTTCACATATTTATCAAATATTTTGCCACATATTTTACAATTATATCTCCTGACTTCTTATTTGTCTTAAACTTTGTTAATATTTAATCCATAAGTTTTAGGGTAAAATATCGTAGAACTGTGACCCTTTATGGAGATTCCTGGTGGTATCATACTTGAGAAATCCTTCCTAACTTCAAAAGGATATAATCATTAATCTACATATCTAGCACTTTTCAAGGTTTAAAGATTTTATTTCTACATTAATATCATCAATCTATTTGAATTTTATTTTGATGTTAGCTTTAATGTAGGCTTCATCAAGTGGGCACAGTACCATTTACTAAGCAATTCTTTCTTTTCCAGTGATTTTTTTTTAATATATTTTATTGATTTTTTACAGAGAGGAAGGGAGAGGGATAGAAAGTTAGAAACATCGATGAGAGAGAGACATCGATCAGCACGCCCTCTACTGGGGATGTGCTCGCCACCAAGGTACATGCCCTTGACCGGCATCGAACCTGGGACCTTTCAGTCTGCAGGCCGACGCTCTATCCACTGAGCCAAGCCGGTCTTAGCTCCAGTGATTTTAAATACTGTTTTCATCATACACAAAACTTTCATAAATACCTGGATCTGTTTCAAGACATTCTATTTTGTTCTGATGGTTTACTCAACCCTTCCATCACCAGCACATACTATTTCCATTATTACAGCTTTATTTTAATATCTATGAGGACTAGAGAAAGGGAAAGATGAATAGAGAGAGCACAGAGGACTTTTAGGGCAGTGAAACTACTCTATATGATACTATAGTGGTGGATACATATCAGTATACATTTGTCCAAATCCATAGAATGTGCAAGTCAATGAGAGAACCCTAATGTCAACTATGGACTCTGGGTGATATAGACATATCAATGTAGTTCATGAATTATAAGAAATATACCATATGGTGAGGAATGATGATAGTGAGGGGGGGGGCCTGCATGTGTGGGGGAAGAAGGATGTATGGAAAAGTTTTGTATCTTCTGCTGAATTTTGCTGAGAATCTAAACTCAAAAACTTTTTCTTAAAAAAAAACCCTAGATATTACTCCTAAAGTATACGTTCAAGCAGGAATATAAAAGATAAATAGAAAATTAGAATAGATTGTAACTTAGTAACTATTGGGATACAAGTAGGTTGTATCATTCATTTTATTTATAAGGATTGTCTCAAACTCTGTGATGAATGACCAATTTTTAAAAAGTGAAAGAAATTTTCATATATTTTAAGACTAGCAACCTTACCCTGGCCAGTGTGGCTCAACTTGGTTGAGTATCATTCTAAGCACCAAAAGGTCTCCAGTTCCATTTCTGATCAGTGCACATACCCAAGTTGCAGATTCAGTCCAGGCAGGAAGCAATCAAGTGATGTTTATCTCTCACATCAGTGTTTCTCTCTCTCTCTAAAACCAACTTTTAAAACCATATTTTTTATTTTTTTAAAGAATAGCAACCTTTTTATTATGCCCATCTTTGAAAAGTTACTTATAAATTATCAGGTACTATGCATATTAGTTGTTGTTTGACACAAATATGTAATGGGTCCCTAGTTATAATGAAGATACTTATTGATACTGCCTACCTTCTGCTCTGAATAGACAGATTAAAACTAGTGAAATTGATTCAGTAATTAAAAAAAAAACAACCAACAAATAAAAGCCCTGGACAGGATGGCTTCATGGGTGAGTTTTACCAAACATTCAAATAAAAACTAACACCTATCTTCCTAAAACTATTCCAAAAAATTCAAGAGGGATGAGTCCCACCTCATTTTATGAGGCCAGCAGTACCCTAATTCCAAAACCAGATACAGACACTACAAAGAAAAAAAGTATAGGCCAATATGCCTATATTGGTGAATATAGATGCTAAAATCCTCAACAAAATATTAGCAAATTGGATCCAGCAATACATTAAAAAGGTCATACACCATGGTCATATACCATTGCATCTAGAGGTGCAATATTGGTACAACAGCTCAAATCAATAATACCCTCAAATCAATAAATGTGACACAGCACACCATATAAATAAAATGAAGGATAAAATCCACATGATCATATTATTAAATGCAGGGAAAGCATTTTATAAAATCCAGCACCCATTTATGATAAAAACTCTCAGTAAAATTGGAATAGAGGGAATATAACTCAATGTAATAAAGACCATTTTGACAAACCCACAGCCAACACCAAACTCAATAGATGAAAAATAAAACTGTTTCCTTTATCATCAGGGACAAGATAAGGATGTCCACTTTTACCACTTATTCGACATAGTACTGGAAGTCCTAGCCACAGCAATCAGACAAGAAGAAATAAATGGCAACTAACTTATAAAAGAAGAAAAACTGACATTATTTTCAGATGACATGATATTGTACATAGAAAACCCTAAAGATTCTACAAAAAAAAAAAACTACTTGAACTGATAAATGAATTTAGTGAAGTAGCAGGATAGAAATCAATATCCAGAAATCAGTTGCATTTCTTTTTTTTTTAATTGAATAAATTTTTATTGTTCAGATTTTTACAATTGTTCCTCTTTTTGCCCCCCATAGTTCCACTCTACCCAGTTCCCATTCCTCTTTCTGACCTTACCTCTCCCCCAATGTCTTAATCATAGGTGTACGATTTTTGTCCAGTCTCTCCTTGCAACCCCCTCACCCCTTTCCCCCTGGGAATTGTCAGTCCACTCCCTTTCTATGCCCCTGATTCTATTATATTCACCAGTTTACTCTGTCCATCAGATTTTTAATTCACTTAATTTTTAGATTCACTTGTTGATAAATATGTATTTGTTGTTCATAATTTTTATCTTTACCTTTTTCTTCTTCTTCCTTTTCTTAAAGAATACCTTGCAGCATTTCATATAATCCTGGTTTGGTGTTGATGAACTCCTTTAGCTTTTTCTTATCTGTGAAGATCTTTATCTGACCTTCAATTCTGAATGATAGCTTTGCTGGGTAGAGTAATCTTGGTTGTAGGTTCTTGCTATTCATCACTTTAAAGATATCTTGCCACTTCCATCTGGCCTGCATAGTTTCTGTTGAGAAATCAGCTGACAGTCGTATGGGTGCTCCTTTGTAGGTAACTAACTCTTTTTCTATTACTGCTTTTAATATCCTCTCTCTTTGTCTTTTGCTCTTGGCATTTTAATTATGATGTGTCTTGGTGTGCTCCTCTTTGGATTCCTTTTGTTTGGGGTTCTGTGTGCTTCCTGAACTTGTAAGTCTATTTCTTTCACTAGGTGGGGGAAGTTTTCAGTCATTATTTCTTCAAATAGGTTTTCAGTATCTTGCTCTCTCTCTTCTTCTGGCAACCCCAAAATTCTGATGTTGGTACACTTGAAGTTGTCTCAGAGGTTCCTTACACTATCTTCAAATTTTTGGATTCTTTTTTGTTGCTTTTACAGTTGAGTATTTTCTACTTCTTTGTATTTCAAATCTTTAACTTGATTCTCATGTTCCTGTAGTCTGCTGTTAGGTCTTTGTATAATATTTTTTATTTCAGTCTGTGTATGTTTAATTTCTAGTTGGTCCTTTTTCAGCTCCTCCTGGGTCTCACTAAATTTATCCATCTTGGTTTTGAACTCTATATCCAGTCATTTGTTTTCCTCCATTTCTTTAGCTTGTGATCTGTTCCTTTGTCTCCACATATGTGCTGCTTCCCTGAGTTGGTAGAGCAGCTTTGTGTGCTAGGTGTTCTATATGGCCCAGTAGCTCCACCTCCCCAGTTACCTGAGATGGACTCTCTTATTGTACCCCTTTGTGGACTGTGTGTACAGCCTTGCTGTAGTTAATTCTTGATTGTTGCTGGTATCACTGAGGGGAATTGACCTCCAAGCCAATTGGTTGTAAGGATCAGCTGTATCTATACTGGGAGAACTTCTGTGCTGGAGTCAGCCTTATGATACAAGACTTGCAAAATTACAAAAGCCTCTGTGTTCAGCTTGCGTGGGGCGGAGTCCAGGGTTGATCAGACAGTCTTGGCTTTTTGTCAGCCCTACCAGGGATCCTGGGTCTCAGTGTCCCTCGGTGATTGCTGCATCCTCTCTATGCACTCGTGCTCATGTGCCTCCAAACCTCGGTCTTTAAGGCCCCCTGAGTTTCTGTGAACTCTGGGACCTGTATGAATCTGGGTCCCCAGGGTCTTGCCCAAAACTGGGGTTCAGTGCAGTCAGACCTGGATTTCAGTGCATTTGGGAAGTTCTGTCTTCCTCCCACTAGAGAAAGCCAGCGGCACAATCAGCAGTCAGTCCTCTCTGCGCACACTTGCGCGCTCGCCTCCAGACCTCTGCTTTTCACAGCTCCCCTAAGTTTTCGTGCACTCCTCCCCTTTCATAATAGTACAAACTCCCCCCTTATGAGTCTCGCCTGGAACTGGGCATCAGTGCAGTTGAAAGTGAGGCTCAGTGCAGTCAGGAGTTTCTGTCTCCCTCCTGCTAGAGGAAGCTAGCCAGGCACTCCACTGCCTGTGTCTCAGTACCTCAGTTTTTTGAAGCTCCTCTGAGTCTCTGTGAGCCCCTCTTTTTCCTTCTGGTTGTGGAATTTCCACTCAGCCAGCTTTCATGTGGTCTGGATGATGTCCATTCTATCTTTTAGCTGTAGTTTTGAAAATGTTGTGCGAAGCAAGAGTTTAGGTGTTCCCCTATGCTGCCATTTTGGTTTCCTCCAGGTGCATTTCTATTCACCAATAATGAACTATCAGAAAATGTAACTGAGAAAACAATCATATTTACCTAAGAATAAATATAACCAAAGATGTAAAACACCTGTAGTCAAAAAATTATAAAACACTGAAGAAAGAAGTTGAAGAAGATACAAATAAGTGGAAGCATATACCCTATTCATGGGTAGGAAGAATTAACATCATTAAAATATCTATTTAATCTATAGAGTGAACACAATTCCTATCCGATGGTGTATTTCACAAAACTGAAACAAATAATCTTAACATTTATATAGAACCACAAAAGATCCTGAATAGCCACAGTAATTGTGAGAAAGAAGAACAAAGTTGGAGAATCACACTACCTGATATAAAACTTCACTGTGAGGCTACAGTGATCAAAACAGAAAGGTACTGGAATAAAAACACACATATGGATAAATGGAACAGAATAAAAACTTGAGAAATAAACCCACACCTATATGGCCCATTAATATTTGACAAAGAAGGCAAGAACATACAATGGAGTAAAGATAGTCTTTTCATTAAATGAGAATTGGGCAGTTATGTGCAAGAAATGAAACTAGACCACTTTCCTAAACGATACACAAGGATAAACTCAAAGTGGAATAAAGACATAAATATTAAATTTAAAACCATAAAAATTCTAGAAAACAAACATAAGTAGTAAAATCTCAGACATTTCTTGTAGCCATATTTTTTTCTGATGTTTCTCCTTGGGCAAGGAAAAAAACAAATAAATGGAACTACATCAAACTAACAAGGGTTTGCACACAAAGGAAACCATCAACAAAATGAAAAGACAACCCACTGAACGGAGGAACATATTTGCCAATGATAAATCTGATAAGGGAATAATATCCAAAATTTATAAAGAATTTATATAACTCAACTACAAAATAAACAAAAAAACTCACAAACAATCCAATTGAAAAATGGGAAAAAGATCTGAATAGACACTTCTCCAAAGAGGACATGCAGATGCCTAATAGACTCTCTCTAATCATCAGAGAAATGTCAATTAAAACCATGATGAGATATCATCTCACACCCTATCAGAATGGCTATCATCAAGAAATCAACAAACAATTGTTGGCAAGGATGTGAAGAAAAAGGAACCCTTAAGTACTGTTAATGGTAATGCAGATTAGTACAATCACTGTGGAAAACAGTATGGAATTACCTCAAAATATTAAAAATGGAATTGCTTTATGACCCAGCAATCCCACTTCTTGGAATATTTCTGAAGAAGCCCAAAACACTAACTCAAAAGAACATATGCACCCTTATATTCATTGTAGCATTATTTATAATAGTCAATATCTGGAAGAAACCCAAGTGCCCATCAGTAGATGAGCAGATAAAAAAGCTGTTGTGCATTTACACAATGGAATACTATTCAGTCATGAACAAGAAGGAAATCTTACCTTTTGAAATACCATAGATGGACCGAGTATTGTGCTAAATGAAATAAGCCAGTCAGAGAAAGACAAGTACCATATGATTTTATGTATGTGTGGAACCTAGTGAACAAAATAAAATATAAAATACAAACAGACTCATAGATATTGAGAATAGACTGACAGTTGTCAGATGAGAGAATTGTTGGGGAGCTGAGTGAAAAAGATGAAGATATTAAGCAAAAATAGCAACAACTCAGAGACACAACAGTATGGTGATCACCAAAGGGAAAGTGAGGTGGTAAGAGTAAAGGAGTAAATGGTGATGGGATAAAAGGAGACTTGACTTGGCATGGTGAACACACATTACAATGTACAGATATTATATTATAGAATTGTACACCTGAAACCTATATAATTTTATTTTATTAATCAATGTCACCCCCAATAAATTTAATTTAAAAATAAGTAAAACAAAAGACATTTATTGTGAGCATGTTATATGTCAGTTACTGTGCTATTTGTGACCCTAAATGAGAAGAAAATATAGAAAACAGATACATCTCCCCAATCACCTTAATACTTTCTCATTGTGGGACTAGAATTCACTAATTGTGGGCAAGTGATGACAGACAGAGAGAATGGATAAGTGAGGTTCTCTTGGCAGCAACACATTTAATAACTTATTCAAAACCTTGTTTCTCAGCTTCAACACTTTTGACTTATTTGTTGCACGATAGGTTACTTGTCAGTATAGCTGGCCTCAAACTACTACATGCGAGTGGCACCCTTTCTTCCCATTGTGACAACTGAAAATGCTTCCAGACATTGCCAAATGTCCCCTGGAGGCAAGGTCTCCCTGGTTGCAAAGCAAGTGCCAGATACTGCACTCAATGCTAAGCCAATAAAGATTAAAAAGACCTAGGCCCAGTCTTGTGGGTTCACTTTAGTGCTGTGTTTCTTGAACTTCATGGTACAGCGAGGGTCTTTTAAAACTCAGATTGCTGAATATGCATAGGGAGTATAGTCAGTAATCTATATATATAATGAGTCAGGATTCCTAATGACCAAGGCTCCACTGAACACCGGAAGTCAGTGTTGGGTTGCCTTGGTGACCCAGCACTGACAGCAGCCTGGTGATGGCTCAGTGACCCAGCACTGACTGTCAAGGGGGCTGTGGATTAGTCCCAGAGAGAGGCCTGCAGAGAAAGCAACAGAGTCTGATCCCCAGCCTCCATGGCAGCTATTAATTAGCCCTTACCTCTCTCTTTCTCTCCCAGCTTCACCAACAACCATGCCTCTGTTTCTCTTTCTAGGTCTCCTCAGCCCTGTCTCTTTGATCAGGCCCAGAGATAGGCCTGGAGATTCTGACTGGCATAGAAACTGACCAATCAGAACCAAATCTGGGTGAAGTGCCAGGGGCCAAAGGCTTCCTAGGAGGTGGGACTTTTGACACTGACTGGCATAGAAACTGACCAATCAGAACCAAATCTGGGTAAAGTGTGAGTTGCCAATGGCTGCCTAGAAGGCGGAGCTTTTGACGCTGACTGGAATAGAAACCGAACAATCAGAACCTAATCAGGGTGAACTGAGAAGGCAGAACCTAAGGCGGGGGCTGAGGAGGTGATTTAAGGGCAACAGCTATTTGGTGTAAGGTGTAAGAAAGAGATTCAATTTTTTCATGACTGGTTTGGTAGTATAGTGCATATGACTGGCTATCAGTCCAGATACAGGGATTATGTGTTTTTGTCTGCCAAGAGCATCTCTTCCTGCTGAAAAAAGCTTACCCCCCCCCCCATTTAAGCAATCCTATCCTATATAATCTATACTACTAAAAGGGTAATATGCTAATTAGACCGGGTGGACCAGTCATCTTCCAGACATCCAACATTCTTCCAGACAAAGCCATGGTGGTGGGAGCTGAGGCACAGGCAGTTAAGGGTGATCAGGCCAGTAGGGGAGGGTCCCCAATTGAAGATGGTGCAGGCTGGACTGAGGGAATCCTTCCCTGTGCATGAATTTCATGCACTGGGCCCCTAGTATAATAATAACTATGTATGGTATCAGATGGATACTACACTTATCTGGGTGATCACTTCATAAGGCATATAAATGTCTAATCACTATGTTGTATACCTGAAAATAATATTATATTTCAACTGTAATTGAAAAGTATAAATAAATATTCAGATTGCTGAGCCCCACCCCTTTGTTTCTGACTCAGTGGGTCTGGGTGGGGCTGGAGGATTTGCCTTTCTAAAGAGTTCCTGGCTGCTGCTGGTTCTGCTAGTCCTAGGAGCTGAGCTAGTGGGTTTCCATCTTGTGTGGGGGTAATGTTCACTGCAGCTGTGGCCAAAAGTATAGATATTCTCTTCTCACACAGTAAAACTAGTGTTCCCTGCCCAACCAGTCTCAGTGATTGAGCATCAACCCCATGAACCAAGAAGTCCCAGGTTTGATTTCCAATCACAGAGCACATGCCTGGATTGCAAACCCCAATAGAGGTCGTGGGGAAGGCAACCTATCAATGTTTTTCATCTATGTCTCCAACTCTCCATCCTTTTCCCTTTCTCTTTCTCTAAAAACAAAAACAAAAACAAAAAACAACAACAAAAAAAAACTAGTGTTTCCTGAGAATCATAGTCATTTGTGGTTTTTATATTGAGAAATTAGATCCAAAATGGGCTACTAAACCCATAAAAAATGTAAACTGTCTCAGGAAAAAAACAACAACAGAGGATCTAATAAGCTAGAACAGTGACTTTTAACCTTTTTCATCTCATGGCATACATAAACTAATTACCAAAATTCAGTGGCACACCAAAAAATATTTTGCCAACTTGACAAAAAAATAGGTATAATTTTGATTCATTCACACTGGACGACTATTGTTGTGTTGGCTGCTATCATTTTTTATGTGATAACCTATGAGAAAAGAGGTCAGTGTCTCTAAATAGTCAGATATTGCATGTTTTAAAAATTCTTGCAGTACACCAGTGTGATGTAGCACACCAGTTGAAAATCACTGAGTTAGAACAATGACTAATGGTTGTCAGTTTTATAAATTCACTTTGAATTAACAGGTTAATAGTTAATGGGCTAATCTAGGAACCTAAATAGTATCTAATCTCACAATTCCCATGACTTCTAAGCTCCAATTACAAACACGCTTGTGCAATCAACTCATTTCTAAGTTGGGGATATTTCTATGTGCTACAACATGCACACATCCACCCTAGATTGTTAGACCCTCACTAGTCCTCTTTCTTTTTCTTCTCCTGGTCCTCATCCCTGGTTACCCTGGCTCAGCATATTCAGTATCCTACATGTGATGGACAGTGCCACCAGCGCTACCTGTCATGGCAAGCACAGGAAGGATTCTGTGTATATTACTCTGTACAAAACTATTAACTCATCTAAATACTGAACATTGCTATTTCCACTTGCTGTGGTGATGCTACTAAATACTGTATTTTCTTTGTAAGGTGCCATACACCCTCAGGAGGAAGTAGGGTGTGGGGTTAGAAGAGTATTGGGAGGACAAGAGTGCTTGTTACTGATGCACACAGGAGTGACAGCCCACTTTGCATCTCTTGTTTTCTCTGACTCTAACATGAAGTCCACCTGGATTAACTGGCTGTGCCCCATTATCACAGGATAAGAGGATAAGAAAGTGGCATCCAGGCTCTCAAACCCTCCTGTTCTGATCCCCTCCTGACAGGACTGGTCTACCCCATTCTGAGGCCCCCAAGCTTATTGAGAACAGGGACCATGTCATACTTTCGTATCCAGCACAGTGCTTTATGCATAGTAGACGGGTTTAGAAATGCTTGTTGAGCAATGGCAAAAATAGGTGTGTATGTTGCTTCATTTACTTAGCTAGTGCTTTATGTGAATTCCAGGCCATGTCAGATAATTCACTGAGCAAGTTACAATCATCAGTAACTAATTTTTACCAGGAGAATTTCTAAGGATACATTGGAAAAGTTGTATATAATAATGATAGCTACCTTTTCACTAAACACTGTTGTAAGCATGTCCCAAGAATTAATTCATTAACTCCTCATGATAACCCTATGAAATGGGTTTAGTATTTTCCCCAGGTTGCAGATACAGACACATAGTCACAGAAAGCTTAGGTCACTTGACTAAGACTTTTCAGTTGGTAAAAGCTGGCTTTTCTACTATAGTAGTCTCATTTACATACCTGTGAGCTTGTTCACGTGCCCACTAACTCCTGTATCTCCATGCCTCTTTGCATACTGCAATGTAAAGGCCAGAGGACAATGGACTGTGTTCCCGGGTATGTCAGCCTCACCTTCTCAGTCAATATGCCCCATAACCAGAGTGCCTGGGTTTGACATCCCTGGTTTAGGTAATGTGCTTCTCTCTGAGCACCTAACTGGCAGGAAGAACTCTCCCTCTACTGTATTAGGAAGATCACAATGCACACTGTGTCTGATTTGACATACTGGGTTGATAAGATGGTAGAGTCCCAAAGAAATCTGTCTCTTTTCCCCCTGACTTTATTGAGATACTAGAGGACCTGTGCACGAGATTGGTGCACTGGGAGAGGGGACTGTCCCTTAGCCCAGGCTGCACCCTCTCACAATCTGGAACCCCTCAGGGGATGTACATCTGCTGGCTTTGGCCTGATCCCAGCGGAGATCTGGCCTAAGCTGGCAGCCAGACATCTCTCTCACAGTCCAAGGCTCTCACAGTCCAGGACCCCTTGCTCCTTACTGCCCACCTGCAGCAGAGGTGGGAGAGGATCCCATCACTGCTGCTGTGCTTGCCAGCTGTGAGCCTACTTCTGGCTAAGTGGTGCTCCCCTGTGGGAGTGCACTGACCACCAGGCAGGACTCTTGAGTTGAGCATCTGCCCCTGGTGGTCAGTGAGCGTCATAGCCACCAACTAGTTGTCCTACCACTTAGTCCATTTGCATAGTAGGCTTTTATTATCCTATCTAATAAAAGAGTAATATGCAAATTGACCATACTTCCACTACACTCACAAGCCACACCCACCAGCCATGCCCACCAGCCAATCAGGAGTAAGAATGCAAATTAACCCAACCAAGATGGCTATGGCCACAGAGAGAGCAGGAAGGAGGTGTGGGTTTCCCCGGCAATGGAGGAAGCCAAGCTTTCCTCACATCCTGGCTGGCCCAGGCCTCCACTTAAGGCAAAAATGTTTCAATGGCTGCTGCCACAGAGGGAGCAGAAGGCTTGAATCCATTCCAGGCTAAAAAGTTAGAAGATAAATAAATTTCAGATACCAGGGCCTCTGCTTGGGTCACCAGGGGGCATGGCCGACCACAGGCCCCTTGCCCAGGTCACCCCACACCCAAAGGGATCAAACACCCTGATCCAGGACACCCTTCAAGGCAAACCAGCTGGCCCCCACCCATGCACCAGGCCTCTATCCTATCTAATAAAAGAGTAATATGCAGGTTGACTATTACTCCAACACATAAGATGACTGCCTCCATGTGGTTAAAAGATCCTGCCCCCATGTGGACACAAGATGGTCAGCAGGGGAGGGCAGTAGGGAGGGACCAGGCCTTCAAGGGAGGGCAGTTAGGAGTGACCAGGCCAGCAGAGGAGGGAAGTTGGGGGTGACCAGGTCTGCAGGACAGGGCAGTTAAGGATGACCAGGCCCACAGGGGAGGGCAGTTAGGGGAGGGGAGCAGTTAGGCATCAATCAGGCTGGCAGGGGAGTGGTTAGGGGTGATCAGGCTAGCAGGCAGAAGCAGTTAGTGGCAATCAGGAAGGCAGACAGGTGAGCACTTGGGAGACAGCAGTCCTGAATTGTGAGAGTAATGTCCAACTGCCCAATTAGGCCCAATCCCCATGAACGAATTTCATGCACTGAGCCTCTAATATAGAATAATTGCCACTTAAAAACTGATTATAGTTAAGGTATACAACTTGATGATTTGATATACATATACATTGTGTAATATCCATGACAATCAAGCTAATAACATATCTTTCACCACATATAGTTCTTTATTTCTTTTCTTTTTTTCTTTGTGTGTGTATGGTAAAGATTGTCTTTTAAGAGTAAATTTTGAGACAATAAACAAAGTCTGAATCAAATTTGCTGCCTGTAGGAGACAGTCTCTTTGAACCCAGTAAGTGATTGCCCACACTGTACTTAGAAAATGCTTCCAAAGAGACTGATTTGCTCCAAGTGTATAGAAGCAGTTACTTTTATTCTCGAGTCTGGCCACAGAAATCATCACTAATACAGTTAGCCACCAGCAATGGCAAGAATGGAGAGAGCATAGAGGTGAGATAGCACACACTGGTGACATCTTGGGAAAATTACCAAGGTCAGCAGTGGTGACCTCACTTCCAGAAGAGAACTTAAGTTATTCTAAGAAACTTGAACTCTGCTTATATTACCCACTTTTGAACTCTTCACATTACAGATATAGGATAGATGAATAGATTAAAACATATGTATTAACAAAAAGCTAGTACCTCAGGTAATTAAGCAAGTAGTCAGCACAGAGGGTGCTGGGAAAGCCTGTGTCACCAGTTGTAATAGGTCCTTTCTAGTGAGGGACTGGTA
Organism: Lasiurus cinereus; assembly: GCA_011751065.1. Classification (NCBI taxonomy): domain Eukaryota; kingdom Metazoa; phylum Chordata; class Mammalia; order Chiroptera; family Vespertilionidae; genus Lasiurus; species Lasiurus cinereus. The sequence goes on along the minus strand of JAAGEH010002534.1, from coordinate 21,893,657 downwards.
GAGCTGATGGAAATTATTTATGGGGAAATACCCAGGCTTTCACTTCTTCTCTGACCTAACCTTAACAGGCCTTTTCTAGCAAGAAATCATTGACTAGTTTGGATGGGACACTTAGCAACCAAGGCTGGAATTGAGGTTCTGCCAATACTAGCAGTATGACCTTCAACAAGCTGCTTACCCACTCAAGCCTCAGGTTTCTTGTCTGTGGGATGGAGCCAATTATACCTACCTTGTGGACTTGGTGAGAAGATTGAATACTATACATTTTCTAAAGCTCTTTGCAAAGTTTTGTGAATTGTAGGGGACCCAATAAATAATTCCTCTGGACTGTGCTTGTACTTAAAACAAATGGAGAGACAAATCAGGAGTCAGGGGAATGGAGAGAAAAAAAATTAACTTGATGAATAATAAAGGCTGGATTGGTGGATATAACCAAAGTATTTTAAGCAAATTTGGTTGGTCATCATCCAGTGTCCTAGGCAATGCTGGACAATGGCCAGGACTGAAGCAGATCAGCCTCACTATGCTTATGGCATGCCAGAGAAGAGTGGAAAGACATACTCTCTGAAAGTCAACAGAGAGAAGGATTCTGGGCTGGGCAGGCACAGTTTATTCGTCTAAAACTTATTCATCAGATAAATCACTCCTCCTCCCGTGGGGAGCAGGAAAGAATTTCTGAATGTGGCAGTACATAAGTGAGATTCTTATAGGATGAGGAAGACTGCAAGGCGCACAGAGCATTCACAGCAGAAGGAAAGATGTAAAAACAGAGCCATTGAGGTGGAGGGTTGCGTGTATTCAGCAAACAGAAAAGTTGAGATAAGCTGAATAAAGGGTGCTGTGTGGACAGGGCAAGTGGAAGCCAACTCATGGTTTTTAAATAACAGGTTAAGAAATCCTGATTTAACTCAGTGTGGACTGGGACAGGTTTTTTGTTGTTGTTGTTGTTGTTGTTTTGTTTGTTTGTTTTTTAGTATTTGGTGCTTTGATCAGAGCTGTGCTTTAGTGGGACTATTATCATGTCACATTAAAATTAATATCAGAATATTTTTTCATAGGTGTTTTATTTTCTATATTTCAATATTTGTTTTGTTTCTATGCTGTGTTTTTGGTGGAGGAGGGGAGGGTGTTATATTAATGGGCTTGGTCTGTCATAACAGAATACCATAGACTGATATTAAACAACAGGCTTAAACAATAGAAATTTCTGTTCTGGAGGGCAGAAAGTCCAAGATCAAGGTGACCTCACAGTTAGTTTCTGATGAGAACTCTCTTCCTAGCTTATTTATGGAGGTGGAGGCTGACTGGTCTTTTCTTCTCCATATAAGGGCAACAGTCCTATTTTGATGAGGGCCCACCCTTACAACTTTATTTAACTTTAATTACCTCCCTAAAGACACTGTCTCCAAATATAGTTTCATAGGGCCTTAGGGGCTCAGCATATGAATTTGGGGGAATACAATTCAGTTCATAATGGAGGGGTCTTGCTGACATTTGCAGGTAGTAGGTACCTCTGTTGATAAATCCCCCTTCCTTGCTAGTTCTAAGGTTAGGCTTGTTTTCTTTTGTCTTTACAGCACATACTTTAGTGATTATTTTAAACTACTGCTTTCAGTTCATACTTATTTTAATTCACTTTAGAGACCATATTTGTGGGTGAAAGGCTAATATTTAAATTGACTCTTTTTATTGTACTACTTGATAGAAGGCTCAGCCACAGTATAACACACTTCCCAATTACATGATCATTCACGAGTTACCGACTTCCTTCAGTGTACATTGCAAGGCAAATTATTTTATTATAGGTTTTTTTTCTACAGCAGTAGGTCATTTCATTCAGCAGTCATCTTCACCTAAAAAATCTTTTATATCTCATAAAGAAAGCTAAAAGTTGTAGACAGCTTAATTTGTCAAAATTTACCTGATGTTTACTGAATTTTGGTTGAACTGAAACATGGAAATCACTGAATGCTTTTTTTCCTCATTCCCCAATTTATTATTGATTCATTTGTGTTCTCTTTGCTTCACGTTAAAGGTTATGATATTTCTGTGAGACTATTCCTCTTGTCACCAAGGAATCTCCAGCTAAATTATAGCAATGCATGTGCTATCCATATACTGAGTGGCCAGATTATTATGATCTCTGAACGCACAATAATCTGGCCACTCAGTGTGTGTGTGTGTGTGTGTGTGTGTGTGTGTGTGTGTGTGTGTAAATATATATACATATTAGAGGCCTGGTGCATGAATTGGTGCATGGGTGGGGTCCAGCCAGCCTGACCAGAGGGAGGGAACATGGGCAGTTGTCTGGTCTGCCTGCTGATTGAACACCTGTTTGAGGGAACAATTTGCATATTAGCCTTTTATTTTATAGGACTAGAGGCCCAGTGTGTGAAATTCGTGTGTGGGAAAGGGGCGTGTTCCTCAGCCCTGCCTTCACCCTCTCCCATCTGGGATCCCTCAGCGGATGTTTGACTGCTGGTTTAGGCCCAATTTCACAGAACAGTCCAGGACTGCTGGCTCCTAACCGCTTGCCTGCCTGCCTGCCTGATTGCCCCTAACTGCTCCCCTGCCAGGCTGATGGCCCCCAACTGCCTTCCTCTGCTGGCCCAATCACCCCCAACTGCCCTTTCCTGCCAGCCTGGTAGCCCCAACTGCCTTCCCCTTCAGGCCTTGTCTCCCCAAACTGCCTTCCCAGCAGGTCTGGTCACCCACAACTGCCCTCCCCTGCCAGCCTGATCGCCCACAACTACCCTACTCTCCAGCTATCTTGTGGCAGCCATATTGTGGTGGTCATCTTATGATTGATTACATCATGCAAGGGCGTAACACCACCTAGGCTTTTATTATATAGGGTGTTATAGGGAAATATGACAACACCATGAAGCTAATTTCAATGTCCAAAGAAATTTGATTACAGAGAAAACCCTTTATCACAACTAGGGTCTAGGAAAGTAAGGCACCCACATGCACTCACTCTGTAGGAAGGGAATTTGCTAGATGTGCTGCAGATAAAATGAGAGGGACATCTATAGTTTGAGTCACTGCCTTCTTCTAAGTACTAGCATATGTGGTACCCCAAGAATTAAATAGGAGAAATCTTGGTGGGGCTCTACCATATCCCTCAAATTTGGGAACTGACAGGAGGCAAGGACAGAAAATGGGAGTGACATGATCTATCATACTCAGACTTTTGAAATGGCAAAGGTGAGGTAAATAAATTTCTTAGGTGCTGTCTCACAATGTACCCAGGGACCCCTGGGAGCCTAGAAAACCAAATAATCTCCACCATGATGTGTTGAAGGGAGGATAATAGAGGTTTCAAAGAGGAGGTAGATATGGGGCAGGAATTTGAAAGATTGGGATGTAAGTATGGGGCAGATGGAGGGTGGAGTGAAATAGGAGGGCATTCTAGAGAGAGGGAGCAGTAATACTACATGGCTAAATGTATGAAACAGCATGGCAGTTGGAGAAATGGCAATAGTTCTGCACAATCCGAAGGAAAGTTCTTCTGGTTGAAGACCTGACTGGGAATGAGAGATACTAGGACTACAGAGAGAGATACAAGATAAGCTGCTGTGATGAGTCAAACAACAAAGGGTACAGAATTGAGCTCAGGCAACAGTGAAATGGGTAGAGAAGATGGGGAAGGAAAAAAGCATGAGGGAAAAGGTGACATCAAGAGCAGAGTGCTAAGCTGAAAGTCTTGGCACCATAAGTGAAGGGCAGATTTGAAAGGCGAGACAATGAGTTCTGTTGGGAGGATCCCCAGGAGCTGTCCAGGAGGGAACTGAGCATGTGGTTTGATTGCTCAGAGGAGAGGTTTGTACATGGAACTGGCCCTTGGGCTCTGGTACAGCCTGGACAGAACTGTACTGTTTGTTGTATAAGTACAGCACTGTACTTACACATATACTATTTGTTGTCAATGGAAAGGAGGAGATTTATGAAATTTACACTCACAAAGAAACTGGGGGAGGACACCTGAGAGATCCCATCCCGTGTATGTATTTTTGCACACAAATAATTCTCCTTTCTATTTTAACACCTCGGGAAATCCCCTTTCTCACCATCAGATCTGAGCACACGAAGCCAGCCCACGAAAGCTTTCATGTTACTTTTTGTTGTTGTGCTTATTATAGATTTTCATGGCTCTTGAGATATACCTATACATACACACATACATAGATGTATGTCTGCGTGTGTGCTCAAGAGAATGGTGGAAATTTACACTGCAAACCTCATTGTATAAAAGTATATTATACATGTTGTCCTTATCATTGTGAGGTAAGAACATTTCTAAAATATTTGCTAATCACATGGGTAAAAATATATTATTTTTTTATATTTTAAATATTTTAACTCTTTTTATTATTACAGAATCTATAAGCATTGAGTATTTATATATCCTTAAAGAAAATGCATTATCAAATTCTAACATTAGTTTTTTCTCAACCATTTGAACCAAAATGCAAAATTTCAAAAGAGCTTAAATACTGCAGAGTAAAAGTTGTTTTGTTTATCTTTAAGACTCCATTTCTATCTAGTAAATTGAGGAGGCTACTCTTAATTACTTTAGGGTTTTAAATTAATATTTTATTATATGAATTTGCAGTTTCCTAATGTATATTTTTGCATTTTTATCTATATACCCTCTGTATTTATTATCCATGCCTTGAAATGCAAAAGCATATTTTAATTTGATTTTTAAATTATCATATGGCAAAACTGACTTTTGTTTTTTGGTGTATAATTCTATGAATTTAAGTTTAGATTTCTGTGAACTCTACCATAGTCAGGCTGTAGAATAATTCAATCTTCCCCTAAAACTTGCTCATCGATCCTTATAAAGCCATACCCTGCCCCCTTCCCCAACCACTGGTAACCACTCATATTTTTTCTCTATATTGCTTTGTCTTTCTAAAAATAGTATATTAAAGCAATTATATAATATCTTGTTTTATTTAGCATTTTTTTAATTACTGATATGGCTGAACACTTCTTATTTATGCAACTAGTTGCAGCAATGTTTCCTGTATTTTGTATAGTTTGTGTCATTCCCACTTACTCATTCAGGTCATAGGTAGCATTTATACAAACTTGCTGTGCTTATTATGTAAGAACTAAAGACCCAGTGCACAGATTCGTGCACATTGAAAGGAAATTAATTAGAAGGTGGTGGGCAGGTGGGACTAAGAGAGATGGGCCAGCACCACTGTTCGAAGGGTGTCTGCAGAGTGAGTAAGGTCTCTCCAACAGAGGAGGTCCCTTGGCCTGGCCTGCAGGGATCAGGCCTAACCAGCAGTCTGACATTCCCTGAGGGATCCCAGAGTGCAAGAGGGCACTCTGCAAAGTGGCTGTCACTCAGTAGCTTCTGCATTGAGCATCTGCCCCCTCGTGGTCAGTGTACTTCATATCTACTGGCCAGTTGCTTCATATCTACTGGTAGTTGCAATGGAAGGGCAAACTACATGTAGTTGCTCGCAAGCTACATGTGCCTCTTTGGCCCCTTGAGTGTGGCTCTTCCACAAAATACCACTGCCCGGGCAAGTCTATTTTGAAAAAGTGGTGTTAGAAGTTTAAGTTTAAAAAATTTGGTTCTCAAAAGACATTTCCATCATTGTACTGTTGATATTTGGCTCTGTTGACTAATGACTTTGCCGACCACTGGCTTAGGCTTTTTTATATGTAATTTCCATCCATATTGCTAAGTTCTTGGCTTTATGTCTCATTATTTTCTTGAAATATATAAGACCTTACAAATAATATCATCAGATCTAGTAATATTACAATACTCTAGTGATCTAGTCTGATGCAATATTCCTATTTTTTTTAAATTTGTAAAAGATGCTTATAACAGCATATGTATAGTTTGGAAAACTTGGAAACAGTCTAAATGTGAAACTATAAGACTTTAGTAAAGCACATCCCATTGCTGTCTTTCAGTAGAACGTTATGAAAGAATGAAAAGGATGCTGAAAAAAAACAAAAAACAAAAACAAACGTAACATAGACTGTTTTTATGGTAAAATATTAAATGGAAAAGCCAAATATAATTTCATGCATACATATGAACACAGCATGCAAAACAAACAAAAAACACAAAACCTGTTCATTTAAAAAAGACTGGAGAAAAATACATCAAAATAGTAATAGCAATTTGCTTTCATTGCTGGAACTGTGGAGTGATGTTTCAATTTGGTGTGTTTTCTTCATATTCCATACGGATCACTTTATTGTTACAGGAGGGGAAATTTTTCTGAGGAGCTCAGGAACAAAATGCTACCTTTGGCCTTTAAAAAACGCACCCCAGGGCTTAAGACTTTATTGAAAGACATGTGAAGTTAAACACACAAATGTCAATTCCTCTTTCTGGATGTCAAAACATGAGATCCTGTCAGTGGGCCTAGGCCTTTAGAAAGAGAGCCAGTGGCTTGGTTCTTACACAGTTGTATGCAGTAGGTAAACTGTCAAATGCTCATCGGTGAGTGGACAAAGCAAGAGGATCTGGTGAAATGGCAAATGAATCTGTACTGCTAATGAAATAAGTCAGTTGCTGTCTAAGAAGCCCTGTGGGAAGAGAGGGGGTTTCTCTGCTCCTCTTTTTCATACAGAGAAACCCTGCTTACCTTAGAGGTTTCTGTCTATTCCCAAACATATTTTCCCAGGGGCATGCTGAGCTATTATCACCTAATTGTGAACCCAGCCTAGAAATGGCAGAATGACACATCCCTCTCCAAAGGTCAAAGTGCTTGAACTCACACTTCATGAGTCAGTGATCCCTCCTGACTCAAGAAAGAATTACTTATCTTTACTTGTATTGAAGAAATCTTCAAAGAGTTCACACATGGTTAAATATTCTCAAATGAGAATTGTCCCTGGTGATTTTTCCTGATTACTGGAGATATACAGATTTCTCCAAGACCTATGTGGCTCAGGAGAGGTAGGAAGGGGTCTCAAAGAAGTTTTCTCTAGAGAACTCTCTGTTACCAGCCTGCCTACTGCCTGAGAATTCTAAACTCAAAGGGAGAAGGGGCCCCTAAAGACAAATCTGGAGTTATCCTGTTGCTAATTTAACAGAGTAACCTACCCAGCATGTGTTTCAGAAACTAAGGATACCCCAACAAATCATGATTCTGTAACTAGCTCCTCTAGTTAAACCTGCTAAACTCTGCAGGAAGTTGGGACTTTCTTAAAAATCCATGAAAATAATAGCAGTTTTCTAGATCCCCTAATTTGTCTCGCTCTGGGTTCAGAAAACCCAAAAGATCCAGAGACAATCAGCATTCCCCAGGACTGGTGAACTTTTATGACTCTACCAGATTCAAGATTCCGGGCTCAACATTTCTAGTGAAGTCACTGATTCTCACATCTGGATTCCCATTCATCTCAGCAGTTTACTTCCTTTTTATAAGGTAGGAAAGACAGCTAAGGCTTTGTAATAGTTAACTTTGTTCTTGTTAACTTTAGCTTACTTAAGAAACTGGTAAAATTCAGGAGACAGTTCAAGAAGCCAAAAGAAGTAACTTTTGCATTGAATACCATTTAATAGTTTTAACATAATGTGACCTCATAGAAAAGTAGATTAAAAAGGAAAAAAAAAGAGTGCTTGGTTGAGATAAGTGGCAGCCAGAGTAAACAAGGAAAGGAAGAAACAGCAGGTAAAGATTCAGACTAGAATCCTAAAATGTGTAGCCAAGACTATGATTTTCACCTATATCTCTAGGCAAACATAATTATGAGTTAATTGGCTTTTATGAAGTACTTTGTTTTATCCTTGCACAATAAAGCACTGTTTTATGGCAGTCAATGATTTAGGGTTTTTTAAGTAGTTCAAGATGTTCAAAAGCTTATTTTATATGTATGCATATTTATATACTCACATATATATGACTATGAAACGAGCAACCTTTTTGAAATGTCTAAAGTACATAGTGCTCAGCTGCTAAATACCCAGTGTCAGTTCTACCCCACACACAAATAGCCCATGTAAGAATTTTGTGGTGTCATATTTAACTGGTGTGACTAAAATAGACTCACTCTTTATAAACTGTTTTTACTATTAATGTTAGTTGTTTCCTGGGTACCTACTTGAATAATAGAAGAAATAAAATGTTGGGAAACATTTGCCTCTTTCAGCAAACGTTAATCAGATATAACCGAATTAAATGAAGAGTGGATTACAATTCCAAATGACAAGGTTGAATAATGCAGACTTCCAGAAAGCCTCCTACTTTGGCAAGTCAGTCTGTGGTTTGGGATGAGCTCAACAATGTATTGTGCAGAAGGGGGAGTAAAAGCATTTGTTCAAATGGGGAGTTAAACCATTTGAAGCTGTGGCTATTGGCAATAAAGCACTGGTTAGGTGGAGAGGAGACACCAAAAATAATACATTTTACAGACCCTCAAATAGCATTTGTCTTTTGTCATTTTACAGGAGCCACTATGTCACCATTTCTTCGAATTGGTTTGTCCAACTTTGACTGTGGGTCCTGCCAGCCATGTCAAGGAGAGGCCATTAACCCTTACTGCGCTGTACTTGTCAAGGAATATGTTGAATCAGGTAAGCTTGAGTGGGTCTTCCAAGAGGGGATGGGAGAAGAAAATCCTGCTATGAACTCTGAAGCAAGGCCTTTCCGAGTCTTCGAGATCATCTGGTTCAACCTAATTTTCCATTCCAGGAAACTGATGCCCAGGGAAGCCCAGTACTTCCTCAGGGGTAAAGGGCTTAGTGATCACCTCTGAACTAGCCCTAGGTCACCTGCCTGTGTTCTATTTCACTGGACCATTTTCCCACATGAACAAAGGGAGCAAAGAAAAGGAGAAATGGGTTTGAGGACTGTAGGTGAAGAGTTAATGGGACTGGGATGGTCAGAGGGAATCTAGTGCTCTAATGTGGAACATGGGACCTATATTGTTAAGACTCATTGTTTTTAATGACTATAGGTTAAGTCTGCATAATCTTAGAATTAGCTATGAAAGGCGGCTTTCTGTTTCTTTGTACATAGTTGATGAATACTACAAAGACTATATGAATTAACCATTAGAAATCAAATTTCAGAAAACTTACTTTTGCATTAAGACCTTGGATCAGTAAAATAATAGTCCATGTCATGGCAAATTCAAATGTAGATAGGCAGTTCATGATGAGGGAGGAAGGGTGACAGGCTTCCAAAAGCTATTTTGTGGGTTTAGATCATTCAATTAAAGTAATCCTGTTCTGAATGGAACCTCTCTAAAGTAACTTCCACTAGTTCCCATTCTCCTACTACCTGCTTCTATATTTTAAGATTCTTATGGACTTTCTTTTTTTTAATTTACCTTTATTGTTGAAAGTATACAGATGTTCCCCTTTTTTCCCCATTGATCGCCCCTCCTTCCCACTCCTGTCCCCTCCCCAGGTCTTTACCCCACTATTTTCTGTGTCCACGGGTTATGCATATATACATATAAGTTTTTTGGTTGATCTCTTCCCTCTCTTTCACCTCTTCCCTGTGAGGATCTCAGGCTAATGGACTTTCTAAAGGAAAGGATGAAGGAAGTTTACATCCCAAAGTTTTCCCAACCCCATTACCTTCCCTGTTTCCCTCCATACACTTCTTGTGTCAGCAGACACTTTGTAGAGAAGTAAGATTACCCCACACAGTTCTGCAGTGACCATCGGAGCTACTGCAATTCATTTACATGAGAAGTACTTATGGGATGCCTACTGTGCACTGCAACAGAAAAGGTGCCTTTGCTTTAGAGCTTCTATTCTTGCAGAAGAAGATAGGCAGGAAACAAAAATATTATATGGTAAGTAATGTGAAGTGAAGAAAGAAAAAATAGGAACCAGGAGAGAGAAGGTTTGGGGGACAGAGAAATGTTATTTTACTCCGGGTAGTCCTACAAACATCTCTAAGGGTGGTAACATTTACAGACACAAAGGGGAATCTGATTCTGCAGGTAAGAATCTCCAGCTAGATGTTGCTGGCTCAGCATCCTGGGGTTCCCGGTCCTCCTGTCTTGCCTTTTCTCTCCTTTAAAAGACTTAGGCTCCCAGTTGACTTCATCCTCCTGCCACAGTGTGTGTGTCAAAGCTGAGGAGACCATTTGAATCATCCTGATTTCCCTTCTGATCAGATTTCTCTCCTGCTTAGTTTGAAGTGAGAATGGCACTTGCTCCCAATCTAAAACCTTTCAAATGTCACCGAAATCTTTGAAGTGTGAAATGTCTTGACTGCTTCAAAGCTGCTTTGGACTTAATGGGTCTCCTGGATCCCAGTTCTCTTTACAACCACAGGTCTCCCTGACATTTGCTTCCTGGGAGCTTTTTTTTTTTTTTTGTCTCCTTTTGGCCTTGCTTTTGAACTTGGTCTAACCAGCCATGTGGATCAAGACCTTGTCAAAAAAGAAGACGACTTTGTTTTTCCAAAGGTTAGCCTGTCATTTTTATTTTGCTTTGGTTTTGTTCGGAAAAGAAATCTCTCTGAACATTATCATTTAAGTATTACTTCTACAGAATTTAAACACACTTCAACCTTGGGGATGTGCAGCTGCCTTTTTCCTGGTGAATCCACAGAAAGACAAACAGAACACAGTGTTGAGGGCCTGGGAGCCTTTGAAACAATGAGGAAATTCACTGTAACTAGACAAATGCTGAGTTCTGGTCCTCATTCTTAGATGATTACAAACCTCGTGATCAAAAGTGTGAAAATGCCTCCCCCTAGGAACTTCTGTCCTTTGTCAGATGGAGAAAGGTTATGGTTAAAAAGAATTATAAGAATGAGGGAATTTAAGACCATGGAAGTAAAATGTTATTATAATCATTAATCTTGCCATTGTTTGTTTTTAAGTCTAATTCAATTTCTTTTGTCCCAAGATTATTACTCAAATTTAATGTTTTTAAAAAATATTTTCAAAATTCCTCACATGATTTTTCTCCCACTTACAAGCAAACCTTAAAGCAAGGTGTGATGAAATCAGTGAGGAAAGAGCAGAAGGCGCATATGCACGAGGACTATTCCCAGGCCTCAATCCCAGCTTTGTCAGCAGCAGAACCGGAGGGAGCAGCAATACATGCCACACTACTCCATTAGCTCTCTATATTCTCCCTGAAAGGCAAGGGAGTGTCAGAGGGCTGGTAGAAACTTCACTAAGTGTGACAAACTATTTCTTCTTCTTGGCCTCAGTTAATAATTCAGGGACTTCCTCAAACAGTACCTTTCACTTTATTAAATCTTCATCCTTGCCCATGGTTCATTCCAGTAACATACTGATCAATGTCACTCCACTAGTTAAATTTCTTTTAAACAAGCAATAGAAATTCTCCCCTTCTATTCTCCCCTTATCATTATCAGAGTTCATACCTCTAATAACCAGATTTGCCTAAAAAGAGAAGTTTCAGCTTACTCACATCCTTGTATACTTCCCAGATAATAATTTAGCCTGTTCTGTTCTAACAGTGTGCGTTGGAGAGAAAGGGCCATCGGAAGTCAGAACTGCTTTGTTTCCCTGTTTTAAACAGACTTTACCTTTGGTTTAATCAATACCTCTCAATTGCTAAATCTGCCAGGTACTATTGTGCTTATTATCACAAGAATCAAACACTCAAATGCCACTTTAGTGTTCTGCTTCTGGAATGATTAAAGAACATCTACTACCAATAGGGAAACCCAATCTGGATGAAAGATGGGATAACACTATTTATACTTCCACTAGTGAACTCTACCTATCACCTAGTGGCTCTGGGAAGATTTCCCTTAAACTTCACCATCCTGACCATGGTTCTTGTTAGAACCATTCCCAGGACAACCCTTCCTCACTGAAGGTCTATGGCCTGCTCCACTGACTCACTCCATGGAGAAGGCCACCACCTCTCCTAGTTACTTGTCAATTTTTGCTTATGGTGCATGGTGCCTGGTTCAGATAAAATGTATCTGCATTTGAAAATTAGAGAAGGCAATAATGGCTCATTATATTTTACAGGTTTTGCCTTTACTGTAAAAAATGGGGTCTAAGTCACTCTGCCTTACCAAATATACTAACTTTAGCCCTTTAATTCTTTTTATTTGCTTAGATATTCACACTCAAAGTGAAGGAACTAACTGTTGGAAAGAAAAAGAACAGTGCCACTCCAAGGCATTGTCAGATTTTTGTTGCCTGGATTATCCAGATTGATTTTATGTTTCATTACATTGCCTTGCTTGCCAAACTTGGAACTGTCTCATTCTGCCCTACATTGTCTCTAATTGTTTTATGTGTCATTTTTGTCTTCCCAGCAGGATTATGTAACCTAGAGAGCAGATGGAATGAGTGCCATTTTTGAGTTGAATTGATTTTTTTCTCTGAGTGGGCTAAAGGAGTAATCAGACCATCTCTTTCTGTTCCTAGAGAATGGGCAGATGTACATCCAGAAAAAGCCAACCATGTACCCGCCCTGGGACAGCACTTTTGATGCCCATATCAACAAGGGAAGAGTAATGCAGATCATTGTGAAGGGCAAAAATGTGGACCTAATATCTGAAACTACTGTTGAGCTCTACTCCCTGGCCGAGAGATGCAGGAAGAACAATGGGAGGACAGAAGTATGGGTAAATATCTGAGCTGTGAGCCTTTTTTAAACTGTATGTACTATTAAGTGATAAGTATCATATTAGCTAAAGACTAGCTCAAAATTTTAATGTCATCCTAAAATTATGACACAGTAGCCTTGTGTAAACAGACTCCCTACCACTTAGTCATTGGTGACTTGATAAAGGCAATGATCATTACTTGTGGACTATTGAACATATTGTCATATTCAAATCTCTTTGATTCCTGTGTAAGGTGAAGAATGTCTCTTAGGCTATGAACAACTGTTATTGATTTACAACTAAAATAAGCTCAGAAATATAAAAAATTCCCCCTAACTTGAGAACACAACTGTTGTCCATGTATCAAGATAACACATAAAGCCAAAACCAGTTTGACTCAGTTGATAGAGCATCAGCCTTCGGACTGAAAGATCCCAGGTTCGATTCCAGTCAAGGGCATGAACCTTGGTTGTGGGCACATCCCCAGTAGGAGGTGTGCAGGAGGCAGCTGATGGATGTTTCTCTTTCATTGATGTTTCTAACTCTCTGTCCCTCTCCCTTCCTCTCTGTAAAAAATCAATAAAATATATTTTTAAAAAAAGATAACATAAATATCTTGAAAAATATCTTACAGATAAGATGATAGATAAGTGAGAGTAATGAGCAAAGATCTATTTAATGTTTGGTCTTCTCCATACTTTGCCAGTCCCTATAAATTGTTTTAGCTATAATGTATTCACATAGCTTATTTTGTACTAAAAAGTACACCATACACAATCCATGTTACTACATCAAGTTTTTGAAAACTTTTTAAGTGTTTTGTTAACAAATGTTTAGAAATGTTCAAAGGAAGAATCCTATATAATAAAGAGCTAATATGCTAATTAGTCCAAACAGCAAAACCACAGTCCAGACAACCTTCCATATGAAGCTGGGACTGCAAGGGCCGAGCTCCTTGCAAGAATTTCATGCATCAGGCCACTACTAACATACAAAAAGATTAAAAATTCCCCCCAAAATTGTTGGGGCTTACAAAATGCAAGTTTCTATACACCAGTGAAAACTGCTTTTAAATAACACAGAACCCAGAAAATATTATCAAATGTTTGTATCATTTACACAGTAAGAATCTTACCTTTCTGCTTCTTACTTTCTAAAACTCAGATGATTAATAACTCTACCCAAAAGATTTTCAAGTCACAGGATTCAAAATAGGATTAAGAATGATATAAACCTAAAAACTCAATTTTTGTATTTTTGACCTCAAAATAATTCAGTACTAATTAGGAAAACGTATTTTTGTATAAATCTTTTGCTAGTGTCATTAAAGTCATCTTTAAAGATAAGCATATGCCAAGATTTTTTTTTTTTTAAGAAATGGTTCCTATGCTTAGATATGCTCAGATAATTTAGTTCAGTGGTATCTGTTGAGCACTTGTGGGAAGACTCACGAAAACAGAACTCCTTCTGGGCAGTTAGTTAGGCAAGTAGTATAATAATGTCACAGATGTGTACTGTAGTCTTAAAGGGTTTACATAAAACAGTTAAGTGATGGGAGAGGCTATAACTGGACCGGAAGCAGGGAAGCATTAGGCTGGGGTAGGAGAAAGCAGAAATTAACTAGAGAAAGTCTTCCCCAGTTTTCATCATTTCCCATTTACTTTCTACTTTCTGCCTCATTTAAAAAAAAAAAAGTCACCAAATTCCTAATTTTTAAAAGTAACATGCTATTTTATTTCCTTCTCAAATAATGAAAGGATGACTTCATTTTTAATACTTTTGTTAAGCTTCACTGATGAATAGGTTGCTTTTCTATTTATATCTCAGAGTTGCCTTTGATTTCTTGCCTCGGCTTTTTCTGATTTTATTCTTAGCTGATTTTTCACTTTTTTTTTCAATATATGATTATTTAGACCTAACCCTTGGGGACCTTCAGATCCTCATTTAATTAGCAACCTTTTATATTTTCCAGCTTTTTAAAAAAGGTTATTTCTTGATTGACTTTTATTTATAGTGTTTAAGGGTCAACAGGTTGTTTGGGACTTTGTTTTGGACTTAATTTTCCCAAGGTTCTACTTTCTTAAAATTAACTTCTCTATTTTTAGAAAAATATTTTTCACAGTTGCCTTTCACTTATGCAATTTCTAAACACCCACAGAGGCTTGCCTCCTGCTTTCCCAAGTTTTTTTAGCATTTGTATGGTTACCTTCTATTCACTCTCAGAAACGTGATGAATTAAGACTTTCTGTGAATACTGTTTTGCAAGCAGCTAAGAGGTTTAACTTCCTCCATCACCACTAAGACCTGCCTATTGATAACTATGGTTTCCAATCTCCCCCACTTCATTGTCTCCTGCTCTTCTAGTTCCACCTTTGCATCCTCAAACCAGAAATAACAATGTATATTTTTTATGGCAAAATCACTTCTCTTTTCATTAATCTATTTAAGCTTGCAAGAGAATTTAAAGTTGACCAAGCAGTACAGACTCATTTTATCATAAAATTCTAATAATAGTGATGCTATGACAGAAGTGTCACTATTTGGGTTTTTCAAAGATCTTTGAAGGATCAGTGACTTGCACAAGGTCGCACAGCCAGTAAATTATTTAGGTATAATTCAGATTCAATCCTGGGTTCAACCAGTCTTTTCTTAACTATTCTCAGTTATTCTAGTTAACTCATGGATGTAATTATCCTTCATATTTTTAATATATTAACAATATAGAGTTATAGTTTAATATATTAGCAATAACGGTCCATTATGTCACATCACAGCATCATCCCTTAAAATGACATTTTGTTTTAATCCCTTTTACATATTAGGTCTGAGAAGAGATAAAATAACGTATTTCAGTACCATTACTAGGTGTACTGCTTAATAATGAGGATTTTTTTCAATAGATGGAGTTACACATATGTTGATATATATGCGATTTGAAATGTATGCTATTTTGTTGTATTGACAACAAGCTTCAAAACTTCATATGTCACATTTTCTGAAAGTGTTAACATCATAGATATTTTTATGCTTAAAATTGTTGAATTTCATGACAAAAATAGAGTATTTGTGGGAAGTTTTAATTCATTACTTTATTTTGAAGAAAAGTGTGACTGAAAGTTATATACTTCGGAAAGCTTATAGTGAACATGCTCCATGTCAAGATTCTTGTGAACACTGGCTTAACTGCTTTAAAAATGATGATTTTGATGTGAAAGACAAAGAACAACCAGGTCAACCAAAGAAGTTTGAAGACCAACAAAATTACAAGTATCATTGAATGAAAATGCATGTCAAACTCAAAAACAACTTGCAGAAAGATTAAATGTTGCTCAGCAAACAACTTCTGATTGTTTACAAGCAATGGGAAAGATTTTTAATGAAGGAAAATGGGTGCCACAGCAACTAAACGAAAGACAAATGGAAAAACAAAAAGTCATCAGTAAAATGTTGCTTCAACAGTATGAAAAAAAGTCTTTTTTGCATTGAATTGTGACTGGCAATGAAAAGTGGATTTATTTTGAGAATGCCAAATGCACAAAATCAAGACCTTGCCTGGGAAATATTAACCCACCCACCATATTCACCAGACCTTGCTCTTTCAGACTACCACTTTTTCCCATCAATAGCACACGCACTTTCTGAGCAGCACTTCAAAACATACGAAGAAGTGGAAAATTGGGTCTCTGAATGGTCTGCCTCAAAATAAGGAAAGTTCTATTGAGACGATATCCACAAATTACCTGAAATATGGGGGAAATGTGTAGCTAGCGATGGACATTACTTTGAATAAAGCACTTTTGATGTTTATCTTGAAATTATCCTATTTTCTTTGGATTACAAAAGAGGCATTATTAACCAGTTAATTGTTAATCTATATTATTAGCCAGTTAACCCGTATGTTTAACCGGTTAATAGTTAACCTGAAATATTAACCAGTTCATACGGATTTTGTAATCAAAGAAAACACAGGAATTTCAAACATCGTAAGTGCTTTATTCAAAGTAATGTCCTTTGCTAGCTACACATTTCCCCCATCTTTCAGATAATTTGTGGATATTGTCCCAATAGAACTTTTCCTGTTTTGAGGCAAATCATTCAGAGACCCAATTTTCCACTTCTTCGTACATTTTGAAGTGCTGCTCAGAAAGTGCATGTGCCATCAATCAGATCAAATGATAACCTGAAGGAGCAATACAACAAAATAGCATACATATCAAATCAAATCGCATATATATCAGCATATGTGTAACTCCATCTATTGAAAAAAATCCTCATTAAGTGGTACACCTAGAAATGGTACTGAAATATGTTAATTTTTTAATATATTTTATTGATTTTTTACAGAGAAGCAGGGAGAGGGATAGAGAGTTAGAAACATGGATGACAGAGAAACATCGGTCAGCTGCCTCCTATACACCTCCTACTGGGGATGTGCCTGCAACCAAGGTACGTGCCCTTGACCAGAATTGAACCTGGGACCTTTCAGTCCTCAGGCTGACACTCTATCCATTGAGCCAAACAGGTTTTGGCTGAAATATGTTATTTTATCTCTTCTCAAAGCAATTGAATCAAAATTTCCTTTAGATTATCCAGCACTTTTCCAAGGAAAAAGTCTCTCCTTGTGGAGGAACAAAAGGCCACGCCCATCTTGTACCCTGATTAGCCTTGTCCCATGTGTGGAGGCACCTGCAATAAAGGATTTATCTTTCTTTCCAAAGACCTACTCATTCCCCATGTGAGCTAGTCCCAGGATCTCTGATTCTTTTGTCATGTTAAAGATCTGAATTGCCCCTTAAAGCTCTTCCGATAAGTAGCAGTGCAGGACAAAAAAACTCAGATAGAATCCGTTTGAAGATTTTGTTTCTTCCTTATGGAAGTTTTGATTTCCAAATAAAATTAATGAGTTGCTGAGGTGTCTTAATAAAAGAAAGACTATATGCACAGATGCTATGCTTTATGATAATACTAGAGGCCCAGTGCATAAAATTCCTGCATGGGGTAGTGGGTGGGGGAGGAGGGGTTGTCCCTCAGCCCAGCCTGCACCCTCTCCAATCTAGGATCCCTCTCACAATCCAAGACTGCTGGCTCACAACTGCTCGCCTGCCTGCCTTTCTGACTGCCCCTAACTGCTTCTGCCTGCCAGCCTAGCCACTCCCCTGTCAGCCTGATTGATGCCTAACTGCTTCCCTGCCAGCCTTTTTGCCCCTAACTGCCCTCCTCTGCAGATCTGGTCACCCCTAACTGCCCTCCCCTGCAAGTTTTATTGCCCCCAACTGCCCACCCTTGCAGGCCTGGTCCTTTGCAACTGCCCTCCCCTACTGGCCATCTTGTGGAAGCCATATTGTGTGTTGGAGTGATGATCAATTCATATATTACTCTTTTATTAGATAGGATAGATAGGATATTACTCTTTTATTAGATAGGATAGAGGCTTGGTGCATGGGTGGGGACCAGCTGGTTTGCCCTGAAGGATGTCCCAGATTAGGATGGGGTATCTTGGGGCATGGGGTGGTTGGATGAGGGGCCTATGGTGGTTTGCAGGCTAGCCACACACACCCCGCCCCCTGTGACCCAAGCAGAGGCCCTGGTATCTGGGATTTATTTATTTTCTACAACTGAAACTTTGTAGCCTTGAGCAGAGCCAAGCCTCCTGCTTGCTCCATGGCTACAGCCATTTTTGTTGGGATTTATTTATCTTCTATAATTGAAAATTTGTAGCCTGAGTGGAAGCCAAGGCAGGCCAGGGCTGCAGAAGGTTGGCTTCCTCCATCACTGGGGCAACTCAAGCCTCCACTCTCTCCAGCTCTGAAGCTGCCACCATTTTTGTGGGGATTTATTTATCTTCTATAATTGAAACTTTGTAGACTTGAGTGGAGGCCTGGGCCTGCCAGGATGTGCAGAAAATTTGGCTTCCTCTATTAACAGGGAAACCCAAGCCTCCTGCTAGCTCCGTGGCTGCAGCCATCTTGGTGGGGTTCATTTGCATACTCACTCTTGATTGGCTGGTGGGCATGGCTTGTAGGTGTAGCAGGATAATGGTTTATTTGCATATTACTCTTTTATTAGATAGGATGCATGGGTAAAATGAAATGGAGAAATGATTGATTTCTGCCATCACCAAACTTACCAGTTATGATATCATTAACTTCAGCACTTGTTTCACATTTTGACTGATATTCCTTTTCTTCTCTCAACCAGTTAGAGCTGAAACCTCAAGGCCGAATGCTAATGAATGCAAGATACTTCTTGGAAATGAGTGGCAAGTAACATTTCTTCTTCCTGTTGGGGGTGAGGAGGGCAAACCATTGGACTTTTGCAAAGCATAGAAAAGAATCATGAGAAAAGGGAAGCCCAAGGAATGTTCTTAAAATTTCCAGTGGTCCTCATATACTATTTGAAAACACTCTATTTGGGTCAGAGAATCATAAAAATATAAAACATTTATACCATTAGCTTTGTAATTATGTGGACACATATATCCAGTGCTTTTAATGTCTTTATTTTAGTTTGGGAATTTAATGTAAATTCAAAAGGCTGTTTATGTGTCATGATACTGTCTTTGTATAAGTGATGTACTATAACAAGCCATTGCATTACCAGTAGAATAAAAAATAAATATGAGACCAATAAATATTTTACATAACATTAGTAGCAAAATTTTAATGACTTAAGTTAGTCACCTCAAATCCTTTTAGGAACAAGGAAAAACAATGCATTGCTAAAGAGTTTCAGTTCCATGTAACACACAAATATTGGTCACCGAAGTTACATTTACGAGTGTGTGGTTGGTGCTGTGACAGCTTGTCAGTTCCTTCTGTTGAATTTATGTTCTGTGGTCAAAGTGTTACTTAAACTAATTAAATGCTAATACTCATAAAATCCTAATCCTCAGAATGTATATGTGAACTTACTGATAATAAACTGATTTAATTATTATTTAAATTAGTTTTACTACCAAGAAACAAGTTTTAGTTTACAGAATTGTGATGCTTTGTAGGGGTCTTGCTTCACATGTGCAATTCCTTTGGGTCCAGATTAAAAAAAATACAATGGAAAAAATATTATGAGATAACCATGTAAAATGGAACACTCAGCAGATATTTGATAATATTGAGATATTGTTGTCAATATTTTAGGTGTGATAATATGATAGTTATGTTTATAAAGGCTCCTTATCTTTAAGATGCATACTCAAATATTTATAATAAAATAATACCAGGAATTTGTTTGAAATAATGCGTTGGCACAGGGTGAGGGCAGTGGATGGATATAGTAGAAGAGTGGTCATAGATTGGAAATTGTTGAGGCTGGATGATAGTTACTGAGAAATTGATTATAATATTTGCTCAACTTGGTATTTGAAATTTGAAATTTTCATAATAAACCTCTTTTTGAAAAAGAAGAAAACTCTTTAAGGGTAAGAGTACAATCCAAACTTTTCTTCTTTTACATCCGGTTGCTCCAGATATATACTGCATGTCATTGTACTATCTTTGAGTCAGTCAAACGATAGTGATTGTAATGCAGCTAAATAACTGGGTTTGCATTAAAAGTGAAAGTACTAGACTAAATTGTAATAATAGTTCTATTTAATTTCTCAATTAGTACAAAATATACATCTCCTATTTGGTCAAAATATGGCCCAATGTAAATTGCAGAAAGCCCTCCATCAAAATGCAACTATTCTTAGTAGATGGTTTAAAGATCACTGCTTTGAAAAAAATTCTATGGAACTTAAATTTTGTCTTAGAATGAGAAATCAAATTCAGATGGACCAAAAACAATGATACTTCACAAACAATAATTACACAAGCCCAGGAAGTTTTTTTTAGAATAAAATTTTGTAATATTTTAAATTTTTTATACTAGACCAAAATTGAGACTCCATCTTTAAATTTTTATATATCAAAAAACCCTAATTTTTAACAAGCAATATTATGCAATAACTCAACTTTAAAATTTCTTATTGATAATGAGAAAAAAAGAATATCATTCAATTATGAATGTTTATTATCACGTACAAGAAATCATTTTCTGAAAGATTAAGAAAACTCAAATCTGAGTTCTTACTTAGGGATCATAAACTCAAATTGGAGAGGTGGTACAGATTAAGCAGAGAATTAAATCTCAAAACATATAAATGCTGATTAATCAATGGGTTAACTTCATTCTAGAAAATTGCATATGGCAGGCATTGAAGGGGAGGCAGAGTTGAAATTTGCAGAGAAGAAGGTTTAGCCTCTAGGATGAAAAAAAAAATGTAGGCTTGAGCAAAATATGAATGAACAAAGGACTGTGAGAAGATGAGTCTAGGTAGATCAGTGGACCCATACTAAAATCAGGATGAAGAATCAAAGACAAATCTTGAAGGGCTTGGAAGCCAGGCAAGAGGACAGTGATTTCAAGAAGTCACCAACAAAGAGTTATATTCCCATTCTTGAGCAGGACATGATATGATGAAAGCAGTGTTTGGAGGAAATTGCTTGTGACAGAATGTGGAATAGGTTTGGGAAAGAAACTGGACTGGACATAGAGAAAACGTATAAAATTTTATTTTTGCAGTAGAGAGCTGGTGAGAATTTGGCCTAGGCATGTGCTTAAAGAAATGAAATAAAAGAGTCCAAAATAAAATAAGAGTAAGATTCTTGGCAGTGCAGATGAAGGGGTATTCTAATAAAAGAATAATATACAAATTGACCATACCTCTGCCACACCCACAAGCCATGCCCACCATCCATGCCCACCAGCCGATCAGAGTGAGTATGCAAATTAACCCAACCAAGATGTCTACAGCCACAGAGAGAACAGGAAGGAGGCTTGGGTTGCCCCTGGCAATGAAGGAAACCAAGATTTCTGCAAACCCTTGCTGACCTAGGCATCTGCTTAAGGCAACAAAGTTCCAATGGCTGTGTGAGCAGAAGGCTTGGCACCACTCCAGGCTAAAAAAAGTTTCAATTGTAGAAAATAAATAAATCCCAGATACTAGGGCCTCCACTTGGGTTGCCCAGGGGCTTGGCCAGCCTGCAAACCACCACAGACCCCTCATTCTAACCACCCAACACCCCAAGAGAACACCCACCCTGATCCAGGACACCCTTCAGGGCAAACCAGCTGGCCCCATCCATGCACCAGACCTCTATCCTAGCTAATAAAAGAGTAATAGGAAGATGGACCATCACTCCAACATACAAGATGACTGCCCACATGTGGTCAAAAGATCCTGCCCCCTTGTGGACACAAGATGGCCACCTCAAGATGGCCAGCAGGGGAGGGCAGTTAGGGGTGACCAGACTGGCAAAGGAGGGAAGTTGCAAGTGACCAGGCCTGTAGGGAAGGGCAGTTGTGGGGGACCCAGGCCTGCAGGGGAGGGCAGTTAGGGGTGACCAGGCCCATAAGGTAGGGCAGTTAGGGAAAAAAAGACTGTAGGGGAGCAGTTAGGCATCAATCAGGCTGCAGGGAAGTGGTTAGGAATGATCAGGCTGGCAGACAGAAGCGGTTAAGGGTAATCAGGAAGGCAAGGAGGTTAGCACTCGGGAGCCAGAAGTCCTGGATTGTGAGAGGGATGTCCGACTGCTCGTTTAGGCCCAATCCAGGTAAGGTCGGGCCTAAACGGACAGTCGGACATCACTCAGGGGGTCCCAGATTGGAGAGGGAGCAGGCTGAGCTGAAGGACAATGCCCCCCACATGCATGAATTTTGTGCACCAGGCCTCAAGTGCCCACTGTAAGTACACTAGTGACCCGACATGAAATTCATGCACAGGGAGTTCCCCTCAGTGCAACATGGACCCTCTCTAATCCAGAACCCCTCAGGGGATCTCCAACTGCCAGTTTTGGCCTGATCCTAGGCATTGGGCCAAAGCCGGCAGTCAGACATCCCTCTCACAATCCAGGACTGCTGGTTCCCAACTGCTCACCTGCCTGACTGCTTGATCACCCCTA
The DNA here is from genome assembly GCA_011751065.1 of Lasiurus cinereus. Lineage (NCBI taxonomy): Eukaryota > Metazoa > Chordata > Mammalia > Chiroptera > Vespertilionidae > Lasiurus > Lasiurus cinereus. The sequence goes on along the minus strand of JAAGEH010002534.1, from coordinate 21,871,162 downwards.
ACTTCCCCTCCCACCCCCCGCTAGCCTGATCAACCCTAACCACCTCTGCCTGCCAGCCTGATTGCCCCTAAGTGACCCCCCTGCCATTCTGGTCACCCCCAACTGCCACCCCCTATTGGCCTGGTCACCCCTAACTGGCCCCTCCTACAGCCTAGTTATCCCTCACTGCTCTCTCTGTCAGACTTGTGGGCCCCAATGCCTCCCTGAGGGCCTGGTCATCCCTCACTGTTCCCCTCTGTTGGCTTGGTTGCCCCCAACTGCTCCCCCTATCAGCCTGGTCACTCCCAACTGCCCCCTCTTGGCAGCCTAGTTGCCCTCAACTGCCTCCACCTACTGAGGGTAGTTTCTGCTCAACCACTGGCCTAGTTGCCCCCAACTGCCCCCCTTACTAGTCTGGTCGCCCCTCACTGTCCCCGTCTGCCAGCCTGGCTGCCCCATGCAGCCTGCGGGTCAGTCATTTGGTCATCCCTTGCTAATATCCCTGCCAGCCTGGTTGTCCCATGCAACCTGCTCTTCAGTTGTTACTGAGAGGGCAATTTGCATATTACCCTTTTATTAGTATAGATAGGTAAGGTGCTTTTATAATTCTTTAAAAATAAAAGTTGAATCAGGGGTAAAAATGTTGATGACATCTCTTCAAATAGCCTGAAAATTTATAATAAAAGTGCTAGAAATTGGAAGAGAAGACAAATGAAGGGGGATAATGAATTCAATCTTGGGTAACAATTAAGATGATGTCTACTGCACCGCTCTTTAATGGAAGCCTAAATTCTTTTCTACTCTATAGGGAGTTAAATGGCTCATTGCTCTCCACATACAACTCAGTCCTTTCTATATCTTTTTAAAAATCTCATTTCTTGATTTCTGTGCTGGAATCACTTTTTCTCTTCTTCCTCTGTTCTCCTATCATCTCTCTTAATAGTTCAGTGTTCACCATCACCATCTGACACACTCACTTCATATCTTTACACCTTCCTACACTTGTTGTTATCCATTCAATAACCTACAATCACCAACAGATCTTCATGTGGAATTCTCCATCCCAGCAAGAACTCAGAGTCAGACCTCTTTTTCTTGTAGCTCATCCTCCATTCCTGTCGATTCAATCCTCTCTCCCACCCAATAAGTACTAGACTTTACCCTAATCTAGTTTCTCTTTCACACCCATTTGTTAGCCACTTTTGACATTAACTCAAAACCTAGCCTAGAATCCATGATAAGCCTTTGCCAATGCTCTACTCTCATGAGTACTCTCTTCTTCCAAAGATATCCTGATCTCCATACCAGGCATTCCCTCTCTCCTGCCCTATGCCTTTGACCATTTTTACCAGTACCCTATTCCTTTTATCTTCATTATATTGGTTAATTATGGCTGGCTTCATCCACTCAGAAACCTGGAAGTAATTTTTATAGTATTATTTTCCTTCAACCTCCCACATTATTCCATCAACATTTTCTGCTTATTATGTATTTAGTGTTTTTCAATTATATCCCCTGCTTACATCATCATTATAGCTTGCCAAATTTCACTCATTCTACACAGTTGCCAGAATAAACTGTAAAACTCCACTCTGAACATGCCCTCTCTGCTCTTATCCCTGCCTACAGCCTTTGGTATTTATGAATTATCTACAGGAAAATGCTTAAGCTGATGTGACATCCACACATTTTCTGCATGTGACCAGTTCTGGTTTCTGTTTCATACTGCACACTGGCAGTACACACATCCTAAGATACCTTATCTCCGTATCTTTGCTCATTCTTTTTCATCTAGAGTGAACACTTTTTGCTTTTTTCCACCATACCTTTTACCACATATTAATGGGAATTATTTATCCTTCAGAACCTAGATTGGAAATCATATCTACTAGTACCTTCCGTCCCAACTTTCCACTCTTTCTCACTTCCACTACTAATACCTGCCTTTTGTGCCATAATTTTCTTATTTCTGTGGTCCCATAGCATCCTGTGAATACTTCTGTTCTAACATTTACTACTTTCCTTCTGGACTCTTAACTTGTTTGCAGGGAAGCAATGGTTGAAATAATCTTATTTGTCTCTTTAACTCCAGCACCACGTTCTATGCTAAGTACATGGGAGATAATTAATGAATGTTTGTTGAACTGTTCAGTTGTACTTACTCTGGCATTTAGAAATTAGTTTTCTTTTGAATCCCATAAAATTCCTATTCCAAACATTTGCATACTCCTTGGTTTCTGAGGTTATCTTATTCTTCCTACTCTTTGAGATTGGTCTGCTTCCCACCCCCCTCACTCTTTCCACCCCCATATAACTGGGAGAAACTCCACCTTTGTCTATCTCTGTACTTAGAATAGAGTTGCTTCTTCCTGCATTATCTTGCTGCTTTTCTGACTCAGAAAAAGGCCTTCCATTCTTGGTCTCCTACATCTAATTCTCAGCAGCTCTGTACCATCAATCATGCTTCCTCTCTAGCATCTTCAGTTTTCTTTCTCCCTTTGGTTTCCAACTCACTGCAAAGACATCTTCTCCTGTTTTCAAAGGAAACTTTTTTTTGCCCCTTTGCCTCCATGAGTTTTTCTTTCCTCTCCTTCCCTGATACATTTCTTGAAAAAGTAGCTTATATTTATTAGTCTCTGTTTATTCACTACTTTGTCAATTCTTAAACCCTAAGAGTCTGGCTTATATTTTGACCAATCTGCTAAATGGCTTTCTTCAAGACTATGAATCCTCAAAACAAATTCCTATTTCTTAGCCTTCAATTCCCTTGACATCTCTACATCATTCCATGCTGAAAAACCCATTCTTTCTTGGCTAGCCTATTGTGATTTTTAAAAATTTTTTTATCTTTACTGTTTTTTAAAATTACTTTTCTATTGTTTGAGCTACATGCTCCTAACATGAGTTCACCTTTAATGTGTGCTTAAACCTTTCTTTTCTAATCATTTTTAAATTCTTTATTATTTAAGGTATTGTGTATAATTCCTTTTTCTCCTATTGACCTCTCCCTGCTTGTTCCCACTCCACCACCTGCACATGCCCTCACCTGCATTACTGACTGTGTCCATAGGTTATACTTATATGCATACATACAAGTTTTTTGGTTGATCTCTCCCCTTCCCTTATCTCCCCTCTCACTAACCCATCCCACCTGAGGTTGGATGGTCTGTTTGATGCTTTTATGTTGCTGGATCTATTTTAGTTCATCAGCTTATATTGTTCATTATATTCCACATATGAGTGAGATCATGTGATATTTAGGCACTGCTGGTGGGAATGCAGACTGGTGCAGCCACTGTTGAAAACAGTATGGAATTTCCTCAAAAAAATTAAAAATAGATCTCCCATTTTATCCAATAATCCCACTCCTAGCATTATATCCCAAGAAATCAGAAACATCAACCAGAAAGGACATGTGCACCCCTATGTTCATAGCAACACAACTTACAATAGGTAAGATTCTGAAACAGCCTAAGTGCCCATCAGCAAATGAGTGAATAAAAAATGGTGGTACATCTACACAATGAAATACTATGCTGCTGTAAAAAAAAAGAAGAAACTCTTACCATTTGCAACAGCATAGATGGAACTAGAGAGCATTATGCTAAGCAAAATAAGCCAGTCGGAAAAGATAAATAGTACATGGTCTCACTCATATGTAGAATATAATGAACAACATAAACTGATGAACTAAAATAGATGCAGAGACATAGAAGCATTAAACAGACCATTCAATGTGATATTATTCAAGTTTTTCCTCTTAATATTTCAGCTGTTTCTTTATGGTCTCTTTTGTAATTTCTTTCCCTACCACTCAAAAAATATGCATGTACATATCTCCGAGGCGATTTTATACCATCATGTACTAGCATACAATTTTTTGTGTGAGTGCCATATCTCCCTGACTTGACTGCTAGCCACTCAAAGGTTACAGATAATATTTTACATTTCTTTAGAACATTCAGCATGACAATTTCCTCAGAGCAGCCCAAGAAACATTGTGCTTGGATTGACTGCAAACAAATGATAGATTAAATAATATAAAAGCAATAACCAAACATATAAAAGCCAATGAGCTTCTTCAAGCCAATAAGTAAACAGAAGAGCAAATTGCTTCAGAAATAAACATCATAAATACCAGAAATTCTGAGCTTTTATAAATGTATTTCTGGTAATGACTGAAATGGTTAGAGGATAAAGGGTATCACAATAAGAAGCAAGGGAATAAATTCATTTCTAGCACTTTCTTCTTTAAAAAAATTTATATTATAATAGTCTTATGCACAGAAAAAAAACATATATATGTATATAGTAATACAGTTAGAACTTCCAAAATAATTCATTTCATCCCATGCATTTAAAAGTAATTTTACACTTTATTTTATTTCATATTATTTCATCTGGACCAAAATAGCAATGAGTCAAATCTTACTGACACATATTCTACTACCCAGTCTTGAGTTGTAAATAGATCTAGTAACCTATTCCTTTTGTCTTCATTATATTCCATACCAAAGCTTGTGGAAGAAGACCCTAAATTTAACCTCTCATTCTCCAAGCCTAATTTATTTTTTTAATTTAAATTCTTTTTTGTTTAAAGTATAACGTAAGTATCCTTTTTCCCCCATTGATCTCTCCCCAGCCAACTCATCTCCAGCACATGCCCTCACCACCACCACCTATACTATCTGTGTCCATTGGTTATGCTCATATGCAAGCAAACAAGTCCTTTGGTTAATCTCTTACACCCTCACCCCCACCACTTCCCTCATAGGTTGGACAGTCATTTCGATGCTTCTATGACTCTGGACCTATTTTTGTTCATCAGTTTATGTTGTTCATTATTTTCCACAAGTGAGTGTGATCATGTGACGTTTATCTTTCTCTAACTCAAGCCTAATTTATTTCCAGCTCAGTTCCAAACACAAGGGCCTCAAAGGCCTAACCTTAAAGTATTAGGCAGTAAGAGTTCCCATCTGTGAAACTTTTTACGTGGTCATTGGAGATGCTCTTTATCTGGGAGTCTGGAGTTGCCATAAAACAAACCTTTATTAGTAAATACTGTCAAGACTTTAAACCTAAAATGCATCCTGGTACTTCGGTGTATTCCTGGAGGAGAAGTCTCCATCTACACAACACTAGCTTTGTCTACTCAAATGTGTTTCTTTTTTTTTTTTTATTGTGTTACATGTATACATATCTTCCCATTACCCTGCTCCCTCCCAGGCATACCCCAACCCCCCAGTGTCTATGTTAACTGGTTATGCTTATATGCATACATACAAGTCCTATAATTGATCTCTTATCTACCTTACCTCTCCTTAATCTTCCTGCTATAATATCACAATCTGTTTGATGCTTTACTGCCTCTGTATCTATCCTTTTGTTCATCAGTTTACAATGTTCTTTATTATCCACAAGTGAGGGAGAGCATGTGGTGCTTCTCCTTCATTGACTGGCTTATTTCACTTAGCATAAGGCTCTTCAGTTCCATCCAGGTTGCTGCAAATGGTAAGAGTTCTTTCTTTTTAATGGCAGCATAGAATTCTATTGTGTAGAGCTGTACCACAGTTTTCTGATCCACTCATCTGCTGACGGGCACCTAGGCTGTTTCCAAATTGTAGCTATTGTAAATTGTGCTGCTATGAACATAGGGGTGCATAAATCCTTTCTGATTGGTGTTTGTAATTTCTTGGGATAAATTCCTAAGAGTGGGATTGCTGGGTCAAATGGGAGATCCATTTTTAGTTTTTTAAGAAAACTCCATACTGTTCTCCACAGTGGCTGCACCAGTCTGCATTTCCACCAACAGTGAACAAGGGTTCCTTTTTTTCTGCATCCTTGCCAACACTTGTCGTTTGTTGATTTGTTGATGATTGCCATTCTGACAGGTGTAAGATGGTATCGCATTGTCATTTTGATTTGCATCTCTCGGATAATTAGTGATTTTGAACATCTTTTCAGGTGTCTCTTGGCCTTCCTTCTGTCATCTTTCGAAAAGGTTCTATTTAGGTCCGTTGCCCATTTTTTTTATTGGATCGTTTATCTTCCTTTTATTAAGTTGTATAAGTTGGCTGTAGATGTTGGAGATTAAACCTTTATCAGTGATAACATTTGCAAATATGTTCTCCCATACAGTGATCTTTCTTGTTGTTTTGTTGATGGTTTCTTTTTCTGTGCAAAAGCTTTTTATTTTGATGTAGTCCCATTTGTTTATTTTTTCTTTAGCTTCCATTGCCTTTGGAGCAGTATCAGTGAAGAAGTTCTTTCGGCATATATCTGAGATGGTGCTGCCTGTGGATTCCTCTAGTATTTTTATGGTTTCCCTTCTAATGTTTAAGTCCTGTATCCATTTTGAGTTTATTTTTATATTTGGTGTAAGTTGGTGGTCCAGTTTCATTTTTTTGCATGTATCAGTCCAATTTTCCCAACACCGTTTGTTGAAGAGGCTATCTTGACTCCATTGTATGTTCATGCCTCCTTTGTCAAATATTAGTTGAGCATAGTGGTTTGGGTGGATATCTGGATTCTCTATTCTATTCCATTGGTCTACATGTCTGTTCTTATGCCAGTACCAGGCTGTTTTGAGAACAGTTGTTTTGTAATATAGCTTGAAATCTGTTATTGAGATCCCACCTACTTTTTTCTTCTTTCTCAGAATTACTGTGGCTATTCGTGGTCTTTTTTTGTCCCAGATCAATTTATGGAGAATTCTTTCTAGGTCTGTGAAGTATGTCATTGGTATTTTAATGGGTAGTGCGTTGAATCTGTAGGTTGCTTTGGGTAGTATGGACATTTTAATGATGTTGATTCTCCCAATCCATGAGCATGGTATGCTCTTCCATCTGTTAACATCTTCCTCTATCTCTTTTTTCAGTGTCCTGTAGTTTTCTACATATAGGTCTTTTACCTCTTTAGTTAGGTTTATTCCTAGGTATCTTAATTTTTTTGGTGCGATGGTAAATGGGATTGCTTTTTCAGTCTCTCTTTCTGTAATTTCACTATTAGTGTACAGAAATGCCACAGATTTCTTGGCATTAACTTTGTATCCTGCTACATTGCCGAATTAATTTATTAAGTCAATTAGTTTTGGGATGCAGTCCTTCGGGTTTTTTATATACAGTATCATGTCATCAGCAAATATGGACTGCTTTACTTCTTCTTTTCCAATTTGGATGCCTTTTATTTCTTCTTCTTGTCTAATTGCAATGGCTAATACTTCCAGTACTGTGTCGAACAGGAGAGGTGAGACTAAAAACAGGAGAGGTGTTCCTGTTCTTAGGGGAAATAGTTTTAGTTTTTGCCCATTGAGTATTATGTTAGCTGCGGGTTTATCATATATGGCTTTTATGATGTTGAGGTATGATCCTTCTATACCCATTTTGCTGAGAGTTTTTATCAAGAAAGGGTGTTGGATTTTGTCAAATGCTTTTTCTGCATCAATTGATATGACTATGTGATTTTTATCTCTCAATTTGTTTATGTGATGCATCACGTTTATTGATTTGCAGATATTATACCATCCTTGCATTCCTGGGATGAATCCTACTTGGTCATGGTGTATGATCTTTCTGATGTACTGCTGGATCTGATTTGCTAAAATTTTGTTGAGAATTTTGGCATTGATGTTCATGAGAGATATTGGCCTATAATTCTCTTTCATTGTGTTGACTTTATCTGGTTTTGGTATTAGGGTGATGCTGGCTTCATAGAAGGTGTTTAGAAGTGTTCCTTCTTCTTGAATGTTTTTGAATAGTCTGAGCAGGATAGGTTTTAATTCTTCCTTGAATGTTTGGTAAAACTCTCCTGTGTAGCCATCTGGACCAGAGCTTTTATTTGCTGGAAGCTTTTGGAAGACTGCTTCAATTTCTTCCATAGTTATTGGACTATTGAGATATTTAGATTCTTCCTGATTGAGTTTTGGAAGGTTATATTTTTCTAGGAATATGTCCATTTCTTGCAGGTTGTCCAATTTGTTAGAATAGAGTTGTTCATAGTATATTTTAACAATCCTTTGTATTTCCGCAGGGTCTGTTGTTATTTCTCCTCTTTCATTTCGATGTTGTTTATTTCGATCTTCTCTCTTTGCTTCTTCGTGAGCCTGGCTAAGGGTCCATCAATATTGTTTATCCTTTTGAAGAACTAGCTCTTGGTTTTGTTGATCTTTTGAATTGTTTCTTTGTCTCCATGTTGTTTATCTCCGCTCTGATCTTTACTATGTCCTTCCTTCTGAGTACACTGGGCTTTTCTTGTTGCTCTCTTTCTAGCTCTTTGAGTTGTAAGGTTAGGTAATTTATTACCATTGCTTCCTGTTTTTTGGCAGTAGGCTTGTAGGGCTATGAACTTCCCTCTCAAGACTGCTTTCACTGTGTCCCATAAATTTTGTATTGTTGTGTTGTCATTGTCATTTGTTGCCATGATGTTTTTTATTTCTTCCTTGATCTCTTTGGTTACCCAATCGTTATTTAATAGTATGCTGTTTAGTCTCCATGTGTTTGATTTCTTTCTATTGTTTTTATTATAGTTGATTTCCAGTTTTATGCTACTGTGGTCTGAGAAAATGCTTGATATGATTTCTATCTTCTTGAATTTGAAGAGACTATTCTTATGACCCAACATATGATCTATCTTTGAGAATGACCCATGTGCACTAAAGAAGAATGTATATTCTGTGGCTTTGGGGTGAAATGTTCTGAAGATGTCAATTAATTCCATCTCGTCTAGTGAGTCATTTAGGATTGATGTTTCTTTGCTGATTTTTTGTTTAGAGGATTTGTCCAGTGGTGACAGTGGAGTATTAAAGTCTCCTACTATGATTGTATTACTGTCAATCTCTCCCTTAATATCCTCCAAGAGTTTTTTTATGTATTTAGGTGCTCCTATATTGGGTGCGTATATGTTTACCAGAGTTATTTGTTCTTGTTGGATTGTTCCATTTAGTATTATGAAGTGTCCTTCTTAATCTCTTGTTATATCCTTCACTTTGAGATATAATTTGTCAGATATAAGTATTGCAACCCCAGCTTTTTTTTCATTTCCATTTGCCTGAAATACCGTCTTCCATCCCTTCACTCTCAATCTGTGCGCATCTCTTTTCCTGAGATGGGTTTCTTGCAGACAGATATATGGATCATGTTTTTTTATCCAATCGGTTACCCTATGTCTTTTGATTGGAGCATTTAACCCGTTTACATTTAAAGTTATTATTGATAAGTACTTATCTGTTGCCATTTTTAGTCCTTACCCCCGAGTTCCTTCTTCGCTTCCCATTTCTTTTTATTACAGCAGAGCCTTTAACATTTCTTGCATTGCTGGCTTGGTGGTAATATATTCCCTTAGTCCTTTTTTGTCTGTGAAGCTTCTGATTTCACCTTCAATTTTGATTGAGAGTCTTGCAGGGTACAGTATTCTTGGATTCAGACCCTTCCTTTGCATGACTTTGTATATTTCATTCCATTCCCTTCTGGCCTGATGAGTTTCTGTTGAGAAGTCAGTAGCTAGTCTTATGGGGGTTCCTTTGTAGGTAACTTTCTGTTTCTCTCTCGCTGCTTTTAAGATTTTTATTTTGTCGTTGGTGTTTGCCAATTTAATTATAATGTGCCTTGGTGTCGGTTTGTTGGGGTTAATTTTGCTTGGGACTCTGTGAGCTTCTTGGATTTGTGTAGGTTTTTTCTTTCCTATATTGGGGAAATTTTCTGTCATTATTTCTTCAAACAAGTTCTCTAATCCTTGTTCAGTTTCCACTCTTTCTGGAACCCCAATTATGTGGATGTTGTTTTGTTTCATGTTATCCCAAAGTTCCCTTAGGCTCTCCTCTTGCTTTTTAACTTTTTTTTCTAGAAGCTGCTGTACTTGGGTATTTTTTCCTACTGTGTCTTTTAGCTCACTGATGTGGTCCTCTCCTTCTTCTAGTCTACTTTTGATGCTTTCTATTGAGTTCTTTATAGCAGTGATGTCATTTTTCATTTCTTCTTGATTATTCTGCACCTCCTCTAGGTTCTTCTGCATTTCTTCTTGCTTCTTCTTCATCTCCTCTTGGGTCTTCTTCATTTCCTCTTGGCTCTTACTCACATTGTCGATTTTGTCTTCCAGTCTTTTCATCCACCTTATGATCATTTCTCTGAACTCTTTCTCTGGCAGGCTTATTTCTGCTTCTATTTCATTTACTTCCTTTTCTGGTGAAACCTGCTTTCTGTCTTATGTGGGCTGTTTCTTTTTCTGCCCATGGTCTTTCTTCTCCGGGTATCTGGTTATGTAGTTCTCTCTACTACGTTGATTGAAAGCACAAACTACAACATGACCAGGTACAGTACACAGGCACTGAGTAGAAATGTATTTAGGATGTTAATAATCACAAATTAGGTGACCACCAATGAAAGACAAATTAGGGGTAAGTAGAGAAAGAAGAAGAGGAAAATGAGGAAAAAAGAAAAGAAAGAAATACCAAGGTCAAATTGGGAGAGGGAGAAAAAATAAATAAATAAATGAACAAAAAAAATAAAATAAAATAAGAAAATAAAAAAGAGAAAGAGAAGAAAAGAGGAAGAGAAAAAAGTCAGAGTGAAAAGAAAGAGGATAAGAGAGAAAAGGAGAACAAAATATAGTTGTCAGGAGAAAACGCCAATAGAACAGTCACTAATCCTAACAAATGTCGGCAACCAGTACCTGGAGATTAATACAAACTACAAATAACAACTGGTATGGAGGGAGGTGAGGGAAAAGCGAGGTAAAAAATAAATCAAATCAAAGCAAACAAAAAACAACATAAAACAAGTAGAATAAGCTAAAACAATCTCACCAAAAAAGTACAAAAAAATTGATATAATCACCATTCAGGCAAAGCACAACAAAAGGTCATAGAGAAAAACAACTTTTTAGTTAGTGAAATCAAGAAGAGAGAGGTTTGTATGGGCATGGAGTAGGGGATTTGAAATTAGTTATATAAGTACGGTGAAATTTTAACCAGGTAAAGAGAAAGAATAGGGAGAATCTAAAGTTGGAAAAGAGAAAGAGAAAACAAGACAACAAAATGGGGAAAGTTAGGGGGAAAGTGTTGGCATAAATGTAGAGTTGAGATAGAGTAAAATTATGCTAAAGGAAAGATGAAAATAGAATGTAGAACTCTAATCCCGAAGTAAAATAAAGGGAAAACAAAATGACACTTGTTTTTTTCCAAAATGGTAAAATAGTATTAGTACTAATACTAGTTGAAAACAAAAATGTAATAATTAAAAAGGTAAAATCAATTGAGGAGGAAAGAAAAAAATTGTTTTTTAATTAAAATATGCAAAAATGAAAAAATATAAAATAAAGTAAAAAATTTAAAGGAAAGAAAAAAAAAATAGAATGGTCATTCACTTCCACTATTGTTCTGCTTGGCACTTCTGTTTCCCAGGCAGGAGGGTATTGCAGTTCCCTGTGTTCCACTGCTGGTTGTATTTTAATCTCTTTATTCTTTTGTGCTTATGTGAGAGTCAATTTGTGCGTCATCCACTGGGTGGCAGTGTTTCAGAATTGACCTCTGAGACTAAGCACAGGATCTCTCTAGGCTGTGCTCAGATCCTGCTACTCTGTGGCTCTCAAACCCAGTTTGTGGGGATTTTGCAGCGGGGACACTGTAATAACTCCCAGGCTGTCCCTCTGTCTCAGATCAAAAAGAGTCGTTTTCCAGAGCTCCCCTCTGTCAACAGCTCTGAGAGTTTGCCTGCACACTTAGGGATCACGCCTTGCCCCACAACCGCGGACCTCTCCAGAGGCAGCTTTCCTGCAGCCCGGTTCCCACAGTGTGCACATCTCTGTTCTGTGGGACAGGAGACCTCACCTTATCCCAGGCGAAATCTGACCTTTCCATGTGCCCTGTGGAGCTCCTCTGAGTCTGTGTCTGCACAGATTGGAGAGCGGTGTTCTGGGTCCCCGGGTCCCCGGCTGTTTGGTGGGTGCTTCGGCCTCAGGTTTCAGACCACCGCAGACATCCACCTCCCTCTGCAAGATGGCGCAGTCTCCGCGATCGCACTGGTGACTCTGGCAGACAAAATCCCCATGGCAGTGGGGCTGCCTGGCCAGGAGAGCCCCGTCCAGCAGTCCCCCACCTTCTCCTGGAGGATAACTGACTCTTAACTTGCCAACAATCACTCTCAGTGCGACTCTCAGCTGCTCTCTCTCCCTCTGCCCAGCGACAAAGCTCCAGACACATCTGCTTACTCCGCCGCCATTTTTCTCCCCCCAAATGTGTTTCTAGCTGGCCACTATCAGAGATGAAAAATACAGTATCCTAGTAGGAACATTTGCCCCAATTATGTTGTCAAACCTCTGCCCCTGCTTAGCCAGAATGGAAGTAATTTAGTTTAAATATTGTTAATTCTTTATATTTACAAAATATGAGCCCCTTACTCTCAATAAACCTCCATTTTTTATATTTATAAAAATAAGAGATAGAATATGTAATCTGAGAATCTTCAAGCTATTTAAAATTATAATTCTAGAAGTTATAACATTAAATTCATTATCTTTATTTTAGTGGTGATGATTTTTTGTTATTTCTTTCTTGTTTACTGCATTATTCTCTTACATGCTATACTTCTCATCATGCTGTTTAACCTTGTTTAACATCATGACTTCCTTGCTGTTGTGTGTTTTCTTTGGGCCTGGGCTTCAGCCAAGGCATTATTGGTATTCTCAAAATTCTACCAGCCTTTTGAGAGGAGGTCATTTGGAAATTGGGCATTGTAGATGGTGACTTCCTAAAGTACCTTCATTAATATCCAGAGCCCAGGGTGAACTGAAGAAATGTGAATGTGATGATTTGATGTGGATGACTAGGTTACATCCAGGACTACCTAGACATCACAAAAAAAAATCTATAATTATCCATTAATTCCCAGCCCTTTTCACATTGATCAATGTAGTCTCTAGCTGGTGTGTCTTAGATATCAGGTACCCAACATAAATAACTCCCCAAGTTTGTTTGCCCTCACACACAAGTCTGGTCAGCTCCCTCCTGTAAACTGTACTTAACCATATGTAAAGCATCTTGGGACCTAAAAAAAAAAAATAGCCATTTCCAAGTGGTATCAGTAACCACATTATTCTCAAGAATTACAGGCAGAAAAGTACCACTTCCTGTCTTTCTGGCTGACTCATCATTGACAGTGAATGGGAAAGATTGTTAAATACCTTGAAAGTTCTGATCTCTGGTTTTAAAAATTGAAAGACAGTAATAACTCAGCACACTCAAAGGATAGTGAAGGATTGAGCCAATAATCCAACCCCACTGTTTCAAATCCTACAATAATATACCCTATAATAAATCTGTATTAAACAATTTTTTTAAAAGGCTTAGTACTGCACCAATCTTAATAAGTACTGGGAATTTTACTGCTCTTAACACTTGTCTAATTCCTTGTCCATCTCTGTCCTTCCCCATCTCCCCATTCTCCCCATCCAGCTATGACAGCCATATCAGAGAACTTCACTTTGTCCCCTATCCTTTTCTGCAGACACAAAGGACATGAGTGAATTTGAGACTGAAGGCTTCTTTGCTTTGCATCACCGTCGAGGAGCCATCAAACAGGCCAAAGTCCATCATGTCAAGTGCCATGAATTCACCGCCACCTTTTTCCCACAACCCACGTTTTGCTCTGTCTGCCATGAGTTTGTCTGGTATGGTGGCTTGACCTTTCACTCTTAGCTTTAGGTTATGCATTTTGTCACATCCTCTTAACCCTCCAGGCCCCACATACCTCTCCTTAGGGGAGCGTGCCAAAATAAATTCTACATGAGAGTTTTCAGTGACCTCACCTAGATTGAGAAGGTTTAAAGGGTGTGATTCTAGAAAATATTTCATAATCTGGCTCCCCCTATAGAGCCGGAAAGCCAGAACCCTCAGGAAAAGGTTCTAAGGACTTCAGTTTCTGATTAAATGGGAGGCTCCTGGGGTAAGAAGAAAGGGACAGGGGGTATAGATATCCTCATTGAAAGCACAGCTGAAACTCTCACCACTTTACACCACCTTGATAGCCCAACTGTGCTAGCACTAATATCTACAACAGGCAACAACTTTCTCATTAGAGCTAATGTGTTTAGATGTTTACAGTGCCCTTTGGTGTTTTAATGGCCCTGAACAGAGATTGGCTCAAGCCTCAGTAGTCACATAGTAAAGGCTATGATAGAGATTTAAAATGATTCCTATCTCTGGGCTCAGGCTACTCGCTTCCTAATGTGGTGTTCTTCTCTTTGGACAACTGCAGAATCCTTTCATGCACAACCCCAACTTAACCAGGGTATCCAAGGTCAAGTAGACTTTCCATCAACCTGTTTTTCTCTAATGACCTGAATCTCCTTCCTTTCCCAAGTGAATGATACTCAGGAATGATACCCAGAAAGAGGAAATGAAATTTTCAGATGTCTTTGCTGATCTATATTGAGCTTAGTGAGACATGGAAATTTGCTACTAGGAGCCTGTGGTGCATTTTCAGCCAGGCAATTTAACCTCTACATGTTGGCTTGGAAAATATACAAATGAGAGGGCAATCAATAGTTCCTCACATATTTTATCATCAGACTTTCAGCAAAGCAGTATAAAATAAAATAAGAAAAAAACACATCCTGATGCTCTTAGCAAATGATAGACCAGTGCTGCTGATGAGAAAATGCTCTGTGATCCTAGGAAGAAATGAGATCTCATTACCTTTCAGATGTTTGAGGTGCTGCTGTTGGTTTGAACACCCATATAAGTCATACCTGTGCTTTATTACAGGGGTCTGAACAAACAGGGCTACCAGTGTCGACGTAAGTAAGAAGGATTTCTGTTGCATTACCATCATTATTTTGTACTTGTTCCTTAACTTCTAAAAATGTTAAGCTGCAATCATTTCTTTTCAGAATGTAATGCAGCAATTCACAAGAAGTGTATCGATAAAGTTATAGCCAAGTGCACAGGATCAGCTGTCAATAGCCGAGAAACCATGGTATGTAGTTAGATTCTACTCTTTGTCTGAAATATGATGACTTTACCCTAACATGAAACTTTACAGACCACTAATTCTTTTTAATAATGCCTGAACTTGAATCCTTAAGCTTATTGGTGATCTCCCTAAAATGCTTTCTTTTTCAATAATTGTTACTGAGATCCAAGACTAGGGTATGAATTTTAAAAAGCACAATAAGAATTTTAGTGACTCTGCCTTTTCCAGAAAAACATAACAGAAAGTGGCCAGAAAGCATAGTTTTGACCAATTATAGTATATGAGAACAAATACTGTGGTATCTACAACTAGAAGTGATAGTTAAAGAGCAGAGGCAAATGACAATAAGTACAGATATAAGCATTTACAAAGGTGATAATAAATATATTTGTTCTTACATTAAGAGGCAAATATTTCTTTCTGAATGAACTTTGAGGTATATAGTTTGAGGATAAGTTAGATTTTACTCCATAGGGAAGGGAAGCTGAGCTAGGAAGTCAAGCAGCCTACCTTCTCCTACCCTTTCCTTTTTTGTTTGACAAATATTTATTGGGTGTCTAATACATGGAAGGTACTCTGCTCTGTACAGTGTACAGCAGAGCACAAAACAGATGTGGTCCTGCCTTTATGAACTTAACCATAAATCTGGATAAAGAGATCATTAACAAATGACTATTTGTAGTTTCCGTTTATATTAAATACTATGAAAACAGCCAACAAGGTGCAATGATGGAAAATAACTAAGTGGTCCCTGAAGGCCAGGAACTCTCTTAAGGGAGGGGGCACTTAAGCTGAGAGCTGAGGGTGAACCTCCTGGTTCACAGGTCAGTGCTCAACTACTGAGCCATGCTGGCTAAATGGTTGGGTGTTTGGGGGGCATTTTTTGTTGTTCTTTTGTGTGTGGGGGTTTATTTTTTGGGAGTTTTTTGTTTGTTTTTTGCTGTGTATGTTTTTGGTTTTGGAGGTTTTTTTTGTATTTTTGTTTTGTTTTGTTTTTTGTTTTTTGCAATGGAAAGTTCATTGCAATGACTTCTCTAAGGGAAAAAGTAGATTGAGATGTGAAAGTAAAAACCTGTGAAGATGGGGTTCTACCAGGGTAGAAGGTTGGTAATAGTAGAAATGGAGCAAAATAAGCATATTTTAGGTGATTTCAATATTACAAATGACTCTAATGCTAATGTACAAGATGTGGAGAATGAAAGAGATTGGTAATAACTGAGTTTCTATCTTGAGCAGTGGGATGGATAGCAGAATCATAAGACAAAGTAGAGATCTAAAGGGAAAAATTAATATTTCCATTTTTAGACAATGTCAGTCTGAGATGCCTAAGGATACCCATTGAAGTTATCAAATAGACAATTTTATGAGCTTAGAATTCATATAAGCCAATGAGATAAATTTATACATTTAGTAGTGACTATCATTGGGGTAGAATTTGAAGCTGTCAAAGAGATGACCTAGTGAGAAAGGATAGGAGGAAGGGAGCATAGGCTCAATATTGACCCCAAAAGAATCCAAAATTAGATGTAGGTAAAATGGAGAGCTTGGGATAGAGATGAGAACAAAGGTTCAGAGAGGGCTCTTTGTATATTAAGAGTGCATGAAAGAGTTGGTTGTGTTCAGTGCAGTTGAGATGTTGAGAAAAATGAGGGCTACATGGAGATCTTTTGAGCCCTTGATCAGAGAAATTCAGAGGATTTATAGAGGCCAGCACTGGAAGATGATAACATGGAAACAACCTATGCATTAATGTTATTATGAAGATTAAGTGTAAAAGAGATCATTGAAGTAGAACAGTAGCTAGGAGGTGAGACACAAGAGGTGGAAATACTCTCATATCTAGGAGGTGATGACACATGGGTGAAGTTGGAAGAGAAGGATGACCAAAGCAGTCAGTCTTGGCAAAAGGGGAAGAGGTCCAAAACACATAAGGAGACGGGTCTCTGGTGGACAAATGATCATTTCATGAATTGTAGGAAAGGAGAAATTGGTTGCAGATACAGTTAGGTTTTCAGATTTGAGGGAAAGCAGTTCTGTTAGATAACTTATATCTTCAAAGAAGTCTGAGGATTGAGAGAAGGAAGGCAATGACTGGCTTTGAGGAAAAAATATCTGCGAAATGATTATTTTAGAGATGGGAAAACAATGGAATAGAGAAAAGCAGTAGGATTGCCAAACATAGTTGAAAGACCCTTTGTATTTGAGGGTGTCAACCTGCCCAAATATGTGATTTTCTCCAACAAAGTGGCAGGAACAGAGAAGGCAAATTGATTTAGTTTTTCCAGAGTAGAATTACTTTTAAAATTTAGAGGGGGGATAATCTCATATTAAAGTGACTCTGCTAAGGCTCAAAGAGATTAAAGTAGTTTACCTATAGTCAATCACCTTTAAGGGACAAAGCTGGGGCTAAAATTCAGATCTCAATCTCCCAGACCTAGAACAATGTTTTTGTCTGTTTAAATCAAATTGCCATCTCCCAACCCACCCTCCTGCTCCCGTTACTTGCTACCTCACTTTTCCTAGAAAATCTCGGATTTGTAAGCATGGCTGTTCACGTCAAAGGCTAATGTCCAATAGAAATAGAATGAGAGCCACAATATAATTTTAATAAATTTTCAAGTAGTCACATTAAATGAAGTAAAAAATCAATAGGTGAGATTACTCCTAACATTATATTTTTATTTAACCCAATCAGCCTAAATATTATCATTTCAATGTATAATCAGTATAAAAATTAATGAGATATTTCACATTTTACTCTTATAGCACATCTTTTCACCACCTTGCAAATATTTAGTTGGCCCTTGTGGCTAAGTGACTACCATACTGCAAAATATAAATTTACAGTGTTTCCTAGACGAACCTTGAACCATTTGGGCGAATTAAAGTAGAAGCTTCTAGCCTGGACCTTGACACTAATTGTTCATATTTACATGGAAATGCTTATACAAAGTCAGTTTTGAAAGTTATTTTTTCTTGATTGAAAATGAATACAGTAAATGGTGGGGAAATTTTAAACAATTCTAAACAGCCGTTAGAAAGACCGAGTGCTGACCAGTAGCCAAAACAGGAACATTATCTACATCACTTTAATAAATAAGGCTTCATTGCTGTGCATGTTTCCAAATGAATTGTTTAATTAAAAACTGAGGCAGAGATTATAAGTCTTAAGTACATAAAATTTTTCATACTGTACAAGAATATTGGTGTTCTTGCCAGAATTCAAACTGCCTGGTTTTCTTTTTTGTTGTTGTTGTTCATGGATGTTTGATTAAAGGAGAGGATTAAAACTGGAAAACTGAAGGAAAAAAAAAACCTGCCATATCTTTACCACCAGCATCCCTTTCTCAATGCCCCTCTCCTCATTCCCTAAATCACGTTTGTTTTGAAAGAGAGAAGAGTAATAGGGAAAGAGGACAGGCTCTCATTCTGATGGCCAGGCTATAGCTATCCAAGCTCACTTGGCTGTGTGAGTTAGACAAGTGTCTTGCCCTCTGTGCTTCGTCACCTCATCTCTCAAATGAGAATACTAATAGAGGCTACTTCAAATGGGATATTTTGAGGATGATATGAAATATCACCTGTAAAAGATAATACACATGTGATATGTGTCCACAGCACTTAGCAGAACCATCAGCTACCTCTAGCCTCCTTTGTTTATGTATAATAGGTGAGAAGTGCTTCACACTTCAGGCCCTCATACTAATAAGCCCATGGCAGTGCTGCCATCTTCCAAAGGTTAAAGCACTGCTTCTGGGTTGAAAGAGAAAAGGAAATATTTATATTAAAATAGGAAAGGAAGTGCAAGGTTTATTTAGCTCCTATCTAAATAAATAACCTTAGTTCCCTCTTCCTGAAATGTTAGCCCGACCGTGGAATGCCTCAGACTGCAGCTGTCTGCAGGTTACTTGATATGGCTATGCCGCATGCTTGACCCTCACCCGAAAGAGCTAATGGCTGGCTGAGTTCTTTGAACATGACTATAAAACTTGACAAGTAAAAATTGTGGTTTAAAATATACATTGTTCCAATGTTTTTATTATTCCGCTGGTTATGCTAAAGTATCTGCTAAGATATATAAAGCTGGGAACCCAGGAACACCTACTGTCATGTGGTCTCCTCTTCTTTCAGTTCCACAAAGAGAGGTTCAAAATTGACATGCCGCATAGATTTAAAGTTTACAATTACAAAAGCCCGACGTTCTGTGAGCACTGCGGGACCCTGTTATGGGGCCTGGCCAGGCAAGGGCTGAAGTGTGACGGTGAGTCTTGTGGGAAATGCGTGTGGGCCTAGACAGAACACCTCCAGGAGGTGGATTCGCAGCTTCAATGAAGAATGAGAGGGAGGGCGGAGGGATGGGGCCGCTGACCTCTCCAAACAGCCAGGAGAAGCCTGTGATCATGAATAAGAAAGGCTGGAAACTAAGCCATTGCTGATCTTTCTTATTCTGCCCACACACCTCCTAATGCTTGAACCCAGATAAGTACAGAATCACTCAGGTTAAATGCCAAGGCTCCTGGCCCATTGCCTTCTATATGCCTTGTCCTGGGAAGAAATGAAGAAGACAGCATTTCTCCTCTTACCACATTTCTCTCCCTAACCCGCTGTCTCTCTGGGCCTGGCCCCTGACTCTGGAAGCTTCTGCAGTGCCCCTACATCCCTCCTTTGTATCAGCCAGTGACATTCTCCCTGTGGCCCTATCAAGGAGCAAGCCCAGCACGTCTGCTTGGCTGATGGAAGGTCCTGCACAGAAGAATTCCCTGACTTAAGCTGGATGGAGAGTCTATCACTCAAAATGCCCAGGGAGAGGCCAAGTGCAGCTCTGACTCTGACCTTTCTCCACATGTCGCCAGTACAGCAGATCCAGAGCCTGCGGTCTCCCTGGTCAAGTTATTCAAACCAATCCTGAGAAAAAGCTAACAGGGCTTTCCTGCTCTAAAATTTCCAGTTGCCAAGGCAATAACCTTTAGAAGCTGAGATGCTGTTGCACCAAGATCAGAGGGTAGAGAGGATAACATTCCACCGAGGGTGACAAAGCACTTCTGCCTTTTGAGTGGGGGTAAAAGTGGGGATGGGGCCCAGATATTCAAAACAGAGGGCTCAGGCTGCAGCAAGGACCTTTCTGTTCTGAATTATTAAATAGAGAAGCCACTGTTCTTGGCAGCCCAACTTTATTTTATGTCATTAACCAATGTGTGTCTTATCTTTTAAGCGACAGAGGTGCTAACTTAAGGTGAAAGATCACCTTCAGCAGGGTCTCCCTTTCTCATCACAATTGTGTTCATGTGTCTGTGGAGCCTGGAGTGACATCTTAAGGGAGGCAGGAGAGGCTAGGTTCTTAAACCATTGCCAAAGGCAAGACCAGCATGTAATCAAAATTCATCTCCGTAGCCCACAAGTGCTTCGATACACTTTCTTCTCTGTGCCTGTTCAAGAGGCATGGGAGGGCCTAGCATTGTACCGAATACCTTTTCAAGCTCACAGGCAAGAAGTAATTGGATATCATGAATGATCAAAGCCCCATCCATTCTTCCTGTTCTCATGCGGATCTCACAGGTGACATTTCCTTTCTCTGGAGCTCCACAGCCCCCATCCCTACCCAGGCCAGGCAGTGTGGTTATGCTCTGAGCTTAGAACTCCCACAAGAATTCTTGGCATTATTTCACGGCTCACACACCTGCTTTGTTCTGTTCTTTTCTAATGTTCTTTCTCTTCCATTCCATTCTCTTCCCCACTCTCCCATCTCCTGCACTTCAAGCAGCCCCCTCCCTCTTTTCTCTGGCCCCCTCTCCTCTCCCATCACCTGCTTTCCCTCTCCTCCCCCATATGTGTCCTCTGTTCTTGCTACCAACACCCCAAAGTCCCTGCTCCCTCACCTCCCCATGTCCTCATCTTTGTCACCTCCCACTCTCTTCCCTACATCCCCTTTTCCCTAGTCTTTGGCTGCACACACTCTTTATCTTGATCTCTCATAAGCTACCTTCCTAAGTAGGGCCTCCCTTCATCCTGACCTGTCTGCTTTCTTGCTCCACTACACTTCCCATGAAAATAGCCATCAAAAGGAACTATTTGCACTCACAGAGATCAACTCCTCACCTACTAGGTCAGTAACAAAGACTTATGGCATTGTCATAGTGGGAATGGAGCCGTCCTTTACAACCGCACATCAGAGACAAGCTTAGATTTTAAAGAGCAAAGTAAAACTCCCCAACCCCTTGTGCTAAATTTGCGTTCCCTGCCTTGCTGTACTAAGGATGCAGAATTCAGAAGGGCATCAGGCCTTTGCAAACAGCATCTTTATTAAACTTTCCACCTTAAATGGATTTTATGACTAGATCTACCCATTTATACTGGGGCAGCTTTATACTTACATAGTAAATGCTGTTTTGTTGTGTTTGGTTATGAACTATCTGAGGAAGAAGGGGATAGTTAAAACTAAAAATGAAGGTGGGTAAAATTTCAACTAAATATTTTTTTATATATTTCATTGTAATATACAATGAAGGTGAAATAAAAGTTATATGTAATGAGCACCTATTTGATGCCAATCACAGTGCCATTTGTGGAGGGGATTTTTGCACACAAATGGTCTAACAAGAAGCGGGTAAGATTAAAACTGATTTTTAAGCTCCTCCTATCAATTCCATTTTAATAATCTCTATTGATACATTTTTATAGAATTCAGTTGAACTTGAGATCAGAGTTCTTTTAGCTGGGATTTGGAAACCTTTGTGAATTTTTTTTTTTTGCATTGTAGCAGTGATGTTTCACAAGCAGAATTTTAATTTTCTAAAACTAATTACATGATATAATAGTTGTCTTCATAAAGACACACAGTGTGCACATCCCCCAAACTAAGGAGGCTCACATGACCACAGAAAGTGTAGGCAGACCTTTATCATGCTGCTTTCAAGACTATTTATCAGAAAACTCCTGCAGAATTGTGGCTATAAGAGCTAAAAGCCTATGTAGATGGGATAGCTCAGCTATCCCAACTCTCCCATATGCTGGGAATGTGGTCTCAGCCACTTTCCTTCCTCCCATCCCCAGTCGTAAGCCCACACACAGACCATCTGCCACCATCTCCATTTCAGTTCTGCAAACTGGGCTGAACCCTCAAGGGCAGAGAAGGTCTTTGCAGCCTGTGTGGGAAAGGGGAGACTTGGGCTGTGGTCTAGGGAGAGGGTCTAGGGTTAGCATGAACAAATTTCAACTCCAGCATTGCATATTTCTACTAGTAAGAGCTAATGTCAGTTTTTTTCTCTCAGCAATGGCATAGTCTAAATACATGCTGACAGCAGACCTCTGCCCCTATCAACACAGTTCTGTCCCATCTTTAATAAGGCTTACTTCCCAGAATCACACAGGAGCACCTGGTCTATGTGTATCTATTTCAGGAAGGGGAGCTCAGTGGCATCATAAAGCACTGTCCAAATTTATTTGTATTCAGTGTCTCCTGCTGTGAAGATGGTATGGGGGTTGCCAATTGTTCCTTCACCAAGGGTGTACCCAAAAAAGGTCATGTGCAAAGGCCATGGCAGTTGGTTCTGTTGCTCTGGCTCATGGTGTCACTGTCCTCCTTTAGCATGTGGCATGAATGTGCATCACCGATGCCAGACAAAGGTGGCCAACCTATGTGGCATAAACCAGAAGCTGATGGCCGAAGCACTGGCAATGATTGAGAGCACCCAACAGGTATGTGACAAGTTCCTGCCGTTTCACTCAGCAAGGACTATTCCAGACCCTTTGCTCGTTGATCTTTAGCAACTCTTTGGGACAACATGGCGTCTATTTCTGAGCACTTGTTTCTCCCTTTCATCTTCATGCCCATATCCCCCTTTTGAGATGTTTATTTAATGTATTTGTATTATATGGATCTTTGTAAGATCTTAAATTTGTAGAATGAGCAGGGACAGAAATAAATAAATTCATTAAAATTATTGAGGATTCATTGCCAGCCTTATACCCATACACTAGGGTTGATTAATAGCCTGAGGGAAAACACTCATGTGCTAGAATCATCCTTAGAATGCCTTCAGAAGCCCTAGTCCAGGGCGACTTTTGCCTTGCCATATACTAGCATGTTTAATTTGCATATCCAAAAACAAAACCTCCTTAGGACTTGGCAATGCTGTTTTTCTACCCATTGCTCTTTGATTGGATAGCACGGGAGAAACCAATTAATTAGGACCAGAAAAGTATGAAGGAAGTGAATATGCTCTGCTGCTGCATAAAATCCAGTAGACTCTCACGGGATAGAGAATCTCAAAAAGAGTGCTTAGGGAAAGAGCTTTGATTACTTTATGCATTTAGGAATCTCAAATGGCTTTCATCCCCAAGGACAGGCTGAGCTGTCCATCAGTGATGGGTGGTCTGACTCTTTGTTTGTAATCTAGGCTCGCTGTTTAAGAGATACTGAACACATCTACAGAGAAGGTCCAGTTGAAATTGGTCCCCCAAGCTCCATAAAAGGTGAAGCAAAGCTGCCCTATGTACTGGCATCAGGGAAACGAGGTAGCTATCATGATCCCCATAGAATCAATGTCAGTAATTTATCTCCATTAACCTTAACCTGAGTCCTCTGTATATAAATTATCCATGTACCTGGTCTGATGATTCTTTTCTAATTAAATATTACAGACATAGGCAACAACTAAGATGCTCTTACTTCTTAAAAGTGAAACTAAAACATGTTCCATTAGGATACCTTTTTAAGACAGTGGAAGGTTTGGGGGAATGAGAAGGAAAATGCAGTAAGTCTGGAGAAAACAACTGTAAATTTTTCCTTAGAATTTTAGAATGTTAGTTACTTCCTATCACTGTTAAATAGTTTTATAAAAATAAATCCACCATAAAGCTCAGTGGTGGGGATACCACAAAAGACCATCTTATTCTGCACTTTCACAGACTATTCTGTGAGGTTTAAGAGAAGAAAGGGGAAGAATAGCAGTGCCCAAAGTCCTTTAACATTTTTGACATGATAGAAGTATATCCAGCTTTCTGTTTGAAGATCGATCATGCAAGCATATGACCACCTGACTCTGAACCTAAACAGTTTCAACATACATTACAAAATACTTATTTTCCCTGGATTTGGGGAGAATATGAACCTATGGGTTAAAAATAAATGTCATTATTACAACCACAAGCAAAGAAATGATAATTATGTGATGTGATAGTGGTACTACTGCTACAATAGCAATCGTATCACAATACGCAAATGTATCAAATCAACATATTGTACATCTTAACACAATGTGAGATATCAAATATTTTCAATAAAAAAATAAAAGAAAATTCTATGTGGGAGAGGAGGAAAGATTCCAATAATGTTTTTCTACACCTTCTCTGGCATGGGGTGAGAAATAAATCAACTTAAAATTTTTAAAGGAAAGTTTGGATTAGAGTGGGGAAGAGTGTCCACGCAGAGAAGTAAGCCAGGTCTTAGAGATGATCAAAATAAGTGGCATGATGACTTGAAGACTGTGACAAATGATGCAATTCAGATCTTTAACATTCTGCTATCCATTTTCTCTTCTCTCCCCTGGTAAGTCATAGAAATTGATGCCACTGTTCTTATAAGCCACAAAGCAATTGAGAATCATTTTTTTTCTTGGTTAAGATCTCTATTTGTCCATGATTTGACATTTACTAAAAGTGCTCATTTGGGTTGCATAAATGGCCTTTTGCTGATTGGAATGTTTCTCAACTTGAAAATGTTCCCAATATCTTAAATAAAGAGACCCAGTTCATGCCCCAGTGCCAGGCTCTCAGGCAGGAGGTGCCACCGGGCACAGCAAGAACCCCTTTCTGCATTGTTGCAAATGGATCCTAGAATGGGAAACTAGAAAAGAATGTGTGTTCTCCAAGTAGCTAGAATAACCCTCCATTGTTCTTTATTTCCTTTTAACCTCTGGCTGCCATTCTTAGAGCCTCAGGGAATCTCCTGGGAGTCTCCCTTGGATGAAATGGAGAAAATGAGCCACCATCCAGAACCTGAGCCAAACGTAGAAAGACCATCTCTACATATGAAGTTAAAAATCGAGGATTTTATCTTGCACAAAATGTTGGGGAAAGGAAGTTTTGGCAAGGTATGGTATCATACCACAGAATCCCACAGACCAATGACCAAAAATCTAAGAACAACACTCCTGGTTAGGAGAACTTGGGGTGGGTATGCAAAGAGTGCATTCCAGAGCATTCTATGACAGGTAGAAATATTGGAACAAATAGGGGCCTAGGGCCTCCAAAGAAATCAGCCTTTGCCTCCTTGGCTGTCTCCAAGCCATTTTGCTTTTAAGATGGACATCTCCAGCTTACAAGTTTGTCATCTCTGGACACCTCAGAAATAAGGAGGTGCCTTATTCAGTTCCTATTTCACACTGGGTTTTTGTTTGTTTGTTTGTTTGTTTGTTGTTTTTGTTGTTTGCTCAAGTGTGGTTTTACTTCTTATGTGATTTGTTTTCTCTTTCAAATGTCCTCAACCTTATCTTAGCTGGCTAAGGATACTGTAACAAAATGCCACAGACTGACCACTTCAACAATTCTCGAAGTGCTGGCAATCCCAGATCAAGGTGTTGGCAGGATTGTTTCTCCTAAGGCCTCTCTCCTTGGCTCGTAGATGCCTCGTCTCCCTGTGTCCTCTCATGATTGTTTCTCTGTGCATCTCTGTGTCCTAATTCCTTTTCTTATAAGGACAGCAATAATTTTGGATTAGGGTCCACATCAATGACCTTCTTTCAACGTAATTACCTCTGTAATGACCTCCACAGTGACACCCTGAGGTCATGGGGATTAGGACTCAATATATTGATTTTTTTGAAGGGACACAATCACAATTCAGCCGACAACACAGCTGTAGCTTGAGAGTCCTGGGAAAAGATAAGGTTGAGGACATTTGATAGAGAAAACGAACCACATAAGAAGTAAAACCACACTTGAGCAAACAACAAAAACAACAAACAAACAAACAAACACCCAGTGTAAAATAGGAACTGGATGAGGCATCTCCTTATTTCTGAGGTGTCCAGGGATGACAAACTCATAAGCTGGAGATGTCCATCTTAAAAGCAAAATGCCTCCTATAAACTCCTCCTGCGACACAATGGAGTTACGGCCTATCTCAGCCAGTCACAGGGGGACAAGGAGAGGAAGGAGACATAATTTTTAAAATTACGGTCTATTATCAGTGATGTGAAAATATTTGTGAACCAGTGATTGTAAAGAGGGATAACACGGAATATAGAATTTTGGGTTCTTTGCAATATTAAGAATATCTAATGTATTAAGTTGTTTTATAGTGTTAGATTTGGCGCCCATGAACATTTCAGCCACAGACTACTATTCCATAAATTTATACATCCAAAGCCAGCATTATGCTAAGCACTGCTCACCAGACTTTGGCTGGAAAACTTGCCCAGTTTATTTAATGATAAACAAAATAAAATGCAACTGATTTATTGTCCCAGCTGAATGATGTTGTGCTTCAATTGAGGTTTGGATTTAAACAACAGTACTCCACCTTTGGCAAAATCTCCTCTGCCCTAACATCTATAGCTGATATCCATTAATTCTTTTAGTTCATTTCCACAATCACATGAACCACAGCAGGCCCATTTGATGTTAATCTGAGTGTAATAGGCAATTTTACAGCCAGTCCTCACTGTAATTTGGCATCAATTAATGTGTAATCATAACCTGTTACCTTTCCAGCTTCTTGCTTTATGGCTGGCTTTGGACTGTTTTATTGAAAGAAGCAATTACTAAGAAAGTAATTTTAATTGTTAATGAAATGTTTATCTTTCCTTATTCTTGTGTGAATTGCTTCACTTGAACATGGTTAATAAAAAAGTCTTTAGGTTGAACCTACAAGCCTTAGGTAATATCCCAAGGGACAGATGAGAGTTTCAGGTATTGTCTGCTCTGTGCCCTGCCCAATCAGCACCGGGGGTCCCTACATCTGTGAGGACTGCACTGTGGGGCCCTTGGAGAGGAGAATGAAGCACCAAAGCAACACTGTGAATACTCCAAAACTCATTCTTCTTTCTTTGTGCTCGCTATAGGTAGAATGGTTCCTCATCAAAATGGTAGTCTCTATATCCTTGTTCTGTATCTACTTTTAGGTCCAGAAGAACAAACTACATGTTTTCTAGGGTTTTACACATTACTCATTTATCTGACTTGTCATCTAAGCTCTTTCCCCTCTATCAAGCCAGCTATCTCATAGTTATGTTCTGCACTATATTATTTTAAACATAGACAAAATGCATTTTTCCTACTGGTTTAGCATCATTGACTTCAACACTCCCTAAAAGTCATTATAAGAAACAAATGACAAGTATTCTTAGTATCTGTCATTTGAACAGGATTTTATAGTTCACCCATGTGGTGTCTCATGTGATTTTCACAGTGGTCCTAAAGTTAGAGAATATGATGACAGTTCTCTCTTTTACACATTAGGAAACTAAAGCCCAGAGAGGTTAACTGGTTTGCCCACATCCCCACAGCTAGCAAAATGTCTGTGAAATTAGACCGGAGCTGGAATTTTCTGTATCCAAATGCCATGTCCTCGCAACTGCTAGTTGTCTGTTGCTGCATCATTTGCAAAGGCGAGAGCTGTGGAAACTCTCCATTAGGTACCATCTGGTGTCCTTTCATGTGCAATTCATGAAATTAAGTGGAAAAAGTAAACTCTGGAATTACATTTTTCACTGAGTGGCTCCATGAATTTGAGAAACTTCAGTTACTTTTTGAACCTTGTTTGTTTGTTTTTTCATTATTCTTATCTGTCTTGCAGAGTGTGTTCTCAGCTAAGAATTAAAAGATTATAAAATAAGAGAGCACATGAAAAGTACAAAGCAGAATGCCTATGTCTGTACCATCAGATAAGATGGTGTATCTTCTCTGAGTACACAAGGAGAGCTCTACTCCTCATGGATTTTCTTTTGCTGCTGCTTCCATCAATACACATTTGTCTCAGTAGTTTTTAATTATAAACTTACTCAGGTCCCTGGGCAGTCAAGGGATACTTTTTTAAATAGAATTTTTCAGGGACTGAAACTAACCCATCCAATTACACAGGAGTTTTTTCAAACCCTTTGAAAGGTAAAAAAAAAAAAGCGCATATGAAACTGTTAGGTTGATACCCTAAACCAGTGAAGTGCTCTATTGTGTCTGCATAAAGGGACTAAGGGGTTGGAGAAGGAAGCCTTCTTTCTCACTCAGCACACATCTCTCAGTCTTGTCCATTCAGGTGTGTTACTCCAAATTCTAAAATAAAGTTACCTCTTCCTTCTAGGTCTTTCTAGCAGAGTTCAAGAACACCAATCAATTTTTTGCAATCAAAGCCCTAAAGAAAGATGTGGTTTTGATGGACGACGATGTTGAGTGTACAATGGTAGAGAAGAGAGTTCTCTCCTTGGCCTGGGAGCATCCATTCCTAACGCACATGTTCTGTACGTTCCAGACCAAGGTATGGTTTCTGTGCAGACAACCGTTTGTCCACCTGTTCCTAGGAAATTTGCCTGTGCCCACACAGTGCCCTGCTGGCACCCTCATTGTGAGATGTGGTACATCTCCATTCTTTTCCTTTTCACCTGTCAGTCCACCTTCTATCCATCTAAACAAATGTCTTCCCCTCTAAATGTTTCTTAGATTTTTTTTTTTATTGTTGCTGTTGATCCTGGCCTGAGGATAGTTTTTCATTAATTTTTAGAGGGGTAAGGGAGAGAGAGAGAGACATTGATTGGTTGCCAGGGCCAGAGATGAAATATGCATCCCAGGTACCTGTCCCTGACCGAGAATCAAACCCATGACCCTTTGGTGCAAGGGCTAACACTCTATCCACTGAGAAATACCAACCAGATCTAGATTTTTTTAAATATTTTTATTGATTTTTAGAGAGAGAGGAAAGGAAAGGGATAGAGAAATAGAAACATCAATGATGAAAGAGGAACATCATTGATTGGTTGCCTCCTACATGCACCCCTATTGGGGATAGAGCCTGAAACTCGGGCATATGCCCTGACTGGGAACCAAACCAACGATCTCTTGGTTCCTGGGTGGCTGGACCAGATTTATTTTTAATGTGGTCAGTTGGGAAAGGGCTTTACTTCTGGATATGATTATCTGTTTGCTTATTTTTTAGAATTTGGTTTAACTTACATAACAATTACAATTTGTAGCAGTTTGTGACTTGTTTGACAAAGCAGTGCTTTGTGAGGGGGGAGGGATGTGACATCTGTTTGTTCATCTACATATATCTATTTGAAGAGACAAATGGTCAGAATGCACGTGCACTGCTGTCTTCCTTTATGAGGCCAACAGGAGAGTAGCCTGTACAGTGGGCTTTATCAACAAGTGAGAACTTAGCACTGAGGGCAAGGGTGAATTTTGTCAGAAGCCTCTCCTAATCTGGGAGGATTCTCGTTCTGGTCTCCTTTTCCCTTAGAAAATTTAATTGCTTTTTATTTGTTTGTTTTATACTCAAAAGTTATCCAGTATTATTTTTAGAGACATTGGAAAATGCTTATACACTCAAAGAAGAAAATGGTTTATAATCCCACCCCTTGGGCATACTCACCATTAATACTTTGAAGTTTATCCTTCTAGATGTCCTCCCCAATGGATTTTAAAAATAAAAATAGCAACCTATTGTAAATATCAACTATTCTGAAACCCATATTTTTAACACATTTCCTCGCATCTGTGGATATTCATCTACAGGCTGAGTTACCTAACTAGAACATTTCTAACTTTTTGTTCTGATGTTAATAACACCCAAATGAGCATCCTTGTAGATCAATCTTCATGCACAAGCATTATGATTTTCTCTTTTCATTTTTCTGTTCTCTTTCACTCTGCCCCCATACACAGCCTAGAATATTGAGCAGATTCAGGTGGGACCATGTGGTTAAGGTACAAAGAATGTGAAGAGTTTTCTCTCTATTTCAAGCTTTGATGATAATGTCCTACCTTACTGTAACTATGCATGCAAAGGGCCTCTAAGCTGCTGCCAGCCATAGAAAGTAATGGCTGGGAAACTGGGACTTGATCAGAAAATGTGGACAGCAACTTCCCCAGCTCCCAGTGGATACTCAGCAGATGTTTAATGAAGGAATAAATGAATAAATACACTTAGCTAAAGTAAAGAGAAACCAGACCATGAAAAAGGACTTAATAAATATACTGTGCTCAAAGCACTGTGGAGGATATGGAAATATATAATACAGTTCCTGACCTCAAGAAAATAGAGAATCTCACTCTAATAAAAGAGGCAAAAGTGTGACTAATGTTACTTTGCAGAAAGCAGATTCTAAGCACCAGAGCTGGAAACCTAGACACTGAAAATTTGAATAGGCAGGCAGAGTTGGGGGCAGCAGACATGTGGGACTACAGGGGAGGAAGCATGAAGGAATGAAGGAGCAATGAGAAGAGAAAGCGGGCTTGTTTTCTGCAGCGGGAAGGAGTTTGGCATGTCTGATACTGAGTGAGAGAGATTTTCCACTAGAAATTTCCTCCTGGAGTTCATAAATATCCATCTCCATCGATCTGGGATGATGTGGATATGTCTCTGAAAATGAGGAACTTTGCCACACTCTCCAGCACATGTTCTGGGTTTGCTGGGCACCCTGGCACTGTTTACAATCTCACTTTTCTCTTGAAACATTGTGAGGCTTGCATAAATGCTAAATACACTTCAGACCAGGCTTCTAGAGCATTATGTAATGAAGTGGAGTGTGATGCCTTTTTTTTCCCCTCTGATTTTTGTTCTGTTTTTGATATTTGTATGCATGGTTTTGTCTTTGTATCTTTGGGGAAGGCCATTATGAATCCCACTTGGTAGAACACATGTATATTCACTTCTCTGCTTATCTCTCAGGGCTACGGGCAGTGCTCACTTCTTTTCCTGCCAGGGACATGCTGTAGGTTCCATGCCGCAGTGGTGCTTCACTAGACGGGTTAGGTGAAGGGACAAGAAAAAGTGGCAGAGAATGTGCACAAATGTCAAACATGACTGGCTCACTGCTAAGATTTCAAGGCATTGAGTCTCTTTAGAACTAAGAATTGGGGGGAGGGAGGGGAGAGAGTTTGCATTACACTCTCTGAAGGGCTCTGAGTTGCTTTTAAGATGCCCTAATTTAATATTCAGATCTTGCATGTCAAACAGCATAACCAATTAAGTTTCATAGTAAAGTGTATAAAGCAACAATTGATATGAATGATGAATTGCTCTGGGAACATTTTGAAAATGACTTTTTTGCATACCAGTGAAGACATTAGATAAGATAAATGACTACTTACTTTTCCAGGGAATTGTTATTCTTTGGAAAAACTTGTGCATGCAATGAGCCCTCCTATGGATTGCCAGATTATTCAGGAGATTCTAAGGGCAGGATTTCCTTGTGATCTGTCTTTGTATGTGGGTTAAATCATTAAAGGCTTTTAAAGTTTATATCTGAGGGACATGTGACCTGTCAAAGTATGAAAATACAGTCAAGTGATTTAGGAAGCTATGGAGAGTGAAAATACCTGTGGACTGGGCTTCTGAAGAACTGAGTCCCAGGTCAACCATCTCTCAGCAGGGCTGAAGGCTCCTCCTCCCCAGCACTGGGTAGAGAGTAGGAGTCACCACGCAGAAGGCCTGTGGGTGGGAACTAGGTTGTGTGTGGAAGCACAGTGCTAGGACACAGGTGTGTGAGACAGCATCAGTTGGATCTGAATCTGAATCTGAATGAGGTTCAAAAGGAAAAAATCTTTTAAATTAATTTTCTCGGTGCCAGATCAAGATAACTTTGTACTTCCTTTAGGCTGTGACATAAATCACTGGCATCAGAGTCTAGTACAAATTACCATGGTAAGAGGTTGTCATCTTAGCAGGAGGACGAAATGACATTTTATTCTTTTCTTTATTTTGTACTAGCAATTGTTATTTTTTAGTATTTTATTTTCTGTGTCTCACGTGAAAGCTCGGATGTCTTGAATTGTATGGTCCTTCTTAGTATCAGATTCAGCATGTATACCAGCTACCTTTCACATACACACTGCATTATAAACCCATATGTTCAGTACCTATTTTCCATTATTTACATTTTTAAAAAGTAGAAATAGGGAAAGTCTACAATAAAATTTTTCTGTAAAAATAATTGTCATAAATATTTTAACTGTACTAATAAGTAAAATAAAAACTATTAGAAACAAATTGATTAATCATAAAACCTTGAAAATATATTTCACAAATTAGAAAGTCATTGTTAAGTTAATTCAACAAATTTTCTTGGGAACCTACTGTTTATATGTTCTCAATGTTTCTTCAAAAGAGGCAAGACTTTAACACTTCATGGGGATTACATTACAGAGCTATGTCCTTTTCCTAATTCTAATTAGTAAATAAATTTTTTAAATCCTACCTAACTCTGAAAAATAATATTCTTGTTTTATATTAAATTTTAAGATACCCATTAATAATTAGATGTTTTATTGCTTTCCTTGATAAAAATTATTTTTAAAACTATATTAGAAGCTATCTCCCAGTTTCAGAATTGTCTAAATGTGATATAATGAGTGTCAATTAGAAAGTGCATGGACTGCTAGTAATGAGGACAGAAAATAACAATGACCTAAATGACTCTTCATATAAAAAGTGAGACGTTTAAAACAAAACAAAAAAGCTAAAACCGGTTTGGCTCAGTGAATAGAGTGTCAGTTGCAGACTGAAAGGTCCCAGGCCTGATTCCGGTCAAGGGCATGTACCTTGGTTGCTGGAACATCCCCAATAGGGGTCGTGCAAGAGGCAGCCAGTCGATGTCTCTCTCTCATCAATGTTTCTAACTACTTTATCCCTCTCCTTTCTTTTCTGTAAAAAATCAATAAAATATATATATATATATATATATATATATATATATATTTTAGCGAGACATGTGTGGTTCAGAGCAGGTGTGATAGTTCCATAGCATCATTCATCAGAGATCCAGGCATCATTTGCTCCCTGCTCCATCATCCACAGCACTGGGCTTCCATTCTCAAGGGTATTCCTCAGCCCAATAAGGCTGCTTGAGCCCAGCCCTCAAAACAAGGTTCCAGTCAGGAAGCAGGAGGAACAGGGAGAGGATAAAACAAGCCCATGCCATATTTCTTTCCTTTATTGAATCACTTTTCCATAGGCCCACAAAAAATTTCTGCTCATATATCTCTGATTCATCTACTGCTACAGGGAAAGCTGAAAAACTAGCTTTCAGCTGGGCACTTTGCCATCCAGAATAAATGTTTTTACTAAGAAAGAAAGATGGGAAACCAGTCATCTTACTTCAATATATGCTTTAAAATACAGAAAAATATGATTTTAAAAGCCTGCCTTTACTGAAAAACCTATTTTGTGCCAGATAGTTTCCTAGGAACTTTAAATATGTTATCTCATTTATTTCTCTTAACCCAATGAAGCCAATATCATTATTCCTATTTTACCCATGAGAAAACTGAGGTTCAGAATAATGAACTTTGCCTCAGACCATTCACCTGGTCACTGGGAACAGTATTGAATTTAACCGTGTGTCTCTGTGTCCAGATATTGGCCTCCTGTATGTTCAAAACATGTAAGTATCTTCGCATCTATATAGTAACTAAATGTTGACCTACATGGAAGACAAAACACTCCCTTTTTTATTATGCTAGATTAAAAGAAAGATCAATAATTCAAGTATGTAAGATTTCTCTGATTTATCTCTGATAACACTGTGGGAAAAACAACAGGATTTCGTTCCAAAATTAGTTTGGAAACTCAGATACTGTGAGAACACTGTTTTGTTTTGTGTTGTTTTGATTTGAATTAATTTTCCTTAAAAATTAAAAACAAACTACGGCCTACCTTTGTGCCTGCTTTGAATTCTGAAAGGTCTCGTACTCCAGTCTGCCCTCAAGTAATCTAAGCAGTGTTACAATTCCACACCTAGCAGAAGTTTCAGAGGGCACGAGAGCACCCCGGGTCCTCCTCAAGTTGCATGGAAGGCGCCATGGTTTTGCAGAACTCCGTGAGCAGATCCCCAGCATGCATCAGGAGCCAGGATGCTGGCTGCCCATGTGAACCGGTCTAACCTTCTTAGTGTTACTTTGAATTGTCTCTACCATGAAAAAGAAAACTGACTTTCATTTTCCATTTATAGAATGCACAAAGCTTGACTTTGGGCCAACCTCACCGCGGTCATCCATCTGCTTAAGGTTTCAGATTATGAATCTATGCCTGACACTTTGCATGACTTTCAACAAGTCGCCTAACGTTTCTTTGCAAGCTTGTCCTCTTTGGGCCTCCAAAAAGATGTTTCCACAAAATAGCACTTGCAGAGGACTTGGAATCCTTTATGGAGAAAGTGCCATACTAACTGCAAGATTTTATTACTTGAAATAAAATAAAATAAAAACTCCTCAACACAGCAGTCTTTTAAGAAAAATTGCCATTCTGATATTTCCATGGTTTGAAAGCAAAAAATAAAATCAAAGATGCCCTGAAGGCTTTTACTTTCAAGCATTTTATTCAGAAACTGCCTCATCTGAAGCTCTCAGCAACCCTCCAATTGAGTTGGGAGTGCTGGCAATTATCACAATTTTAGCATGAAAAAGAAAACCACACGAACCACATCCTCCAAAACACGTATCCATGGACTCAGACAAGAATTAACTTTTTGTATCATCCCCATTTTAGTGATGGCTAAGTCTCTTTCCCTTAAAGTGCTCTGGCCGTTTCCTGATGCTGAAATGCTGGGAAACGGTTATTTCAGAAATTGCTCATCACTCCCATGCACTTCCAATGACCTTTCTGTGCAATTAAACTGTGATTCGGCAGATGTTATATTTACAGTAAATTCACAAAAATTAGTAAATTTTCAGATTATGGTAAACTCATATTGCATGTCCCTGCCAAAATATTGGATATAATCAGCAATTAATGAGCAAATATTCAGGTGTCCTTTGACTGTAAGCACTGTCCTTTAAATGTCACGTCCTTTCTGCACACCTGCTTGGTAAGCTCACAGATATTTTCTCACATTTATGTGACTTTTATAATGTTTCTTCAGCATGCACAAGGCCACATTGTCAGTCCATTTCTCTATCAGCTTTTCTCTCAAAGCTCCAAAAGTTCTGTCACCAGCTTCCCTCAAGATATGAGCATCTTGCATCTGCTTCAAAGTAGTATTATAGGAAAGGCCTGCTCCTTTGAAAGCTGGCTCAGAGATCCCTCCTCCACAACAGCTTTCAGATCCACTAAAGCTGACTTAATGACCACTATCTTCCTGCCCCTCAGGCTTCTCTGCTTACAAGACCCAGAAAGGCAGTTTGTTCCTGTTTGGCTTGGCTTCTCTGTGTCTGCTTTCAGGGCCACTTACTTGGTTTCTCCATGTAAATAATACTTTCCTTGATACCAAGAAGCATGTTTTGTTCTTGTCCTTTTTTTTTCATTTCCCCACAGAATGCTAGATAATGTTCAGGGCAGGAAGAAATAAAAGGAAAAGAAACCATCCCATAGCAAATTATATTGGCTGACTATAACACACCTGCCACAATCTCCAGGCGCCAGAAAAACTGGTCCTGGACAACCTCAGAGAAGAGGATGCCTCGGCATACCCTTCAGTCCTGTTACTCCTCTTCACCTCGGCTCATGTGCCCTCTGCAGCTTCTGAGCTCTCCACCTCGAGCCCCAAATCATTCTTATCCGACTCTCCACATTGAAACTTGTCAAGTCAATGTCCTTTCCTCAGCTAGCAGTCTTAGAGAAACATATGATAAATAGCACATAGCTGCTGAATACTTACTGTTCCCAGCAATAACTTCTCCTAAAATGGAGCCCTTGAAGACTCAGTTCCATGTTAAAACCCGACCACATGGCATCTGAGGGGTCATGGCACATACCTTGAGGAGGGAACACATGTGGGACTCTGGAAATAAAAAGGCTCAAGCACCAAACCAAAGAGAAGCCCCTTCTTCAGACATAGGAGGGAGATGAGGAAAAGGAAGTAATAGAGAGATCCCTCAAGAGATAAGGCGGGGAGGAGGGAGCAACGGAGTAGAGTCCATGGAGAGGAAAGAATTTCCAAAAAGAAGGAATAGCATGTTCAGAGTGGTGAGGAGGCCAGCTGTTGACATTTAGGAGGAGTAGAACGAAGCACCTTAGTAGGAGATGGAAAGCATAAGTCAGGTGACAGAGGTGAAGGAGTGAGGGGCAGGTGGGCAGACTCGGTGATTATGCAGAGGTCTCTCAGAAAGTGTGTTTCAGAAGATGGAAGCATGCTGTCTATGATCACAGGGTTTAAGGGTTAAGAGTAGTGGAGAATTCTTGAGACAGAGGAAGAAACCAGACAATAGGGAGGAAGATTCTGGAAGAGGAAGGGGTTAGAATAAAGACTATACCAAATTCTGGCAAGGACAGTAGTCACTTCTGACCATTGAAATGAAAGGAGGAGACTAAGAAGGAGAGGAAATCTGAGGCTACTCACAGTGATTGCAATCACCCCAGGAAAGTAGGGCACTGCCTTGGGCTGGAAATGAGAAGGACTGAGAACCTGGGCAGAAAGACCTGAAATGTCAGCAACAGGGGCTCTAGTAAAGATTCAGTGAGAGACAGAAGCAGACATGGCAAGGTACCACCTAAGGGCCAAAGTTTGAAGAGAAGGAGTGTGATGGAAATTTCCCAGGGATGGAAACGGGCAAGGTGAAACCAGCCTTCAAGACAAAGAAAGAAAACTTAGTGTGTGAGTTCTAAACCATTTCATCATTTATATTTATCCAGAATGGGAATAAATCCTTAAAAAAAAAAAAAAAACGCTGTGACCAGTGTCTTCAGTGGTTAGAATGCCGTTCTGTCCACCAAAGGGTCTTGGGTTCAATTCCTGGTCAAGTTATACACCGGGGTTGCAGATTCCATCCCTGGTTCCAGTAGGCCTGTGTGTAGAAGGCAACTAATTTATGTCTCTCTCTTTTTCTGTCTCTCTGTCGCTGTCTCCCTGCCTCCTTCCTTGCTCCCTCCCACTCTCTCTAAAAATCAATGAAAAAAAATATCCTCAGGTAAGGTTTAACAGCAACAAAAAACAGGGAGAAAAAAGGCATCAATTCTCCAGAAAACTCTATGGAGAAATAAAGAAACTATTCCTACAAGACCAGTTACAAAAATTTTAAGTGGACACTGTCAACCAAAATAAATAAAAGCATGTTTCTAAAGTCATTGTTTCAAGAAATATTTTAAATAGAATCTGCAATGCTACCTTCTTTGTATAAATTTCTACCTTTTAGGGCAAATAAACATCAAAATCTAGTATAACTTTATTAGTTTCCATAGTCTTCACTCATTTTATTGATGATATTTGTATAAATTCCATATGAGGAAGAATCTAAAGATGTTTTCTTTTCAGTCTTGTATACTATCATTACTTTGAATGTATTGACTAGCCTATAGCTACTAGTTATTTTTCTTAATTAATAGAATTGACTTCTAGAGCAGATTTAAGTTATAGAAAACTTGAGTGGAAAGTATAGAGTTCCCACATATCCTTTCTCCGTCAGCCCCCATAGTTGGGGGAAATAGGGGTATTTTTAAGAACTTGCTCTAGTGTGGTACATTTATTATAACTGATGAATCAATATTGATACATTATTATTCACTAAAGTCTATGATTTATATTACTGTTAAGTTTTTGGATTGAATATTCTATTTGACAAATATATGACATATATCCACCATTATGGTATCACACCCAATTGTTTCTCACTGCCCTAAAAATCCTGTGTTCTACCTCTTCATCCTTTCCTCCTCCAAACCCTGGCGGGGGCAGGGAGATAGTTGGGGCTGAGCAGACCAGTAGGGGAGCCAGTTGGGGGCAAGCAGGCCATCAATGAGGGTCAGTTGGGGGTGAGCAGGACAGCAGAAGGGGGGCAGTTTGGAGTGAGCAGGCCAGCAGGGGGGCAGTTGGGGCTCAGCAGGGATGTAAGGTGAGGGTGAGCAGACTAGCGGGGGGTTGGGGGGAGAGAGAGACAGTTGGGGGTAAGCAGGACAGCAGGCAGGTGAGCAGTTGGGGGCAATCAGACCAGCAGGCAGGTGAGCAGTTGGGGGCAAGCAGGCCAGCAGGCAGGTGAGCAGTTAGGAGCTAGCAGTCCTGGATTGCAAGAGGCCCGATCCCTGTAAACCGGCAGTAGGACATCCTTTGAGGGGCCCCAGATTGAAGAGGATGCAGGCCAGGCTGAGGAACATCCCTCCTCCCCCAGTTCATGAAATTCATGCACCAGACCACTAGTCACACTATAATCTTGGATGCTACAGCATTTATATGCATGCTTAATATATAATACACTTAAAGGGGTACTGTTATACTTAGATATTTAAAATAAATACTTTTATTCTAATTTTATTTCTTCTTCAGGCATTGCAAATCTTCTATACAAATTTGTCACATTAATTTACTAGGCATTGAAGAAAAAATAGCACAGAAAAATGGTTACAATTATTCTTTTCCTCCTTCTCCACTTCATTTTTCCTGGAGAGGGAGTGTGTGTGTATACACACACACACACACACACACGTTGGCCTCATTTGCATTACATTTGCCAAGTTTTCTGTATATTTTCAAAATTAATTGTTATCGTTTTGATAAAATCATTAGCTAATTTCTTTACTGTTATAAAGTTCTCATTTATCCAATAATACATGAACATTTGGCAATCATTAGCTATATTGAATAGTCATCATTGCTATTCAACATTTTCCAAGTTCTTTATTTTCATTCTCTTATTTAAAAGGAATGTAATCATTCTAAGGGGAAAGCAATGCAGAAGTTAGATCATATAACTTCTAAAAATATATTAACTTCTGAGTCCACCATTACATTTTCTCCTTTCCTGATTCTAGAATATTCATTCACAAAATGTTCTTTTAAAGAACTATCATATGTTTTAAATATTGATATATTTTGACAGCCTTAAGACCTTCAATTTCTCTAAATAATATCTGTGTGTGCGAGCACAGTCCTGTGAGACTTATACAACCAGTTCTGTTTAATCTATCACTTTAATTTTGCATTTAATCATCTTTCTTTCATGTTGTGAAAATAGATTTTTATTTTAATGATGCCTCTCTTTTTAGATCTTTCTGGTTTTTGGTTCTTTTTTGAAATGATTACTCCATTTGCAATACTTAGATTAAAGGCGATTTTAAAAGTGTATAACCAGATGACAACAACCCTGCCTGGTTATACTTTCTTCATGTTTAGCCTGCCAGCTTCAACTCAGGTGAGCTGGAAAAGAGCATCTGAGTTGACATCAAACACTTACTGTAAATCTCCATGCCAGCACTACGAATAGCAGTACTTGTCTGAATCTACCAATGATTCAGCCTTACTCCAGATCTCTTTGAATTTGATGTTTTGACAGAATGCAAAGCCCTAGGTATTCCTTTTACTTCGGGGAATTTGCTCTTCAGTAGCCTAAATCTGAACAGGAATAACTTACTCCTTTAGCAAATATTGAGGATATATATCATATAATCATAAGGCAGTAGAAAAATCACTCAAAATTTTTAAGTAATTCATTCTTTCTTTTGGGGGGGTCTTTTTTCTTTGTAACAGTGATAATTTGGTAACTTTAAAATCTTCAGTAGAGTAGATCATTTCACCTCACAATCATATTCTATAAAACTCAATTTGTTCCTGAGACCCCCTCTGTGCTTGTGAATCTGTATTTTGCAGCATGTGTGGCATGTATATCATATGTAATAACTACAGTTATAAATACAACAACAACTGACATTTATAGAGCATTTACTAGTACTATGTGCCAGTCCATGTTCTAGGCACATTACACCTTTTAGGGTATTTAATATTCACAGCAACCTTATAAAGTAGATATTATTACTATCCTCATTTTATAAATAAGGAGAATGAGGTGACCCCTTTAAGGAAGGTGAACAATACACCAAAGGTCAAAGAGCTATGAATAGGGGAGCCAGGATTCAAACTAGGGCAGCTTGGTGGTGAAGTCCATAGACCTAATTGCTATATTGCTTCTCATTAGAGATCTAATCATGTCAGAGAAAACAGTTTAAAAATTCATGAAGTGGAGTCTTGTTTGTACTTCGGTTATGAAAGAAAATAATCTATCTGTTAATGCAAGGAAACCCCATGGGACAATTAAGCCAGTAAATACAACTGAGCCTGAGTTCCTCTGAGTTCCTTTTGCAAAATACAAACTTCTAAAATCTTGAGCACATTATTTCTAATATATACTAATGAATCTATTTGAAGTCAGTGAATTTTACTAATGAGAGTTTATAGTAGAAACATAAATAGGCCTGAAGGAATGAGTTTATTGGTCTACAGTGCCTCTCTCTCTCTCTCTCTCTCTCTCTCTCTCTCTCTCTCTCTCTCTCTCTC
>JAAGEH010002534.1:21780880-21830804 GCA_011751065.1 Lasiurus cinereus | reverse complement strand
CTCTCTCTCTCTCTCTCTCTCTCTCTCTCTCTCTCTCTCTCTCTCTCACACACACACACACACACACACTAATACACTACATTTAGATATAAAAAGTACATATATTAGTATTTGTTAAGATTTTTAGTGGTATATTCCTTATGACTAAGGCAAAAAACGTGTTCTAATTTATAGCTTAATTTTGAAGAAATAAACTCCTCCAGATCCAGAATTGCTCCAGCCTTCTAAATTACAAACATACCTAAGAAACTGAGTGCTGGTGTGACCAAACTAACATAGATGTGTAAGTGTGCCAATGGGACTTTTGGGTGAGCCCAACATCCACTATATCCACCAGGAGTGCTGGCCAGATGCAAGTCCACCCCCACTTGGGAGCTTCTTCCAAATACACAGCTTGGGTAGCCCTGACCCCAGCTCCAAGGTCTATTTTGAGACAGGAAACCCCTCCATGTCCTCATGACCACATTGCTGAGGATGTCAAAAAAGGCAGCTCTTACGGATTATAATTTTCAACTAAAAGCTTGTTTTGGGGGGAACACTAAGTAAAAGTTGAGATGTAAACCTTGATGAAGGGGATCCCTCCTCTTCTTTTGACACTATTTCAGAGTGAGTCCATCAACCATCTATAATAATCTATAATAATAAAAGTGTAATATGTTAATTAGACCAGATGTCCTTCCGGACAAAAACCAGGACTGCAAGGGAAACCCAGGTCCAGGTGCCTGCAGGCGACTGGAGAGAAGACTAGGTTCTGGGTGCCAGAGGAAAGACAATGCCGGCAGCTGGGGGGAAGAAAAGCCCTTCTCCTGCACAAATTTTGTACATTGGGCCTCTAGTGCAAGTATAAAGATTGAGGCTAACAAAGGTAGAGAATCCAAGGCAATGTATTGGTTACATTTAGAACAGAATTATTTAAAAGATTTGGCCCTGAAAATCACTAAAATTGGTATACATATTATCTGAAAAATGATTTTTTTCTAATTTTTAGATTAGCAAACTATTTAAATATTCTCTTCTTGTATTCTTGTAGTCAGTGATTACCTCCCTTTCTTCATTTTACCAGTATAAATCACTTTCACAGTGACATTTCATGTAGATATTTCACACAAAAAATGAATACAAAGGAATTTAGAGTCCCCCTGAAGTGATCTCATATTTTTATAAAAACATGGGAGGCTGAGACCAGTTTGGCTCAGTGGATAGAGCATCGGCCTGTGGACTGAAAGGTCCCAGGTTCGATTCTGGTGGGGGGCATGTACCTTGCTTGCGGGCACATCTCCAGTGTGGGGTGTGCAGGAGGTGGCTGATCGATGTCTCTCTCCCATCGATGTTTCTGACTTTCTATCACTCTCCCTTCCTCTCTGTCAATAAAATATATTTAAAAAAAAATGGGAGGACGAGCTATGCTTTTTTTTCAGCCAAGTAGTGAAAGATATTTGTGAAAACTGGAAAATTCTGTACTTTGTACACTGAATTTTTTACAAAACCACTGGATTATTTTGAATTCTTGAAAGTTTCTTTTCTCTCTCTCTCATATATACATATATATGATTTTATTTACATATCCTATCTAATAAAAGAGTAATATAAAATTAACTATCACTACACTATACCCATAAGCCACGTCCACCAGCGAATCAGGAGCGAGTATGCAAATTAAACCAACCAAAATGGCTGTGGCCATGGAGTGAACAGCTTGGGTTGCCCCCAGCAATGGAGGAGCCAAGCTTTCCACACACCCTGGCTAGCCCAGACCTCCATTCAAGGCTACAAAGTTTCTTTTTGTTTTTTCACTTTTTAATTTCTTTATTGTTTAAGGTGTTACATATGTGTCCTTATTCCGCCCTTTATAGAAGATAAATAAATCCCAACAAAAATGGCCCCATGGAGCAAGCAAGGGTCTTGGCTCCACTCAAGGCTACAAAGTTTCAATTATAGAAGATAAATAAATCCCAGATTCTAGGGCCTCTGCTTGGGACACTGCAGGGCATGGCCAGCCTGCAAACCACCACAAGCCCTTCACCCCAGGCTACCCCATGCCCCAAGGGAACTCTCGCCCTAATCCAAGACACCCTTCAGGCCAAACCAGCTGGCCCCTACCCATGCACCAGGCCTCTACCCTATCTAATAAAAGAGTAATATGCAAATTGACAATCACTCCGACACACAAGATGGCTGCCCCCATGTGGTCACAGATGGTTGCCTCATGTGGACACAAAATGGCCAACAGGGGAGGGCAATTAAAAGGGACCAGGCCTGGAAGGAAGGGAAGTTGGGGACAATCAAGCCTGCAGGGGAGGGCAGTTAGGGGTGACCAGGCCTTCAGGGAGGGAAGTTAGGGGCAAGCAGGCTGGCAAGGGAGCAGTTAGGCATCAATTGGGCTGGCAAGGGAGTGGTTAGGGGGTGATTAGGCTGGCAGGAAGAAGCAGTTGGGGACAATCAGGAAGGCAAGCAGTCAAGCAGCTGGAAGCCAACAGTCCTGTATTGTAAGAGAGATGTCCAACTGCCCATTTAGGCCCAATCCTTGTAGGATCAGTCCCAGATTGGAGAGGGTGCAGGCTGGACTGAGGGACACCCCCTACTCCCATGCATGAATTTCGTGCAGTGGGCCTCTAGTAAATAATATAAAAATATATATAAATGATTTTATAAGACTATAATATATACCATTTTTAAAGCTCTCAAAAATATTACCAGAGTTTTGAATACCCATTTATTTACAGGAAACCAGTATTGATTATTGCCTTCACTTGTCAGAAAATCACAGCAAAGCTATAACTCTTGTTTTTATGGTCTGGCATAGAGAGCAGCATTCATACCATAGATATATTTGTAAACTGGAGAGCTTATGGATAAATACAGGTAATTGAATGATATACCCAATGCTTTCTTGTTAACCAGAGGTTCTTCAGCATTATTTAATGAATCACTTCCTCTAATGTAACCACACTGTCAAACCCCAACTAAAACTCACTTCACATACAGGATAGAAATATACTCAATGTATTATTGTCTCATTAATAAGACCAGTGGATGAAAGAAGAACACTCATAGAACTCACTCAGAAGACTATGAATGGTATGAACATGAAACCTTAAAGGAACACTCACTTTATAGAGCAGTCCATTTTAATTTTCAATAGATGTTGCAAGAATCCTAGTGAGTTTCCTCATGCAGGAAACCGGCTGAGGAGGCAACCCTCTTATTTTAAAATTCACTTTTCCTAGGAGCTACTAGCTAGGCACAGTGAAAAAAAACTCATCAAATGTTTGAACTGGGGCAAGGACCCTAAATGTTGAGTTCTACTCTAGTGTTTTAATTCTTTTTGCAAAATCAGGGATAATATTCTTTTTCTAGCAGGCCTGCTGGTGTTCTTTGTTTCTTATTTTTATTTTTATTGTTGAGATTATTACAGATGTCCCCCATTTACCGCCCATTGTCCCCCTCTACATGGTTCCTGCCCTACCCCAGACTTTCATCACTCTATTGTCTGTGTCCATAGATAATGCATATATGCATTAAGATCTTTGGTTAATATCTGACTGGCCCCCCACTCCCCTTCTCTCGGAGATTCATTAGTCTGTTCCATGTTTTCATGCTTCTGATTATATTTTACTCATGAGTTTATTTTGTTCATTAGATTTCTTATTTTTTGTGCTTTTTTTAAGATTCAATTCTTGATACGTATGTATTTATTGCCATTTTATTGTTCATTTTTCTTCCTCTCCTCCTCCTCCCCCTCCTCTTTCTTCTCTTCCTCCTGCTCCTACCCTTCTTCTTTCCTCTTCTTAAAGAATCCCAAACATTTAATATATTACTGATTTGGTGGTGATGAACTCCTTTAGCTTTTTCTTGTCCATGAAACTCTTTATCTGTTCTTCAATTCTAAATGATAGCTTTGCTGAGTAGAGTAATCTTGGTTGTAGCTTCTTGCTTGTCATCACTTTGAATATTTCTTGCTCCTCCCTTCTGGCCTGTAAAGTTTCTGTTGAGAAATCAGCTGACAGCTGTATGAGTGCTCTTTTGTAGGTAACTAACTGCTTTTCTCTTTCTCCTTTTAAGATTATCGCTTTGTCTTTAACTCTTGGCATTTTAATGTTGATGTGTCTTGGTGTAGGCCTCTTTGGATTCCTCTTGTTTGG
Organism: Lasiurus cinereus; assembly: GCA_011751065.1. Classification (NCBI taxonomy): domain Eukaryota; kingdom Metazoa; phylum Chordata; class Mammalia; order Chiroptera; family Vespertilionidae; genus Lasiurus; species Lasiurus cinereus. The sequence continues at coordinate 21,826,662 of JAAGEH010002534.1, read as the reverse complement.
GATTCTCTGCACTTTCTGCACTTTTAAATATAGCATTTCTTTCACGAGATAGGAGAAGTTTTCTATCATTATTTCTTCAAATAAGATTTCATTATTTTACTCTCCTTCTTCTTTTATGGGTACTCTTATAATGCAAATATTGGAACACTTGGAGTTATCCCAGAGGCTTCTTATATTATCTTCATATTTTTTTATTCTTTTTTATTTTTGCTCTTCTGATTGGATGTTTTTTGCTTCCTTGTATTTCAAATTGTTGCTTTGATTCTCAGAATCCTCTACTCTACTGTTGAATCCCTGTAAATTGGACAGGTGGGGTCTTAGGGTGTCACCAGGACAGAGTGAACAGTGTGAGCCAAGCTGATGGAAACTCAGACATGACTGACAATCAGCTCTGCAATAGTAGAGGTCCCAGCACAGGAACATTACCCCTGCAAGCATCTGCATCTGGAGAAAGCTGCCCCTGAATTCTTTCCCTGATGCCAGATAATCCAATTAGTCCCCAAATATCCCAGTTTCCTTTCAACACCCCATCCCCCTCCAGCACTGGAGCCCAGAGTGATCAAGTCTGAGTAAGTTTATGTGCTGGCCCTTTAAAAGGAACTGCTGGGACTCCCACAGTCTCCGTTTCATTCAGCCACAATCCCTGCTGGTTTTTACAAACTGAAGTTATGGGGAGTTTTCTTCCCTGCTCTGGAACCCTGGGCTGGAAGTCCAGGGTATAGGACTGGGACCCCTTGCTCCTCACCAGTGGCCTCCACAGCAGAGATATCCCTCCTGTTTAAAACAACATGGGTCCATTCCACGCTTCTGCTCCTCCTACCAGTCTCAATGTACTTTTTTCTTTACTTCTCTAGTTGTAAGACTTCCATTCAGCCAGATTTCAGGCAGTTTGCCTGGTGTTTTTTCTAAAAGAATAAGACACAAGATTCAGAAACAAAATCCAAAGACAAATCAAAAAGTCAGTCTCCTGCTACTCTTGTTGTCTCCTCAAAAGAGTGCTAAACCACAGTCTGTTCTACCATTCTGCTTTCTAAGCCTTTGGCCTATGATGGGATTAATTCAAAAGTTAAAGCAGTCAGGACCCTTGGAACACAAGAATTTTCCCTCAACCAATAATCAAGCTCTATTAGCATAACCAGAAGACTACTTAAACAGGAGGAGATCCTCTGACCTCTACTTTTTTTTACCTCATTTGGGGTGTTATCATAGGCCATCAACCCAGCTTACCTCATTTGAGAAAGGTTCAAAGGAAAGACTCACCACTATTTCTTTAATTTTACTTCAAATATGCATTGCCTCTAGATACAGACTTCTCTTAAGAATTTTGCAAGCATAACATCTTTTTACCAATATGTATTTTATTATTTGGGAAATTTTATTTTAGTCTTATAATGTGCTCAACAGTCACAATTTGTTAATTTCATCTCTTTCCCCCAAAAAAGTGGGGGGGAAATAAATGTGAAATATAAATGGTGAGGGAGTCTTTAGTAAAGGGAAATGTAGCTGATACTTGCCATTTTTCAGAGGTTGAGACTGAGGCTCAGGGATGGTGTTATTTACCTGGCTACAAGCTAATTAGTGACAGATCAGAATCAAGAGTTTCCACTCCACAAATACTGAGCCAGTATTGTTGACAAATTCTAAGTCTAGGGCATATGTGGGGCATCTGATCCCCCAACACCATCACAATATCAACGAACTGCCCCAAAAGAATCATTTGTAATCATTTGGTTAAAGTATTACCAGGCCTAAAGAAGAGAGGTCTACTAGTACACCAATGAAATGAGGTCACAGCCCAGATCATGCTCCTGTCTCAAGCCTGCTTTGCATTTTTTCTCAGCTCAACCAGAACAGAAAGAACACACTGGAGGAGAGCCAAGGCCCCGTTTTTCCGCTTTGTGTAAAGAGTTGCAGGACTGTTCAGTTCCTTCCTCTGGGAAGGAGCTGCTGTATTTATTTATTTTTTTTTACTGGCTTTTAAATTGTTCCCTATAATTACAGCAGCACCAGATATCATGTACTTGCTGAGTGCCACCCTGAGCCAGCTCTCCACATATATAATCTCATGTAATACTCAATGACACCCCTATGAGGTGGGAATATTATCCCCTCCATTTCACAAAGGAAGACTATTAGGCTCAGGAGAGGCTAAGTAACTTCTCCAAGTTCTGAATTCGGGTCTGAAAGAGGGCAAGACCATGGTCTTAACAATTACCCTGAGTCGACTTCTGGGTTTGGGCCTACCTGACCCAATCTGGAATTTCTCCTGTGGGCAGGCTTTTCTTTTTTTACAGTGCTCCTGCAGAGCTTCTGGTCAGCAGCAGGTCACCTTTCTCTCCAAGTACTCCCTTTCCAGCCATTTGTGAAAATATGAGTCTATTATATTTATATTTAAATTTTATTACTCTAATCTGGGATTCAACTTTGAAAAGGTTTATCCATCCTTCAAAATGTGATACTCAAAACCCAAATTCCATAACTGCGTGTTTTGTATGTACATTCATTCATTCTAATTTTATCACAGAGTCATCTCATTGGGACCAGAGTGGACCTAACAGTTCCTTTGATGAGTGGTTCCCTGAAAAATTCAAACAGCTATCAGAACCCCTATAAGAGGGCAAAGATTCTCAAAACATCACTCTCTCAAGTTTCCCCATCCTGCCCACCTGAGCTAGACTTCCAGGCATGGACTGCCGTTATACCCCTTTAAAAAGCCCATGTTTTCACTGGTATTTATCCAAACCAAAGGCTTAAACTGAAGCAAAATGCCATCATTAATAACTAAAAACAACCAGTGGGCTTTGTTTGATGCCGCCAGTTTAATATAAAGATAGAACTAGAACAGATTGTTTTGGGAAGATTTATTGTGGAGCCATAATGTCTTTTAGTAGGATTAAATGTGACATCCAGCATGCTATAAATCTCCATTACTATTTAATTAGTAATCACTACATCAGTGTGATCTTCTTGGAATGCCCATGGTACTAAATTGACTGAGCCCCACAGTAAACTGACTCTGTAATGCTCAAATTCAGTCCCCAAATTCACACCAAGGGTGAGAGTCTAATTTAGATGTGAGAATTAAGGGGACTGCCATGCCAGGGGTGTGTACAAGTGGTGTTGATCTTTTCCCTCGAATTGCTTTCCCCCACTTTCTCCAAGTCCTAACTGACAATTTGTAAATCCTGAAGTTTCAGACTTTATAGGAATTTGTAAACATCCTAACAATTAAAGGGAATCTTTTATCTGAGCACTGTTTAAAATTGTCTCACTTTGTTTTTATACCTTTCATTCTCCTGATTATGTATGAGATCCCACTGTGTATGTACACAGTTTTGAGTAAAAAGGTAAAGATTAGGAGCTATTCATAGGGTTCGTATGACAAGAAGAGCTTGAGGGAAGATGTGCTAATGAGAAAGCAGGTGTTTGCAAATGAGGCAAATTATCAATCTCCAAGAATGTTTGGAGTATCAGTGTTTGGATTTATGTCATCAGGGGACTTTGGCCAGCCCACAAGTGAACAAATAGGTACCAGGGACCTCCCATCTAAGGTCAACTTTGAAAAATGCTTATTTCTGCCTAAATTGTTGAGATTATTGCCACAATATGGGGTTTCACTGGTTCTATAACATGTATAACAGGCAATATATGTCGCTCTCAGACCAGAAGGCTGTTTCTCCCATCACGTGGCATGCCCTGAGGCCACAGTTAGTTTCACATTAAAACTTAAAGGCTAATTCTGTTAAAAAAATCACCCAGGTGAGGTTTTCAGGTGCAAATTTATGCACAGACACGACACATGTCTCCACACTTTGTGGATTACTAATTCTGTGGTTCATGGGGACTCAAAAAAATCAGGGCAAAGTGCTATGAATACAGTTATCCAGGACAAATTGTCTCATGCAGTAGGAGGAACTCAGGCTTCCTGGAATTGTGGCCACCTCTAAAACTCTGACCACACCTTGAATATCTCAGCCTTGCCTTTGATGCTGCCACTCAGGCCCTCCCTCCACCCCCACCTCCCACTCCCAGCTCTGAAAATGCAGATAAAGTCTTCTGCTGGGGGGCAACACACTCTGAAGCTGTGGCATGCCCCAAGCAAAGCCTGCACTGGAGAGCAAAAGGCTATATTTGATTGTAAGCACCCTGAAGGCAGGACTGTGTCTCACCATCTTTGATAGATGAGGCAGCAATGAGCATCTCACACTCAGTCCTCCCACAGGGCCATGCCTGCAAACGATGTTCAGAACTATTTACTGAGTGTTGAATGAATGCATGCTTTCTCCCTGCCCCTGGAGTCAGACCCCCCAATGTGTGTTTACTCTCCTACACACTGTCAGTTTCATAGGTATACCATCAGCACTCACTACAGGCCCAACACCATCCCGTTGGGGAGTCAGGTCCAGTGGGACCCTCAGTCATACTGTGCCCCATCTGCTCAATCCTAGCATAGGTGCTTCCCAGTATACGTACCATGGGCTCCCAGGCTTCTGGGGGTACAGAAATGCTACTGATCATCTAAATGAATTTTATCTTTTTATAAGTGATCTGAAGACAGAATTGGTTCCTGTGAAATCATCTACATCCCTTTAAAAAGTAATGCTTGTGTTCCTTTTTTTTTTTTTTTCGAGGAAGCCAAAAATTGGAACTGTTTTTGTTTTTCCGCAGGAAAACCTCTTTTTTGTGATGGAATTTCTCAATGGAGGAGACTTGATGTACCACATCCAGAGCTGCCACAAATTTGACCTTTGCAGAGCAACGTAAGAGCCCTTCAAAGGGTCTGGGCTTTTCCACTGTTTGTGGCAGTTTCTATGCCCTCACAGAGCCCACAGAATCCTCCTTCCTTCTCTGTGGGGTTTTTGTTTTCTCACCCAGCATGTCTAACTCCCAGGACAAGGTAACCTCTGAGAATATATCACACCAGGCAATCATGTTCCTAGTTTGTGAAGCTTACGTTCTTGTCAGTGTTGTTTAATTTCTCTGTGTTTTGAAATCAACTGTGTAGTTTCTCAAGGAGATGCCCCAATTCCTCAGGCTTCTAGATGTTGTGAGCATGGAAGAAAATGTTTGCCCTTAGAAAAGAAAGCAGTCCAGTGGAGCACAGATTTTAAAGGTGGTCACAGGATGAAGCTTCAATCGAGACCTTTCGTGGAAAGGTCAATGCAAAGCCATAAAGCATGTGGCTCCCAGCATGAGAATTCGGAAACCAGGAGGGACACTTAGTCTGAGAACAGATCTTTACCATCGTGGCCAGCCCTCAACACAAGCAAGTCAAACAGGCTGTCTATACCATTGGGACTGCAGCTGAGGACTACCTTCCACTCCCACCCCTCCCTCCGGCCCCTATGGTTTATCTTTCCTGAATGGTAAAACCACTGTGCTTTTTTTTTATGGTGCCACCAGGCCCATTTTTAAATGCTGGGTACAGACTTATTTCTTTTCTTTTTTTTTTAAACATATTTTTATTTATTTCAGAGAGGGAGGGAGAGGAAGAAAGAGCTAGAAATATCAATGATAAGAGAGAATCATTGATCGGCTGCCTCCTGCCCTGGGGATCAAGCCCACAATCTGGGCATGTGCCCTGACTGGGAATCAAAACATGACCTCCCGGTTCATAGGTCAATGTTCAACCACTGAGCCACGCCGGCCATGCAGACTGGCCATATTTCTTTAATAATCTTTCACTGGCTCCTAATGAGTGCTTTGAACGGTGGTGTGTGAACCAGGTTGAAAGATGGACTTGTCCCCCAGCTCCTGCAGAAACCTTGCTGAGATCCACACCGCTATCTTGTGGCCTCCAGGCACCATCAGCACACTGCCCAGAGATCATTCATTGTAATGGATAGCCACTGCAGAGAAACCATCAGGCGTTTTTTGTGCAAGAGAGCAAGAGAGGATCCACTCAGTCCAGCACTCTTCAAGCTTTGTAAAGGCATGAGAGCCATCAAACACCTGCTATCTATGTTATCCAGCATGATTGAGCATGGACTTATGAACCAGAAGGTCATGTTTCAATTCCCAGTCAGGGCATATGTCCAGGTTGCTGGCTCTGTCACTGGTGGGGGGTGTGAGGAGGCAGCCATCAATGATTCTCTCTCATCATTGATGTTTCTATCACTCCCTCTCTCTTCCTCTCTGAAATCAATAAAAATATTTTTACAATAAGGGGAAATTACTTTCCTATTATATTATACAATTGCATTTAATGTTTGTGTATGTTCTATTGGGAAAAAGGGAAAGTTTGAGCATTGTTGTTTAAAATATAAGAATGAGCACCAGCTGCAGGTAGGGCTCACTTAGGATAACAACTCTGATTCATTCTCTCGGGGAGGACATCTTCTTTTTGTTCAGATGAAACAAAATGATGTGTGTACACAGATAAATTGTGTTCCTACAAAGGTGTGTGTACATTTAACAGGAACTCAGGGTAAAATGGGGGTTTTATTTTGTTCTGTTAGTGACTTGGTGGTGAACTCTGATTTTTCTCCCCTCAGGTTTTATGCTGCTGAAATCATTCTTGGTCTGCAGTTCCTCCATTCCAAAGGCATTGTCTACAGGTAAATGTTACCCTTTCAGCACACTGAAATATCTGTATTTCGTGGTCCCATTAGTGTAGTCAGTGTGCATTAGTGCCATGAAATGCCCAGGATGTTTTGTGGCCCAAAGTTTTACGCCCAGCTTCCTGCCCATGATGGTAACAGAGATGATGATTTAACAGTAACCAAGTAAGAAATTCCAGTCTCAAACACAATAAGGTTCTGACCTTATTTTGTTCTTTATTCTGGTCCTTACTCTTATTCTTCTTCTCACCTCCGTTTTTCTTGTTCCCTTCCCATACTCTGCTTTCTTTTTCTTTGATATCTTGTTGCTTTCTCACTTCTGTCACCTGCATCTCTTGTCTTTGCCTGTATTTGCTTTGGGCCACCTAAAAATGTTGACTGAATGCTATCCTTTTGGGGTGGGGAGGCGGGGAGCTCTCCCCTGAACACTCAGGCACACCTAAGGAAACTTGTAAGTCTACACCTTGTAGAAGTGCACAGACCATCACGTGGACCTTCTTTTGTGAATGGATGTCCTAAATTTCTCCAACATACACCATCATTTCACATCCTTCTTGGATGAAAGCTACTGTACTTCAATCTTTTTACTTCTTTCTCAAAACATAATCAACACTTATTTAGCATACAAATCTTCAGAAGTTCAGTTGTCTGCTTCTGACTCACAGATTAAGCAGAGAGTAAAAATTAAAAAGAAAGGAACTGGGTGGAGGCTGGTTGACCAGCTGGAGGCCAGCACAGCCATGCAGGGAGAAGGGGCAATTGAGAACCTGATGCAAAGGGAAGACACAAGACAACTAAAAGGACTCAGAAGAGTGGGTTTCTGGGCTCTTTGAGGAAATTGCACAGTCCTGACCGGGAGTCGTCTCTAAGGGTTCAGGGACGGCCCATACCGACTGTTGATGACAGCAGCTCTGTGTCATCCGGTCCAGACCCTCGGGGATGGTCAGTACTGAGCTGGGGTGCTTGCAGGGCAGGCTGACAATCCGCTCAGGGAAGTTTCCCCATTTCAGAGGGGGCAGCCAGGCGAGGGCTGCCCTAGTTAGAGTGATGAGACCACCCTCATAGGACAATTCTATTCTAACAACATTATAATGATTGAAGTGAAGTTTTGCTATGCTTTTGTTTTTCAGGGACCTGAAGCTAGATAATATCCTGTTAGACAAAGATGGGCATATCAAGATAGCGGACTTTGGGATGTGCAAGGAGAACATGTTAGGAGATGCCAAGACAAACACTTTCTGCGGGACCCCGGACTACATCGCCCCAGAGGTAGGGATGTGCAGTGCCCCTTCCCAACCCAGCACGCACAGGCTGAGCACCACTGCTTTTTCCTCCCTGAAAATCAGAAGATATTAAATATTCTGGTTCAGGATTGGAATTTGTTTTTTGTTTTTAGTATTGCATGATTACAGCTGCACATAGGGGCTGCTGTTATTATTTTACTAGAGGCCTGGTACATGAAAATTCATGCACTGGAGAGGAGGATCCCTCAGCTTGGCCTGCCCCCTCTCATAGTCTAGGAGCCGTCAGGGGCAGGAGGTGACCCAGTGATCAGGGGAAGGTGATGCCCCCACCACACCTCTACTGCTGCCACTGCTGACAGCACAAGCCTCAGACTGCCCTGTTTACCTGAGCTTCAGGTGGCCCTGGATGGCTGGGCAACTGCCACCAAAGGCTTGCCTGCACTTCAGGTCAGCTCTGGGAGGTTGGGGGTTGAGGGAACTGGGGGACTCTGGAGGCAGATGCACGGGGCTGCCGGACCTGCCTGAGGGGACTGGGCACCACCATCTTGTGGCTATGAGCATCACCATCTTTGAGGGCGTGGCAGTCAATTAGCATATGCCCTCCTTATTGACTGTGGGTACTGCCATCTATGTGAGGGTGTGACAGTCAATTAGCATATTCCCTCTTTATTATATAGGATGAGGGATGGTACTCATGCTAATTAGGTCATCTCTCCAAGTCTTGAATAATGCAGCATATCGTTTCAGTCATGGCTCTTCCCCACCCCAGTATTAAAATATCTTCACTCTGCTCAGACCGACCAGAGAAAAAACAATGGGGAAGAACCAGGTGGGCCCTAAGCAAGGTTATAAGTAAGCACAGGAGTAGTCCAGTGGGTCATTTTAGGAGCAGAGAAACCTACACTGTGGTTTCTAAGCTACCGGTGTGCACTGATGCATCCCCCTTCTGGGATATGAGGACATCACACTGATGTCCCATGTTATTGCACAGTTTTTGGTTTGTTGTCTTGTCATTTTTTTTATTTTAAAAAAAGGGAGGATATCACAATCATTACTGAGCCCCTAGAAGAATGGCATTTGCTCAGAAGAGATCCATCCATCTAATTCTTCTCTCCTCTCTCCTTGTTATGGAGTCACCCCAGCTGCCATCCCAGGTTGATCAGACAGCCCCTTACCCCACAGCCCTTACCATTGCATCATACTTGTCATCATTGCTTTTTTATCTTTGAATCTCCCTGTACTATGGGATGCTGATTGCTCTAAGTCAGGGGCTGATTTTTGTTCCTTTTTAATAACTTACTATTTTGAAGTAATTATAGATTTCACAAGAAGTTGCAAAAATAATACAGAAACATTGCCCATATATACTCTTCACCCAGTTTGCTCCAGTGGTTACATGGTATATAACTATGATACAATCAAAACCAGGATATTGAGATTGCTACAAAGTATGCATAGTTCTATACCATTTTGTCACATGTGTAAATTAGTGTGATCTTAATCATTTTTCTATCCAAAGACTGAGTGCAGGGGTTGGCACATAAAGTAATAATAAATAATCTTTTGGAAGAATTATAAATATGTGGTGATGGCTGTTTGATAGACAGTGATAGACCTCTGATTTCCTGGGTAAAACAAATTTAACAGCAAATCCCTGTCATTGCCAAAGGAACTGTGGCATCCTGACTTTGCAAAATACTAGTATCTTGCTTTTCTCCGTGAGGATGTGGTATTTAGTTTTTATTTAACCTTGATTAAATGCAAGATTTGCCTCTGGTCAACAAGAAATCACAGCTTTTAACTTTTCTGTCTACCAATACCTTATGCTACATCCTCTCCCTGAATCCTTCTTTCCTCTACATCTCCCAGAATTTGGCTTCAGTGACTTCTATCTCTGTAACTTCAGTCTCCTTTCTCTCATCTTCACACATGCTTGTTTTCACTTGATTCCATTCTTGGTCCTCTTCTTTTCTTGCTGTACATTCTCCGTGAGGAACTGTGTTTATCATGATGGTTTTAAAACACCAATGTCAGTATGGCCAGCCCAAACTACTACTCCTTATTCTGGATCCATACATCCATGTTCTTGTTTGAGATCTTCAACTGTCACAGATCATTCAAACGAAACAGTCCCCCAACTCCTTTCTCTGATGAACTTGCTCCACCCCACCCAGCCTTCTCCTTTATCCCGTTGTTGTTGTTGTTGTTGTTGTTGTTGATGATGATGATGATGTTGTTGTTGTTAATCCTCACCCAAGGATATTTTTCTATAATTTTTAGAGTGGAAGGGCTGGGAGAGTGTGAGGGAGAGAAACATCGATGTAAGAGAGACACATCGTTTGGTTGCCTCCTGCACACACTCTGATTGTGGCGGGGGATTGAACCTGCAACCCCGGTACATTTCATTGACCAGGAATTGAACCCGAGGCCCCAGCACTCTAGCCACTGAGAAACACCAGCTAGGCCTTTATCTCTTTCTTGGCAAATTGCACTACACATCTGTCCAACCAGTCACCTAGACAGAACACTAAGACTTATCTACATTTTCTCCTTCTTTCTTACCCCTCCCAAATCCAGACACTAAGATCTAAATTTATACTCATGGGCCTTGAGCCTATTCTTTCCTCTCCAGTCCTGTGACAGAATTAAGATCCTTAAATTATTTTTCAGTTTGAAAAATGAATCCCTTTGCTTCAATCCCCCATACTTATCCTATTCATTCCTATCTTTACTGTTGACACCCTCTCCAGGTCCTTGGCACCTCTTGTCTGGTCCCTAGTGATACCCTTTTGCCTGGCTTTTCTCTCCATCACCATCCAACTGCCAGTGCTTCTTCTTTATATATTTTCAAACTATTTTTTTAATCCTCACCCGAGGATATTTTTTAATGATTTTTAGAGAGCATAAAAGGGAGGAAGGAAGGGAAGGAGAGGGGGGGAGCAGGAGAGAAATATTGATGTGAAAGAGACATATTGCCTCCTGCATGTATCCCAACCCAGATCAAGTATGAAACTGAGGTATGTGTCCTTGACAGGAATCAAACTTGGGATCCTTAAGTCCATAGGCCAACACTCTATCCAATGAGCTAAACTGTCCAGAGCTATATTTTCAAACTTTTTGACCTGCTTTCTCATCTGTTAAAAATGCATCCTCATTATATGTATACTTATTATATATGAATCTCATACATTTTTGCCAATATAATCTGTGTGTTATAAAACATGCATAAAATGGAACATAATTAGGTTGAACTGATGATGAAATAGTTTTAAATAACTAAATTTTATTAGAGTTATTAACAGTACAAACCTATTTATGCTTCGTTAAAATATTGGGATTAAATAACAAAAAGATCAGACTTCAGATCATAGTTTTCAGCACATGTAACCTCCCTCAATCCAATCATTCTCTTGTTGAGGATAACAGGACCTACCTCAGAGGTTCTTAGAAATAAAATAAAACACATTTTCTATATGGAAAATCCTAATACAGATCAGTAAACATGTGCAGACATTCTGTTTTAACAGTATGTAATTGAGTACGAATCTACATTTTTCTTCCTCCTAACTTAAGACTGAAATTCTTTATTATCATCACCTAGCCTTAAATGACTTAATTTCCACCACAGCTGTCTCCTATTCTCCAAATTTCTTTTCATTTTCCTGCCAAATGACATTTACAAAGATGTGATGTTCAAGCAGTTTCTGGTTGCTTGGGGATCCCCCTTGTGACACATCCTAGGAATTGCATATGAACCAGTCCCCACTGAAGGCAAACTACTGAACTGATTGTGCGCGTCTTTATTTACCTTACCATTCTCCCTGAGTCTACTTTTAAATTTCTCTTTAAGGCAAAGTTTATTTTTAAAGTTAACTTTAAAATTTAGGCTCAGCCAGCATTGCTCAGTGGTTGAGTATCGATCTATAAACCAGCAGGTCACAGTTTGATTCCTGGTCAGGGCAAATGCCAGGGTTGCGGGCTAGATCCCCAGGATGAGGTGTACAGGAGGCAGCCATTCAATGATTCTCTCTTATCAGTGATGTTTCTATTGCTCTCTCCCTCTCTCTTCCTTTCTGAAATCAATAAAAATTCATTTTTTTAAATGTGTAAATAAAGTGAAATTTAGCATTTAAGTGTTGAGTTAAGGCTAGTGGATAACGTTTTTATACTGGAAGTCAATAGCAGATTGCAAATTTTTGTTTGCAACTTGATCGTTATTTTCACAAGTGGGTACCAGTTCATCAAGACAGATATTTACCATGTAGCATATAGTCATATGGCAAAACACTTTATCTTTCCTACTTTTCACTGGAGCTTCACAACAACCCAATGATAAGTTAATGATAGAGGACTAAGGCAGAAGTAGAACCTGCAGTGTTTAGTTTAGCCTTCACAACTATTTTCTTGTTGTTGCTTGTTTAGGGAGTCTTATATTAGAGACACTTTCACAGTATTCCTAAGCCTCACTCCCACTGTGTCATTTCCCAAGGACAAGCCTGGAGTCAGGTAGGGGTCAGAGATGGGTGCTATGCACATTATTTTCTGCGTCAAAAGTTTACCACCAGCAGAATAGAGAATCCAGATATCCACCCAAACCACTATGCTCAACTAATATTTGACAAAGGAGGCATGAACATACAATGGAGTCAAGATAGCCTCTTCAACAAATGGTGTTGGGAAAATTGGACAGACACATGCAAAAAAATGAAACTGGACCACCAACTTACACCAAATACAAAAATAAACTCAAAATGGATACAGGACTTAAACATTAGAAGGGAAACTATAAAAATATTAGAGGGATCCACAGGCAGCGCAATCTCAGACATATGCTGAAAGAACTTCTTCACTGATACTGCTCCAAAGGCAATGGAAGCTAAAGAAAAAATAAACAAATGGGACTACATCAAAATAAAAAGCTTTTGTACAGCAAAAGAAACCATCAACAAAACAACAAGAAAGACCACTGTATGGGAGAACATATTTGCAAATGTTATCACTGATAAAGGCTTAATCTCCAACATCTATAGCCAAGTTATACAACTTAATAAAAGGAAGATAAACGATCCAATAAAAAAAATGGGCAACAGACCTAAATAGAACCTTTTCGAAAGATGACAGAAGGAAGGCCAAGAGACACCTGAAAAGATGTTCAAAATCACTAATTATCCGAGAGATGCAAATCAAAATGACAATGCGATACCATCTTACACCTGTCAGAATGGCAATCATCAACAAATCAACAAACAACAAGTGTTGGCGAGGATGCAGAGAAAAAGGAACCCTTGTTCAATGTTGGTGGGAATGCAGACTGGTGCAGCCACTGTGGAGAACAGTATGGAGTTTACTTAAAAAACTAAAAATGGATCTCCCATTTGACCCAGCAATCCCACTCTTAGGAATTTATCCTAAGAAATTAGAAACACCAATCAGAAAGGATTTATGCATCCCTATGTTCATAGCAGCACAATTTACAATAGCTACAATTTGGAAATAGCCTAGGTGCCTGTCAGCAGATGAGTGGATCAGAAAACTATGGTACAGCTACACAATGGAATTCTATGCTGCCATTAAAAAGAAGGAACTCTTACCATTTGCAGCAACTTGGATGGAACTGGAGAGCCTTATGCTTAGTGAAATAAGCCAGTCAATGAAGGAGAAGCACCACATGCTCTCCCTCATTTGTGGATAATAATGAACATTGTAAACTGATGAACAAAAGGATAGATACAGAGGCAGTAAAGTATCAAACAGACTGTGATATTATAGCAGGAAGATTAAGAAGAGGTGGGGTAGATAAGAGATCAATCAAAGGACTTGTATCTATGCATATAAGCATAACCAATTAACATAGACACTGGGGGGTTGGAGTATGCCTGGGAGGGAGGGGCAATGGGGAGATATGTATACATGTAACACAATAAAATTTTTTTTAAAAAAAAATTACCAGTATCAAGACATAAAGCTGGCTTAGAAAATACTGAAATGTCTAAAACTATAGTGTCATTTTTCTTTCCTTAGGTCATCAGTGCTACAATTCTACCATTCATTCCAAAGGCCCATTTTCAAAGGGGGAAATTCCATTTCAAATGAGGAATGCTATAGTAAAATGACCTCTGTGAGTTTGTGTGTGTGATCACATAGGTGAGCTAAGCCTTACATTGCAGTGTAAAATGAAGGTCCCAGTCTTTCTTTTTAAATTTAGTACTTCAATACTAGTATCCTTTCTCCATTTTGCTTTGGGTAATAGAGCAGCTTCCTCCAAACCATCCTGGTAGCTTGAGTCATGAGAGATAGGATGTTCTCTTCTCCATTTAAAATTAGAGAGAGAGGAAGGGAGAGAGAAACATCAAGGTGACATTGATAGGCTGCCTCCTGCACACTCCCTATCAGAGATTGAGCCTGCAACCCGGCATGTGCCCTGATGGGAAATCAAACCAGCCCACCACACACACACACACACCATGCATGGGACAATGCCCAACCAACTGAGCCATACTGGCCAATGCTATGTATTTTAATTGTGGTAAAATACGCGTACCATAAAGTATACCAGCTTAACCATTTTTAAGAGTACAATCAGTAGTGTTAAGTACATTCACGTTGTTGTGCAACTAATCTCCAAAACTTTTTCATCTTGCACAATTGAAAATCTATACCCACTAAACAACTCCCCATTTCCCCCAGCCTCTAGAAACCATCATTCCATTTTCTGTCTCTATGAAGTTGAGTACTCTAAGTACCTCATATAAGTGGAATGGTACAATATTTGTCCTTTGTTACTGGCTTATTTCACTTAGCACAATGTCCTCAAGATTCACCCATGTTGTATCATGTGTCAGGATTTCTTTCATTTGTAAGATTGAATAATACTCTACTGTATGTATGGACTACACTGTATTTATCCATTCACCCACTGATGGGCCCTATATACTATTTAAGAGAAGGTTACAGCATGGTTTGTTGGGATGAAAAACACTGAGTAGAGTGATATGTGCACTCTCTATGTTCCAACATTAAAAAGGAAGCTGCTGAAAGGCCTGAGTACAAAGAAAAATGAGCAAAAAAGTGGATTGGTAAATGGATAGAAATCTTTTTTAAAATTAGGTAGGATTCCAGACTTTAAATCCACTACCCTTAAGAATAGAGCAGACCAGTTCTACTCAAAGCACCAATATCAAGGTGTATATGATGCTTATATCTAATATCTCTATTTTTAAAAGTTGGTATCCTAGTCTGTCTCTTGGCATAGTCACAAAATTTTACTCTCTTAGTTGTAAACCATGACTAGTTAGGATTTAAGGAATGGATGACCTCTCTGGATGATTTCTCTGGATGCTTGGTTACCTACAGACACTTCATATAAAGACTCAGGACACTAGAACACATGGTTTTGGTTTAGATAATCACCTCAGAGGCACTGGAGAGCTGGGATAGACACCAGCTTTCTTATGTCTGAGTCTACTGCCCTCACATCACAGATGGAAATAAAGGCTAACGGCACACACAATTTAGTTATTTCACTTAAGGCTAGATAAAAAGTAGAAATTGAAACTCAAAAAATGTTTGCTCAGTTTTAGATTGCCTACTCATTTGTATCCAATTATTAGCTTCCCAAAATACACTGTTTTCAATGTGATCGTTGTTTAAACCACATACTACTGTCATCACCATTAATTATTTACTGAGTGGCCTTGAAAAAGCTATACAGGGTGTTCACTCAGCAACCTTACTTTTATTAATTATATCTTTGGCTACACAGATCTTGCTGGGTCAGAAATACAACCATTCTGTTGACTGGTGGTCCTTTGGCGTCCTCCTCTATGAAATGCTAATTGGCCAGTCACCTTTCCATGGGCAAGATGAAGAAGAGCTCTTTCACTCCATCCGCATGGACAACCCCTTTTACCCCCGATGGCTGGAGAAAGAGGCTAAGGACCTTTTAGTGAAGGTAAGAAATGAAGTCACAGTTAGTATTGGGTTTTCTAATCAGTATTCTCATTCACTTCTAAGCTCAGATTTGTATCTGATAGAGTAGACAATAATTATCTTGCACTGAATTTAAATGGTATGCTCACCATCTCTGTCTTAACTGAGGCACCAGTGTGATGAACATTAGACAGCAATAAATCTTTATAGGCATAATTTACAAAAAGAAATGAGCAGGGACCAGTTCCATGACTCTTGGTTGCCCTCACTTGGAAATGTGATTAGTCCATTGAACAAGTACAATTTGTGGCTTAAAACTCAACTTTTTTCCCCCATAGTCCCTATTAAATCTATTCAGTACAGTCCATCTTCCTTCACTCCTGCTGGA
Organism: Lasiurus cinereus; assembly: GCA_011751065.1. Taxonomy (NCBI): domain Eukaryota; kingdom Metazoa; phylum Chordata; class Mammalia; order Chiroptera; family Vespertilionidae; genus Lasiurus; species Lasiurus cinereus. Next base: position 21,810,541 of record JAAGEH010002534.1, on the reverse strand, counting down.
AAACTTGGACAGGATGCATGACTTTTCTGCTCATTCTTAGGTAAAAGACATAAAACACCACCTAAACTGAGAAATTAAAACTGTTCTGTCTAAGACACGTATCCTCACATCACTATTTACCCAAAAGCAAAGACTTCTGATCCCTCTCTTCTGCCCAAGTTTCTAACTGGCAACACTCAAATTTGGAGAATGGAGAGTGTTCATACTTGTGTTTCTTTGTTCTCTTCCTGTCCAGCTATGGAGTTTCTATTTCAGACCATACCAGGTTAAAAGTAGGGAGAAGGCGGAGGGATGATGAGGAGAAAGAACTGTTCTTATATGACTGGTTGGCTTGATGCTCTTCCAGTTTTGTAGGTTGTTAAAGCCAAGACTTCAGTGATGCTTTCTAGTGGATTTTTGGAAATCCCTACCACTGGGGACATTTCTGGCTGAAGCTCTTGAGATGCAGGCTATTCAATGCATTCCACAGCCCAGTTCCTGTACCAAACCCTATTCCAGCAGCACTACATCTCTCTGGGACTCTCATTGCTGGTGCCTGCTGAACAGCTCTCAGGCAGACCAGCTCCCTGCCACACCCCCTAACGGTGTCCACTGGAAATACTAGTATTAATACATTTTTCACCCTAAAACTTTTAAGAGTGCAGGCTGTCACCATATTAGCAGCAATCTTCAGAAATTGCCATCAACACAGAAGTTAGACCCCCATCCGTAATAGCCCAGAATCAATAAATAATCAGTGGACAGCCCAGCCAGCATGGCTCAGTGGTTGAGCATTGACCTATGAACCAGGAAGGAATGGTTCAATTCCTGGTCAGGGCACATGCCCAGGTTGTAGGCTGGGTCCTCAGTGTGGGGCATGCAGGAGGCAGCTTATCAATAATTCTCTCTCATCATTGATGTTTCTATCTCTCCCTCTCCCTTCCTCTAAAAAATTAATAAAAATATATCTTTAAAAAAACTACTTAAAAAAAGAATCAATGTAAAATGCTACAATATAAACTTAGAGAATCACTGGGCATAAACCAAGAGTTCCCAGGGCAAACCAATGCACAGACCGAAGAAGCACCTGAAAGCCAGCATTAAAGATTTGTACTTTACACAGAATCCCAGTTTACCTTTTGTGAGGACACAAGATACTATTTCCTGTGTATGACTTACAAGTTGTAAAAACTAAAACTAAATCATGGTAATACAACATGCTAACTGCATGTAATATTAATAACTACCTATACTTACTAAACTATTCAGAACTATGTAGTTCAGAAAGACTAACAGTGTGAGGCTAACAAATCTAAAAGAAGTGGACCAAGAATACAGGTGCTTTGAACAAAACAGTGCTTTGATTTCTGACATCTCAGATCTTCGCTAACTTTTTTAAAATCATTTAAGCCCTCGCTGTTTTGGCTCAGTGGATAGAGTGTCAGCCTGCGAAATGAAGGGTCCTGGGTTCAATTCCAGTCAAGGGCACATACCCAGGTTTCGAGCTCAATCTCCAGTAGGGGGGTGTAGGAGGCAGCCAATCAATGCTTCTCTCTCATCATTGATGTTTCTATCTCTCTCTCCCTCTCCCTTCCTCTCTGAAATCAATCAAAATATATATTTTTTAACAAATTATTTAAGGAATTAATTTTTGTCTTATTTTTCCTATATTGAAAAGGGAAATAAACAAGATCTTTCAACATTAGAAGTTATCAATAAATTTTAAATGTAAACTTAGAAAAAGATTTCCAGACCCATCTTTTTTCATGAAGAACTACTGGGAATTAAATTTAAAGGGCAACATTTCTACCTCTCTCACACAACTGACAGCTTGTTTAAGGTATTTGAAATGTTGAGGCCACTCCTGGGCTCTCCTTAAAGAATCAAGATGTGGAATCTGAGGTGCTGACAAAGTCCCATAACATACTCCCCATTCCCAACCCCTGTCCAAAGCTGGTGGTGTTTAAAATCTGAGCCAGTACAACTCAGCTTTCACAATTCATAAGTTTAAACTCCAATATGATAGTTATAAAAGGTGGATAATTAGGTATAGCTTATGTAATGGGGGTGGGACCTTCATAATGGCAATAAAGCCCTTATAAAAGGAGGAAAGGAGATCTTCCCTTCTCAAATGCATACACCAAAGAAAGGTCATGTTATTACACAGCAAGAAGGTGGCCTTCTATAAGACAGAAAGAGAGCCCCTTGCCAGAAACTGACTATGCTGGCACCTTGATGTTGAACTTCCAGACTCTAGAATTATCCTATATAATAAAAGGCTAATATGCAAATCAACCAAATGGTGGAACAAGAGGTGGCTATGGTGGAAGGAGCTCAATGCAGGTGCTCTCTCTGGTGGGCCATGCACTTCAAGCTCAGCCAGAAGCCGGGCTCACAGCTGGCGAGTGCAGTGGCAGCAGTGGAAGTCTCTCCCACCTCCACAAGAGCACTAAGGATGCCCAACTGCCTGCTTAGGCCTAAGCCAATAGTCAGACATCGCCTGAGGGCTCTCGGACTGGGAGAGAGCTCAGGCCAGGCTAAGGGACCTCTCTGAGTGCACAACTACCTTGTGCCAGGCCTCTAGTGAGAAATAAATGTCTGTTGTTTAAGCCACAAAATTTATGGCATTTTGTTATAGTAGTCCAACCATACTAAGACCCTATAATTATTTTTAAATCAAAAGTTTTAAAGCAAAACAAAAGCTAAGGCTAAATGCCAGCAAATACAGAAAAAAAAAATCTACAGAGTTTTCAGTGGTAAGAAAAAGATTTGCGGCTAGAGTAGGAAGTAAATGTGGTTTAATAGAGCAGAAACCAAGACAATGATAAAGAAGGAAATAAAAATGACCGTGGTTGCAAGAGTATTTAAATTCATGTTAGTGTTTGGGCTTGTTCTTTCCCACAGGAATTAATGAAAATCCCATGCCCTTGCTCCATGGGGAAAGTAGCTCTTGCCCATCTTTTAGCAATTGGACTGATAAAAATTAGGTTCCATCATGCAATTTTCTGACAGTAAGACTGGCTTCTATAACTTTCATCCAGCAGCTGCCACATCCTGAGCTCCTTTTGCAAACACCAAAGGTAATATTTCTGAGAAACTTCCTCTAGGGAATTATACCTAATGTTGTGAAACCCAGGAGCAGTAGGTCTTCCAGAAAAGCGGAACAAAGCAGCATCTAGTGGCATCTGTCACAGTGGCAGTGTCAATGCCAGACTCTATCCCTTTTAGCCCTCATAGCACATGGATGCGTGCAGCATAGAGAGCAACTGCATCTGGGGGGAGTCTGCACTCCATAAAGAACTACAGCTGGGACGCTGTAGTACAATTGACTATTGCCAAAGACATGTCTCTTTCTTCCCCATTTATTCATCCAGGATGTCTGGTCCATTTGTTTGGAAAATGATGGAAAACTAATTATCTCAAACAGAAATGCCTCTCCCTTTTGTAAAAGATCTATTGGAGGCATGGACAAAGAGGAAGAAGAGATTCCAGTGACAGGTGCTAAGCAGAGGGTGGGCCATTTGTGGCAGCCCAGCTTTCTCTCCTAAATAGCTGAATTTAAACAAACTCTCGCTACATCCTGGCCATTTATGTAAACAGTGTGCTATTTTCTATCAATGTGACAGCTTTTATGAACAAAAGCAAGTATTACTACATGAACATTTATTCCCTCACTGCAAATTCCTTGCCACATACATAATGACTACCTGTGAGGTCACCATCATCTTCAGGACCTGGGAGGAGGAGGAGGTGACTTTCTGCAGAACAGAAAAGATAGTACTTTATTCTTGTGTGCAAAACTAGAAAGAATTTTGTGGGTTTTTTTTTCTTTATTTATTTCAAAGAGGCAGGAAGAGGGAGAGAGAGATAGAAATATCAATGATGAGAGAGAAGCATTGATTAGCTGCCTCCTGCATGTCCCCTACCAGGGATCAAACCATGACCTCCTGTTTCATAAGTCAACACTTACGCACTGAATCACATGAGCTGGGCAGAATTTTGAGTCTTGAAACTGGAGATCATATTATATTCTCATTACACATTTTATCTTTTAATTTTTTTTATTTCACAGGTACCTATAACAGGCTCATGATCCTCTCGGTACAAATACCACATGTTACTAGAAAAATCTAATGGAAAACCTAGTATGGTACACACTTGGCCTCCGGCAATTACTTCTAACTTAATTTGCTGCAGCACTTAATTATAACAACATGAGCTAGTGTTTGGTCTTTTCTTGAGGCACTTGCATCCTCTCTCTAATCTTGTTTCATCAAAATGTCCTTAAGAGGTGGAGGTCAATAATTTATTATGATCATTTCAAGGGAAGACATATAAAGCCAAGTCACTTATTCCCTCTGCTTTTAAAAAAAATCAATCTGCTTTTCCATCTGGTGACTCACACTGGTGTTTGAATCTACAGAAAAATATGTTTGACTGTGAACTTTGTGCCTTTCCTATAAGCTGTCCTACATGTTGAAATCAAGAGTATAATAGATGAGGATTGAAGACACATAATTTGCAAATAAATAAAGTGAAAAGACAGCTTATTCATTTATTCAATAAGCATTAATGACCACATACTTAGTTCATGGCACTGTGTTTGATTCTGTAAGAAAAAGAAACATAAAAGGTGTCTGCCCTCCAGAGCTTACACTTTAGCAGGAAAGATAGTTGTGTGTGTGTGTGTGTGTGTAGCTAATTCTCTAATGGCAGGAAGACATTCTGTGGAACACACAGGAAGACTATCCAATACCAGAAGTAGGAATGGGCTGTTGATAATTTAAGCTCTATCACTGGCTGGACCTGTGATCTTGAGCAAGTTACTTGCTATTGTGAGCCTCAGTTTTCTCATATAACAATATCTGCTTTTAGAATCTGTTTTTAAGATCAGGATAATATAACTAAGGCTTCTAGCACAATGCCTGACTCTAATTAACCATATGACAATGGATATGACTTGAAATGGAGGGAGAACTCACTATAAGTAGAGGTGATCAATGAAAGCTTCACAAAGAATGGGGGCAGGATATAAGCTGAACCCTGAAAGGTGGGTCAGGATTTAAAGATGAGGAAAGGGAAATTGGAAAAGAATGTGGGGAGAAGTGTCTTCTTGCAAGATGGAAATGTCATTAGCAAAAGACAGAAGTAGGAAAGGCAGGTGGCATATTCCATAAGTAGACATTTCTGAACAGCAGAGAGAATTATCATGGGAATTGAAGGATATGTGTTGGCATTTGGCTACAGAGAGCCTGGAATGCCTGCCCAGGGGCCTCAGAGGACATTAGGAATCACAGAAGTATAAATTGTCTTGCCTCACCCTCCATTTTACAAGTAAGGAAATTGAGACTCCGAAAACTTGCCCAAGGCCTTGTGGGTAGTAAGCTTCTCAGATGACAGTTTCATGTTATTTCCACTGTGTAGTGGGTTTCTAGTGAAATGCTTGGAACTCAAGTTTCCATTGAGAGGCCTCAGCGACCATTATATGGCAAGAGGAAAGGAAGCTAGAACTGTACCCAGGACTGACCACCTGCATGCACAGGGGTTATTGTATGGCATTTCACTTAGTTTGCTAAAAAGACTCTCCTCGGGAGAGAGGGGGCGGGGAGGAGAATCTCCACTTGGTTATAGCATGTTATTTATTTTATTTTTTATTTATTTTACTTTATTTGGTACAGTAGAGCCTGTGAAGCTTTTCCAGTAGTAATGTAACACAAGTAAAGCCGTGCTTAACATATGGACTGGCTATTCTTGTAATTGGTAAAAACAAGAGATCCCTGCAATTCAGTGTGAGTGGAGGTCAAGTTCTGCCAGAACCTCATGGAAAATACTGCATTTCACCATGGTTCTGTTTAAAACTACATGCTCTTTATGACACCCTTCAACTAGCAGTTACTTTATAAATAAACTTCTAGTTGATGTAAAAGAGAGCGATGACTATTCCGGACACTAAAAAGACATGTGACTTTCTAGTTTCAAGTCTGGACTCTCCAGTTCCTTAATGCTCTTGACATGTTTTGCTTAAGTTTTAAGAGTTTCCAGGTTTCTTCCTGTCCTGGCCAATGTTCATTTTGACCTCAGAGGGGAAAGTAACAAGAGAGGGGACAGAAGAGGAAAATGTCTATGTACCAGGTTAGAGCTGAGGAAAGATGATTTGAATGATTACTCGCCCAGCAAACTTGCAGGATTCAAGAGTGAGTCTCAATAATCAGTTGCCTTCTCCAAAACCATATGTCAGAGACTAGTTTACATTATAGCTGCGTAACAAGGCTGTAACCCCCAGAGGACAACTTTACAAGGAATCAAGTAAATTTATCACTTACTCTGGGTTTTACAGATCAGGAATCAGAGATCCCTGCAATTCATTGTTAGTGCATGCAGGTGGTCAGTCCTGGGTACAGTTCTAGCTTCCTTTCCTCTTGCCATATAATGGCTGCTTTTTTTATGATCAAAAATCAAATAAATAACATGCTATAACAAAGTGGAGATTTCCCCATGCCTCTATCTCTCATGTGTGTGTGTTATATATGAGTGTTTGTGTGTGTATGTATGTGTGTGTGTGTGTGTGTGTGTGTGTGTGTTATATGTGTGTGTGGGTGCTGTTATTTAACCCTCAGAATACCTCTGGGAGAAGGACACTTCACTCACTTTACAGGTGAGGAAACTAACTCACCTGTAACTTGCCAGGAATCCTGTAAATAACACAGGATAAAGTTGTTTCAAACCAGGTCGATACAACTCAAAAAATAGCATTTCTAGGGAGTAAGAAAGCAAAATCTCAGACTCTAGAATATTCAGACAGCTTGTTCGAGTGAGAGTGTTGCCACTAGTTTACTCATGTCAACAGTTGATAATGGTAAGTTTAAAAAATCCTATATAATAAAGAGCTAATATGCTAATTAGACCTGACGGCAGAACGACCTTCCAGGACTACCTTCCTGAATGATCAGTGGCCAAGGCAGCCAGGCCTGCGAAGGCCTATTCTTGTACTAATTTCTTGCATCCATCCTCTAGTAAGGTTAGAAAAGCTAGTGACAAAAGGCCAGGTCTTTATCTTTATAGAGTCAAATTCATGTGACTCATACACTAAGAAATGCTACCTCCATCTGAGGTGACCTGACTCATCCCTCAGGAAGTAACTGCTTCCTTTCTGCTCCTTTTCAGCTTTTTGTGAGAGAACCTGAAAAGAGGCTGGGAGTGAGGGGAGACATCCGCCAGCACCCTTTGTTTCGGGAGATCAATTGGGAAGAGCTTGAAAGAAAGGAGATTGACCCACCATTCAGGCCGAAAGTGGTAAGGAGACACCCAGGGATGGGACCAGCCATTCTCCTTCTACTCCCAAGCTGCCTGCCTGTCCCCTTGAGGGTAGAGGGGCCCAACTCTCAGTTATGCTTCTATATATAAGGGTGACTTTTGATCATCTTAGAAAGCTGAATTGTACACCATACTGAGTAGTATTTATGAATAAGTGTTTATTATTACATTATCTTTTTCATGGGCACCAAATGGACCAGGTGGCTTGAGGAGAACCTGTCCCAATCTGGGTTGTCTTGGAAGACAGTCCAAGGTGTTTAATAATAAAATTAACATAGGTGGGAAAACCAATAGCAATGAAGGATGTTGATAAAAGAACAGGAATAGATAATCTGCAAAACTCCTTCCTTCTCCCACCTTTCACCAAGCCCCAGCTCCTGCCCCTACTCACTGTTCCCTGTAGACTAAAAGGACAGAGGTCAAATTTGGGCTCACCCTTTTTTTCAAAGGTGGCCAATTCCACTTCATGTAAAGTATTAGCTAGAAATATTAGATCCCATTTGAATGTTTACTATGCAAATCCTTTATATGAATTTAATTATACTATTGTTAAATTGATGAGTCAAGATATTAGAGATGTTCAACAAAAACCACATATGATCATCTGTATTATTTCAGTTTAGTTTTTTTGTAAACACCAATACTGTTTTACACAGATTATAGCCTCAATAATAAAAGTAAAGATAATTAATTTAGTGGCTGATTGTCTTCCCTTCCTCTCTCCTTCTCCCCCTTAAACTCTGATCAAGAAATCATCATATGACTGTAGCAATTTTGACAAGGAATTCTTAAATGAGAAACCCCGGCTGTCATTCGCCGACAGAGCACTGATCAACAGTATGGACCAGAACATGTTCAGAAACTTTTCTTTCATTAACCCGGGGATGGAGATGCTGATATCCTGAATCCCTTCTTCAGTCACATGAAGGAATTGGCCTTCTCTCTGTGAATTGGTTCGAGTGACACTTCTTGGGTTCCTTTTCAACTTGGGAAAGAAAAGAAACACTCAACAATAAAGGCTAAGGCCTTTCAGCTCCTCACTGACCTTGCATCTGTAGCAGAAACCAACTCAACTTCACTAATGACACCACCTTTGGTTTCTCTCATCTTTCACAGCTATTCTTAAAGTTAGGTCATGACTAACCATAGTTATTTACTTGAAAGATGGTTCTTCACACTGTGAAAGATGTGGAAACTTAATTCTGCTCTAAATGATAGCTCTTCACTTGTGCACCAACTGCTGATCAATGAAATACTTGATGACTCAAGGAGCAAAGTGAGAACAAATGTCTCAAGACTGAAACAGCATGTTGCCTGGTGTAATAATGGATCTCATTCAGCTCCAGACAAGTAATCACTAACCCATTTTATTCTATGTACATCTGTGGAAGTGTGAGTAGTAGGGGAGAAAGCCCTGAGTAAGTTTTTATGGGAATGCTTCACAATAAACATAGCTTGTAACTTGAGATTTACGAATCCATCATTCTGATTAGCCATGAAATACACAGGAAAGAGGAAAATGGAAAGTGGGAAGAGCTCATATCACTGATATGGAAGGTATTAATAGAACGCCTACTCTGGTGACCTTGTCAACATAGATATTAAATTTAGAGTCCAACAAAAATAGAATCATGGTACTCCTGCCAATAAAAACTTTCCATCCATCCAATCTTAGTTGATTTCAGTACAGTGACAGTCACTCATTGCCCTCCTCATGTTTATTATAACAAGTAAAGAAATGAAGTATATAATTCTTCCAAGAGAAAAAAAAAGCAGTCCCTTATACCATTACTGATGAATTGATGATTCATAAGTCTCTCTTTAGGCATCACTCAAGAAACCCATGTATGCTAATTGTAGCCGTCAATCTTGTTAAATTACAATACTAGCTATACCTTTTTAAGTATCTGTGCTGTTTGTATATTTAGATAAATATTGTGACTTAATGACAAAGAGGTGGATATGTAAACATGGAATAAAAAAAAAGAAAGATGCCTCTTAATAGGTTTTCTAGTGCCCCCGCAAGAACTTGATTCTGTCATGGCTATCATCAAGATATAGCTAGAATTGAGATGATATTTTAAATTTGGGGAATCAATAAAAATCGCAAAGTGGGGAAAAAACTCAGATAACCCTTAAGTCCTTGGTATTTTGTTCCCCTTTCCCTTCACCACAAGATTCCTTGAAGGGATGGTAGATGCGTTGGCTCTTCTCTCCAACCTCTCCTGCCACTGCTTTTGGAAGGATTACCTTCTTGCCAGCCCTTGTGAAGTGTGCTAGGTCCTCATTGACCTTTCTACAGCGTTTTATACTAGGAAAGAGCCTCCCTTTTATCTCAGCCCCTCGGACTCTCTGACACAGCAGCTTCCTCTTCCATCCCTATCACCTTTGATTACCTTATTGGCAAACCCCTTTTCCTCCTTCTGCCTCAAATCGCTTCTGATGCTCCCTCCTCTCCTTTTCTTTACTTCCCTTGGTTCTCTCCTTCTATCTTCTGTCTTAAGGCTCACTCAATCCAATTAATCTCCACATCTCCAGCTCTAACCTCTCTGCCAGGCTTCAAATGGCTCCATTAACTATTCTATGTTCTTGCAACCTTTATCTCTAATGCATTGCTTATTTCTGTTAATGGCACCATCACAGGCCCAGTCATCTAGGCTCAGAATCTCAGTCATTATTGACTAGTTGACTGTCCTCTCTCTTTTTTTAATGAAATTATTATGATTCTGCTTCTACAATCTCTCTGAAGTACATTACTCATCTCTACTTTCTTTCCTACTAATCATGCCTGGATCAATCTCCTCATCTTAAGTCTCTCTCTATTTTAATTCACATATACAACCTATCTTACAAACTTGTAGATAAAAGTAACTTTCCCTCTACTCTCTTATATTAAGTTCCTGGAGCTTGCAAATTAAACTGACAAAAGACATATCAGCAAGATAGACATGATGTTATTTACTCATCCAGTGCACATACAGACGGGAGTACTCAGTGATGAGTCACTCAACAGACTGGTTAGAATTAGAGGCTAAAATACCTAACTTAGCATGAAAAATGGAAAAGAAAAATGCTCCTAAGGGAAGAATAAATATGTTTCTTTAGGAAAGACAAATGACATTTCAGAAGGACAAACAGGAGATAAAGTTTTTGATAATGTTTGAATGATATTCCTTGGGGCCATAAAACTCCCTCAGAGATGGGGTTTACAGGAGGTAGGTTTACTCTTGGCCTCACTCTTGTACAGACCCACCCAAAAAAGAAACCCAAAGAAGGAATTTATGGTGGTCCTCGTTTCTCTGAAGTTTTGGCTTATAGTCTGATAAGAAAAACCCAAAGAAGTCCTTTTTCTGTATCTATTGAATCTTAAATGTCTTTATCTTAAAATACTAGTAATCAATATTTATGGAATATAGAAATGTTATCTTCCCAAAGCAAAGGTTTTATTCTATCACACTCATGTCCAAAACCCTGTGTAATCTTCACTGGCAATAAGCAATTCAAGACCACCTATTCATCCCCAGACAACCTTTCCACCTTTAACCTCTTATTTCTACTTTTCACTCACCTGTGCTCCAGGCAATCTGAATTTCTTAGTACTGCCAGTCTACACCCATAGTTTCCCACTTTTGGGCCTCCCCAAGATGCTAGGTTTTCTGCCTCTAATTCCCATCCCCATATGTTCAATATCTTCCTATCTCTTGAGATCCAGTTCAGTTGATGAGTCTGTCTTGAGGTATCCCCCTCTCCTCGTTGTTCCCCCACCTGAGTTGATGTATCTCCCTATCAATTCTCTAAAGTCCCATCTTATTGCATTTCCCTGTGCTTTTCTTGTGGCATTCACCATTTTCTATCCAGTTGTAAAAGAGTATGCTTTGCCTCTCTTTTTAGACTGTAAACCCCTGAGGCAGGATCTCTGTACAATTCATCTTCATACTTCCCACAATTTCTCTGTATATTAGTGCTTAAGAGAGTTTGGGGAAAGTAAGTCAATAAAGTGCACTGTGTAGTGTTTAAATAGTGGTCCCTCACAAGATATATGTCCAACAGGCACTAGTGAATGGGACCTTATTTGGAAAAAGGGTCTGTACAGATGTCATAAAGTTATAGTTGATCCTAAAGATAACCTGAATAAAAACAATTCTAAAATTCTATATAAAGGGCATACTCTTGTGTTTCCTTCTAAAACATTGTAATAAGAGACCAGCCAAAACCGGTTTGGCTCAGTGGATAGAGCGTTGGCCTGTGGACTGAAGAGTCCCAGGTTCGATTCCGGTCAAGGGCATGTGCCTTGGTTGTGGGCACATCCCCAGGAGGGGGCGTGCAGGAGGCAGCTGATTGATGTCTCTCTCTCATTAATGTTTCTGACTCTCTATTCCTCTCCCTTTCTCTCTGTGAAAAATCAATAAAATATATTTATTTTAAAAAAAAGTGAGACCAGAAAACCATTCAGTCAGCCTGTTATTCATTAAACAATTTTTTGCTCTCCAATCAGAAGATCACTCAATAAATATTTAATGTGCTCCTACTGATATGTACCAGAAGTACCTGACTTGTCTTCAGGATCTTTCCTCCTCCCTAGTTCACATAAGAGGAGTGCTACTCAAAACACCAGCCAAATTTGACAACTGCAGTTGACAAAAACATGATGATTTTATCTACATATTTCTCTTCTCCACACCAAAAAGTTTTTTCTTAAGTTATGTCAGTGCTCCTTGAGCAGATCCCTGGAGCTTCTTTAGGGTTAATCTTGCTGTTTCCATCTACTGTCTTCAAGGCAAGGTGGTGGATTTGTCCGAGTCAGAATCAGCTGGTCTTGTCCTACTGACAACCTCCCACTTCATACATGGAACTTGGCCTTCAGGAGACAGTAAGCAAACCAATAGACTGGTAGTAACAGAAAAGAAAAGATAGAAAAGTCCATTAGAGACAGTTTTCCAGTGCTGCAAATATTTGGATAAAGAGTTTGAATTTCATTCTATAGTCACAGTGGAGCCACTGAAATTATGCCAATAAAACACAACACTGAGAACATCAAACAAGAGGAACCCAAGACACATCATAATTAAAATGCCAAGGGCAAAAGACAGAATCTTAAAAGTAGCAAGAGAAAAGCAGTTAGTTACCTACAAGGGAGTGCTCATACAAATGTCAGCTGATTTCTCAACAGAAACTATGCAGGCCAGAAAAGAGTGACAAGAAATATTCAAAGTGATGAATAGCAAGAACCTACAACCAAGATTACTCTACCCAGCAAAGCTATCATTTAGAATTAAAGGTCAGATAAAGAGCTTCACAGACAAGAAAAAGCTAAAGGAGTTCATCACCACCACGCCAGTACTATATGAAACACTAAAGGTTATTCTTTAAGAAGAGGAAGAAGAATAAGAAAAAGGTAACGAAAAAATATGAACAACAAAGTGGCAACAAATACATCATATCTATCAACAATTGAATCTAAAATCAAACGAATAAAAATTCTCATGAACAAAATAAACTGGTGAATGGAATAGAATCAGGGGCATGGAAATGGGACAGACTGATGATTCTCAGAAGGAAAGGTATGTGGGGAGGGTGCAGGAACAGATTAGACAAAGATCTCATATGCATGTATGCATTACCTATGGACACAGACAATAGGGTGACAACGGTCTGGGGTGGGGTGGGAACCAGATGGAGGAGGGCTATGGGGGGAAAAAAAGAGGGACCTCTGTAATAATCTCAACAATAAAGATTAAGTTTTAAAAAAAAAAAAGTAATAAAATTCTCAAAGCTTAAATACCAGAAGTGTAAATGAAAAAAAAATTAATAAAAATAAAAGTTTTCTGCTAACCTGTAACAAAATTTTCCGGAGGGAAGATCTACTCAGATTTTTTTACATATAGGAACATTCATCAGAAGAGGAGGACATTAGCAATGAGATATCACCTCACACCTGTTAGAATGGCTATTATCAAAAAGTCAAGAAATAAGTGTTGGCAAGGATTTGAGAAAAAGGAACACTTGCACTTTGGTGGGCAAGTAAACTGATGCAGCTATTATGGAAAAACAGTATGGAGGTTACTCAAAAAATTAAAAACAGAACTACTATATAATCCAACAATCCCACTTCTGGGTATTTATTAAAAAAAAATCCAAAACACTCATTTGAAATGCATCCTTATGCTCACTGCAGCATCACTCACAATGACTTAGATATGGAAACAATCTAAATGCCCATAAATGGATGAATGGATGAAGAAAATATTAACATCTATCTCTCTATATATAACCCTAATATGCAAATAGACCAAATGGTGAAACAACCAAACAACCATGTGCTGACCACCAGGGGACACCCATGGAACAGGGCAGGCATTGGGTACAATAGGATGATAGAACAGGTGAGAGGGGGCACCAGACCAAGGTGGCACAGCAGTCATTGTCATCAAGGCGAGCCTCTGGTGGTTACTGAAAATTATTTGTTCCCACATGACGCAGCTTCACCAGGTGCTCACACTTCTGCCGGGCTGGCCCCACTCATACCAGCAGCTGGTGCTGAAGCTGCTGCTTGTACCCACTGCTGGCACCCAGCACCAGTCCCAATCACTAGATGCCATCAGCAGATGCAAGCAGTATCTGCCAGCTCTGATAGCCCCTGAGGGCTTCTCTACCTCCCCCTGCTCCTGAGGGACAATCAGGGCAGCAGCTATTGCTTGTACCTGCTGACAGCACCAGCCTGGCTCACACCCATTGCTGGCGCCAGCCCCAATCACTCGGCGCCATCAGGAGATGCAAGCAGGGCCTGTGCCATCAACATGTGGAAGCAGCAGCAGTGGGAGTGGGGCTGCCAGCAGACAGGGGACAAGGAGCCAGCAGACAGGGGACAGGGCACAGAGGATGGGCGGAGACCTGCCCCTGTACCCACCATAGCTGCGCAGCCCACAGATCCTTTCAAGGTGCTCAAATTTGTGTACCCGGCCCCTAGTATGTGTATATATTTCTATCTCCCTTTCTCTCTAAAATCAATAAAAAATATATCCTTGGGTGAGGATTTTTTTAAAAATTAAGTTTTGCAGCATAAATATATGTCATTTTTGTCAGTTAAGCTGGAAAAATGTCAATAGAGCTGGGAAATTTTTCTTTTTAAAATATTAAGATAATGAGGTAAATAATCCATACACATATTTGTTCATAGGGCTGTTCATTTTATGTGTTTCTATTTAATGAATAGAGGAGCACATGCCTCTTCTAAACCCTTTGCACCAATAGCTCCCTGAAGCATTAATGCCAGAAAAGCTGATTCAGCTTTTACAGATGGAAGATGCAACAAGAAAAAAAGTGTTGACCAGGAAGATGGAGTGACAGAGTATCTGAGCCAAATTGAAGTTCAAGCACTTGGCTTCCCCAATCCCTTGCCCTTTCCTTCCCCATGTCTGAGCTGAGACCCTATAGTCCAGGCAGACTATTCTCAAAGAGCTCTCTGCTGTTCATTGATGGGAAGACTGCAATGCTGGACTCTGCCTGAGGAGAGCCCAGAAACCCATCTCTGCCCCAGAAGAGGCCCCTTCTTCCACCACTAAAGGAAACAAAAAAGAAAGTACCCACTCCTCCCAGTAGAACAAAGATATATGACTGCACCATGTAATACCACCTGGGCTCCCCAAACTAGTTAGGGGACCTTCAACTAGTTTTCAACATTTTAGTGAATTTGTTAGACTGATTTTTAGGATGGACTTGGCGCCAGTTTTAACTTTGATCAAAGCAGTATCCTTGGCCTTTACAGAAAAACTGGGATTTCTTCTGAAGCAGGAAACGGGTAAGACCTCTCATCTCATGCTCACAAACTTAGTCTCTGGGTCACAAGCCCACCATTTCTTTTCAAATAAACTCTACTTTTCTCTGACATCGACATCTTATGTTACTGTGAATCTTACACACCTTCCCTTCAGACATGTGTGGGAACTCTGAGAATAAATTTGTGTCTATGTTGGTTTTCTTCATGTTACAGCTTTTGTGACAAAAGCATACTTAAAACAAGCCTATATACTTAGAGTCTGTTTATAGCAGTGTATGATGGTCTTGTGTAAAATGGGATGAGAGTGTTCTGCTAATTTTATGCAGGTTCTAATTTCTGGAGATAGAACTCATCTAGCTTTGATCCCTGGACCTCACTTTCTTCCCTCCATCTTCTGTCTTCTTCCTAGAGAGGAGATATGAAGGCAGATGGCCATTGTCTCCTAAAATAATAAAGGCGGCAGTAGCTTCATTAAATTAAAGAACTGGAGGAGACTCAGCTATACAAATTCCTCGGTTTGCACTTGGAGGAAAGAAAAACTTCTGGAAGAGACGTGGCATCCCCAAAGCCACAGCTGGAGAGGGAGGGAGGAAGATGCCCATTCTTGAGCTCCTTGTATGGGGTATTCATGACCATGGTTTCCTCACAATTTAGAGCGAAATAAGAATTCCAAACATTCCATGGCAGAGATTTGGTCTAGGGAAGGGAAGTAGGAAAAAAAGGACACTTATTAATCATCTTATGTACCAGAAGGAAAGTAGATACAAACAATAACCCCAGGAGTTAGCCATTATAATTATAGTCCCATTTCACTGCCCCATTTTACAGCTGTAAGTCACATAGCTAGTAATTAGCTACCACAGATTGGACCCCAAGTCTCTCTTAACTGCAAGGTTCCAACTTTTATCTCAACAGCATGCTTTTCCCAGTTCTGTCTGTTGTGAAACTAAACTGTACATATTGCCCCTCTGCCTCCATGTTACAACATCAACATTCTTTTACTGCACCTGCACTCCACCTTCTCAACCCATCCCACTTCACAGTGCACAGAAGAGCCATCACCACTGCCCTCAGTGGACTCAGAGTCTAATCAGTCTCTCTTCCCACCGTCTTCTTTCATTATCCATTACTGCGCAGTGGTAGAGGCAGGACGCAAGGTCACTGTCCAGCTGCAATGTTACTTTCACTCCTCCCTCAGAGCCTCTGTACCTGTCGTCTTCACATGTCAGTCTACTTACAGAGGCTGCAGCAATGAGAAAACATCAAGATCACCTTGTCTTCCCATTCCTTTCAGGCCAGACAAGGCGAGCACATGGATTCCCTCGAGAGCAGAGCAAGTTATAACATAGAGGTGATGAAGCATCATTGTAAAGGCAGGGCTTCCACTCACTGGCGCTCACACCCAGCTGCTGGGGATTAACCTCACCTTATTTAAATAAGATCCAGAACAGTGCACCTTTAAACCAGACCAGCCTTGAATGTAGTAAAACAGAGAGGGAAACCCAGGTGAAGTAACTTGCCAAGACAAAGCAACAGGCCCTCAAATGAGGAAACAAGTAAGTCTGCATGAGGGTAGATTACTTACCTGTAGCTTCATTTCAAAATAGTAAAGAGGATATAAGAACAAGTTTGTTTATCATGGATTGGTGACTGCTGCCCCTCCTCGGCCAGGAAGATGGCATACAATTTATCTGAGCTCTGACTTAGGAAAGAATAAGTGGAGAAAGCCATGTTAATTTTGCTGTGGGAGTCAAAACCTCAAACTTCAAACTAACCATGAGTATAAAGCTACACCTATGGTGGACTGCTCTGTTTATTTGCTGTTTATTTTTCTCCCTTTGGGCACCACAATGGCCTAGATAAAGAGTAATCTACAAATGCATGTGAACTGAGCTTCCAGACCTGAGAAGCCTTGAGGAAAATAACATATTGCAGAGGGCCACAGGGCTAAGGATTCATGCTCCCTTAAGGCAATTATAATGGCAAGTTGACAGTCTGACAGACTTGTGGTAATATTATCATGACTAGATTGAAGCTATTGTAATGGTTTTTTAAATAGACAGGCTGCTGAAATGAACCCTGAGAACCTCATCAAATGCAGTGAAAATAGGTGCTTGTCTTCAGAAGCATAGATTCAGATGTTAGGGTACCTTATCCTGAAAATATTATCAAGTCTGCAGATCTTCACTTACATGGAAGAGGCTGCTTCCCCTTCCCTTGCTCCAGGTGAAAATACGTACAGATGTCTATCATACACCCCCAACCTGAAAGAAGGAAGAGAATGGACAAGGGCCCTGAGGGAGCGGGAGCGGGTTAAGTGAAGAGAAAGACTAAAGCAGAGTATTAGAAATGTTTGGGTCCTTGGTTCTGAAATGGCTCTGTTTCTCATTCACCATGAAACCTTGAACAAGTGATTTAATCTTTGTGGGACTCCAAATAAGGGGTCAGGGAAGATAATATCTAAAGTCCCTTCTAGCGCAAACATTTTCTTGTTCTAATCTGAGAAGCTGCAAAGGTCGATGAGCAATACTTTCCACACACACAAACACACATTGATTCTACCCTTTTCAGACCTAAGACCAGCCTCAGACTCCATCTTTCTCTCTCAGCTCTCCTCTCCTTCATTCTGAGTCCGTATGTGCCCCATGCCCAGGCATCTAGTATTCTCATGCTGCCCTAACACCCCCACCAGGACCCTTAGTAGGACACATTTCTAAGATATTTTAAATTCTCTGGAAATAACCAGAAAAGTCTTGAAAACAATGAGATTCCAAGGTTGAAAGAATTAGTCCCACAGAACAGATTTGAATGGACAGTATTTCATTTTGTTCTGCCCTAAGAGTTCTATTTGTTTACACACACAAACATGTGTTGGAGCCATGATTATTGTTTCTCTTGGTGTCACAGTATTCAAGAGAGAATTCAGATCTATACATTGCCTTCCCTTTATCACCAATCCCACCACCCTGGCAGGTGCTCAATAAATGTTTGTTGAATGAATGAATTTGACTGTGAGTAAGCACCTAACTGTAATCAT
Organism: Lasiurus cinereus; assembly: GCA_011751065.1. Classification (NCBI taxonomy): domain Eukaryota; kingdom Metazoa; phylum Chordata; class Mammalia; order Chiroptera; family Vespertilionidae; genus Lasiurus; species Lasiurus cinereus. The sequence continues at coordinate 21,792,434 of JAAGEH010002534.1, read as the reverse complement.
CTATCAATGTATGTGACTAATTGATGAGATGGCCTTGTGATTAAGTGCTTTGTCCAACAGTGATTAACTGAACTTTGGTATCACATTCTTTCTTTTGGGGAATTTTAGGAAGAAGCAGAAAGGTGTGGACAAAGATAGAAGTCATCAAAGCAGAGGCCACAAGGCAGCAAAAGAAAGGAAAAGCAGAAGCCAGGAGGTAGAGAGCATTCATAGAAGCCATGATTATGTAGTCTCTCACCATATGGGGAATCACTAGAATAGTGATGAAGAACTAACCAATTCTGAGAACACCTAGAGTTTCTCTCATAACCTGGAGGAGCCATCCTGACAGAGGAAGAAGCACTCCCCAATCAGAAAGCCAGCTAGAGAACTGAAGCTGCTGGACACATTCATTCTCTCAGTGACACACTCCTTGAGGGTTCCACGGAGCCAATTTTCATGAGGGTTCCCAATAATCCTGACTGCCTATTTCTCCATGTATCCTCAGAAGCCCTGAGCCCCAAGAGTCTCGTGTCGTGTGTGTGTGTGTGTGTGTGTATGTGTGTGTGTTGTGAGAGAGAGAAAGAGAGAGAGAAATTAACTAAACTATTACAAAAAAACACCATGCAGTTATTAACATCAAACTGATTGACTCATCGTTCCCTACATACCTGATATATATTCTTATCCCAGAACTTTGACTCATTTTTTCCTACAAGCCTAAGAGGTCCTCCTCCTACATCTTTTGGATTAAACAACCCAAAACCAACCCACTCCCCAAGGCTCAGCTGATGCTCCAACCTCCTGCATGAGGCCTTTGCTGACCATGCCAGTTGACAGTGGTCAGGTATGCCACCCTTTTAATTTTGTCTTTTAAAACAACAGCAGTTAAGAGCAGACCCAAAAACCAAAGCCAACAGGCGTTGGGGGATGGAGTAAGCATTCCCCAAAGTTGTTTCTGCATAGTTCTCAACTCACTGTCAGGAAATCACCCTGAGAGGGGTTGAAGCCATTTTTATAGGCCCTTGTCTGAGAGATGGGGTGATATCTCATCAGAAAGAGAAATCAGCAAAAGAGAGAAATAGCAGAAGCCAGGAGGCATAGAGTACTCATAGGAGCTATGACAGTGTAGTCTGTCACCATATAAATGGACAAAAGAACCCATTTCCTGCATCTCAGTTCTCTGCCCTCTATGTTACTTCTATTGCTGATAAAGTTTTGGCAATAAAATATATCGCTGTATATAATTATTTGGTAGGGAAGAGTGGGGACAGGCCAGCAACAGAGACACAAGTTAGCTATAATAGTATTCCCAATAAGTCCACACTGTCATTGCCTCCCAATAGCCATCAGCGCTCCTCTTTCCTCTCCCCGCCCTCCCCCCGCCACACACACACACAGGTTTTATTAACAGAACACGGATTTTGTTCCAGAATCATGCAGACAGCAATATCCAGGAGAAGTGGATCCTTCCTTAGAAGATGTAAAGAGAGTTATCTAAGCCAGAGCGAGTAAAATTTTCTGTAAATGACCAGAGTGTACATACTTTAGGCTTTGTGGGATATGTGGTTTCAGTCAGAACTTAACTCTGCCATTGTGACAGAAAAGAAATAATAGATAATATGTAAATGAATTAATGTATCTGTGTTCCAATAAAACTTTACTTAACTTTACTTATGGACACTGAAAATAAAAAAGACATCATTAGAATGCATTCACTTCCTTAACTGAAGTGGTTTTGGGGGCAGCCTCTAGCTGGCAAGAGCAGAATAAAAGGTTCTTTATGGAAAAATTTTGCCAAGTACTAGGCACTGTGTGAGGAGATTTACATGTGTTACTTCACTTATTCCTCAGAACAACTGAGGATAGCATAATTGCCCCATCTTAATATAAGGACGCTAAGATTTGCAAAGTTAGATATCTTGCCCAAAATCTTAAAAAAGAGCTGTTTCATTCCAACATCTGTGCTCTTTATCACTATACAAGTATGCAAAATAGCAGCATATTTGAGTAACATGGAGTCAGACTGGCCAGTTCACCACCAGCTTTACCACTACATGGTGCATAACCCTGGACAAGTCATTTTAACCCTCTGTGCTTAAGTCCCCTCATTTCTAGAACTAGGACAATAGCAGTGACAACATCATAGGGGATTTAGAGGAGTTATGAGAAGTGAATGAGATAATACATGCAAAGCACTTAGAAGAGCACTTACTGTATAATAGGTACCTACTAACATTTCAGTATTGTGATTATACTAATGAATCCCAACAGAAATCATTTGGATACCTCTATTATAGGAAAAATAATTCTATCTGATCACCAAAGGAGAGGATCCAACTTAAACATAATAAGCTAATGTACAGTATATAGCATATATATAGCATATATATATATATATATATATATATATATATGCTATAAAACCCAAGTAAGTGCTTGATTTGCAAAATAATAAAATTAAAATTAATAGTATTAATTTATGTGATAACAATATTAGGAGATTTAAACCACCACTCTGATATAAATGTGACCTACCATAATACAAATTCTTTTGAGTTTAATCATGGTTAGATTATCATGTATGATGTGAGAACTCAATCCATCCATTGATTTTCTTTATTGAAATTATCAAAGAACAATCAGTTATGTGTCTTGATGTGTTTGATCTTCATGTGTCATCAATGCTTACATGCAACTGAGCTCCTTTCTTACAAAATATGAAAAATTAATTGGTGCCAACATAATCATAAACAATGTGCACCATAAGCTCTGGAATTCAACAATATCCAATGGAACTTTATTCAATGATGAAAAGTTATCTATGAAGTACAAAATGGTAGCCAATAGCCACATATGACTAGTGCACACTGGAAACTGAGAAACTAAATTTAAATGTTTTTCATGTTAGTTACCTTATTTTAAATTTAAGCAGTCACATGTGTCTACATAAGAAAAGTCGAAAGAACTGGAGATGTTTGGCTTGGAGAAGAGAAGGAAAAGAAAAGCTTGGGTCCTATGGACAAATATTTAAAGGCTACAATTATGTGAAAGAGGAATTACACTTGTTTATTATTCTTGTTTTAATTAGCTGAAAATTAGAAAAAAAAAAGAACACTGGCACAAACAAAAATTATAGCACCTGTAATTAATTAAGAAAGATATGTGAACAACTAAAACAAAACTCTTCTAGCTATCTTATTGTCTGAGGAAACAAAGAAACACGGTACACCAAACACAGCATTTTATCCACTTTGTTCCCAGCCTCACTTAATTTTCTTAAATAAAGATGTATTTCTTAAAAGGACAAAGTGAATAAGAAAGAGAAATAAAAAATGAGAGATTTTAACAAAATTTTGGCTAGAAAGCAGTTAAAGAAGACTTGGTGAGTGACAAGATAAATCCTTAACCTGAGTCCTATTTATTCCATAGAATCTCAGAAATAAGCAGAGATTTCAATTGTGCAAAATATCCTAGAAGGCAATGGTGTAAAATGGAGCTGGCAATGGGGTTATAGGCTGAAACATTTTAGAGGCAGCAGGTAGACCTTCTGGTGTCACCTTCTCCATTCAGCTAAGACATTACTGAGTCTAGAACCCACCTGAAGACAAAGGATTTGTTCCCTTGAGAAGACCTGAACTCAAGGACCCTCAATGGAGAGGGGAGTTAAGCCATTATATCAAAAGGTCAGAGACTGAGTCAAAGTCTGTATATTGAATGGGGAGACCTCCTCCTCCACCCTAGGCAACTCCTCTCACTTCATTTCCAGAAAAATTATTTCTCCCGAAGCTGAAGACTATAGGATTTCTTTCTGAGGAGACTGGTCAGCCCAAGAGTAAAGGCCAATAGACCCAACCATAATTTTAGTGTCTTTTTCCAAAATGTAAACAGATAACTAAGAATCACCAAACACCTGAAGAAAAACTCTATCTAAACTAAAAGACAGAAACTAAAATAATGGTGCAGGGGGAAACTGAGAGAAAATATGGGGAATAGAAGAAAACTAAATAATAACAATAATTATAATTTCCAGAGATACAAAAGAAATATTGCTTCCATGTTACATCTGTGAAAAGACCTGGATTCTATTAAAAATTAAAGAGGAAAAAATTATTTGGGAAATTGAGAAATTGATGAGAAATTTTTAAAAAATAGTTTAGAAAATAGTGGTAAAGAAATCTCTCAGAAAATTTATCAAAAGGAAAGCTAGAAAATGTTAGAAAAAATATTAAACTTTCAGTCTTGAGGTTCAATGTCTATATAATAGGAAATTCAAACAGGGTTTTAAATAGGAATTGAACAAACTATTTTGATGCCCAGCAAAATTAATCTTTTAAAAAGATCCCCATCCAAACACATAATAAAGAAATTTTAGGATACTGGTAAATTGAAATGAGAGAGAGAGAGATCCAAAAACCTTCCATAGAAAATAAAAGAGGCCACATACAGTGGATCAAGAACAGAATGACATGCAACTATTCATAGTAACACTGAAAGTTGTAAGACAATGGGACATGTCTTCAAAACCCTGAGAGAAAACAAATTTGAATATAAATTTTCATCATTAACCAAAACTATTATTCAAGTGGTATGATATAACAAAGACATTGTCACCAAAGAATGGTGTGTGGGGAAAAGAGAGCTTACATGGGGTGAAGAGGGAAACACTTAAGAAGAAAGACAAAAAAGACAAAAATAGGAATTTGGAAACAGAGGACTCACCTGAAGAGTGAATGAAGCAAAAGAAATACCCATAATAATTATAAAAAGAAGTTGCGAGGAGGGAAGAGAAAATGGCGGCGGAGTAGACAGATGCGTCTGGAGCTTTGTCGCTGGGCAGAGGGAGAGAGAGCGGTTGAGAGTCACATTGGGAGTATTTGTTGGCAAGATAAGAGTCAGTTATCCTCCAGGAGAAGGCGGAGAACTGCTGGAAGGGGCTCTCCCTGCCAGGCAGCCCCACTGCCATGGGGATTTTGTCAGCCAGAGCCACCAGAGCCACCAGCGCGAACGCGGAGCCCAAGCCATCTTGCAGTGGGAGGTGGATGTCTGCGGCGGTCTGAAGCCTTCGACTGGGCACCCATCGAGCAGCCAGGGACCCGGGGACCCAGAACTCTGCTCTCCAATCGGTGCAGACACGCGGCGGAACCAGAGATCCACAGAGCACATGGACAGGAGAAAGAACTACATAACCAGACACCAGGAGAAGAAAGACCATGGGCAGAAAAAGAAACAGCCTACATAAGACAGAAAGGCAGGTTTCACCAGAAAAGGAAGTAAATGAAATAGAACCAGAAATAAGCCTACAGAGAAAGAGTTCAGAGAAACGATCATAACGTGGTTGAAAAGAATGGAAGACAAATTTGACAATATGAGTAAGAGCCAAGAGGAAATGAAGAAGAACCTAGAGGAGGTGCAGAATAAACAAGAAGAAATGAAAAATGACATCACTACTATAAAGAACTCAATAGAAAGCATCAAAAGTAGACTAGAAGAAGCAGAGGACCGCTTCTAGCATCAGTGAGCTAGAAGACACGGTAGGAAAAAATACCCAAGTATAGCAGCTTCTAGAAAAAAAAGTTAAAAAGCAAGAGGAGAGTCTAAGGGAACTTTGGGATAACATGAAACAAAACAACATCCGCATAATTGGGGTTCCAGAAAGAGTGGAAACTGAACAAAGATTAGAGAATGTGTTTGAAGAAATAATGACAGAAAATTTCCCCAATATAGAAAAGAAAAAACCCACACAAATCCAAGAAGCTCACAGAGTCCCAAGCAAAATGAACCCCAACAAACTGACACCAAGGCACATTATAATTAAATTGGCAAACACCGACAACAAAGTAAGAATCTTAAAAGCAGCCAGAGAGAAACAGAAGTTACCTACAAAGGAACCCCCATAAGACTAGCTACTGACTTCTCAACAGAAACTCATCAGGCCAGAAGGGAATGGAATGAAATATACAAAGTCATGCAAAGGAAGGGTCTGAATCCAAGAATACTGTACCCTGCAAGACTCTCAATCAAAATTGAAGGTGAAATCAAAAGCTTCACAGACAAAAAGGGACTAAGGGAATATATTACCACCAAACCAGCATGCAAGAAATGTTAAAAGGTCTGCTGTAATAAAAAGAAAGAGGAAGCGAAGAAGGAACTCAGGGGTAAGGACTAAAAATGGCAACAGATAAGTACTTATCAATAATAACTTTAAATGTAAACGGATTAAATGCTCCAATCAAAAGACATAGGGTAACCGATTGGATAAGAAAACATGATCCATATATCTGCTGTCTTCAAGAAACCCACTTTAGAAAAAGAGATGCACACAGATTGAGGGTGAAGGGATGGAACATGGTATTTGAGGCAAATGGAAATGAAAAAAAGGCTGGGGTTGCAATACTTATATCTGACAAATTAGATCTCAAAGTGAAGGACATAACAAGAGATAAAGAAGGACACTTCATAATACTAAACAGAACAATCCAACAAGAAGAAATAACTCTGGTAAACATATATGCACCCAATATAGGAGCACCTAAATACATTAAAAAACTCTTGGAGGATATTAAGGGAGAGATTGACAGCAATACAATCATAGTAGGAGACTTTAATACTCCACTGTCACCACTGGACAAATCCTCTAAACAAAAAATCAGCAAAGAAACATCAATCCTAAATGACTCACTAGACCAGATGAAATTAATTGACATCTTCAGAACATTTCACCCCAAATCCAGTGCACATGGGTCATTTTCAAAGATAGATCATATGTTGGTTCATAAGAAAAGTCTTCAAATTCAAGAAGATAGAAATCATATCAAGCATTTTCTCAGACCACAGTGGCATAAAACTGGAAATCAACTATAATAAAAACAATAGAAAGAAATTAAACACATGGAGACTAAACAGCATGCTATTAAACAATGACTGAGTAACCAGAGAGATCAAGGAAGAAATAAAAAACATCATGGCAACAAATGACAATGACAACACAACAATACAAAATTCATGGGACACAGTGAAAGCAGTCTTGAGAGGGAAGTTCATAGCCCTACAAGCCTACTGCAAAAAAACAGGAAACAATGGTAATAAATTACCTAAACCTACAACTCAAAGAGCTAGAACGAGAGCAACAAGAAAAGCCCAATGTACTCAGAAGGAAGGAAATAGTGAAGATCAGGGCGGAGATAAACAACTTGGAGACCAAAGAAACAATTCAAGAGATCAACAAAACCAAGAGCTGGTTCTTTGAATGGATAAATAAGATTGATGGACCTCTAGCCAGGCTCACCAAGAAGCAAAGAGAGAAGTCCCAAATAAACAAAATCAGAAATGAAAGGAGAAATAACAACAGATCCCACCGAAATACAAAGGATTGTTAAAAAATACTATGAACAACTCTATTCCAACAAATTGGACAACCTGCAAGAAATGGACATTTTCCTAGAAAAATATAACCTCCCAAAACTCAATGAGGAGGAAACCAAACATCTCAATAGTCCAATAACTATGGAAGAAATTGAAGCAGTAATCAAAAAGCTTCCAGCAAATAAAAACACGGGTCCAGATGGCTACACAGGAGAGTTTTAAAACATTCAAGGAAGAATTAAAACCTATCTTCCTCAGACTATTCAAAAACATTCAGGAAGAAGGAACACTTCCAAACACCTTCTATGAAGCCAGCATCACCCTAATACCAAAACCAGATAAAGACAACACAATGAAAGAGAATTATAGGCCAATATATCTCATGAACATAGATGCCAAAATCCTCAACAAAATTCTAGCAAACCAGATCCAGCAGTACATCAGAAAGATCATACACCATGACCAAGCAGGATTCATCCCAGGAATGTAGGGATGGTACAATATCTGCAAATCAATAAATGTGATACATCACATAAACAAATGGAGAGATAAAAATCACATAGTCATATCAATTGATGCAGAAAAAGCATTTGACAAAATCCAACACCCTTTCTTGATAAAAACTCTCAGCAAAGTGGGAATAGAAGGATCATACCTCAATATCATAAAAGCCATATATGATAAACCCACAGCTAACATCATACTCAATGGGCAAAAACTAAAACCATTTCCCCTAAGAACAGGAACAAGACAGGGATGCCCAGTCTCACTCTCCTGTTCGACATAGTACTGGAAATATTAGCCATTGCAATTAGACAAGAAGAAGAAATAAAAGGCATCCAAATTGGAAAAGAAGAAGTAAAGCTGTCCTTATTTGCAGATGACATGATATTGTACATAAAAAACCCAAAGGACACCATTCCAAAACTAATTGACTTAATTAATGAATTCGGCAATGTAGCAGGATACAAAATCAATGCTAAGAAGTCTGTGGCATTTCTATACACTAATAGTGAAATTATAGAAAGAGAAACTAAAAAAGCAATCCCATTTACCATCGCACCAAAAAAATTAAGATACCTAGGAATAAACCTAACTAAAGAGGTAAAAGACCTTTATGCAGAAAACTACAGGACACTGAAAAAAGAGATAGAGGAAGATGTTAACAGATGGAAGAGCATACCATGCTCATGGATTGGGAGAATCAACATCATTAAAATGTCCATACTACCCAAAGCAATCTACAGATTCAACGCACTACCCATTAAAATACCAACGACATATTTCACAGACCTAGAAAGAATTCTTCATAGATTCATCTGGGAAAAAAAAAGACCACGGATAGCTACAGCAATTCTGAGAAGGAAGAATAAAGTAGGTGGGATCTCAATACCAGACTTCAAGCTATACTACAAAGCAACTGTTCTCAAAACAGCCTGGTACTGGCACAAGAACAGACATATAGACCAATTGAATAGAATAGAGAACCCAGATATCCACCCAAACCACTATGCTCAATTAATATTTGACAAAGGAGGCATGAACATTCAATGGAGCCAAGATAGCCTCTTCAATAAATGGTGTTGGGAAAATTGGACAGATACATGCAAAAAATTGAAACTGAACCACCAACTTACACCAAATACAAAAATAAACTCAAAATGGATACAGGACTTAAACATTAGAAGGGAAACCATAAAAATATTAGAGGAATCCACAGGCAGCGCAATCTCAGACATATGCTGAAAGAACTTCTTCACTGATAATGCTCCAAAGGCAATGGAAGCTAAAGAAAAAATAAACAAATGGGACTACATCAAAATAAAAAGCTTTTGCACAGAAAAAGAAACCATCAACAAAACAACAAGAATGATCACTGTATGGGAGAACATATTTGCAAATGTTATCACTGATAAAGGTTTAATCTCCAAAATCTACAGCCAACTTATACAACTTAATAAAAGGAAGATCAAGGATCCAATAAAAAAATGGGCAACAGACCTAAATAGAACCTTTTCAAAAGACGACAGAAGGAAGGCCAAGAGACACATGAAAACATGTTCAAAGTCATTAATCATCCGAGAGATGCAAATCAAAATGACAATGCGATACCATCTTACACCTGTCAGAATGGCAATCATCAACAAATCAACAAACGACAAGTGTTGGCGAGGATGCGGAGAAAAAGGAACCCTTGTGCACTGTTGGTGGGAATGCAGACTGGTGCAGCCACTGTGGAGAACAGTATGGAGTTTCCTCAAAAAACTAAAAATGGATCTCCCATTTGACCCTGTAATACCACTCTTAGGAATTTATCCTAAGAAATTACAAACACCAATCAGAAAGGATTTATGCACCCCTATGTTCATAGCAGCACAATTTACAATAGCTACAATTTGGAAACAACCTAGGTGCCCGTCAGCAGATGAGTGGATCAGAAAACTGTGGTACATCTACACAATGGAATTCTATGCTGCCATTAAAAAGAAGGAATTCTTACCATTTGCAGCAACCTGGTTGGAACTGGAGAGCCTTATGCTTAGTGAAATAAGCCAGTCAATGAAGGAGAAGCATCACATGATCGCACTCATTGGGGGATAATAAAGAACATTATAAACAGATGAACAAAAGGATAGATACAGAGACAGTAAAGCTTCAAACAGACTGTGAGATTACAGCAGGAAGATTAAAGTTAGGTGAGGTAGATAAGGGGCGTTCAGGAGATCAATCAAAGGACTTGTATGCATGCATATAAGCATAACCAATGAACATAGACACTGGGGGGTTGGGGTATGCCTGGGAGGGAGGGGGACAAGAGGAGATATGTATAAAAAATTAATAAAAATATATATTTTTTTTAAAAAAAAGAAGAAGTTGCAAGACAATAACTATGCTTCAGTGTGGCCCTGGAAAGCAAACAATTCAAACTATAGCAGGATGACAGAGAAGGTTCTCCCAAGTTCTCCCAAGGAGGGAGGCAGGAGGAACATACAGAGGGAAATATCTGGTGTGTGTAAATGTATTATAAGATATTTCAGTTCTGTCTGAAATTTGAGGATGAATTAGTAATAGATACACAGAAAAACAAGCTTATTAATAAACAGGTAATTATTAATTCTAGATAAAATAAAATTTATTCAAAAATGCAAAGATAATAGTCAATAATATTGTAATAACTTCATATGGTACCAGGTGGGTACAAGACATATCAGGGATCATGTCTAAATCCTATAACAGTCTAACCGCTGCCCTGTACAATATAGTTCAGTTGGTTGAGCATCAATCCATGCACCAAGAAGTCACCAGTTCAATTCCATGGGTACATGCCCAGGTTTCAGGTTTAATCCCCAGAAGGGGCGTTCAGGAGGCAGTCAATTTATGTTTCTCTCTCTAAAATCAATAAAAATAAAAAAAAATTTAAAAGTCTAACCAGTATGTTGTACACCTTAAACTAATATAAAATAGTATTGAATGACAATTATAATTGAAACTTTTTAAATAAAAATTTAAAAGCAAAGGTAATAATAATATATTAAATAGATCTACTGTTGGCAAAAAGTAATGTGCCAATAATTATGTAAATAATAAATTAATCAAATTGAGATTTATAACCTAACTAGAGGCCTGGTGTATGAAATTCATGCTTGACGGGGGTGTCCCTCAGCCCAGCCTGCACCTTCTCCAATCTGAGACCCCTTGAGGGATGTCCAATAGCCTATTTAGGCCTGATCGCACCAGGATTGGGCCTAACTGGGCAGTAGGACATCCATCTCAAAATCCAGGACTGTTGGCTCCCAACCACTCTCCTGCCTCTACCTGATTGCCCCTAACCACTCCCCTGCCATCCTGATGAATGCCTGACTGCTCCCTGGCCAGCCCAATTGCCCCTAACTGCCCTGCCCTGCTGACCTGGTCATCCCTAACTGCCTCCCCTGCCAGTCTGGTCACACCAAACTGCTCTCCCCTGCAGGCCTGGTTCTCTCCCTCAACTCTCCTCCCCTGCAGGCCTGATCTCCCCCAACTGCTCTCCTCTGCAGGCCTGGCTCCCCCCTTCTGTCCTCCCCTGCAGACCTGAGTACCCCCCCACACAACTGCCCTATTCTGCAAGCCTGGTCTCCCCCAACTGCCTCCTCTGCTGGCCCAGTCACCCCTAACTGCCCTCTCTGCTGCCCTGATCACCCACAACTGCTCTCCCCTGCAGGCCTACCTC
>JAAGEH010002534.1:21714905-21780870 GCA_011751065.1 Lasiurus cinereus | reverse complement strand
CTGCCCTGATCACCCACAACTGCTCTCCCCTGCAGGCCTACCTCCCCCTCTCAACTGCCTTCCCCTGCTGCCCTGAGTTCCCCCCAAATGTCCTCCCCTGCAGGCCTGGTTCACCCCCCGCCCCACAATTGCCCTTCCCTGTTGGTCTGGTCTCCTCCAACTGCCCTCCTCTGCTGACCCAGTCACCCCTAACTGCTCTCCCAGCTGGCCTGATCACCCACAACTGCCCTCCCCTGCAGGTCTTGTTTCCCCGCCCCCCCCCAAAAAAAAACTGCCCTATCCCGGCGGGCCTGGTTTTTCCCAACTGCCCTCCTCTGCTGGTCCAGTCACCCCTTACTGCCCTCCCTGCTTGCCTATCACCCACAACTGCCCTCCCCTGCAGGCCTGGGTCCCCTCCAATTCCCCTCCCTTGTTGGTCTGGTCTTCCCCATCTGCCCTCCTCTGCCAGCATGGTCATCTCTAACTATCCACAACTGCCCTCCTCTGCAGGCCATCTTATGGCAGCCATCTTTGACCACATGGAGGCAGCCATCTTGTGTCTTGATCAATTTGTATATTACTCTTTTATTATATAGGATTGGAAGAAAATGGGGAGAACAGAGGGTAGTAGGGAAGTAGGTAAAATAAATTTTCATCTTTATTAGTAGGAAACTTAAATATAATCTCATAATTTTTAAATCAAGAAAGAGCAGTATACAAATCTATTTGAGGTGTATTAAGGAGAAACACTTAAGACATTTAAACAGACATTTTAACACATACACACACATTACATATGTAAAGGGCGAGAGAAAAGGGAAGAGGTGGTGATAGATAGGGATAGATAGATAAATAGGTAGGTAGATGATAGATACATAATAGATAGATAATAGATAGCCTTTGGGAAAATGGAATTACACTTATTAAACTTGGCCTTGCTTCCTGTCTCCTTGAGTAAGTCAGAAGCACCCTTACTAATCTCTGAGAGGAAGAAGTACTTGGGTATTTGCAGGTGACAGTGGTCTAAGCATTCCTGTCTGTTCTTAATAGTTCATCAGCATTCTCTGGCAAGGAACATATACCAAGAAATTTTAGCAATCTAAAAAATGTTTATACTCCAATTCTGATTCTACCACACAGATTTTCTAGGTGCATCTTTCCTTTCTTTATAATAAACCCAAAGGTACTTTGAATCCACATATGATGCTTTAAAATGCCACCAGTGGCATGCAATTAATTTAAAAACAAAGATGTTGTTTGGGAAAAGTAAGTTTACAATCTAAATGGAAGAGATGGGATGGAGAGAATGGGGCCAATGGGGTCAGGGTAGGGACAGAAGTGACACATCTGTACTACTTACAACAATAAAGATAAATTAAAGGGGGAAAATCCAAAGAGAAAGAGAATCTCTCTGCAAATACTTTTAATAATGACCACATATTTATTGGGGGTTTTCCCATGCTGCAGGCTTTACGAACTGCCAATCAAAGATGTAAATGTGAAAAACAAGTGGAAAATCTAAATCCAGCAAAGCCTACTCATATTTAGTGAGCATTTCAAATCATCAATAGAAAATATCTACTCAAGAAACTACCCATTGAGCTAACTGCCCCCGCTGGCACACAGATTATCCTCTCCTCAACCCCCTTCCCATCCATCCTCCAAAGACAAGACACCCACTCATTGTTGCCATGGAAATTGTTCAAGGTTTTCCAGTGATGCCATTTGTTGTATGGTGACATGGAGACCTCTAGTGCCCCAAAATTGTATTTCTTCCAAGAATAAACAATAAATACCATTGGTGTTTATGGTGGTAAATTTATCAAGAGGAAGATTGATCCTACTAACAGAGTTTGTTCCTAAAATGGCTGAATAAAAATAATAATCTTATATTTTGTACTAATTATACATCTGGTCAACCATATGAAGAGTCCAAATTTCTTTATCATGGTGAATGTTTGACTCCTCCAGTAGGCATATTTGTCAAGCAACCTATAAACTCATTCAATCTTTTCTAAAATGAAAAAAAAATATTAGGCCAGTGGTCAGCAAACTCATTAGTCAACAGAGCCAAATATCAATAGTACAACAATTAAAATTTCTTTTGAAAACCAAATATTTTAAACTTAAACTTCTTCTAACACCACTTCTTCAAAATAGACTCACCCAGGCTGTGGTTTTTGTGGAAGAGCCACACTCAAGGGGCCAAAGAGCTGCATATGGCTTGCGAGCTGCAGTTTGCTGACCACTGCTGATTACGCAGTTGCCAACAAAAGAGCTCCATCCATAATGTAACCCAACTATCCCAGAATCATACATGGAAACATGGTCTGGGAATTTCCACCATAAAGGAGTTTTATGGATGGCAGTAACCCAACTTTAACCTCAGATTTACAGTATGATATGTTACCCCTCCCTCACCATGAGCTTGTCCTCATACCTCCACCTTCTTTATCTAAATTAGGGCATTCATAAATGAGCCAAAATGTCTTGAAATTTTTGAGTATGTGTGGATTTAAGAATTCTTTTTCTTACTGGTTTTTAAGATGTCCTGGTACAGTTTTCCTCGTGTTTCCTCATCATGTTTGGAAAATTGGGGGCTATTACATCTTTAAATATTTTTTTCTCCCTCCTTCCTTGATTTGGGAACTCCAATTGCATATATATTTGGCCAATTAAAGTTAACCAGTATTCACATGGATGTCCTGTTATTATTTTCCTTTGGTCACTTTTCTCTCAGGGTTTTACCTTGGATGATTTCTATTACTTCATCTTCAGGTTTATAGACCTTTGCTTCTGCAACATCTAATCTGCCATTAATCTCAATCAATATATTGTTCATCTCACACATTGCAGTTTCTACCTCTAGAAGTTTAATTTGTTTTCCAAAAATACTTTCCATGTCTATGCTCAACATGTCCAATATTTCTTCTAGCTCTTAGAACTTATGAAATTTAGTTATAATATACATTTAATGTCCTTGCCTATTAATTTCATCTATTTCATTTTTGGATCTGTATTGATTAAATGACTTCTTTTCTCCTCACCAGAGGATTTATTTTCCTGTTTCTTTGTATGCCTGGTAGGGTTTTTTTATTGGATATCAGACATTGAAATTTTTCTTTTGGGGGGTACAAGATATTTTTATACTACTAAAAATATTTGAGCTTTGTTCTGTGCTGTGATAAAGTTACTTGGAAACTGTTCTGATTCTTGCAGATCTTGTTTTAAGCTATCATAGACAAAACTAGAAAAATGTTTAGTCTAAGACTAGTTTTTCTGCACTACTAAGATAAAATCTTTCTTTGTACTTTATCCACTGTCTTGTGGAGTATGAAGCATTTCACTCTGCTATTGTAAATAGGCATTATTTCAGGGTCTCTGCGAGCTCTGGGCACTGTTCTCCCTAGTCATTTCTGGAACTTTCTCCCCCACCAGGCACATACACTGAACAGTACTCAACTAAATACTTGAGTGGGATCCTCTACAGATCTCAGATCTGTCTCTGTGCTACCCGCTTCTCTCTGATACATTGTCCTGGGAGGTACAACTGCCTTAGATTCTCTCAACTTCCATTTCCATCTACTCAACTCAAGGAAACTGATGGAGTCTGCTTAGTTAAGCTCCCTCTCCATTCACCATGACCCTGAAACTTTTTCTAGGCAGTAGTTGGTACAATCCTGAGGCTCACCTCATTTGTTTCCCATTCTTACCTGATGTGCAATGTCCTGCCAACTATTACTTTATTTACTATGTTTGGGAGGGAGGAGTTGTGTGTTTTTTTAATACACATTTTTATTGATTTCAGAGAGAAGGGAGAGGGAGATGGAAGCATCAACAATGAGAGATAATCATTAATTCGCTGCCTCCTTTAGGCCCCACACTGCAGATGGAGCCTGCAACCAGGGCATGTGACTTGAACCGTGACCTCCTGGTTCATAGGTCAATGCTCAACCACTGAGTTATGCCAGCAGAGCTATTATGTTGGTTTTTAGTTCTTTCAGTCAGGAGGGTACATCTAGTTCCATCTTGGCCTAAAAGTGGAAAACTCAAACATTTTTAATATATATCTTATTTGGACATTTAATACAATGCATCCTAACTATGTGTGTGCATGTGTCATAATTTTTTGTCTTCCTGGGTCTATATCTACCTGGGGATTAAAAATATTTAGGTTTAATATTGCAGAGAGGGCTGAAGAATGCAGGTTAGGTTGTTTACTTATTCTTGACACTGATAAAAAGTTTTAATATTTACAGTTTGGTTGTTTTTGTTTTTTAAGGTAAGCCTAACCTTTTTAAAGTTGTTGAAGCATAAAGAAATTATTATCTTTTTACAGCAATTGTGCTTATTAATTTTCTATGGAAGTAGCAATAAACCTAGGAATTCTGACCATACTAGTTGTGCTGAGCTGACTATTGGAGTGATCAATAACTCAAGCCACTTGTAACCCATTCTACCAGTGCAGAAGTACACTGGTCAAGAAACACTGATAAAATCATTAAAGGATTTCTTTAATACATGTTGTGCAGGAGGAATCTAACCTTATGGATTTTTCAAATGGATAACCAAGTGACTCAATACTTCTTATTGAATGCATAATTTATCCTTTCTCTACTGGTTTAAAATTATATCTTTGTCATATTTTACCATACATATCTTTGAATAATCTTACTATGATCTACCAAGCTATTTATTTATTCTTCCACCAAGAAAAAACTGTTTTGATTACTATCATTTTATAAGGCAATTGCTCTCTTTCAAAATTTTTTTTCCATTCTTACATTTATTATCTATATATATAAAAAACCTAATGTGCAAATAGACCAAAAGGCAGAATAACTGAACAACTGAACAACCAGTCACTATGCACTGACCACCAGGGACACGTGGGGAACATGGAAGGCATCGGCAGCAGGCAGCAGAGCATGGAACATGGCGGGTGTTGGCCAAAAGATGATGGAGCAGGTGAGCTAGGGTACCAGACCAAGGCAGGGTGCCAGTCACTGTCATTGGGGTGTGCCTCTGGTGGTTACTGAAAATTCCCTCACTCTGTAGTCCCACCCAGCACTCAAACCTGCTGCTGTTACCAGCCCCACTCACACCCACTGCTAGTGTTGGCGCTGCTGTTCACTCAGTGCTATCAGTGGATGTGAGCTGCAGCTGCCAACCCAATCGCCCCTCAGGGCTTCTCCACCTTCCCCTGCTCCTATGGGGCAATAAGGGCAATAGCCACCACTCGCACCCACTGCTGGCACCTGATCCAATTACTCTGCACTGTCAGCAAGTGCAAGCAGCAGCGGCAGGAGCAGAGCTGCCAGCAGAGAGGGAACTGGGGGGCCATAGCAGGAGGGTCTGAGTGGGGTGCAAAAGATGGGCCGAGACCCACCCCTGTGCCCATTGCAGTCTTGTGGCCCACAGATTTTTTCAAGATGCACAAATTCATGCACTGGGCCCCTAGTTACAAATAAACTTTAAATTAGCTTGAATTTCATTTTTTAAAACTCCTACTTGGAGTTTTTATTGGAATTGAATTGGATTTACTAACTGACTTGAGAATAATGAATTTCTTTTACATAGTAAAGCAAATTCCAAGACAACTAAACTCTCCTTTGCTCAATTATAGTTTTCTAGATTATTCTTGCCAAGCACTAATGGCCAATAATGCCCATTACTACCACTGCTGGGCCATTTTTTAAAATACCCCTATGCATTTCCAACACCACTGCTACATATAGTCCGGTCATGATGCTGTTTGAGTCAATCTTGAAAGCTGTTGACCCAGAAGAAAAGCTGCACCCTCAGCCCTAGATTTCCTCTCTAGAAGGCAGCCAGAATTGAAAGAAAGTATTTCCTGGTCAGCCTTCCTCAGCCAGTGTGATGAAGAGTCCCAAATAGCAAACCAGGTGTGATGTCTGACACTTGAAATTCCAACTTAGGAGCTTTATTCCTTTACTGAATGATGTACATCAGTTTAAAAGTATGTATCCTGCCAAATTGGTAACATATTAAACAATCCCATAAATATCTCTCAATAAGAACAAATTGCCCTAGCTCCGTGATTGGCAAACTGTGGTTCGCAAGCCACATGCGGCTCTTTGGCCCCTTGAGTGTGGCTCTTCCACAAAATACCACAGCCTGGGAGAGTCTATTTTGAAGAAGTGGTGTTAGAAGAAGTTTAAATTTAAAAATGTTGGCTCTCAAAAGAAATTTTAATCATTGTACTATTGAGATTTGGCTCTGTTGACTAATGAGTTTGCTGACCACTGCCCTAGTTGGTTTGGCTCAATGGACAGAGAGAGTGTTGGACTGAGAACTGGATGGTCCTGGCTTTGATTCTGGCCAGGGACACATGCTCAGGTTGCGGTCTCGATCCCCTTTCGGGGGCATGTGGGAGGCAGCCAATCAATGATTCCCTTTTATTGTTGATGTTTCTAACTTTCTCTCCCCCTCCCTTCCTCTCTGAAGTCAATAAAAAATATATTTTAAAAATAAAGACCAAATTGAAAATCATCTAAAAATCAACCAATCAATAAATGAGAGCATTTATTTAGGAGTGAGTTCCCAAACAGTATTAAACGACTGGCTTGCTCTCTGTCCCTATCTTTTTTTATACAGTTAATGGGCTACTGCCAGACTTATTCAAGTGAAGGACAGTTCAAAATTAAACTAGGTGTCTTAAATTTTGAATTTGACATGGTATCAGCCAACCTTTTAACTCATTTCACCAAAGATATAATTAACTAATTTTTCTGCATTACAAGATTTGTAACTTTGCCATTGGGGTAATTGCATAAACAAAGAAACTTCATCTTAGTTTGCCTAATCTTATCTTCCCATTCCATGGAAACGATAGTGTTTCAGAATACCAACTATCTTGCTATCATATCTTCTTCATGCTACAAAATGGGAACTACCTTTCTGTAGGTTTACTCACTTTGACCTAAATGTAGAAAAATATGCTACTACTACTTTCAAAACTGTTGTGTCTGAAAGTTCTTTCAGGTATAGTTGAAATGGAATTCCAATTAGAAATTCCAAAAAGCATATATAAAGTGAAAAAGAAATACATACTCCAACTTTAGGGGTTGGGAGGGAACACCAGTATTAAGTCCTGTTTTATGAAGTTACAAGGAGCAGCAAACATCTGGATTTAATTCTTTATTCCATATGTCCTCTTTAAACCAACTCAGATTGGATGGTGAGAAATGTCCTTGCTCACGTAAAACTTTACACCAAATTTCCTTTTACCCCTCTCCATTACTGTGAAAATAAAAACCACAGTGAAATGCCATTACACATCCAGCAGATGGGAAAACAAGTTGAACAAGGAAGTGAAACTGCAACATTAAGAACAACTGTTTTGGAAAAACAGGCCTTAACTCATAAAGTGAAACATAATTGTACCCTATAACTCAGCCTATCCATTTCTGGAGAAATTCTTGTTCAAGTCATTGACTAGAAGGCAGTATAAGGACATGTCAAAAGTTTCTAACATCTCCAAAAGAAAGATAACCACATTTTATTTGTCTCACGAAAGAACAGAACAATATATGTAGTCCTGCCAAAAATTAATCTGAATCTGATGAAACATCTATATCCAAATACTAATTTATAGAAAATGCAGAACAGAATAATATGCCAAGTACACTCTGCAGATAATAAGCAAGATCCAAAGTGGGCAATTCGATAAGACAAAGATTTTCTTCAGTAAATAAATTGCAAGGAAAAAAAAAAGGAGAGGTAATTTTAAGAAGACTTAAAAAGCATCAATTAATCATAGTGTATGGACCTTATCTGGATCCTAAGTTTTTTAAATGTAAAAAATACAAACAAAAATGATTGCTCTGGGGTGGTTCAGTTGGTTGGAACGCTGCCTTGTACATCAAAAGGTTGTGGATTTGCCAAAGCACCAATCAAAGAATGGGTGTACCTCTATGTTTAGAGCAATGCAATTTACAACAGCTAAGATCTGGAAACAGCCCAAGTGCCCATCAGTAGATGAGTGGGAGAAAAAAAGTTGTGATACATTTATACCACGGAATATTATGCAGTAGTAACAAAGAAGAACCTCTTGCCCTTTGAGACAGCATGGAGGGACCTGGAGAGTATCATGCTACATTAAATAAGTCAGTCAAAGACAAGTATCACACGATCACACTCATATGTGAAATCTAAGTAACAAAATAAACTGATGAATGGAGTGGATCCAGAAATATGGAGGCATGAAACAGAAAGTGGAATCTCAGAGGGAAGGCGGGGAGAGTGGGTGAGTGGAAAGTAATCAACCAAAGACCTTGTATATATATATATGCATAACCCATGAACACAGACAATAGGGTGCTAAAGGCTTGGAGGGGCGGTCAGGGACAGGTTTGAGGGGATCAATGTGGGGGGAAAGGACACATGTAATACTTTCAATAATAGAGAATTTTTTTTAAAAAAAGGTTGCAAGTTTGACCCCCGGTTGGGCACCTACAGATGCCCAATCGATGTCTCTTTCTCTCAGAATCAATTAAAAAAAAATATGTCCTCTGATGAGGATTTTTTTTAATGACATAAGCCATTGGAAATATAAACAATAAAGATTTGATAGTGTTAATAATTATTAACCTTCTTGATATGATAATAGTATTGTGCTATGGTTTTTTAATTCTTTAGAAATACAATATTTTTTGTAATTTGAGATACAGGTAAATAATATGATATATGGGATTTGCTTCAAAATAATACTAGTGGGAATGAATTAGATTGGGACATGGATTGGCCATGAGTTGGTAATTCTTTTTTTTTTTTCTTGTTGAGTTGGTAATTCTTGAGCCTGCAGAATTGGTACAGGGAGATTCATTATATAATTCCATATTTGTGTATGGTTGGAATTCTCCATGTAGTAAAAAATTATGTAAAATAGACAATTACATTTCCCTCTCTCTCTTTCCTTCCATCTCTCTCTAAAAATCAATAAAAATATATTTTTAAAAATGAAGTCCTATTGTGTTGGCACTAAGAGTCCAAAGATCTCCTCTTACAGCAGCTAGGTAGCATTGACTACTACCAGGGCCCACACTAAAGCATTATGCTAGGGACATACCACACACAAAAAAAAAAAAAAAAAACACAAAAAAACAGACATTTGTCTCTGTCCTTATGGACGTACAATCTGGTAAACAGACAAAAACGTAGTTAGTGATCATATTAAGCGCCTTGTAAAGAAGAAGGAAGAGGAGGAGAAAGAACTTATGAGAAAGAATAAGAAGAGAAACAGGTTTTTAACAGGAGGTCAGGGGAAGCTCCTCTAAGAAAGTGACAGTTAAATTGAGACTTGATGAATAAGTAGACACATGAAAGAAAGCAGCTTCTAGTCACAGTTGAAGAGAACTCTCTTTACCTGTAACTAGTCCCGTATCTCACACCATACACAACAATCAATTGCAGCTGAACAAAATACTTAGATGCAAACAATTTTTTAAACTATCTAAAGAGCATACTATAGATTATATTCATTCCTTAAGAGTGGGAAAGAACTGCTTAAACACAACATACACAAGGTTAAACAAACTATAAAGAAAAAATACAAATTGGGCTATTTTAAAATAGAAAACTTCTGTACAATTAAAAAAGGACATTTTAAAAGTGAAAGACAAGCATTCTTTGGAGTAAAGTGGATAAAGTGTATATCCACTCAAATGTTATTAGACATCTATAAAGAATTCATACAAATAAATAAGAAAAAAAACTCTCAAATCAGCAGAAAAAATAGGACAAGGATTTGAACAGGCTATTCACAGAGAGAAAAATCAAATGGGAGAAGTACAAAAACATGCTTAACTATTCTAGTAAGATGAGAAAACTTATTTTAAAACATAAAATAGAATCACAATAGTTTGGGGGAAAATGAGGTCAGACAATTGCAACTATTGCTGAGTGTCTGAGGAAATGGGAACCCTTACACACACAAAAAATATATCAATAGGTAAAACTATTTGGGAGGGTAATTTGCCTTTAAGAGATGCCTTAATGCTGTGACCTAACAGTTCCCCTCCCAGATTGATAGAAATAATTCTAGATACTTAACTTTCACTGTTGTAGAGTATTTCATGGGTCAAACATCCTACTGGGAAACATTTGGGCTGTTTCTAATTCTTTGCTTTACAATATTGCAGTCAATACACTTGTTAAGGTTTCTTTTTACACTTATGTGAATATTCCTCTATAGTGAGGACAAGCTACACATGGATCTAATTCCCACTATTTACTGAGAGCTTGTGTGGTCATTGTTGTACCTGCATTACTTCATTTAAAAGGGTGATCACTAGGCCACAACCGGTTTGGCTCAGTGGATAGAGCGTAAGTCTGTGGACTGAAATGTCCCAGGTTCGATTCCGGTCAAGGGCATGTACCTTGGTTGCTGGCACATCCCTAGTAGCAGGGTGTGCAGGAGGCAGTTGATCGATGTTTCTCTCTCATCGATGTTTTTAACTCTCTGTCCCTCTCCCTTCCTCTCTGTAAAAAAATTAATAAAAATATATATTTTTAAAAAGGGGTAATGACTGTGTTACTATAGAATTTAGGTGTCTTATTGAAACCAGAAATTCCACATTGGTATACTCTGCAATTATATTTTTAGCCACTGGGGGGCAACTTAAGTCAACACTTTACAGCTAAATTCTGGAAGCATGGGTTAGACCTCAAAAGAACATGAGGCCCCACTGTGCAAATTTATCTTTTTTGGAGATGCCAAAAGAAGTGACATGGTTAGTGGGTGGTGGAGATTTGTCCAGAACACAATTCTGGGTTTTAAAAGAATAATCTTAGAATGATATTTGATATAGGTATGCTGTGAATTCTGTCAACACAAAAAAACATTCAAATCTGTAGAGTATATTTTTAATATATTTTACTGACTTTTTACAGAGAGGAAGGGAGAGGGATAGAGAGTTAGAAACATCGATGCGAGAGAAACATCAATCAGCTGCCTCCTGCACACTCCCTACTGGGAATGTGCCCACAAACAAGGTGCATGCCCTTGACCCGAATTGAACCTGGGACCCTTGAGTACACAGGCCGATTCTCTATCCACTAAACCAAACCAGTTAGGACCCTGTAGAGGATTTTTATGAGTTTATTTGAGCCAAACTGATGACAATCGTCAGGAAGCAAAATCTCAAAGGATTGAGAAAATGCTTCAGAAAAATGGCAGTTTTGCACCTTGTTTTATACATTACAATCAAAGGATGATGCTTAACGGGTTACATGAAATCCATTGGTGATAGATTAGGAATGGGGGAGAAAGCCAAGTGGAGGAAACTTCTGAAACTGGATGAAAAGTAAAATCATGGACACATAGTTGTTTTACTTGGCAGGTAAAGGAGAGTTAATAGTCAATACTTAATATGAAAACAATAGCAATGAGAGTATTCGTGGTCTCCACAGAGCTGTGCCTTGTGCTTTCAGGAGTCTGGAAATTACTTTGTTATTGCTAAGGCATATTTATCAGGTATGTTATCCTAGGTGCAAAAAGACAATAGACAGGCTCAATTAAGGAAAAGAGTGACTTTTGTCAGGAAAGATTCTTGCGAAGGACATACCTACCCACCATAAACTGCCTTTTAGTTTTAATTTCAGACCTCCTATGTGGTTACTTTAGGTCTCAGAATTTGTAAGGCCAGCTCGCAGGCCTCCCCTGAGCTTGTCAGGTTTAATATGTGGCCCCTTTCGTCCACAGTTCTACTATAAATTAATTCTAAACCAAGATATATCTAAAATGTACATTTGAAATCCACACCATGTTTTACTCTTCACTCTTTTACAAACTCATCTCAAAGGGCAGAATTATCATTAGGCTTTTTCTCCACTTTAATAAAATAGAAAAAGTGTTGGTTACTACGAAGGCCCAAAATAAATGACTAAACTGCCCTCAAAGACAGACACCGGCTGTGTAAGCCCATGTGCCTGACCTGAAACTCCACCAAACTGAAACCATCAATTATAAGGTTACTCAAGAATCTTCTAGAAACCTCTGAGAAATTTAGTGAGGTCCTTAAAGATATGAAAAAGGACCAACTAGAGATTAAGCATACACTGACTGAAATAAAGAATAATATACGGAGATCCAATAGTAGACTAGAGGATCCCAAGAACCAATTCAAAGATTGGAAATACGAAAAAGCAAAAAACACCCAACCAAAAAAGAAAATAAAATCCAAAAATATGAAGATAGTGTAAGGACCCTCTGGGACAACTTCAAGTGTACCAATATCCAAATTATGGGGGTGCCAGAAGAAGAGAGAGAGCAAGACACTGAAAACATATTTGAAGAAATAATGACTGAAAAGTACCCCTACCTGGTGAAAGCAATGGACTTTACAAGTCCAAAAAGCACAGAGAACCCCAAACAAAAGGAATCCAAAGAGGACCACACCAAGACACATCATAATTAAAATGCCAAGAGCAAAAGACAAAGAGAGAATATTAAAAGCAGGAAGAGAAAAAGTTATCTACAAGAGAGTACCCATATGACTGTCAGCTGATTTCTCAATAAAAACTATGCAGATCAGAAGGGAGTGGCAAGAAATATTCCAAGTGATGATTAGCAAAAACTTACAACCAAGATTACTCTTCTCAGCAAAGCTATCATTCAGAATTGAAGGTCAGATAAAGAGCTTCACAGATAAGATAAAGCTAAAGGAGTTCATCACTGCCAACATAGTATTATATGAAATGTTGAAGGGTATTCTTTAAGAAGAGGAAGAAGAAGAAAAAGGTAAAGATAAAAATTATGAACAACAAATACATACCTATCAACAAGTGAATTTAAAAATCAAGTGAATAAAAAATCTGATGAACAGAATAAACTGGTGAATATAATAGAATTAGAGACACAGAAAGGGAGTAGATTGACAATTCTTGGGGAAAAAGGTATGTGGGGATGTGGGAGGAGACTTGACAAAAATCATGCACCTATGGATGAGGACAGCAGGGGGGTGGTAAGGGCAGAGTGTGGGGTGAGAACTTGGTGGAAGGGAGCTATGGGCGGAAAAAGAGGAACAACTGTAATAATCTGAACAATAAAGATTTATTAAATCAAAAACAAACAAAAAAATCTTTTTGCTGTTATTGTTTACCAACATATAATTGACATGCAACATTGTATTTGCTTTAGTTGTATAAGATAATAATTTGATATGAGTATCTACACTAATAAAATGGAAAGATGCAAATTGACTGTACCTCCATGACACCCACCAGTCAATGAGGAATGAGTATGCAAATTAACCCAGCATACACAGGCATGGAATGAAGACTGAAGACTGAACATCGAAGACTCCACTGCATCTGAAGCCAAGCATGAAGGCTGAAGGCTTGGTTCCACTATGGCCCAGGTTCCAGATGCCAAAGGAAAACCAGTGCAGCAGTCAGGGGAAGGAAGGCATATTGCATGAATCTTCATGAAATGGGCCTGTAGTATATTATAAAATGACTAGTGACCCGGTACACAAAATTTGTGCACATTAAAAAGGGATTAATTCAAGAAAATAATTTAATATTGCTATTTGCCCTTTCTCTATAATAGAAGTGTCAGAGATGAAAGAAAATTAAAATGTATATGGAAACCTTCCTCCTGTCAGAGTCTGGGGCACACTACAGGACCCAGAGTCAAGTCCCCACCCACCCACATGCACCTCAAAATCACATCAGACCCAGACCCAGCCACCTCCCTCCCATTTGACTAGATCCAGATCTGGCCAGTCCCACCCTTGTCAAGCTCTGTCGGGCAGGGGGTATAGCCTCAGGTCTCCTGGCCTGGCACCAGAACATGGGGTGTGGCCTGAGGTCCCCCAGTCCAGACTGGGGTGTGAGGCATGCCTTGAGGTCCATCATCAAGCCCTGCCAGGACACAAGCTGAGATACCCTGTCAAGCCCTGCTGGGTGTGAGGCATGGCCTGAGGTCCCCTATCAAGATCCTCTGGGTGAGGATGTGGTCTGAGTTACTGCACTCAGCACTGGGGGTGCATATTAAGGTGCCCTGTCAAGCTCCACTGGGTGGTGGGCATGGCCTGAAGTTTCCTGTCAAGCCCCATTGGGCGGGGGATGCAGTCTGAGGTCCCATGGCCTGGTGCCAGGTGGGGGTTGTGGCTTGAAGTCCCCCAGCCTGACACCAGAGCAGGGACTGCATCCTGTGGCCCCTGTTAAGCCCCACAGGGGCAGGGGAGTACATAGCCTCAGGTCCCTGCTGATTCCTCAATAAGGCTCCTTATGGGAACTTGGCCTCAGCTGTGGGTGCAGCCATTTTTGTGATGGAATAATGGTCAATTAGCATATTCCCTCTTTATTAGATAGGATTGTCACAATCATAGATCAGAAAGATTTTTGAGGCTAGGGAATTCCCTGGTTAATCTGACAATCACACTGAGTAATTAGCACATTATTAGTATGCAATTTGAAGACCAGTCAAAAAGGAAGCAAGCATTGGGGGTGAGAGGGACCAGGCAGGACACAAACAAGGAGAACAGCTCAAGAAGGTCAAGTGAGAAAAGGTCTAAGGCACAGATTTGCCAGAGGAAAATTACCACCCAGAACAAGCAGATCTGCTCTTTACTCAGCTATCATAGGAAAAAACAAATCCACTATCAAAGAGTTTGGTATTGAAGAAAATTTTTATATGAACTTTATGTGAAAATTATTTTTTAAAACTGATTTTTAGAGTGTGTGTGTGTGTGTGTGTGTGTGTGTGTGAGAGAGAGAGAGAGAGAGAGAGAGAGACATCAATTAGCTGCCTCTTGCACACACCCTACTGGGGATCAAGCCCGAAGCCTAGGCATAGAGAATCAAACCAGCAGCCCCTTAGTGTACAGGATGATGGCCAACCAACCGAGCTACACTCACCAGGTCTTTATGTGAGAATTTGACTAAATCCTCTAGCTATTGCTTACCTCAGTTTCTATACAATATCACACTCCCTCTTAATGACATTAAAAGATTTTGCCTTCCACAGGCAGCAAAATCTCTGACATATGCAAAAGGAATTTCTTCACTGACACAGCTCCTCGGGCAATGGAAACTAAAAAATAAATAAATAAACAAATGGGACTACTTCAAAATAAAAAGCTTTTGCACAGCAAAGGAAACCATCAACAAAACAACAAGAAAGCCCACTGCATGGGAGAACATATTTGCCAATGATATCAATGATAAAGGTTTAATCTCCAACATTTACTGGGAACTCATACAATTTCACAAAAAGAAGATAAACAACCCAATCAAACAATGGGCAACTGATCTAAATAGGCACTTCTTGAAAGAAGACAGAAGGAAGGCCAAGAGACATATGAAAACATGCTCAAAGTCACTAATCATCAGAGAGATGCAAATCAAAACAACAATACGGTACCATCTCACACCTGTCAGAATGGCTATTATCAACAAAACAACAAATGGCAAGTGCTGGAGAGGATGCGGAGAAAAAGGAACCCTCATGCACTGCTGGTGGGAATGCAGACTGGTACAGCCACTGTGGAGAACAGTATGGAGTCTCCTCAAAAAACTAAAAATGGAACTTCCATTTGACCCAGTGATCCCACTACTAGGAATATACCCCAAGAAACTAGAAACTCCAATCAGAAAGGATATATGCACCCCAATGTTCATAGCAGCACAATTCACCATAGCTAAGATGTAGAAACAGCCTAAGTGCCCATCAACAGATGATTGGATTAAAAAACTGTGGTACATCTACACAATGGAATACTACGCTGTGGTAAAAAAGAAGGAGCTCATACCATTTGCAACAACATGGATGGAGATGGAGAGCATTATGCTTAGTGAAATAAGCCAGGCAGAGAAAGACAAATATCACATGATCTCACTCATCTGTGGAATATGATGAATGACATAGACTGATAATCAAGATCAGATCTAGAGAATGAGAAACATTAATCAAAGCATCAAACCTCAGGAAGGTGGGGGTTGGTGGGAATAAGGGGGAGAGATCAACAGAAGGACTTTTGTACATGTGTATGAGCATAATCATTGGGCACAGATAATGGGGAAGGTGTGGCAGTAGAGGGAATCCATACAGTGGTCTCCATAACCTTAAGAGAAATTACTTCATGAGACAAAGATTTTTAAATGAAACTCTGTAACATGAAAATCATTTTGGAAGGAAATAAAGAGAAGTTTCCTTTAAATGTCATAAGAATGGAAATTGAAAGTCAATATATTTGGCCTCTTGAGCTAAGGTAAGTAATCTGTGTTTATGCCTCCCTGAAATAGTTTATATAAAGTTACAAAAAGAAATTGTCAGCCCGTCTGAAATTGAATTGCCATGGCCTAGAGCAAAGAATATCCTTACATGATATTATCCTACAATATCATCTAATTTTTGATATTTCACAACAGCATATTGTACAACTACCCCAAACAAATGTACAAACTAATTTTTTGAATGTTTAGCAGCAATTTAAAAAGAGGACATGAAAGGATTTAATTCCTTTCAGAAGGAATTGAGGGAAGGCACTTGAGCATTCTATACTGGCCTTCTTTCCTCTTTTGCCAAGAGGGACCCTCTTCTCACAACCCAATGGACCTCAGCTATAGCCTGAGCTCTCTATTCACGCTGAGTTTGAAGCCTCGAGGTGGCTGGTATAATGGATCTGTCTCTTGCCAAATGGTGTGAGCTGGGCCATCCCTGGAGAAGGAACCTGAATTCCCCCAGATAAGTGAACAGTGCCGGGGCCCCCGCCAGCAGGCGAGGGGATCCCCAAGGCAGGTGCTGGGTGTGGAGGCCACGGGGGCATAGGCTACCATGAAGACAGAACTGAACCTCACAACACCTTGCTTGGCCCCTGAGGATGACTGGTTATCCAGAGACGGGTAAAATTCCTCAGGGAAGGAACAACCTAAGACAGGCACAGTCACAGAGGGGCCATCAGGAAAGAACTTGGGGATCAACAGAGGTGGGGCACAGACCCTCACCCCCCGACCAACCTTGCAGGGGTCTGAACTTTCACCCCTTCTGAGGGAGGTCTCCTGCCCCCCATGGATACCTCGCTTCCCATGCTCAGCTCAGATCAGGACCCAGGTAACAGACAGAAACATGCCAACAGCAGCTGCCCTATAGCTAAATTCAGCCTAGCACTAGGAATGCTCAGTGCCAACTCAATGCAAATAAACCTTTCCACTAATATATACAGGGTAATCTAAGATTGTTGGTAGAGTATTAAATTTGACGTAAAAGAGTTAACAAGCTCTCAGATTAATTTAAATTGGCGAACTGAAATAAGCGAACACCAAGAAAATTTAAGTGTACTGGATAAAAAGCTGTTTCTAAAGTATTAATTAAAATTTCTATTGATAGCTCATCTCATGGTAAAATTGCTTAATATGTAATGAACAGAAAACAGGCATATTTGTGTACCAAAAGTTAAAATTTAAAGTTATTAAGATTGCATTAAAAAATTTTACCAAATTCTCCATTAATCAAAAAAAAATGGGGTGGGGGGAGTAGGATAATAGCATGTAAGGAAAAATATTCGGTAAGTAAATTACATTAAGAAAATTTTCACTTTAGAAAATTAATTTCCATTTATAATGCTAATAGCAAGACACCCATGAAAAACACACATGGTGTCAAAATAAGCCAAAGGAAAAGCAGGTAGGCAAAAATAAAAAGGACCCCAAGTCAATTTTATAGAAAAGATTCCTTTATTAACTCTTGGTCGAGAATATGTTTAAATACTTTCCAAGACCAGGTGGACTCCTGCAACAGAGAGGAATTGACAGGTCTGCGCCAACCACAAAGGCAAGAGGAGAAACAGTCCACAGATGGAAGACAACAATGATGCCTTGCCATGTGAGCCACTAGCAGCTGAGCATCGCTACAGGATGCCTAGGACCAAACCAGAGAGGGTCGGACCGACATCGCCACCATTTGTCCAGTATCGAGATACCATTGATGACATGTACACATAAGGAACTGTCTGACATTGAAACTGGGTCTCAAAGCTATCGGACATTGAAATTGGGACTCAATCTTTTTTTTTTTTTTTTTTGCTCTGGTGGGTTTATTTCTAGCCTATAGGAGCAAGATGTTTTTAAAGACAAGAATCAAGGGGTGGGGAGGGGAGGGAAACAGACCCAGAGGCAAGGAAGCAATGAACAGACTTTCGTGCTACAGTGGGAAGGCAGGGGAGGTTGGGGAGGAGGGGCCTATAGGAGATCAATCGAAGGACTTGTATGCATGTGTGTGTGGGGATAGCCAGTGGATACAGGGCAATGGGGGAAGGTGACGGGTGGGCGGGGGGAGGAGGGGGATGGATGAGGGCATGTACGGGGGGGTGGGGAGGGCAATAAGAGGAAAAAAATAATAAATAAATAAAATAAATAAAAAGGAAAAAAAAGATAAGATTTTGCCTTTAACTCACCTTAGCAAGGAAAGAGTAGAATTCTATATTTTTTATGCTTACTTCTAAAACTCTGACTGAGACAGACCATAAGTCAGGACAAGTGGAAGACAGACCATCTTTCTCATCACCCCTAAAAGCTCTCAGGGATGGAGTCTCTGAGGAGAAAATGAGACAGACCAGTTAGCCAGGACAGTGGAATAGGGAAACTGAGGCCGACAGCTGAACAAAGCAGCAGAGTAACTTACTGCAGATGCAGAAGGTCACCTCCTTCAAGATAACATTTAGGTCTCAGTCGTCTTTCAGCTCCAGGCCCAGAAAAACAGCAAAACTAAGTGGGCAAACCACTCCCTGCCTTAACCCTGACCAATCAGTAGAGATCACAACCTTGAAGAAGCACACCTAGCAAACTGATGAATATTCTACTGAACCCTCTTCTGAGACCTCCCCTAAAAGTCCCGCTGGGTGAGGATGTGGTCTGAGTTCCCCCAATCCAGCACTGGAGGTGCACTTTGAGGTGCCCTGCAAGAAAGAGATAAAAGCCTCAAGACAAAGGATGTAGCATATGCTCTCCCTCTAATGAGCAACCCCCCACAGTCTTTTCCCGCTCTTCTTCCCCCACAGGCATGCATCCCCTGACCTCTAAAGGACCTCACGGAGCTTGCAACCAGGGAGCAATGGGCAATGCCAGCTTGTCGCAGGCTAATCCTGAATCTGTCTCCAAGGCCCCCTTTTCTCTGACTTCCCAGGAAGGTAAGGCAGCCCAGCCTAGGCTCACCTGTTATTTCTTCTGTGCTAAGCCCTTTCTTGTTTTACTGTCCCCAAATGTAATAAATGTTCCCTCAGAGTCACCTGGACTACTGTTGTGAAATGTTTTCTGTACAAAGTCAAGAATCCACATACTACCAGCTGGCCCTAGGCAGAGAGAGAGAGACGAGAGAGAGAGAGAGAGAGAGAGAGAGAGAGAGAGAGAGAGAGAGAGGGAGAGAGAGAGAGAGAGAGAGAAACATCAATCAGTGCCTCTTGCCCTTTCCAGTAACATGACCATCATGGCTAGAAACCATGATTTTTAGTTATCAGAATCTGGGTACATTTTATTAGCATGCCTTTGTGGGTTTGTTTGTTTATTTATTTAGTTTATCTTTGTAGCCTGCTATCTTCTGGCTTTTCTTCATATGTTCTTTTATGTTGTGGATGAAAAGGGGGCCACATTAAATCTGACAAGCTCAGGGAAGGCCTGCCTGGTGGCCTTACAAACTCAGAGACCAAGAGTCACTACATAGGATGGTCTGAAATTAAAACTTTCTAACTAAAAGCAATTCATGGCAGGTAATCATGTCTTAGGTTGATATTTTTCCTTAGCAAATGTCAATCTTTACCTAAATTGAGCATCCTTTTTTTGCATCTCTATAACATACCTACTAACATACCTTTGGAATATCAAGGTAATTTTCTTCTCTCCCCTCACCTCCCCCCCACTCCGGCTTCCTAAGCACAATCACACACCAGAAGAGAGACAAAAAATCCTCTTATTGTCATTATTATCATAATTGTTAACTGCTAATTATCCTGTATAAGATAAATGTCTATTCCTTTTACTTTTTAATCTAATCCCAGAGATTTCTTCCCCCAACACCCGCCACACCCTGACTTTGCTTTCTCCTACCTCCCTAATCTATCATCAATGAATTATGTAACTTCCTTCTCCTTCCCCTTTGATTCTGATGTACAAAATAAGTGGTTAAAACTGCAATTTTCTAGAGCTTTTTCCTCAATCTGTTGAGATTTTGGATCCTGGCTATTGTCATCAATTGGGTCAAATAAACTCATAAAAATTCTTACAGATTTGGATGTTTCTTACATGGACAATGTCTTATCTCTCACAATAAAAATTATAAAACCAGGAAGACATTTCTCAAATTTCTTTACATGACACATACCTGTTAGCCTAGAAACTGTAATTAGGAAAAAACATATTTGTGTGTTTAATTTGAAGGACAAAGTATTACTAAGGTGAATTGTTATTCATGTATTTACTCTTGAAAAAAGTAATTACTGAGCACCAACCATGTCCCAGGCCTTAGAGGCACAAAAACAAATTTACATAATTCAAGCCCTATAGCTGTTTCCATTCTAGTAGGAGAGATAAACACTGTGTGCTTGGGTATAATAAGAGGTACAAAGCCTAGCGGTGTGGCTCAATGGTTGAGCATCGATCTATGAATCTGGAAGTCACAGTTTGATTCCCAGTCAGGACACATTTCCAGGTTGCAGGCTCTATCCCCTGTAAGAGGCGTGCAGGAGGCAGCCAATCAATGATTCTCTCTCAACAATGATGTTTCTATCTCTCTCTCCCTCTCCCTTCTTCTCTGAAATCAATAAAAATACTTTAAAAAAAAGTATTTTTTTAAAGTGCCCAGTATTCTATTTGAAACATCCACATAATACTTTTCCCAAGTTCTCTTAAACCACTAATATGATGAGAAGCATTGTTTCTGTGGCTGTCAAAAAACTCATCTGGGACCCACCAAGGTCAGCTCTGGGGAGCAGAAGAGCAGGATGGAGAGTGGGTGCTAAGCAAGACTCCTGGTATTGATATGGGATGAAGCAGAGGCTCCTCTTACCACTGGGTGTTGCAGGGGTGGAATTCTTACAATATCTCGAGAAAAAGAATTCTCTGAAACTTGTGATGACAGAAACAGTGAGCTAAGGTGTTTTCCCAGGGTCGTGTCCCACGATGCCAAAGAATGAGCTGCCAGGAACCAATTCCAGCATGTAATAATTATAAGAGTTCCATCAAAAGGTTGATGGGACTTGGGTGGACTCAACAATGGCTGAGCTACATATGTAGTTTACCGGTTGGAATGGCTAAATGGAACTTCCCCCAAACCTGAATAGGAGTGTTAACTGCCAGGGCATTTTATTGCCTTCTGTTGGCCAAACACCTGAACAGTTGTAGGCTATTCCCCAAACTGACAATGCTTCTATATCTACCCTTTGAAATCCTACCCTTTGCCTTAGGACAAATTATGTTAAATAAATAGCACATGGTCCTAGACAAGTAGTAGTCTTCAGTTCCTTTAGCTGAAGGTCCTCTGACCCCCAATGCCTTTCAAAATTATCTTTCATCTCCAGACTCTTCATTCATCTATGCACAGCCCCTTTCTCCAGAATGCTGAACCCTTTGTAAGGCTGGGGCAAGAACTCCGGCAATGAGCTCCACGGAACAGAAAATTGAAGCAAAAGTGTGGAGAATTTATTACAAGGAGATTCAGACTCCTACAAGGGGAGAGAGACCCAATAATGGACTGCCTGTAAAATCCTGGTAGTCTGGGGGTATATATTTGCCACAAGCCTGCTTCTATATCTATTCATGTCATCACCTAGTTGATTCCCTCAATTGTTTTTGCCCAGCAACGGACCTAAACTTTCCCTGTTTCTGTGTGTCCTTTCTCTGTTCCTATGCTGAACTTTTTCTGTTTCTATGCATTCATACACCTTGTAACTGCAGGCCATCCCTTGTTTACTCATGCCTCTTGCTATGATTCCAGAAACATTTTCTTATTTCAGCTTAGTTGGTTTCTGTGATTAGACTTATTTAATCTGCCATGTCTGTCCCTGCTTATGTTCCACCTGGTTTTGTTTCCACTGGACCCCTGCCCTATCTGCCTGTGTTTCAAAATAACCCTCTTACTTGCACAGGAGAATGAGTGATTTTTATTTGTGTGGCATTACATCCCTGTACTTCCCAAGTTCCAATTCCCTTTATCTAGTCACAGAAGAAGTATAGCTGGGGTTTTAGTGGAGATAAAAGCAAAGCCAATGTCCAGAGTTTCCTTCTCATGTTGGAGCTGGGTCCCATTCAGCCTCTGTCCATTAATACATTGTGTGTGTGGCCCATATAATCACTGGATGCCAAGGAAAACCAGGAAGCCAAGCATGAGACATGAACCAAGCATGCCAAGAGAAACCAAAGCCAAAACAGCATAAGAGCACAAGAGAGCATACAAGTGAGCTTTTTCATTCAGGGAATTAATTATCCCAAATTTTCATGCACTTACAGTGGCCAAGGCCATTCTAGCCAATGACTTTTGTTCCCAGATATGATTGACAGTAAGCATCTTCGCTAGTCCCCCCAACTTTGAGCATGCATCTATCTTTCCTTTGTTGGACCCCTGGATAGTGTAAAGTTGTAGTTTCTGGTGAAGCTCTCTAAATGACATGCCTATAATATCTGGCCTTCCCTTTGCTCCTTTCCTATTATTAATAGCTAGTTAATTATAACGGTATTGGTATTAGAATGGCATAATCAAACCACTGGGTCTATTTGTAAAGAGAATATGCCAGAACTCCTCCCTCCTTTGCTGGTTTCCAAGTAGAAGGCTGCACCTAGAATGCAGCTTGTCTTGTTTTGACTAAGTGCCTGATAGCAAATTCCTTAGTGTTTGTTTGATTGCAGTGTCATAGAGAAGTATGACTATAGCCGCCTCCAAGTGTTTACCATCTGCAAATTGCTGGAAGCTGTGTTCCAGCAGAGGTGAGTGATCTCTTTAGACATGACTGCAACCTTCAGGTTGGGTCCCAGCTTCCTTGCCTAGAAACTTGATTCTGGGAGGAGATAGCATACAAAGGAATAGAAGAGTAGGAGGAGGGAAGGAAAGAAGGACAAAAGTGGTCAGGATATGTAGATACAGAATAAAAAAGTAGTTGTATTCTCTTTTTAAAAAATATATATTTTTACTGATTTCAGAGAGGAAAGGAGAGGAAGAGAAAGATAGAGATACAGTGGTACTTCGAGATACGAGTGCCCTAACATATGAGATTTTTGAGATATGAGCTGTTGAGCAAGCAATTTTTTGCTTTGAAATAAGAGCAACATTTGAGATAGGAGTAATTGCGCAGATCGGCCGGCTGCACACGACCCACCAGTTTGCCACAACTCGAGCATCTCCTAGTTTCCCACGCCTCAGTCAGTGTGCCTGTTTACCTCGTTGTCGAAGCATCTTTTGTGCATTTACATACTTTATCACATTTCTTTTTATAACCATGGGTCCGAAGAAAGCGAGTGGAAAGGTCAGTGCTCAGAAGAGGATGATGTCTATTGAATTAAAGCGTGAAATCATAGAAAAATATGAGCAACGTGTGCGAGTGGCTGACTTGGCAAGGCAATATGGGCATAGTACTTCAACAATATGCACTGTGCTTAAACAGAAGGAGTTGATAAAGGATATAACACCAGCTAAGGGCGTTACAATAATTTCTAAGCTCCGTAGCTCTCTCCATGAAAAGATAGAGAATCTACTGATGGTGTGGGTGACAGAGAAGCAGCTTAAAGGAGATACATTAACACAGGGCATCATATGCGAGAAGGCGCGAGCGATTTATGGTGATTTGCTGGAGCAGACACCGTGCACTTCCACGGACGAAGCATCGAAAGACTCATTTAAAGCCAGTAGAGGCTGGTTTGATAACTTCAGGAAAAGGTCCGGCATTCACTCCATCGTGAGGCATGGTGAGGCAGCAAGTTTGGATGTGAAGGCAGCTGAGGATTACCTCAAAACTTTTTCCGAACTGATAGAAGCCAAAGGATATATCCCCCAGCAAGTCTTCAACTGTGATGAGACAGGGCTTTTCTGGAAGAAGATGCCGAATAGGACTTATATAACAGCAGAGGAGAAGGCGATGCCAGGTCACAAACCCATGAAGGATAGGCTAACTCTCGCATTGTGCGCCAATGCGAGTGGCGAATGCAAGATCAAGCCTCTGCTCGTATACCATTCAGAAAACCCCAGAGTCTTTAAGTCACATAAGATTTTAAAAGATAAACTGCAAGTTATGTGGAGGGCAAACCCGAAGGCATGGGTCACCAGGCAGTTCTTTGTGGAGTGGGTAAACCTGGTTTTCGGCCCTTCTGTTAAGAAATATCTACAGGAAAACAACCTAACCATGCAAGCCCTCCTCATCCTCAACAATGCTCCTGCTCACCCACCAAACCTCGAAGATGAACTCCTCGAAGAGTTCAAGTTTATAAAGGTTGTCTACCTACCTCCCAACACCACTCCTATCCTGCAGCCCATGGATCAGGAGGTGATTTCTAATTTTGAAAAGCTGTACATCAAGCACCTGTTCCGGCGCTGCTTTGAGGTGACGGAGAACACAAACCTCACCCTTTGAGAGTTCTGGAAGAACCACTTTAACATCATGATATGCCTCAGAATTATTGATCAGGCCTGGCTGGGTGTTACAACGAGGACTTTGACCTCTGCATGGAAGAAGCTGTGGCCTGAGGCCGTAGCCGAATGGAGGAGGAGATAATGTCTCTGGGAAAATCCATGGGCCTGGAGGTGGATGAGAGAGACGTGAATGAGCTCCTCGAGGAGCACTCTCTGGAACTCACCACGGAGGAGTTACAAGAGTTGCAGTCTCAGCAACATGCGGAGGTTCTCCAAGAAATTGGTTTCGAGGAGGAGCCAGAGGTGGAAGAGATCTCTACAAGTGAGATAAAGGAGATCTTAGGGAGAGGGTGTCACACTTCGTGGAAAAGAAACACCCCAAAAAAGTTGCAACTGGTCATGCATCGGAGCTGTTCAGTGAAACTTGCCTCACCCATTTCAGAAACATTCTGAAAGGGAGGAAGAGGCGAACCTCGTTGGACATGTTTTTTTTGAAATCGGCCAAAAATGCAAAGACCAGTAGCAATTAAGTTCAGTGAAGATTAGTTAAATTACATTCAGTTTAGGGATAAAGTGTAGCATTAAGAGTGTAACGAGTAGGTAAATACACTTTATAAAACCAGTTTATTTCTTTACATTCTCTTTTATTATGTTTTTATACAATATTTGTCATTTATAAATACATTTTTCTTATTCAAAAACACGTAACAAGAACAACTGGGGTGGCATTTTGGGGGCTGGAATGGATTAACAGCATTTCAATTGATTTCAATGGGGAATTTGCTTTGAGATACGAGCAACTTGATATATGAGCAAGGTTACGGAATGA
Organism: Lasiurus cinereus; assembly: GCA_011751065.1. Lineage (NCBI taxonomy): Eukaryota > Metazoa > Chordata > Mammalia > Chiroptera > Vespertilionidae > Lasiurus > Lasiurus cinereus. Next base: position 21,755,488 of record JAAGEH010002534.1, on the reverse strand, counting down.
ATTAAACTCGTATCTCGAGGTACCACTGTATCAATGATGAGAGTGAATCATTGACTGGCTGCCTCCTGCATAACCCCCACTGGGATCAAGCCCACAACCCAGCATGTGCTCTTGACTGGAGTCGAATCTGGGATCCTTCAGTCTGTAGGTGCTCTATCCTCTTAGCCAAACCGGGTAGAGCCAGTTCTATTCTCTTATTCCCTGACAGGATCAGGAAAGGCCTGTTTGGTGGCCTTAAAACCTCAGAGACCTAAAGTAACCACAAAGGGTGGGCTGAAATTAAAACTTTTTAAACTAAAAGGCAGTTTATGGTGGGTAGTCATGACCTAGGCTAGAATCTTCCTTGATAAAAGTTAATCTTTATCTTAATTGAGCCTGTGTATTGTCTTTTTGCATCTAGGATAACATGCCTGATAAACATGCCTTTGCAATAACAAAGTAATTTCCCTTTTTGCAGACCCTTCTAAGCACAGGCTCTGTGGAAACCACAAATCAACTCATTGATATTGTATTAATTGTTGACTGTTAACTATCCTGTACCCACCTAACTAGAAGAAGTATGTGTCTATGATTTTACTTTATATCCAATCCCAGAGTTGCCCCCCCACCCCTTGCTTTCTCCTACCTTCCTAATCTACCACCAATGGATTTCATATAACCCACTTAGGACTCCTCTTTTGATTGTAATGTATAAAGCAAGATGCAAAACTGCCATTCTCAGGAGCATTATCTCAATCCCTTGAGATTTTGCTTCTCAACATTTGTGGACGGTTTAGCTCAAATAGACTCGCAAAAATTCTTCACAGGTTTGAATGTTTCTTACCTTGACAATCTTAATGCAAGTCTTCAGTGCAACATGGTGTTTAACTTTACATAAGAAACAGAAAGAGTACTTACTTCCACTCTTCTTTGAAATTTTAAATCCTCCTTCTTTCTTTTGGTACAAAGAGGGTTTGGCCAAAGTGGGCAAATGCTGGGTCAGTCTTTTATCTTTGTGTCCTTAATATTTAGTACAGTGTTTTACACATATGAGGCAAGAGGAAGGAAGGACAGAAGGAGTAAATAAGGCTTGGCTTTTTTGTAACTTCTGTGTTCTTGCAATAAATCCCTACTGCAAAATACATATAATAGTAACATCCTATCTAATAAAAGAGTAATATGCAAATTGATCATACCTCTCCTATACCCACAAGCCACGCCCACAAGCTAATCAGGAGCATGCAAATTAACCCAACCAACCAAGATGGCTGAGGCCACCGAGAGAGCAGAAGACTTGAGTTGCCCCCCGAAATGGAGGAAGCTAAGCTTTCCATCTGCTCTGGCCTGACTTGGCCTCCACTTAAAGCTACAAAGTTTCAATTGTAGAAGATAAGTCAATCTCAGATATTAGGACCTCCACTTGGGTCGGTGGAAGGTATGGCTGGCCTGCAAACCACCACAGGCCCTTCACCCAGGCCACCCCATGCCCCAAGGGAACCCCCATCCTGATCTGGAGTACCCTTCAGGGCAAACAAGCTGGTCCCGACTGGTGCACCAGGCCTCTATCCTATCTAATCCTCATATCTAAGAAAATAATATGCAAATTGACCATCCCTCCAACACACAAGATAGCTGCCCTCATGTGGTCAAAGATGACTGACCCCATGTGTTTACAAGATGGCCACCACAAGATGGCCAGCAGGGAAGGGCAGTTGGGGAGGACCAGGCCTGCAGGGGAGGGTAGTTAGAAGTTACCAGGCCTGTAGGGGAGGGTAATTAGGGGCAAAAATGCTGGCAGGGGAGGAGTTAGGCATCAATCAAGCTGGCAGAGGAGTGGTTAGGGGGTGATCAGGCTGGCAGGTAGAAGCAGTTAGGGGGAATCAGAAAGGCAGGCAGACTAACAGTTGGGAGCCAGCAGTCCTGGATTGTGAGAGGGATGTCCGATTTCCTGATCCAGGTAGGTGATTGGAGAGGGTGCATACTGGGCTGAGGGACACACACACCCTCTGTGCATAAATTTTGTGCACCGGGCCTCTAGTATAAATATAATTATATAAATTATAAATATAATATAGATTATAAAGATATTACTATTATATTGCAAATCACTACTTGTATATATACATGTCTATAAAAATAACAATTCTTTTTTAAAATATATTTTATTGATTTCAGAGAAGAAGGGAAAGGGAGAGAGAGAAAGAAACATCAATGATGAGAAACATTGATTGGCTGCCTCTTGCACACCCCTACTGGAGATCAACCCTGATCATGTGCCCTTGACCAGAATTGAACCTGGGACCCTTTGGTCTGTAGGCCAATGCTCTACCCACTGAGCCAGACCAGCTAGGGCAGTGGTCAGAAAAACATGGTTTGGGAGATATACGTGGCTCTTTGGCCCCTTGAGTGTGGCTCTTTCACAAAATACCATGGTCTAGGCAAGTCTATTTTGAAGAAGTGGCATTAGAAGAACTTTAACTTTAAAAAAACTTGGCTCTCAAAAGAAATTCAATCGTTGTACTGTTGATATTTGGCTCTGTTGACTAATGAGTTTGCTTAGTTTGCCAATCACCCAAGTTAGGGCAAAAAAAAAAAAAAAGTAATTCTATACTCCAGTCACTAGAGGGAGGCAGAGGAACATCAGAAAAGCTGTAGCTCCTGCCACCACTAGCTTATTTGAGAATGAATGTACTTCATTGACCTGGCAAAATTAGAAATCAAAAGAATTAGATATTTCTGCCTTGCTTTTAATTCAAAATGTGTATCCTAACTTTAATCAGTGTAATCTATATATTATTTAAGAATTAATAGGGGGAAAGCTGCTTATCATAAAGCAACGCAGAATTATTGAGTCCAAATCATAACAGGGTTGCCAGACCATCTGGTCGGAGCTCTCAGCAGACAGTGTTCTCAGCAGGAAAGCATGTAGAAATCAGAGCCTGGATCAGTGTTCTCTATCTTGCACCACCTCCAGGTTGTTTATCCTCTCAGAACATGCCTTTCCTCAGTGAAGGAGGGGTAGTAACTTTTTCCAACTTGTTGGATTGTTGTAAAAACTGATAAAGAACTTTTTCATAAAACAGCAAAGAACAACATGGATGCAAATGCAATTATTCTCTTTAACCATGAGGTTGCCTACTTAATCATACTCTTAAAGTTCTCCAGTGAGAGTCCACAGACTGTAAGTCATGTAAGGGGAGGAACTATGGCTGCTGCTCTTAGCATGGTAGGAATTGCTTTTATGTTTCTTAAATGAATGAGTAAAAACATTTACATGTAGCAAAACCATATAATTCAACACTTAAAATTAGTACAGTGGTACCTTGAGATAGGATTGCCCTAACATACGAGATTTTTGAGATACGAGCCGTTGAACGAGCGATTTTTGCTTTGAAATACGAGGAACATTTGAGATAGGAGTAATCGAGCGGATCGGCCGGCTGCACACTACCCACCAGTTTACTTCGACTCGAGCGTCTCATAGTTTCCCACGCCTCAAGGTTACGGAACGAATTAAACTTGTATCTCGAGGTACCACTGTACTATTAATAATTCTGCAGAAAATGGGTCTAAAGCAAGATTGTCCTAGGCCAATAGGATATAGGGTATATGGTCAATTATTATTTAGCTCTTACTATGTGGTGGGCACTGCCCCGAACTCATTTCATCTTCATAACAATCCAGTTGAGATTGGTACTATTATTAACCATATTCAACAAATATTTACTGAGAATCTACTATGTGTCCCAAGTCTTCTATATTCCTAGGATATGGTTTAAAAAAGCAATAGCCACAAAGTAAAGATTTCTGTCCTTTAAAGGTGGGTATGGCTCAGTGGTTGAACATTGACCTGTCAACCAGAAGGGCAAGGCTCAATTCCTGGTCAGGGCACCTGCCTGGTTGCAGGCTCTATCTCTAGTGGGGTGGGGGACATGCAGGAGACAACCAATTACTGATTCTCTTTCTATATCTCTCTCCCTTCCTCTGTGAAATCAATAAAATATTTTTAAATAAATAAATAAAGATGGGCAATGAGATAATAAGTATCATAAATGAATTACCTAGCATACTAAAAAGTAATAGTGCTTAGGAATGTTGCATGAGAAAATTAAGACACAGAAATAACAAGTTAAGTTGTCCAGCATCCATAGCTGGTAGTAAAAGAGCCCCAGTTCCAACTGACGCAATCTGTCTCTAGTTCTTGCTTTTACCCAAGATGCCATTTTCTTTTCCAGTTCAGCTGTGCACCTCATTTTGCTCCATATGCAAATTTGTGGCCTCCATAGTGGCAAAGAGGTGCACACAAAATCTGGTTCCAACTCCATGTCCCCCATATATGCTAAACATCTGCCACAACTGATAACTTGATTTGGGTTACAGCTGACTTCACACTGGACTTAGGGCTTCGGGAATTGCTGGCCTTCCCAGCAGACTGAGGCTCCACCTGAAGCACTCAGTTTATGAGTTCCCAAAAATGACCAGAGAAGTAAACAAATGACTCTGAGAGGAAGGGCCTGGTTTTCGGAAAGTCTAAATCAGTGGTTCTCAACCTTTCTAATGCCACGATCCTTTAATACAATTCCTCATGTGGGTCGAGACCCACAGGTTGAGATCCGCTAGCAGCGTCGCCTAAGACTATCAGAAAACACAGATATTTACATTACGATTCATAAAGTAGCAAAATTATAGTTATGAAGTAGCAATGAAAATAATTTTATGGTTGGGGATCACCACAACCTGAGGAACTGTATTAAAGGGTCGTGGCATTAGAAAGGTTGAGAACCACTGGAAATTGTTTGAACGAATACTGTCAGCTAAGCATATCTGAGCCATTGAAACCACATGATGATTGTTGAACTTCCTCTGCACTGCCCCCACCCCCATCTCCCCACCCTGCTATTGCCCTTCCTCATCTTGTGACACTGGCAGAACTCCAGGTGGTTATTCAACCTGTCTCGAGACAACTGGGGCCAAAAAGAAAGAAAGGGCAAGGGCAGGCTCCAGGGCAAAGCTGACTGCCAAAAGCACCTCCAATGGCATAAAGCTGGGCAGTGAGCACAAAGGAATCTTTAATTGTGAAAGTCAGCCTGCAGAGAGATTGAGTATATTCTCAGCCTTCTGAGTCTGTCCTTCCATGGCTAGGTGTCCCAACCACAAATCTTCACACTAATCATGGCAAATGTTTCCTCCTCCTCCTCCTCCTCCTCCTCCTCCTCCTCCTCCTCCTCCTCCTCCTCCTCCTCCTCCTCCTTCTCCTCCTCCTCCTTGCCTGTGAGACATTTATTTTCTTATTTTATTTTAAATCTTTATTATTGAAAGTATCACATATGTCCCCTTTTCCCAGTGACCCTTTCTAGCCCACCCCTGCCCCCTTCACCACCCTATTTTCTGTGTCCATGGGTTATGCATATATGCATTCATGCATACAAGTTCAGTGGTTGATCTCCCATCCACCCACGCTCCCCCGCCTTCCCTCCGAGATTCAATAGCCTGTTCCATGCTTCTATGTCTCTGGATCTATTTTTTCATCGGTTTATGTTGTTCATTAGATTCCATATATGAGTAAGGTCATGTGATACTTGTCTTTCTCTGACTGGCTTATTTCGCTTAGCATAATACTCTCCAAGTCTATCCATACTGTTTCAAAGGATAAAAGATCCTTCTTCTTTACTGCTGCATAGTATTTCATGGTATAAATGTACCACAATTTTCTTATCCAGAAACAATCATATTCTGACTAGTTCCTTGCTACACCATGAGCATCCTGAATGCTCACGGTATAGCAAGGAGCTATGTCTCATTTATCTTCCTCTCCCAGGCTTCTAGAACCGACCATGACATGTAGGAGATGCTAACTAAATGTTAGACAAATCAAACTTCTGAAATAAGTTTCTTCAAGGTCTCTACAACCTTCCCATGCCCATTAAAAATGTATAAGAAAATATGTTATATGATTTTCTTACTATTAACAGTTGGGCATGTAAAAGCTTTTACGTCCACAGAAGTAAATCAACTGATATCTACAAATCTTTCAAAATTGTATTTATAAGCGTCTACAAATACATGGTCAAGCCCAGCCAGCATGACTCAGTGGTTGAGCATCAACCAATGACACATGGTTCGATTCATGCCCTGGTTGAAGGCTCAATCTCCAGGGGCATATAGGAGTTAGCTGATCAATGATTCTCTGTCATCATTGATGTTTCTATCTCTCTCTCCCTCTCTTTTCCTCTCTAAAAAAAATAAAACAAAACAAAACAAATACATGGTCAAACTGTATGACAAACAACCCTTTATTTAAAAAATAGTATCATTTTTTAAAGAACTATTAAGTTAGAGGACTTACTTTCTCTGATTTCAAGACTTACTACAAAACTGCAATATCAAACAGTGCGGTATTAGTATAAGGATAGACATATAAATCAATGGACTAGAGAATTCAGAAATAAGACTATATATTAGTGGTCACTGATTTTCAACAAAGTTGTCAAAGTAATTCAATGGAAAAATAACAATCTTTTTTAACAAATGGTGTTGGGAACAATGGATATTCCACATGCAGAAGGATGACTCTGGACACTTACCTCATACCATATAAAAAATTAACTCAAAATGGATCACAGACCTAAATGAAAGAAATAAAACTATAAAATTGAGGAAAAAATATGAGAATAAACCTTCATAATCTTGAGTTAGGCAATGATTTCTTAGACCTGACATCAAAAACACAAATGATAAAAGAAAAATATTGATAAATTAGACTTCATCAAAATTAAAAATGTGCTTCAAACAATATCATCAAGAAAGTAAAAGACAACCAACAGACTTGGAAAACATATTTGCAAATCACATGTCCAATAAGAGCTTAGTATCCAGAACATATAAATAACTCTTCTGGGTGCTGACGGCCTGGGGCAATAGGGAAGGCGCTAAAGAGGGTCTATGGGTGGATGGGGGGGGGAAGAAATAACTTATGTAATACTTTCAACAATAAAGAATTATTTAAATAAATTAAGTTAAATTAAATTAAATATGAAAATAAATAATTCTTATGATTCAACAAGAAAAAGACAAATAACCCAATTTAAAAATGAGTCCTGCTGGTATGGCTCAGTGGTTGAGTTTCTACCCATGAAACAAGTTCCCAGTCAGGGCATGTGCACATGCATGGGTTGCAGGTTTGATTCCCAGTAAGAGGCGTGCAGGAAGCAGTTGATCAATGATTCTCACTCATCACTGATGTTTTTATTTCTCTCTTCCCGTCCCTTTCTCTCTGAAATCAATTAAAATATAAGTGAATAAATAAATAAGCAAAGGATTTGTTTTTTTTTTATTTTAATAAATATTTATTGTTCAGATTATTACAACTGTTTCTCTTTTCCCCTTCATATCTCCCCTCCACCTGGCTCCCACCCTACCCTCTGCCCTTACCTCCCCCGCATTGTCCTTATCCATAGGTGTATGATTTTTGTCCAGTCTCTCCCTGCAGGCCCCCCCTCACCTCTTTTCCCCTGAAAATTATCAGTCCACTCTCTTTCTATGCCTCTAATTCTATTATATTCACCAATTTATTCTGTTCATCAGAATTTCAATTCACTTGATTTTTAGATTCACTTGTTGATAGATATGTATTTATTGTTCATAATTTTTACCTTCACCATTTTCTTCTTCCTCTTCTTAGAGAATACCTTTCATCATTTCATATAATACTGGCTTAGTGTTGATGAACTCCTTTAGTTTTTTCTTATCTGTGAAGCTCTTTATCTGCCCTTCAATTCTGAATAATAGCTTTTTGGGGTAAAGTAATCTTGAGAAGCAAAATCTCAAGGGATTGAGATAATGCTCCTGAGAATGGCAGTTTTGCATCTTGCTTTATTTCCTGCCACTCCTCTCTAGCCTGCATAGTTTCTATCGAAAAATCAGCTGACAATTGTATAGGTGTTCCCCTGTAGGTGACTAACTGTTTTTCTCTTGCTGCTTTTAATATTCTCTCTTTGTCTTTTGCTCTTGGTATTTTAATTATGATGTGTCTGTGTGGTCCTCTTTAGATTCCTTTTGTTTGGGGTTCTGTTCACTTCCTGGACTTGTAAGTCTATTTCTTTCACCAGGTGGGGGAAGTTTTCAGTAATTATTTCTTCAAATATGTTTTCAGCATCTTGCCCTCTCTCTTCTTCTGGCACCCCCATAATTCTGATGTTGGTATGCTTGAAGTTGTCCCAGAGGCTCTTTACACTGTCTTCACATTTTTTATTCTTTTTGCGTTTTGCTTTTCCAGTGGAGTGTTTTCTGCTTATTTGTATTTCAAATCTTTGACTTGATTCTTGCAATCCTCTAGTCTGCTGTTAGGTTTTTGTATAATTTTTTTTTTATTTCAGTCAGTATATGTTTAATTTCTAGTTGGTTCTTTTTCATCTCCTCTTGGGTCTCAGTAAATTTAGCCATCTTTTCTAGGAAATTCTTGAAAAACCTTGTAACCATGGTTTTGAACTCTATTTCCAGTCGTTTGTTTTCCTCCATTTCTTTTGTTTGTCATCTGTTCCTTTGTCTCTGCATTTTTGCTGCTTCCCTGAGTTGGTAGAGTAGCGTTGTGTGCTATGTGTCCTATGTGGCCCGGTAGCTTCACCTCCCCAGTTACCTGAGGTGGATTCTCTTGGTGCACCCCTTTGTGGACTCTGTGTACAGCCTTGTTGTAGTTAAATCTTGATTGTTGTTGGTATCACTGGGGGGAATTGATCTCCAAGCCAATTGGTTGTGAGGATCAGCTGTGTGTGCGCATGGGCACTTGCCTTCAAACCTCTGCTTTTCTGGTTCCCCTGAGTTTCCATGCATTCTAGGGACCTGTATGAGTCTGGGTCTCCAGGGTCTTCCCCAAAACTGGGGTTCAGTGCAGTTGGACCTGGATTTCAGTGCTGTTGTGAGGTTCTGTTTTCCTCCCGCTAGAGAATGCCAGTGGCACAATCAGCAGTCAGCGCAATGTGTGTACACTTTCATACGCACTTTTGTGTGCACTTTTGCATGCTCCAGAGCTCTGTCTTTCACGGCTCCCCTAAGTTTCTGTGCACTCCTTCCTTTTCACAACAGTCCAGACTCCCCTGTATGAGTCTCACCTGGAGCTGGGGTTCAGTGCAGTTGGGATTTTCTGTCTCCCTCCCGCTAGAGGAATCCAGCCAGACCCTCCTTCGCCCATCCTCTCCGAGAGTGTGTCTCTGTACCTCAGCTTTTTACAGCTCCTCGGAGTCTTTGTGAGTCCCTCTCTTTGCTTCTAGTTGTAGAATTTTCACTCAGCCAGCTTTCTTGTGGTTCTGGATGGTGTCCATTCTGTCTTTTAGTTGTAGTTTTGAAATTGTTGTGCAAGGCAGCAGCTTAGGTGTTCACCTATGCCACCATCTTGGTTTCTCTCAAGTAAAGGATTTGAGTAGACAGTTCTCTAAAGAATATATATGAATACTCAATAAGCACACGAAAATACAATCTTTAGGTTAAGACAAATAAAACCACAATGAGGTGCCATTTCACAGATACTGTATGGTTGAAATTAAAAAGATCAACAATGACAAGTGTTGACAAGAATATGGAGAAATTAGGACTGCTGATAAGAATTTAAGATGGCACAACTACTTTAGAAAACAGTTTGGCAGTTTAATGTTAAACATATAATTACCATATGACTTAATATCTCTCATAGGTATCTACCTAAGAGAAATGAAAACATGTCCACATGAAGATTTGTACACCAAGCTTTATTGCAGCATTATTCATAATAGCCAAAAGTTGTAAATAACCTAAATGTTCATCAACTGATGAATGGATATAAAAATGTGGAATAGCCACATATTGGAATATTACTTGGCAATAAAAAGGAAAGAAAAGCTGAAACATGTTACAATGTGTATGTAACTCAAAACACTATTCTTAAGTGGAGAAAGCCAGTCATAAAAAACCACTTATCCTATGATTCTGTTATTATGAAAGGTCCAGCCTAAGCAAATCTAAGGACAGATAGATTAGTGGTTTCTTAGGATTGGGATTAGGAGAATAGGAAGAGATTGCAAACGGATACAGAGCATCTTTTGAGGGTGATAAATATGTTCTAAAATTAGTTTATGGTGGTAGTTGCCAAGCCCTATACAAAAAAAAATTTAAATTGCATTCTTTAAAAGGATAAATATGATGGTACATGAATTGTATAGCTCAATAAGGTTGTTTTAAAAATATTAGCTTTTGAGGAAAAATAGAGTTGATTTAGCTAAGATATAAAGTCTAGAAAATGATAAAGGGAATCAATTTTAAGGCTATAGTACTTAGACATGATTTTTTAAAATGTATTACTCAAGTATCATCATATTAGCATTCACATTCCCAGTGCAGAAATGATATTACCATCAGTAGCTATTTGATATTAGGCAGTTTTATTATCTGTTAATTTGTTTGTCCCTTGAGCTAGAAGTTCTTCTACTTAAGGAATCCATTAAGCCTACATCTATCTTATTGATAAAGAAAATTTAGAAAACATAGCGGTTTATTTGAACCTATCATGATAGCTACAAAAAAAAAGTGGGAGTAGGGGAAGCAAAATAACAATTTCTGAAAAATACACTCAGAATAGTGCAGACAGACTGGGTCTCGGTGATGTTGATAATAGTGGTGGCAGCACTGTCCTGGCACATGGGAAATCTTCAAGAGATCATTAGGAAGATAAGTAATGAAAGATCTATTTCTGGAGAAGAAAATTTTCAAGAATTCAACCATTCTTATTCTAGCATACTCATTATTTATGTTTGAGAAAACAGATCCTAAAATTGCCTGTGGTCTTAAAAATGAAAGCAGATTTCTTGGTAGGTCTCCCCTGCATTTTTTAGATATCCTATATAATAAAAGGCTAATTTGCAAATAGACTGAAGGGAGGAACAACCTGAACAACTGAACTGAACAACCAGTCGCTATGACATGTGTTGACCACCAGGGGGCATGTGCGGAACATGGCTGTCGTCTGGCACAGCAGAATGGTGGAGCAGGTGAGCAGGGATGCCAGACCAAGGGCAGTTGCTGTCATTGGGGTGAGCCTCTGGTGGTTACCGAAAATTTTTTGCTCCAGCTTTCTGTGGTCCTGCCCAGCATTCGCATCTGCTGCTGGCAAAGGCCCTGCTCACACCCACTGCTGGCACCAGCCCGAATTGCTCTGCACCATCAGCAGGTGCGAGCAGGGCTGGCACCATCAGTGTGTGGGAGTGACGGCAGCAGGAGCAGAGCTTCCAGCAGAGAGGGGATTGGGGGCACAGCAGGAGGGGCCAGGCAGGGGCACAGAGGATGGGCTAAGACCTATCCCTGTGCCCACTGCAGCCTCGTGGCCCACAGTTTCTCTCAAGGTGCACAAATTTATGTACTGGGCCCCTAATTTGTGTTATAATTCTTCCCCTCTCTACTCCAAGAGATAAGTGGCAAATCAGATAAATGACTAATCTAGTTCAAGGCCCCAAGCTATCAATTGTGTGTTATTTGCTCTATGAATCAGGAAGCAGACTGTGGAGACACAATACATCTTATCTGAAGACCAGGTCTCTGAACATAAACAATGAGGCAAAAGGGAAAAGGCACAGAATGTGCCCAAGACCAAATCATTCACGTCTGTGCTTAACCCCCAACTAACACCGAAGATAAGGGCAGACTGAAAGGTACCTAATGAGAATTTAATAGTCCTGCGTAAATGGTAGGAGCAGCTTCCTTTTCATATGTATTCTAAGAAATCATTTCTCTTTGCATGTTAGTATCTAGGGAATACTAGAGGCAAAGATGAAAGAGATAGGTGGGTCTATACATATGCTGAAGCCTCACTCCACCTTTCCTTTTTAACTTTCAGAACTCAGAATTAGATATGTACCCCCAGACAACAGAGTTTCCTGTGAGCTCTGCTCCAAGTCAAGAAGACAGAAGAGCAAGACAACTAAGGAAATTCCCAAACTCAAGAGCTCAGCCATCCTGCCCTTCTCTAAGGCTCAATTAACACACTCCATCCTCATGCACACAATCTCTCTCAACACTCTGGTCTTCCACTTTAAGGCATTAGAAAACAGTAATAGATGACCAAACAACTGAAGAAAATCTCTAATGAGAAAAATAGAAGCCAAATCAAACAAAGGGAAAAGAACAAATGGAAAACAGAGGTACTACCACTCACAGCTTCAGAGAGCCTAAACAAGAAAATGTCCTATGTAAAAATACCACTCAAAGAAAAAGAAAAGAATTCTTAAAAATTAATATAGGATTGCATAAAATTGAGGAAATATCTTATAAAGTAAATATAATAAAGAGATCGATAATAGGAAAGAAAAGAACATTAGAGGATCAATCCAGTGGACCCATCCTATCTAATAAAGAGGGAATATGCTAATTGACCCTCATGCCATTGCAAAGATGGTGGCACCCACAGCCAATAAGGAGGAAATATGCTAATTTATTGCCACACCCTCAAACATGGCGGTGTCCAGTCTCCTCAGTCCCACTGAGGTAGCAAGGCCAGGCCACTGGCAAGGCCAGGACCACTGGGCCTGGCCAATCCATTCACCTGCCTCTAGAGTCCCCGAGTCCACTCAGCCCCCAACTGCCCTGGGCTGCCAGAAGCTTAGGCTGCCAGCAGTGGCAGCAGCAGAGGTGTGATGGGGTATCACCTTGCTGTCTCTTGCCCCCGAGGGCTCCTGGACTGTGAGAGGGAGCAGGCCAGGCTGAGAGAGACCCAACCGCGCCCCCCCCCCGCTTCCTGTACATAAATGTTCATGCACCAGGCCTCTAGTACCTAAATAACAGGAACAGAAAAAGCAATGAGAGAAAATAGAGGAGAGGGATTCATCAGTGAAGTAATCCCAGGAAATCACTCAACCCTTTCTCTGGGTTGATCCTTGTTGTGACCACAGCCCCCACCAGCTGCCTTCATGGCAGCCTATGAGAAACCCTGAGCCAAATGTTCCAGCTAAGCTGTACTTGAACCTCAGAAACAGTGAGGTAAATTTTATTGTTTTAAGCTGCTGACTTTAGGGTAATTGGTTGGGGGAAATGGGTAACTGATATACATGACTCAGTATGTACACAGTTCAAGTAAACACTTAAAATTAATCTGGGCCATGATGGGAACAGCATGCCACTAGACCTCTGCCTCGCAGGGTGGCTTCTGAGGCAGGCCATGCGTGGTTGCATTTTGGAACCCCAGCCAGGGAAGTGGTGGCTGGTGGCCGGCCTGGGGAACCCCAGACTACCCAGCACATGACATAGCATGGGGATGGCGGTGCTGGGACAGCTGGCTTGGCAGTTGGGTGTGGCAGCTAGCTGGGCCCGTGACCTCCTTTGTGCCGCCGCCGATCTCGCCCTGGCCGCACTCAGGGATGCCCAGCTGGTCCTGCTTCAGCCATGGGGGCTCATGAATGCCAATGGGCACAGTGTGACCCAGGCCATTGGGCTGACTGCTGAGGAGGTCTACCTGGTGCATGACGTCCTGGACAAGCCTCTGGGAAAACTGGCTCTGAAGTTTGTTTCTGCACGGCTGTGGGAGGTGTGGGGGGCATTAGTGGGACCCTCCCCCCCCCCCCATCCACGTGCTGGGCTGCTTCTTCCCATCGGAGCAGGAGCCTGCTGCCTCCAGTGCTGAAGTGTCCATGAGCGAAGCCACAGGGGCCCTTGTCAGGCACCTGACACCAGTAGACACAGCTGCCTGCCCACATGCCCAAGTACCCATCCACGTCCACAGAGGTACCACGCCAACCTTGGTATCCACCTCTCTGGACTTCTCCAGGCTTCCTTGGATTAAAGGGCACTGTGGCCTGATCAGACCATATTTGGAATGGGAGTTAGTCTTCTCTCTATGTCTTACTCGGAAAGTAGGGAAACTTCAGGAAGACTAAACATTTTTATCTTTTTTTGGAAAAATAAAAATTAATCTGACCAAAACTTGTGGGGGGACATGGGATGAGAAAGCTGTGGCTGCACAGCCAGAAAGTGGTGGAAATGAGAGCTAAAGCCTTCGTTTCTATAGAGGAAAATCAAAAATGGTGTTGAAATCTGTGTCTTTCACAAAGTGGAAAGACTTGGAAAGATTTCCTCTAATAAATTTCTCTTAATATTGTGTTTTGACCCTTGACTCATTCAACCTTTTTTAGATTTTACAATTTCAAGCTTTTTCACTCTGTATCAAAGCTTCTATTTCCCTAAATCCCTAACACTTGCATTCTTTTTTTTTTTCTTTCCTTTGGCTTTATGTGTGTGTGTGTGTGTGTGTGTGTGTGTGTGTCCTCCACACTACACTGTGTCCTTTCCACTTGTGTCTTCTTTCTAATGAAATCAGAAGTCCCACAATTGGATTTGTAGAGTCTCCACATCTAGCCAGTGCCTGGCACATAGAAGGCTCTCAATACCTATTAAATGAATAAGCCTCCAAATTGAATATACAACTCATCAAAGAAGCCTGGAAAGTTCAAGAATTGGTAAAGCTAAAAGAGAAGGGCGGGGGAAGGGGAGGCAATGGGGGCTAAGGGCACATATGTACTACCTTAATCAATAAAGAAAAAAAAAAGATAAATTTAAAAAATAAAAGAGGAGGAGTGAGAAAAGGCCCTAGTCTAAGAAACCCACTTAAGTGGCTGTGACTGCCTGTAACTGTTTAGCTTAGCGGCAAGTCCCATGAGGCAGAACCAGTTTGCAATGGGCTGATGGCCAAAAAGAGCAGAGAAGAAGCCAGGATTGCAGCCAAAGAGATGTCATATTCACGACAGGCCTCATCATCAGCTCTGCAGTGTCCTGGAGGAAGAAGTACTCATCACTAAAGATGGAATCCACTCCCCCAAAACAAACAAACAACAAACCAAGGCAAGGCAGGGAGGCCAGTGAGGTGTGGAGAGGAGCCTCCAGAATGACGGTTCTTGACTTCTGCTTAGCTGGGTACTGTTGACGAAAGGAAACTGTCCAGCAGGAATACTCTCCCCAGTGAGGCAGACAAATTCCTGTTAATGTGGGCCCTTAGACTGCCAGTAATTTGTGACTCTCCTCTTCATGAGTTCGGAGGTCCAGAGACTGAAGAGAGCTATTTAATTTTAGAGAGCTGAAGGGACCTTAGAAATAATGTATCTAGTCTGGAGCCTGTCAGATTATTTGATTAGTGTCTGTTTCCCTCTAAACCACCAGCTTCAGGGTGTAGAGGCCTTATCTGATTTTGTTCCTCATTGATTCTCCAGAATTACACTCACCACCTGAAATATCCTAAGTGACCTATAAATATGGGATGAATAAATGAATGATGAGAGCTTGTGATGGTTAATTTTCTGTATCAATTTTATTGGCCACAGATGCCCAGGTTAAACATTATTGCTGGGTAACTCTTTGAGGATGTTTCTAGACAGGATTGGCTTGTGAATCAGTGGCCTCAGTAAAATAAATGGCCCTCCCTCCCCCGCATGGGTGGACCTCATCCAATCTGTTGAGGGTCTAAATAGAACAAAAGGGGAAGAAGTAGGAATTTGCCCTTTTTTTTCTGCCTCATTGTTTGAGCTGGAACATCTCATCTCATATTCTCTTGCCCTCGGACTATGACTTCCCAGTACACCATCAGCTTCCCTGGTTGTCATATCTTCAGACTTTCCCTGAATTACATCACCGGCTTCCCTGGGTCTCCAGTTCCCAGATACACAGATCTTGGGACATCTTAACCTTCCTAATTGCCTGAGCCAATTCCCCATAGTAAATCAATCCCAATCTATCTACCCAGCCAGCGTGTGTGGGGGGGGGCGGGGGGGGTTGTGTGGGTTTTTTTGTTTTGTTTTGTTTTGTTTTGTTTTGTTTTGTTTTACTGGTCCTGTTCTTTGGAGACCCCAGATAAATTACAGGACTAATCTGTGTTCACAGGTAGCAAGCCTGTCTGACATTTTCAGTTTTGGAGAAGACTGTCTTGGCAACAATTTTTGACAGGAAGAGGGTAACATTTCACTTGTTTCCCTTGCTCAGACATTCCACTTTTCTACCTCTATGGGATCAGATGTTGTGACCCCCACACACACCCTTTATTACCTCCAATAGAAGCCTCAGTGTGTCCTGGACAGTGGCCTCATCATACCTCCAAGCCTATGGAAGATATCTCTCCTTTCACCCTCTGTTGGCCTAAACTGCACTTAGTTATCATGAAATCAACTGTCACCAGCTTGAGATTGACCTTTCCCAAAAAAACTGACCCAATTCCCATGATGTCAGACCCAAGAGAGAATTTTTTGGAGAGAGAGAAAAAAAAAAGGCAAACAGATGGCTGGTCACAGTGTGAGATAGGTTCACACGCAGGACACATTTGGGACTGAAGAGGAAGCAGATGTATCCCCTCGTTTCAATAATGTGACGTGACTTTGTGATCATTTAGTTAGGTGATAATCATACTCAGTGCAGTGACCCAATTAGTTAGTCTGGGGTGTACACAAATACCAGATTTTATTGCAACAATTTACTCTACCAGGAAACTAAATAAAATAGTAACTACAATTTGCTGAGCACACACTAAGTGCCAGGTACAGTGCGAGCATGTTTATAATCTATAGATTATCTCTAAATCTTACTACAAGAAAAATGAAGGAGAACAGGATTTGTCACCCAAAAATAAGCTCTTTGGGATATTATTTTAAGCTGGTTACTTTTAAGAAACAGAAGACTCTAACTGCCTAAAAGAATTTAGATAGATGACCTGCTGCAGGAAGGGAGCTATTATCATAGATAACTATAGTTTATGTGAACTAAATATGATGGACAGGGAGGAGCCTAGCAAGGCCTGTGTGATCAAAGTCTTCTCTGTCCTATGGTTAAAGATGACCCAACAAACTTTTGTTTACCAAATTTGCTTTCCTATCCCTGTGAGATGTGCCTTTTTGCCCTGTGAAATTCCATACCACTACTACCCACTCCCCTTCTCCTGAAATCAAGAAGACATGTAGGCCCTAGCCAGTTTGGCTCAGTGGATAGAACATCAATCAGCCTGTGGACTGACAGGTCCCAGGTTTGATTCCAGTCAAGGGCACATGCTTAGGTTGCTGGCTCAGTCCTCAGTAGGGGACATGGAAAAGGCAGCCAATCAATTATTCTTTCTCATCATTGATGTTTCTATCTCTCCCTCTCCCTTCCTCTCTGAAATCAATAAAACAATATTTTTTAAAAAAGCATATAGGCCTCAACTGCCCAATTTGTCATCAGGTCCCATATTCTTATGGAACCCCTGTATGTATATATGTAATTAAATTTGGATATTTTCTTTGTCATTTTAGTTATCAACCATCCAGAAAAACTAAGAAGGTGAAGGGGAACTTACCTCCTTTTCCACAAAGATATCCCTCCCATTTTATAAAGAATGAAACTGTGTCAGTGGAGTTGAGTATTTTATTGAAATATCAGTTGGTATGTGACAGAACTGGAATTCAAACCCAGGGGCAATCAGCTAATAGATTAGCTGATTTACGAATTTAATCCTGGACTGGCAAAATACTGGTGATATGACTAAGGCAAGGAACTCAACCTTCACAACTCTTACCTCGAATTTGTGAGGAGTAGATAATAATGATACCTCTTCAGAGAATTATTCCTAGAACGAGGTGAGATAATACATTAATAGCACTTCAAAAATATCTCAGGTACAAAGTAAATTCTTCATAAATGTTAACTATTCTTATTAAAATACAGTGCTGCCCCTTTAACAAACACACACACACACACACACACACACACACAGTTAACTCATAGCTTTGTCCTCAAAATGCAGCCAGGCCTTCATTAACACAGAGCTGAGCTAATCTAATCATTATCCATGACCAAGTCTAGCAGTTAAACAAATGAATGCTCTGTACTTGAAAATAACTGCATTTTTAAGACTGATGCTTTTAGAAATGTCACTAAATGTAACACAACTAACCATTTGTTGGACACAAGCTTCTTTTGACATGTCCTCCCTTAACTGTCTAGACTCTAGACTATGTTATGTATTAATGTCTCCAGACTCAGTAGTACATTTTAGTTCCTCTTAGCAGTGCTCAAAATGCATCTAATTGTTTGCTCAGCATCCAGCTTTCTGTCCAGACCAACATTTTTCAATTGAAATATAATGCAAACTACATAGCTATCTTAAATTTTCAAGTAACCACATTTAAAATGTAAAAAAGAATAATATTAATTTATTGATTTTTCACAGAAAGGAAGGGAGAGGGTTAGAAAGTCAGAAACATCGATGAGAGAGAGACATCGATCAGCTGCCTCCTGCACACCCAACACTGGAGATGTGCCCGCAAGCAAGGTACATGCCCCCGACCGGAATCAAACCTGGGACCTTTCAGTCCGCAGGCTGACGCTCTATCCACCAAACCGGTCTCGGCAATATTAATTTTAATAATGTCATCTATATAACCCATTATGTTCAATATATTATTGGTCTAACATGTAATCAATAAAAATAATTATCAGTGAGATATTTTACCATTTTTATACTGTCTTTAAAATTGGTGTATATTTTATACTTCCAATACATCTCAATAGGGACCAGCCACATATCAACCATTTAGTAGTCAGAAGTGGCTGGTGATAATCCAGGGCACATCTCTAAGGGTCCATAGCAGTAGGGATCTTGTCTATCCGGTTCACTGTTGTAACCTTGGGACCCAACACAAGGTCATTATAGAACATAGCATACAGAATGAGCTCAATATGTATGAGCTGGATGATTGTTTGGATGAACAAATGAATGGAATTCTAAACACATAGTTGATACAAAACATTAAACCTCCCGTTGTGCTTGTGAAATAGGTCTGCATGGATCAGCAGTCTCAGCCTGCTCTAGTAAGTGGGCAATGTCATTCTGTTGTCACTGTTCCTTGTGTTTCTAAACAGAAATGTTCAGCAGAGAATAAACAATAAAATATTACTATAGTGACCTGGGAGCTCTTCACAACATAGGTCAAGTTTTCCTGTATTTGAATGTTTGGGAGGGGTAAAGGGTAGTATAACATGAGAAAGTTGGAATCCTGACCCAATCTCCCTCCAGGTGTGGGATCTTAAGCAAATTACTCCACCTTTTTATGTCAGTCTCCTCATCTGTGAAACCTCATGAGGTTGCTATGGTGTCTTAATAAAGGAACCCAAATATAAAGCCCCCTGAGGGAGGTCTGAAAGAAAGTAAGTTCTCAATAAGTGTAAGCAGCTTTTATTCTTCTTTTACATCCTCCAAGGCCTGGATTGCTCTTACTTTTCCACTGCTGCAAATCAGAACTTAGGCCAGTATAGCCACCAGGGCAGCTCTTCTAACCATCATCTTCCTTAAGATATCTTGATGAATCATTTAAAAAAATAAGTTTTCCCTTGATTTGCTATCATATTCTTGAGGAATAGGACAGATTAAATTCTTCCCTGCACATCAGTACACCTTAGCTATTACTTAGGGCATAACAGATCACTGTCCAAGAGCCTAAATAATCCCTGAGACTGGGAGGTTAAACTGCATACAGAACAATATCCAAAAGGGAGTTGTGTGAGAGGCTAGGTAGTTAAGGATAAACACTGTCAGCCTGTGAAAGCATGTAGGTGACAGCTGAGAACACAAAATCCTTGGTTTCACAGGACTTTCTCCTGAACAAGCCATACCCACCTTCTCCCTTTCATTGACTCTATCCTTCCAAAGTACTAATTTAAGGAAGTAAGGCTAATGTTCTTTGTGCCTAAGAGGGCCACAAATTCAAGAATTGCTCATCCATATGCTGGTCAACAACCCATGAAGTGACTTGACTCTCTTTTATGTGTATCCCTTGACTATACTTGCCTAATAATTGTGAATCATCGTCAAACTAAGCAGTTTGGCTCCTTAAGAGATTTGGTGTAAATAAATGGGAATGATTGGCTAATCAGGAAGAAGAAGAGGCCAAAGTAAACACATATAGAGAAGCAGATACACTATGACAGAAAAAAAAAACAAAACAAAACAGATTATTCACTCCCTAGGGCCACTTCAGATATACATAGGCAAATTGATTTAGAAAGAGAAACTACCGTGTGCCATGTTCATAGCTTGCTGGTTATATTTACAAACCTTTGCAACTTCACAATAATCCCCTACATAACCTGTGCTCTACAAGGAAACTAAACTGAGGCAATAATGCTGATGCTTTATGGAGAGTGGATGAAATCACAAAAGGAAAAGGAAAGGAAGAGAGAACTTAGGAAAAATAAATACAAGGTGTATGCTACCAGCTGTTGTGGCCTCAAAAGAAAACATAGCTGATTGTTCAGTCATGTGGGAAATTTCTGGGATGATCAAAAGGTATCACTGTCCAGAACAGTTCATGGGTGGGGGCAGAAGGGGTGAGAAGGGAAGTAAGAGGGATTTACATGCCAATTGTTCCCATCTCCTATCTCATTGGTTAGAGCTTGTGGCATAGGGGCATTAAGCCTCCCCATCCCCACCCTATACCTTCACTGCATGGTGTGTGAAAGCACCTACACTTTCAGGTTGAGTCTCTCCAGTTAGCAAGTGGGAACCCAAATCCAAATTCCCATAGTACATTATCTCATGTGAGTCTGGATGTGGTGGGAGCAGCCGGGGCCACCATGAGACTTTCAGGTTGGGATGAGGGATTAGGTGCCAGAGCTGCTATAGCTTCCACATAGAGCAAGCAGCTGAGGGCCCTTGATGGAGGGCAAGTGGGACCAGGTGAAACTAAGAGGTAAATGCATACATTCAGCACATTGTACCCATTTTTAGTAAGATGAGTTTAAAAAGCCCCAACTCAAAATTTATAGTTATTATCACCATCATGTCTCTTCACCTCATTGCCAGCTATAATCACTTCCAAAATCAGCTCAAGTGGAAATCTATTGTAGCTTCACACATTCTGGATTCAAGCTGTCTTATAGCATCCCTCCCATAAATTATCTAAACTCCCCTTAATCCAAAATTTCCATATCTAATGGCTATATATATTCCCTTCAGTCATGGTCAGACATGTGCCCCAATTTTATTCTAAAACTGTGAAGGCTCTTATTAGACCATTATGGTATGCATGCCAAAGACAAAGAATTCCCAAGTCCCAGAGCCTTCCCATTCTTGTTAGGGGATGTTTATGAAAATTTATAATGATGCTTTTTTTTAATACTTCAAAGTACATGACCTGGGTATTGATATGTATAATTCAATATGCTTCATAACATCAAGTTGCTTAAAGACATGGCTATATAAGGGAGGCTATGAGATGTAGCAGGGAAATTTTTACAAGTAGTTCAAGTGACTGGCTTCTAGTCTCTGCTCATGTACTGACAGTCTGTATCAGTCAATCTTCAGGAGGTTTCAGGGTCCTCCTCCATAAAGGAGGAGGGGAGGGTAGAACAGTTCCCCACAGAGCTGGCATCCTGTGATTCTATTTCACAATGACTGAGCAAAAGAATGCTCTTTTCTTTCAAAGGTTATTACTCCAACTTTCAAAATATCTAGAACTCCTTGGCTTACCACTTCTTTTCAATGAAATAAAACATTCTAACCAGGCCACAGATGGCTTGGTAATTATAGTGGTTTCCCAAGTTCCATTTGATTCCAATGACTTGCATACCCATGTGATTAGAGTTTGAAAGTCTGGCTTCCCCCCACAGTAACACAGGAAGCCTCTCTTCTGGGTGTCAGATTGTCCATCTGAGCAGTAACTATTGAAACCATACAGGAGAACTTTGGTGCTTAGGGAGGCTACCCCTCAAAGTGTATGCACAAATGGTTCATCACAAAATACCTAGAATTCTGCTAGTTTTGCCCATCATAATTAGAAAATGATGCTAGCTCACCATTAGGGAAATATAACAACCACAAAGGATGAATGAAAGATAAAATAAAACAAGAAAGGGAAAATGAGGCTGCATGGACCAGAGACACAAAAGTAAGCTTGTGAGCCATATGGTAAGGACAGGGTAGGACTTGATGCATACTATACAAAGAACATGGAAATAAAGCTCACACCACTCTTAGACTCAGGAGTCATAAGTGAGGATCAGAATACTAAATCTAAGAGTTTTAAGTCCATCAACAACTTTTTGGAGTCCCATTTGGGAAATGTAGATATGGAGAGTAGGTCACTAAAATGTTACTAATTTCCACATAAGATTGTCAACTTTAACAAGTATTAAATAGAGTAACATAAATGGCTTGAAAAAAAGAAACATTAAACCTGGATAGAACTTAGATTTTCTTGCAAGTAAGACTGGAAGGCTTCCTTACTATTTTCTAAAGCTCTTCAAATCAAAATAACACTTTACCAGTCTCTACAGATGACATAAAACTTAATATTCATGTTATAAACTAATATGACAGCCCTGTCTAGTGTGGCTTAGTTGGTTGGGCATCATCTGTGCACCAAGAGGTCTCTGACTCAGTTCCCAGTCAGGGCACATGCCTGGTTGTGGGCTTGATCCCCAGGAGGGGACATGCAGGAGGCAGCAGATAGTTGTTTCTCTTGCTCCCTCTGCCTTCCTCTCTCTTTAAAATTTCAATAAAAATATCTTTTAATAAACATGAAATAATATGACACATGGCAATGTCTTAGATATCACTAAATAGTGTTAAATTCTCAATGATGCATAAATATGGTTTATGTGTGTTACTATATAGAAAGTAATTTATATGTGATTCTGCTTTTCATATATATATATATATATTATTAATTTTTTTACAGAGAGGAAGGGAGAGGGATAGAGAGTTAGAAACATCTATGAGAGAGAAACATCGATCAGCTGTCTCCTGCACACCTCCTACTAGAGATGTGCCCGCAACCAAGGTACATGCCTTTGACCAGAATCGAACCTGGGACCTTTCAGTCCGCAGGCCAACGCTCTATCCACTGAGCCAAACCTATTTTGGCAAGATTCTGCTTTTCTTAACTATAGCACATATTCTATTAAGAGCCTTAAGGTGGATGGATAACTGCTTAATTGGGTTCATATTTTAAATATTTCCATGCATTTTATTTTCAATGGGTGAGAAATATTTTTTAAACCCTTCACCTACACACTTGCAGTTATTAGTGCAAGTGAAGAGAACAACAGTAGCTAAAGAACAGAGACAATGGATATTTTTTGCACCAGAAATCATGTGTGGATTGGCTAGGTATCAAGATGGCAATATGTCTAAGGTGGATTAGAGGATGATGGTTAACAATTGAAAAGACCGATGATATTTACTATAGTGGAAATATCACTGGAGTAGATCTTAGAAGATCTGTATTAGAGTCTTGTCTATCATTTATTTGTGTGTGACTGTCGTCACTGACTTATTTCTCTGGACCTCAGTTTCCTTATATATAAAATAAGGGATTAGATCATATGACCTCTCCACCCTCTTCCAGCTCTGAAATTCTGTTCTGTAGAATTCTGTGGCCTTCCTTGGATATAACTGACATCTTTTCAGATAGCGAAAGGCAACATTTAGCAGAAATTAGTCATAGGACACGTGTAACCCTAGAAGTAGGAAAATTCACCTTGTAGAATATGTACTGACTCAGCTAACCCATTCATCAATAGGCTCTGTAAATATAATTTTACAAACATTTTAATTAGGTTAATTATGTCATAAGACAGCGTTTCTCAACCTGTGAGTTGTGACCCCTTTGGGGGTCGAATGACCCTTTCACAGGGGTCCCCTAAGACCATCGGAAAATGCAGATATTTACATCACAGTGCATAACAGTAGCAAAATTTCATGGTTGGGGGTCACCACCACATGAGGAACTGTATGCAAGGGTCGCAGCCTTAGGAAGGTTGAGAACCACTGTCATAAGAAAACATGGTTTGTGACTCAATGGAAAACAAGTTATTATCTATGAATATTTCAGAAAAGACCTCAATTCTGGTAAAATTACTTGAATTTCATTAGACTCCATGATGGGTGGTCTTCCACACAGCCCTGCCTCCCTTTTTCCACAATTGAGAGGAGCATGAAGAGTTGGGATTCCAAAGGACTATGGCACATATTCAACAATAGCAAAGGAGACCTTGAATGAATAGTAATGTCTGAGGAGGGAGAAGCTAGTGAGTCCCTTACTAACAGTCTCTGGGTATATGAGAGTCAGCATTCCCAGACTGCTGTCCTGATGCTCTCCTGTCTGTAAAACAGGAGCATCTGCTGGAGTTCTCCATTGTCTCCCATGCTTTTCACAGTAAGGCAGAGCTCTGGCCACATGTGAGAATCTCTAGGAGAAATTTTAAATACAGATGGCTGGACCCTAGAAACTGTGACTCGATTAGTCTTGTGAGCTAATAGCCTTGGGGTTAGGAACTAGCTGTGGCTGGTAAGTCTGGGTGTTTGGCCTAGTTTTCCCATTCAACTTGCACACTTAGCCCAATCTGACACATAAAGCTTTCTCTGAGACTGAGTGGTGTTCTGGAAGGCAAAGGCTTCTCAGTGATCTGAAGATTTAAGAGGCCCTCAGGGCAGCTCCCAGGGCAAAGAAGATGATGCCTCATGCCATCAATGCTGGGACGCTGGGTGGCCATATTCTCTAAGAAATTGTCAGCAATCCAAAAGAAGAAATTCTTACCATTTGCAGCAACCTGGATGAAACTGGAGAGTATTGTGCTAAGTGAAATAAGCCAGTCAATGAAAGAAAAATACCACATGAATTCACTCATTTGTGGATAATAAAGAACATTATAAACTGATGAACAAAAAGATAGATACAGAGGCAGTAAAGCATCAAACAGGCTGTCAAATTACAGCGGGAAGGTTAGGGAGAAGTGAGGGAGATAAAAAAGAAATCAACCGAAGGACTTGTATGCCTGCATATAAGTGTAACCAATGGACACAAGACACTGGGGGTGAGGGCATGTATGAGAGTGGGGTGGAGGGAGAAGGGGGAAATGGGAAGATATATACATATGTAATGCCTTAATTAAAAAATGGGGAAACAAAGAAATTGTCAGCAACCCACTGGTGTGGCTCAATGGTTGAGCATCGACCTATGAATCAGGAGGTCACGGTTCAATTCCTGATCAGGGCATGTGCCCTGGTTGTGTGCTCAATCTCCAGTGTGGAGCATGCCAGAGCAGCCGATCAATGATTCTCTCTCATCACTGATGTTTCCATCTTTCTCTCCGTGTCCCTTCCTCTCTGAAATCAATTAAATAATATATATATTTTTAAAGAAGTTGTCAGCAAGAGGTCTGCTTTATTTTTCCTTTCTTTTTTCTTGTCTCTCTTCCTTAGTTTCCCTATCTCAGGCAACTCTGTACTTCAGAGTGTTTACCAACTCCCCTCTAGATTGGGAGTTCCTAGAAAGGCAAGACTATTCCTGTCCTCTTGCTGTGTGTGTCTAACACAGTGCCAGGCCACTGTGTCTGCTCACTCCCAGTGGAGACTCCTGAGACCAGGGAAGCAGTGGGCAGTAACTGCAGCTGTCTCCCTCTCTCCATCCTCACAGATAGAGGTTCAGCACTAGGGACAAAGCAGAGACAGTTTCCATTTCTTCTGATGAGGAAAGCTCCTTCCTGTCTAGGCTCACAACTGAAAATGGATCTCCTCTCCCAGCATTCTCATGATGCCAGGCTCCGAACATCTCAACCCCATAAACCCCGCTGTGGAGTAATCAGTTCATAGTCTTTTAAAGCCTCCATGAGACCCCTCTAGACTCCTGCAGGCTCTCACTCTGCAGCCAGTCCTTAATCTATCCTGTAATGGAGCAGCACAATGATAAACTAGCTTCTTGAAAGGCACTAAAGTTCAAGGGGTTGAGAAAAGGGGAACAGCCGGCCCAGGGGCTCCAACACATAAATTTCTTAGTAGAGAAAGGAGCTACTAGTCTAACATGTGATTGGTTCCATTGGGCTGAAAGCATCTTCTTCCCATCACAGTCATCATTCCTGATATGAGAACCAATGTTGTCACTGTATAACTCTATACACTGTTTTCAGCTAAAACATTGTCGTTGTTTTTAAGGTGCTCTAATTGGTTAGCTGACACAGTGGCAAGGATCCATGATACTGTAAATAATGATGTCACATTGCAAGTGCCACCTGAAGCAGGGTCTTGAGGCCCAAGACAGAGAAGAGGCAAGTGTTGAGGAGGGAAGCCAGTTGTAGCTGGTAAAAAGCTGTCTGCCTGGGAGGGGTGGGAAACCATAGATGCATCAGGATGGCACTGGGCATCTGAAGGGGAGCAGAAGGCCCTGGCAGCAGGCGTCAAGGGCCACAGGAAAAATCACAGCTATACGCAGAAGGGCTCTGCCCCGTGGTGACAATCCAGCTCCTCCCAATGAATGCAAAACCCTGGAGAATGAATGGGTTTTGTTTGGCTTTTCTGAGATGCATCTTAATTCACAGGCTGTTGCCTGAGTGAGTCAGATACAGGAAAGTCTCCAACCTCACACCAACTGGTACTTTTCCATCCTTCCCCTGGATTATATAACATGGCACATTTTTAGAAACTTGGTTCGAGCTGTAGAGACTTCTGCACTAAAATTTCAGCTTCAGTCCTCATACTCTCAAATTTCCAAGAAAGGAGATGCTGTTTGCTTTTTTTTTTTTAGC
The DNA here is from genome assembly GCA_011751065.1 of Lasiurus cinereus. Classification (NCBI taxonomy): domain Eukaryota; kingdom Metazoa; phylum Chordata; class Mammalia; order Chiroptera; family Vespertilionidae; genus Lasiurus; species Lasiurus cinereus. Next base: position 21,728,965 of record JAAGEH010002534.1, on the reverse strand, counting down.
TACTAAGGGTAAGAGTTGAAGAATAATGTATTTTTCCTACATGTGTAAAACAAAACAAAACAAAACAAAAACACAAAGAAGTCTCATGCAGTCATCTCAAAGTAGCTCTTCCTATCCTTGTGTTTAGGGACAGAGTAAGAGAACCTGCAGATCGTAGGGAAGTACATGGGAAGGTACCCACCTTGGAGATTTTAAATGTAGTCACATATGGAGATAGAACATCAGTTGAAATTCATTCTAATATTTAGATCATTGATAGAGCATCCAGAGTAGTTTTCTAGAGCAAAGAAGTTTCATGGGGACAGCTTGAGAGAACAAGGATCCTAAAATAAGAAAATATTGAAGCCAGAGGAGAGAGGGGTGCTTACAGAGAGGGAGGGAGAGGGACTCAGGGTAAAAAGGAAAACTTAGGCAGAGATTGCTTCAATGACTGTCAAGTTTATAGTTCAAGATGGCCAGTTATAAGGACCAGATTCCAGATCTCTCATTTCTCATCTCACTTGTTAGATGCCCAGCCTTATCCCCTTTGAGCCATTTTCCAAAGCAGCTCCTTGTCCCAAGTGACCAGGAAGAAAAAAGCAGCAGTCCAATGCCAACCTGTCCTCCTCTGCAGCACTTCAGGCAAAGCTGTGTGCACAGGGAGATGTATCTTCTTGCTTAATGTCTGCTTAGCCACCAAAGGTCATGGAACCTTAGTCATAGTACTAAACAGCTAAAGCCGAACAGGAATGGAAGGAAGCGAAGGAGAGAGCAGAGCAAAATGGGTTGCAGCTGTGCAGATGTCCTCTGCTGGGCTGTGTCTGCTCTCCTTCTGTCTCATGTCCAAGTGCTGACATCTGGTATACAGGCCATTCCCCAAGGGCCTTTAAACTGAAAAATCATAGTTTTCAGCTGCACTGTAGGGTAATTATGTCATATGAATGATGCGGAAAGCTAAAGATTAGATCTGACCTAATACGTTTATAGGCAACTCATTTGTGCAGCAAGTGACCACTGTTCTCCTGCCTCTCCTCTCATACAACCTTTCAAGTGCCAGTGGGACATACCTGTGCTCACAGTTTCATCTGTAGCTACATTTTAGACCGTGATGATGTTAACCCTAGACCCTGGAAAGCAAACTAGTGAAGTGGAAAAGTCTTGATATATAAGTCTTCTGTTTCCAACTTAAGGATAATTGTGTATATAATATTTGTCCTACATCTCACTAGGTAAAGTGGCTTTCTTTAGAGTTCCCTGTCTGTCTAATGATGGCCACAGGACAGTCACAGTTACCCTACCAAAGACTCATCCATCCAGTGGGTCCATGGAGAGATGTGGTGGCCACTTAACTCTTTTTTCTTTTTTTTTTTTTATATATATTTTATTTATTTTTTACAGAGAGGAAGGGAGAGAGATAGAAAGTCAGAAACATCTATGAGAGAGAGACATCGATCAGCCACCTCCTGCACGCCCCACAGTGGAGATGTGCCCGCAAGCAAGGTACATGCCCCCGACCGGAATCGAACCTGGGACCTTTCAGTCCGCAAGCCGATGCTCTATCCACTGAGCCAAACCGGTCTCGGCGGCCACTTAACTCTTTACATAAATATCGACAGCAGAAATACACTGAGTACTTGCTATATAGCAAACATAAGACTGGGCACTAATCACCAAAGGTTAATAAGACATGCTCCCTGTCTCCATATCCTAAATACTTTGACAGTCCATGTGAAAAATCTACATGTTCTTTTCCAACTCCACATTCTGAAATGTCACAGTGGCAGCTTGAAATTAGCCATGGTAGGAGTATTTACACTATACAAATTGGCCACTACAGATTAGGGTTTTGTTACTGTTATTCAGATTTTGGTGTGTGTGTGTGTGTGTGTGTGTGTGTGTGTGTGTGAAGCTGGTTTACCAGCACACCGCAGTCTGTAACAATGGTGTGATTAAAATGCTATAGCAAAGACCATACTTTTATACTTTTAAGGGATGAAGTAAGACTTTACACATAAAATGACATACTAATTTTGCTTTTAAAGCTGAGTAAGATTTCCCAGAGCAACAAAAGAGGAACAAAGAATTCCTGAAAGAATAACATTAGTAGAGGCACAAAAGTTCCTAATTTTAAAAAGCTGTAGAGCATTCACTAGTCAGTTTGGCTCAGTGGATAAAGCATCTGCCTGCAAACTAAAGAGTCCCGGGTTCAAATCCCAATGTGGGGCAGGCTGAAGTTAGCCAATCAATTATCCTCTCTCATCATGATGTTTCTTTCCCTCTCTCTCTCTTATTCTCTGAAATCAATAAAAATATATTTTAAAAATTAAAAAGCTCTAGGAATTCAAAGAAAGAAACCAGTACAATCTATTGTGCTGTGCAGGGAACTCTATGGTGCCTTAAAGAATAAATAGGTCTTTGGCAGATGGATTTGGGGAGGAAAAAGTAGGGGAGGAAGAACATGACAAGGCAGGACAGACACTACCATCAGCATGAACATCACAGTTCTAAGCTGTTCAGCTTAGCTGTAGAAGAGAGAGTGGTAGATTTTACAAGTAAAAAGAACCAATGAATGAATTTGTACAGAAAAATTGCAACTTCTGTGTGTCTGTAAATTGCAAGGGTAGAGTACATGGATCTGTCTTCAATTCCGATTCTAAGCAGAATTTCAATTTACTGAAGTTTAGCACAAGGTACTAGTATCTTTCCCAGGTGAGAAATTCCTTCCTTTAAAGGTACTTGCTTATTCCCTGCCTTCTTCCAAATAGCATAAATAGTGAGTGAAGAAATTATGTGTTTTTATGGTTTAAAAATTAGCACAAAAGTCACTATATACCTATCAAAATGGCCAAAATCCAGAACACTGACACTAATTGCTGGGAAGAATATGGAGCAATGTTCACTCATTGCTGGTGGGTATGCAAAAGCTACAGCCTTTTTGGAAGGCAGTTGGTGGTTTCTTACAAAACTAAACATATTCTTACCTGTGATCCAGTAATTGCACTCCTTGTTATTTACTCAAACAAGCTAAAAATTTATGTCTACACAAAAACTTGCTCATGGATGTTTATAGTAGCTTTATTCATAATTGTCAAAACTTGGAAGTGACTGAGATGTCCTGCAGTAGGTGAAAGCATAAACAAAATGTGGTCCATCCAGACAATCAAATATTATTCAGTACTACAAAGAAATGAGCTGTCAAGCCATAAAAAGACATGGAGAAAACTTACGAGCATTGATAAGTGAAAAAAAAGTCCATTTGAAGAAGTTATATTCTGTATGATTCCAACTATATAATATTTTGGCAAAGGCAAGACTGTGGAGACAGTTAAAAAAAAATCAGGGGTAAGGGATAAGAGAAGGGATATAGGCAGTAAAACTACTCTGTATACTATAATGGTGGATACATGTCATGTATCCAAATCTACAGAACTTACAATACCAAGAGTGAACCCTAATGTAAACTGTGAACTTCAGGTGATAATGATGTGTCAATGTAGGTTCATCAATTGTAACAAAGGTACCATCTCGTGAGTGGTGTTGCAGTGGAAGAAATTGTGCATGTATGAGGACTAGAAATACAAGAAACCTCAGTACTTCCTTCTCAATTTTTCTGTGAAACTAAAACTGTTCTTTAAAAATATTTTGTAAGACAAAAAACAAAACAACAACTTAGCACAAGAGAAGAAGCCTGATTTTAAGGGGACCCTGCTCCTCCAGAGCATCTGCTTCTTGTCTCTGTGATGAATGGAAGCCACCAGATGGCGGTGTTGCAACAATAAACTCGCCCTTATTAGAGGCCAAGTTGATGAGCCTCAGATCCAGTAGCAGTATGACCGAGGATTCCCATCCACAGGGACAGATAGATTCTTTAGGAGTCCAGAGGCTTGAAGCTAGGAGAGTAAGGAGGGATTAGAGGAGGGAGGGAAAAAAATCTTATGTTGGGAAGGAAAATGAGGATCACCTGCAACGGCTAAAGTTTAGCTCAAAATTTCTGCAGACGTTCTATTTAAAAGGATGGAAGAAAACAGCAAGTTGGAGAAATGCATTTCTACCGATTTTGTGCATGGCTTGTAAAACAGTTTAAGAATTCTCACTGGACTGTGAGGAAGATGATGAACATGCCCGATTCAGCTCTAAGGAAATGCTTTGGTGGAGTGAACAGAGCATATGGTAAAGCACACATAATATAAAATATTTGCCATTGGTTATGGTAGAATGTTTGTATCCCCTCCCTCCCCCAAATTTATATGTTGAAGTCCTAACCCACAATGTGGCTATATTTGAAGATGAACTTCAAAGGATCTAATTAAGGTGAAATTAGGTCATCAGAGTGAGATTCTGTTCAATAGGATTCATGTTCTTATAAGAAAAGACATCAGAGAGCAGAACCCCTTCCCTCCCCCTCTCTCTTCTTTCTTTCTCTCTCTCTCCACTCCCAGAGCAAAGGCCATGTGAGCACACAGCAGAGAAGGTGTTGTTCTCAAGCCAGGAAAAGGGCCTTCACCAAAAAACAAATTTGCCTTAACCATGGACTACCAACCTCCAAAACTAGGAGAAAATAGTGTTAAGACCACCGAACTCAGGCTCCTTACGGCAACTCAAGCAGCTGAATACACCATCTCAACCACATTTAAATGTATATTTCAATGGCATTATGTACATTGGCATTATTGTGAAAATTTAAAAACGGGGATACAATCATAAAAAACTAGAAGAACTCTGCATTCTGATTGCTTTTCAAGCACCTTTAAATTCTCCCTCCTTTATAAGAACCCACACTGCAAAATAAAACTTCCAGACTATAGTTTATGAAGAAAGTCAATGGGGAAATTAAATCAGTAAACTTGTAATCAAAATACTTTACACCAAAGAGTCATTAAATGAATGTTCTTGATATTATAAGTGAGAATGTTTAAGTAGGTTGGTTTTCTTTTTTAATTTCTTTAACTGACTCTTTTGGTTGATCTGCCATTGCTGGTGTCAATCATGTTAGAAAAAGGGAGTATGTACAGATTCCATTTCATTTGCCTGTGCTTTAAAGGATGAATGGTTTGCACAAGGCAAAGAAGGGAAAGAAAAATAATCTGGTTGAAGGAAACAGGTTGAATGAAGCCACAGAAGCATGACTGCATATGACATATTAATGAATTGGTGAGATTTCAAGGGTGACTGTAACACTGGATCACGGAGGCATCCTGGGAAGAAAAGTCAGGAAGGTTCAGAGGTCCTAGATTGGTTAAGACTTTGAAAATCATGCTAAAACATTTGGATTTGATCCTGTGGGCCACCATTGAAGGTTTTCCTTGGGGTTGTGTTTGGATACAAGCTATGGTTAAACACAGCACATGAATTAAAAATGAAGGGATGCCAGGTATCAGGCATTTTCTACCAGAGTCCATAGAAAAGATAAAAAGGTTTGAAATAAGGAATAGCAGCAAAAATGGAAACATGCAGACATGGCAGGCATTTTTAAAAAATAAAATTGACTTTATAAAGAAAAAAGAAGACGTTTTCAAGGCTGGTGAGAAAATTTCTAAGTTGTTTCAATAATGGTTAAGATTAAACTGGCAGGAAATTGGCCTGTGGCTTTCTCCCAAGCAAATATCTTTTTACTGTGGATAAATTAATTTTAACTGACTGCCGCATATTCCTCTGATACTGTCACTGTGAACAGAAAGTGAGAGCAAAGCTCAAAGTGGAGAATTCAATTCCCATCTGGTTCACAGATATTAAGCAGAATAATAGTCAAGATTCCGAATGCTCCTGGAATCCGCTGCATGGCCAGATGAGAGTAGAGGTTCTGCCTCTGCCGTGGTCCTTAGAGCACAATTTATTGAGAATATGGAATGTGTACCAAAACAATATGTCTTCTTCCAGTGGAGTTGGACAAAAATACCATCTTTCTTTGCATATAATAAAGTTGAAGTCAATTGAGGTGTACTAGTAATGTACTCCAAAATAAACCTCATCTACTTCAATTCCTTTTCCATACAGGGGTCCTTGCAGACTTTTCCAAGAGAGTTTGAGCCTTAAACTCTTTCTCATGACCCTAGATATTCAATAGTAGTTAACATGATGGTGAATATTAACAGGTATACGTATTGGCTACATCTTATTGTGTATTTAATAATTGGCAGCATGCCCTAGTTTGACTCAGTGGATAGAGCTTCCATCTGCAAATCAATGGGTCCCAAGTTCAATTCTAGTCAAGGGAACGTACCTTGGTTGCAGGCTTCTCCCAGCCCAGTCTCTGGTCAAGGCACACGCAGGAGGCAACCAATCGATGTATTTCTTTCATATCGATACTTCTCTCTGTCTTTCCTTCTCTCTTCTACTCTCTCTAAAATATCAATGGGAAAATATTCTCTGGTGGGGATTAACAAAAAATAATAATTGGCAGCATGAATGGCCACATGAATTTGAGTTAACTCTGTAATTATTTTGATCTTGCCTATGAGGGCTTAGAATCTAATAAGAGAGATAGCCTGATATATAAATAATTATAATACTAAGTAGAATACAGCATTAAAAGGCAAATTATTCCTGTAATAAGAAAAGCCAAGCGCTGGTCAGTTTAGATGTAGTGTTGGCTGCTGACTGAAGGGTCCTGGGTTCAATTCCAATCAAGGGTACGTGCCTGGATTGCAGGCGTGCAGGAGGCAGCCAATCAATGATTCTCCCTCATTATTGATGTTTCTATCTCTCTCTCTCTCCCTCTCCCTTCCTCTCTAAAGTCAATAAAAATATACGTATTTAAAAAATAAAATAAATGCAGTTTTTGCCCAAGACCAGTGATCTCTTCTAATCCTATAATTCTGTAATCCTAAACTCAATGGCAAAAAATTAAAAATAAACGAAAAGGCTACTTAAATACTTAATATTTGCCAGTATTTCATTTAATTGCCACAACACCCCTATGAGTAGATATAGATAACAACATTTTAGTGGTAGAGAATTTTATTTCCTACTATAAACTTCTCAAAGATGAAAACTATCTTCTGTACCTCTAAATTTATGCTGCTCAGAATATCATCTAGAATAAATGAGCTGATTGTATACTTAGAATGCTCACAACCACCTTATGAAAAAGATTGCTTTTTCATGTCTCCATTTTGCTGATGAGGGAACCAAGGCTGAAGAAATAAGCAATCTGCCCAACGTCACACTGGTGGTTGCCCAAATTCTGATTCTTCTCATTCTGCCACATTACCCTAGTACCACCACCACCAATTGCCTGGGTCTTTTCTAAGATACCCTCAAGAGAAATTTTGCTAATTTGCTTCCCAAATGGAGTAGTTTGACATGTCCTGCTCCATAAAAAAAAAATTACTTGGTCACACAGAAGCACCATGATTTGCCTGAGCTTCCAGAGCTAGCCCCTGCCAGACAGCAACAGAATCCTAATCCCAGTTCCCATGTGTTGCCAGCATTCAGTTCACATCTCCATCTTTACTGGGGACCAGTGTGTGTAAAGGGTTCAGCTGAGTGCAATTATAGTGCTTTGCCCTCATGATGACTACCCAGGGTCAATTGTCAATTTCAGAAATGGATTTTCCAAAAAAAGTGACTATTCCTAGCTTTCAAGTGGTTTGAGTTTAGCATAAAAACACCTAAAAATGTGTATAATGTAGTATTTTTCCCTTCTTTGGCATTTTAAATTTCTATGTATTTAAGTGAAATTCAATATGTGACTAAATACAAATTAACTCATCAAAATGAAAGCAGTAAGAGATGCTAGTTATTTCCAAGACTTTTTGCCAAAGTATCCCTTTGCTCCCTCCAGAGAGGCAGCACCAGGCTGTCTATTGATATTTGGCATTCAGGTGACATTTTACAAACCCAGCATCCATTTTTAATGAATTATTGCATGTAAAAGCTCAAAAGGGAAGTTGTGGGCATAGCTCTATCCTTCTGCCTCCACAAAAGACATGTAATAAAGACACACAATACAGCTAATTAGTAGGAATAAAGAGTTGGGAAGTGAGATACTTTATATTCCTTTTTATTGTTTAATTTTTGTCTAAAACATGTATTAATTTAATATTTTTAAAACTCAAGTAAATAAAAGAGTTCTAAAAATAAAGTTTATAGTTAACCTGCCAAATAACCTGAATTAATTCAGTCATTCAAAATTATCTTTGCACACCTGATAACTAACAGTAAGAACTGCAGATCTCATCATCCATTACCATGCTATTAGGAGAAATGTGATTCAGACAGCAAATCCCAAACCAAATTCTGCCACATTGAGAAATATTTATTAGTGAGTAGGCACAAAAAGAACTATTTATGTAAACTCAATGAAGTACAAAGGCTCAGACCTTCTGTGAAATGTGAATTCAAAACAGATGTAATACCAGTCTACCAACAGTACTCAGCTCCTGTGTTAGTGGGAACAAATTGCTAGAAACCTCTGTTAATACTTGGACACAGGACAAATTGGTCTATCGAAGTTAAACATCACTCAAAGGTTTATAATTTGCTGGCATTGTTGGGTTCTAAACCCTCTTTATGCAAGGGTAAGAGTGTCTGTAAGTAGTCCTAGCCAATTCACATATCTTGAACAGCACTCAATTCTCCTATGAAAAATAGCTTCATGTATTTATTAGGCTCATAAGGAAAGCCTCCTAAAACTGACCAGAGATAGAGATCACTAAAGCCTTACATTAGTCCATCAATACTATCAACCACTTCTAAAGGATATATCCAATTATGGTATTTCAAAAGTTAACAACCCCATATAGGATTAAACAAACATGCAAACAAACACACACACACACACACACACACACCACTGTATATACTGAAATATTTTAAAGTAAAATACTTAAAAGTACATTTTATGGACACTATAACAGCTGGATAAGACAAAAAATATAACAGTGATAGATGGATTTTAGAAAGACACTCCCATGGTATAAGAATAAAGTCTCAGGGCTCCTTCCATAAAAATGAACATATTTTTTAAAACCTTAGTTTGGTTCTTAATTGTGCACACACAAAAGTCACAGCTTAGCCTCTTCATTTTTTTTGTATGTTTCTTTTCTTTTTTGAAATTTCTTTATTGATTAAGGTGTTACATATGTGTCCTTATTCTCCCATCACCCCCCAACCCCCTCTCACTCATGCCCTCACCCCACTGTTGTCTGTGTCTATTATTAGGCTTACATGCATGCATACAAGTCCTTTAGTTGATCTCTCCTCCTTACCCCCACCCTCCCCTACCTTCCCTCTGAGATTTGATGGTCTGATCTATGTTTCTCTGTCCCTGAATTTATTTTTGTTCATGAGTTTATGTTGTTCATCATATTCCATAAATGAGTGAAATCGTGTGATATTTATCTTTCTCTGATAGTCTCTTCATTTTAAATCTAAGCAAACTACCCTAACCGGTTTGGCTCAGTGGATAGAGCATCGACCTGCGGACTGAAGGGTCCCACGTTCGATTCCAGTCAAGGTCATGTACCTTGGTTGCGGGCACATCCCCAGTAGGGGGCATGCAGGAGGCAGCTGATCGATGTCTCTCATTGATATTTCTAATTCTCTATCCCTCTCCCTTCCTTTCTGTAAAAACATCAATAAAATATATTTTAAAACCAAGTAAACTGAGGTCCAGATAAGCAACATGGCTTACTCAAAGTTGTTCTCAGGATTAATGACAGAGCCAATACTGGCACAAGTCTTTAGTTTTTCCATGAAGTTTCTGAAAAAAATAAACTTTTCAAACTATAAAAAGAATCCATAACTTTTTATAGAAAATGTATAAGAAAATAAACATATAAAGATTTAATAAGAGGCTGTTCATAATGCCTCACTTAAATATAGCCACTATTGCTGCACCTCCTTCTAGATATTAACATAACATATATCCTTACCTTGTCATTTTAATTTATAAATTTTACATGTATTATGCATGGTTTTATGGGCTACTTTTATAGTTTTTAATGTCTATTAAATTTATTGAGGTGATACTGGTCAACATAAACATATAGGTTTCAGGTATGCGTTTCTATGTTATAAAATCTGAATATTGCAATATATGCAACATATGCTTTTATTTTAGTATTTGATTTTATATTGGAAACAATCTCCCATGACATGTAATAGCCTTCAAAATATGATTTCTGTAATGATTGCATGGAAATTTTTAATATTGTCATTTATTTATCCACTTCTTTATTGCTGGATATAAAGGTTTTTTATATAATAAAAACCCAGTGGTCGTAACGCTATAACAAACAAAGACCAGTCACCAGGAGGTCATGTGTGCGTGGCAAGGCACACACGGGTGGGTGGGGCTTCATGGCACTGGCGGGGCTTGAGAGTCCTGGGTCTCACACAATTTCGTGCACTGGGTCACTAGTCTCTAATAATTATAATCACTCTAAAATGAACATTTTGCCATTATGAAGGCAGGAAATTTGTCTGTCTTATTGATCATAATGCCATCAGCCCCTCAAAAGTATCTGTCACAGAGTAGCTCAATAAAGATAAATGGATGGATGGATGGATGGATGGACATAGATGGATGGATTAATATGGCTGGATATTTGTATTTATCTCTGATAACTTCTCAAAACTCATTTTGGTTGAACACTAATACTGATATTCTCCTTAAGGTTGCCAGAAGAAATACAGGACATCTATTTGTCTGAAATGATTTGTTGTATTGTATTAAAAATATATTCATTCTTTATCTCACATTTACCTGAAATTATTTATTTACCTGAAATTCAAACTTGACACAACATATTTAGATTTAATCTGATAAACATAAAATCAATGATGTACCACCTTCACAGAACGGGCTGCCAGAATACCCCATTGTTCCCCCAACAAAAGCTCAGTCCTTTTAAAGAATCTAAAACCAATGGCTTATGGCAGCCAAACAGTGTGAGTGCTATAAATAGCCATTTTCATTAGTCAAGAGGAGCAAGAAAAACCATAGAGCTTGGCTGGCATGACTCAGTAGTTGAGCATTACCCTATGAACAGGGCTCTATCCCCAATGATTCCCTCTCATCATTAATGTTTCTATCTCTTTCTTCCTCTCCCTTCCTCTCTACCTAAAAATCAATGAAAGCATATTTTAAAAAAGAAAAGAGAACACCCAATAATGACAATGAAAACAGCGAGAGCATGATCTTTCCTAACACAATCATAGGACATGAGTATCTTTCAACTCTGCTGTGACCTCTGTCCCGGCCTCTCCACCTCTACCTCTGATATTAGTCACTCCTATGCCTTCCATGACTCTAGTCACACTTATCAGAAATTGTGTCATCTAATCCCTGCTTATCTCTCAAACCACATGCCTCTCCTTGACCCTCACTCTGTGCACTACAACCACTCTAGACTTGTTTGAATTTCTCCAGTGTTCCAGGCTCTTTCCTACCACAGGATCTTTGCCCAGACTCTTGCTTCTGCCTGGAAAACCTTCCCTTCCTCCTTTTCTCTCCTCCCATTACTTAGTTATTTCTTAGTCACCCTTCATCTCAGCCCCAAAATCACTTCTGAAAGGAAGATGTTCCTAATTAACTTAGCAGATTAGGTCAGTTTCCCTTTTCTAAGCTATTAAGGGTATTGTGTGTTTTTTCTTTCTTTGCACTTACAATAGTCAACATTTTGTTTTGTTTTTATGATTGTTTAATATGTGTATTTACTATAATCAAAAGTCCATGAGGGCCAGACATCGTCTCTTTTTTGTTATGAGTTTATTCCCAACACCTAGAAGAGTTTCTGCCAAAATTAAACAACTGGGAACTCAATAAATATTCATTGACTGGTGAGTGAAAGCCTTCAGAGTAATATGTTACCCTCCCAAAGTAGACAAAGAGCCACTCTTAACTGGGAAGGTTGACTCACTCCAGGTGCATGAAAGGAGACAGGTCAAACTCCAGTTTCTTCTTTCACTAAATGTCTATAGAACTGTATATAATCCTCAACTTATGCCACTAAGGACAGGAATATGACCACATCACAATGTGAAAATGTGAGAGGCGGATAAGTAGTATACTTTAGAAAATACTTTAGGAAATATGAGTGAACATGGAGTGAAGGTTAGACCTCTGTCTGTTCTTCAAGCTAACTTTTCTTCCAGCTGAAAATTTCCAAACTTTCAGGTCTGGGGGGATTTTCACTCCTCTATGGGCCTCCAAGGCACCATTTTATCCCAGGTTTTCGCCTACCTTATCTTCTTCACTGGATCCTCTTCCTCTGTCAGACTTAGGCCTCTTTTCCCCTCAGCCTAAAGTATTACTGAAATGTTCAAACATATGCAAAAGTAAAAAGATCAGCACCCATCATCCAGCTCCAACAACTATCAGCACATCATCCCTACCTCCTTCTCAACACAACTGGATTATTTTGATGCAAATCCCAGATAACATATTATTTCACTCATAAATATGTCAGTATTGCCAAAACCAATTTGGCTCGGTGGATAGAGCATCGGCCTGCAGACAGAAAGGTCCAAGGTTCAATTCTGGCCAAGGGCATGTACTTGGTTGTGGGCCCCCCCCCCGTGGGGGGGGGGGGTGTGCAGGAGGCAGCTGACTGATGTCTCTCTCCCACCGATGTTTCTAACTCTCTATCCCTCTCCCTTCTTCTCTGTAAAAAATTAAATAAAATATATTTTAAATATATATATATATATATATATATATATATATATATGTCAGTATCTATTGAAAAAACATAAATAGATGGGAGAATTCAAGATGGCGGCATAAGTAAACACCTACACTGCTGCCTCGCACAACAATTTCAAAACTACAACTAAAAGACAGAATGGACATCATCCAGAACCACAGGAAAGCTGGCTGAGTGGAAGTTCTACAACTAGAAGGAAAGAGAGGGGCTCACGGAGACCCAGAGGAGCTGCAAAAAGCTGAGGTACAGAGACGCTCGCGAGGAGAGAGCGGGTGCCCGAGTACCTGGCTGGCTTTCTCTGGCGGGAAGGAAACGGAGACTCTCAAAGGCATTGAACCCCTTATCCTACGACACTAAACCCCAGATCCAGCTGAAACTCATACAGAGGGAGTTTGGACTGTGAAAAGAGAGAGGTGCACGGAAATTTAGGGGAGTCGCAAAAGATCAAAGGCCTGGTGGCCTGCACGGCACTGCGCTCAGGACAGACTGCTGATTGTGCCGCTGGCTTTCCCGAGTGGGCGGGAGACAAACCCTCCCAACTGTGCCACTTCTGATTCCACTAAGCCCCTGTTTCGGAAGAAACCCTGGAGACCTAGACTCGTGTGGTCCTGGTGCGCAGTGGAGCTGGAAAGGCAGTGGTTAGGGGGGCCGCGCACAAGGACAGCTCCAGCCATTACCCAGTCACGTGAGACTCAGGGGCCATGGAGGGCGGGGCCGACTGGAAGGCAAGGCGGTCCCTTAAGCCCTGAGACTCCACCCCTCCCAAGCTCAACAGAGGCTTCTGCGGCTTTGAACATCTGGTATCATAAAGCTGAATTCAACACAGAAGTTTCCCCAGCATAGTGAAAATGCCGAGACAAGGGAAGGGATCACAAACAAAAGAAATGGAGGGAAAAAAATGACAGGATATAGAGTTCAAAACCACACTTATAAGCTTTTTCAAGAATATGCTAGAAAAGATGGATAAATTTAGTGAGACCCAAGAGGAGATGAAAAAGGTCCAACTAAAGATGATAAAGGACCAAATAGAAATTAAACATACACTGACTGAAATAAAAAATATTATACAGAGTCCTAATAGCAGACTAGAGGAAGGCAAGGATCAAGTCAAAAATTTGAAATATAAAGAAGCAGAAAACATTCAACTGGAAAAGCAAGAAGAGAAAAGAATCCAAAAATGTGAAGATAATGTAAGGAGCCTCTGGGACGGCTTCAAGTGTACCAACATCAGAATTGTGGGGGTGCCAGAAGGAGAGAGAGAGCAAGATACTGAAAACCTATTTGAAGAAATAATAACTGAAAACTTCCCACATCTGGTAAAAGAAATGGACTTACAAGTCCAGGAAGCACACAGAACCCCAAATAAAAGGAATCCAAAGAGGACCACACCAAGACACATCATAATTAAAATACCAAGAGCAAAAGACAAAG
>JAAGEH010002534.1:21669978-21714505 GCA_011751065.1 Lasiurus cinereus | reverse complement strand
ACTTGTATGCATGCATATAAGCATAACCAATGATCACAGACACTGGGGGGTTGGGGTATGCCTGGGAAGGAGGGGGGGCAATGGGGAGATATGTATAAAAAATTAATAAAAATTAATAAAAAATTTTAAAAAAAAGAAAAACATAAATATTTCCCTGAGTGTCTTAAAATTTTTTAGAACATTTTCAGCTTTAATTCTTTGACTTACCTTATTTTACAAGTAAAATTTATGGTTGAGAGTCAGAGATTACTTTCTTTTTTTAAATTTTATTGTTTAAGGTATTACAAATAGTAGTACATTTGTCTTCTCCCCCACCCCCTTCACCTCATTAACCCACTCCCAGGGCTCCCCTACCCTCTGGCACTTGCCCTCTTCCCTTCACCCCCAGTGTCTTGATCTGTTGATTGAGCTTATATGCATGCATACAAGTCCTTCTGTTGCTCTCTTACCCACCCCCAACTCTCCCCTACCTTCCCACTGTAGTTTAACAGTCTGTTCGATGCTTCTTCACCTCTGTCTATTTTTGTTCAACAGTTTGTAATGTTTTTTATTATCCATAAATGAGTGAGATCATGTGACTGACTGGCTTATTTCACTTAGCATAATGCTAAAGTTTTTTAAAACAATTGGCTTGTTCAAATTAGGCTTCAAATAAAGGCTACAGATTGATTTAACTATTATATCTCTAAGTCGCTAAGTTATAGATTCATTCTCTGTATTCTTCTTGCATTTTATTTATTGAAAACAGGTCATTTGTCTATAGAATTTCCCATATCCTAGATTTAATTAATTGCATGCACCAAGGTGTGATTTAGCATGTTCCCTGCTCTGCCCTCCATCCCCCTCCTCCACAGTCCCTGCCTATAAACTGCAATTAGATCTAGAGGCCTGATGGGATTTGGGTTTCATTTTTTTTTAATTTCTTTATTGATTAAGATATTACATATGTGTCCTCATCCCTCCATTAACCCCTCAAACCTGTCTCCCACTCATGCTCTCACCCCTCTGGTGTTGGTGTCCATTAGTTCGGCTTATATTCATGTATACAAGTCCTTTGGTTGATCTATCCTCCTTTCCCCCACCCTCCCTGTCTTCCCTCTGAGGTTTGGCAGTCTGATCCATGCTTCTCTGATTCTGGATCTGTCCCTGTTTATCAGTTTATGTTATTCATTATATTCCACAAATGAGTGAGATCATGTGGTATTTATCTTTCTCTGACAGGCTATTTCACTTAGCAAAATGCTCTCCAGTTCCATCCATGCTGTTGAAAATGGTAAGAACTCCTTTTTTACTGCAGCTTAATATTTCATTATGTAGATATACCACAGTTTTTTAATCCACTCATCTGTTGATGGGCACTTAGGCTGTTTCCAAATCTTAGCTATGGTGAATTGTGCTGCTATGAACATAGGAGTGCATATATCCTTTCTGATTGGTGTTTCTAGTTTCTTGGGATATATTTCTAGAAGTGGGATCACTGGGTCAAATGGAAGTTCCATTTTTAGTTTTTTGAGGAAACTCCATACTCTTCTGCACAGTGGCTACACCAGTCTGCATTCCCACCAGTAGTGCAAAAGAGTTCCTTTTTATCCACATCCTCACCAACACTTGTCATTTGTTGATTTGTTAATGATAGCTATTCTTACATGTGTGATGTAATACCACATTGTTGTTTTCATTTGCATCTCTCAGATAATTAGTGACTTTGAGCATGTTTTCATATGTCTCTTGGCCTTCTTTCTGTTCTCCTTCGAAAAGTTCTATTTAGGTCCTTTGCCCATTTTTTGATTGGATTGTTTATCTTCCTTTTGTTAAGTTATATGAGTTCCCTGTAAATGTTGGAGGTTAAATCCTTATCAGTGATGTCATTGGCAAATATATTCTCCCATATAGTGGGCTTTCTTATTGTTTGATTGATGGTTTCTTTTGCTGTGCAAAAAGCTTTTAATTTTGACGTAGTCCCATTTGTTTATTTTCTCTTTAGTTTCCATTGTCCTAGGAGCAATATTGGTGAAGAAGTCTGAGATTTCACTGCCTGTGGATTCCTCTAGTATTTTTATGGGTTCCCATCTTATGTTTAAGTCCTTTATCCATTTTCAGTTTATTTTTCTGTATGGTGTAAGTTGGTAGTCTGGTTTCATTTTTATTGCATGTATCTATCCAATTTTCTTGACTCTATTTTATGTTTATGCTACCTTTGTTAAATATTAATTGGGCATAGTGGTTTAGGTCAATTTCTGGGTTCTCTATTCTATTCCATTGATCTATATGTCTATTCTTGTGCCAGTTCCAGGCTGTTTTAAGAACAGTGGCTTTGTAATACAGCTTGATATCTGGTATTGACATCCCACTTACTTTGTTCTTCTTTCTCAGAATTGCTGCGGCTATTAGGGGGTCTTTTATTACTCCATATGAATTTTTGGAAAGTTCATTGTAAATCTGTGAAATATGCCATTGGTATTTTAATGGGGATTGCATTGAATCTGTAGATAGTTTTGGATAGTATGAACATTTTGATGATGTTGATTCTATCAATCCATGAACACGGTATGTTCTTTCATCTGTTTATGTCTTCCTCTATCTCTTTTTTCAGTGTCCTGTAGTTTTCGGCATATAGATATTTTACCTCCTTGTTTATTCCTAGGTATCTTAATTTTTTGGTGTCATGGTAAATGGGATTTTGTTTTTTTAGTCTCTCTTTCTATAAGTTCACTATTGGTATAAAGAAATGCCATAGATTTCTTGGCATTAATTTTGTATCCTGCTACACTGCCAAACTCATTTATTAGTTCCAGTAGTTTTTTTATGGAGTCTTTTGGGTTTTCTATCTACAATATCATGTTATCTGCGAATAAGGACAATTTTACTTCTTCTTTTCCAATTTGGATGCCTTTTATTTCTTCTTCTTGTCTAATCTCGATGGCTAGTACTTCCAGTACTATGTTGAACAGGAGTGGTGAGAATGGGCATCCCTGTCTTGTTCCTATTCTTAGGGGAAATGCTTTCAGTTTTTGTCTATTGAGTATGATATTGGTTTGGGTTTTCATATATGGCTTTTATCATGTTGAAGTATGATCCTTCTATTCTGACCTTGCTGAGAGTTTTTATCAAGAGAGGGTGTTAGATTCTTTTCTCTTCTTCCTTTTCCAGTTGAATGTTTCTGCTTCTTTATATTTCAAATTTTTGACTTGATTCTTGTCTTCCTCTAGTCTGCTGTTAGGACTCTGTATAATATTTTTTATTTCAGTCAGTGTCTCTAGTTGGTCCTTTTTCATCTTCTCTAGGCTCTCGCTAATTTTATCCAACTTTTCTAGCATATTCTTGAAAAACCTTAAAAGGTTTCGAACTCTATATCCAGTCATTTTTTTTCCTCCATTTCTTTTGTTTGTGATCCCTTCCCTTGTCTCGGCATTTTCACTATGATGGGAGAACTTCTGTGTTGGATTCAGCCTTATGATACCAGACTTGCAAAACCGAAAAAGCCTCTGTTGAGCTTGGGATGGGTGGAGTCTCAGGGCTTAAGGGAGTGCCTTGCTTTCTAGTCGGCCCCACCCGCCACGGCCCCTGAGTCTCATGTGACTGGGTAATCGCTGGAGCGGTCCTTGTGCGCGTGCAGAGTGCCTCTAGACCGCTGCCTTTCTGGCTCCCCTGCTCTTCAGGACCACACGAGTCTAGGTCCCCAGGGTTTCACCCGAAACAGGGGCTTAGTGGAGTCAGAAGTGGCACAGTTGGGAGGGTCTGTCTCCCGCCCACTGGTGAAAGCCAGCGGCACAATCAGCAGTCTGTCCTCTGCGCAGTGCCATGCGCGCCACCAGCCCTCTGATCTTTTGCGACTCCCCTAAATTTCCGTGCACCTCTCCCTTTTCACAGTCCAAACTTCCCCCATATGAGTTTCGGCTGGATCTGGGGTTTAGTGTCGTAAGATAAGGGGTTCAATGCCTTTGAGAGTCTCTGTTTCCCTCCTGCCAGAGAAAACCAGCCAGGTATTCCAGCACCTGCTCTCTCCACGCATGCGTCTTCGTACCTCAGCTTTTTGCAGCTCCTCTGGGTCTCCGTGAGCCCCTCTCCTTCCCTCTAGCTGTAGAACTTCCACTCAGCCAGCTTTCCTGTGGTTCTGGATGATGTCCATTCTGTCTTTTAGTTGTAGTTTTGAAATTGTTGTGCGAGGCAGCAATGTAGGTGTTTACCTATGCCGCCATCTTGGATTCTCTTGGATTTTTGTCAAATGTTTTTTCTGCATCGATTGAAATGATTATGTGATTTTTATCTCTTAATTTGTTTATGTGATGTATCACATTTATTGATTTGCATATATTGTACTATCCTTGCATCCCCAGGATAAATCCTGCTTGGTCATGGTGTATGATCTTTCTGATATATTGCTGGATCCAATTTGCTAGGATTTTGTTGAGGATTTTGGCATCTATGTTCATGAGGGTTATTGGCCTATAATTCTCTTTCATACCAAGTATCTTGTCAAACCACAATGCCATAAAATTGTGTTGTCTTTATCTGGTTTTGATATTAGGGTGATGCTGGCTTCATAGAATGAGCTTGGAAGTATTTCTTCCTCTTGAATTTTTTCGAATAATCTGAGGAGGATAAGTTCTAGTTCTTCCTTAAATGTTTGGTGTAACTCCCCTGTGAAGCCATCTGGCCTTGGGCTTTTGTTTGCTGGGAGCTTTTTAATGACTGCCTCAATTTCATTCATAGTTACTTGGCCTATTGAGATGTTTAGAATATTTCTGATTGAGTTTTGGAAGGTTGTATTTTTCTAAGAATATGTCCATTTTCTCCAGGTTGTCTAGTTTGTTGGAGTAAAGTTGTTCATAGTATTTTTTAATGATCCTTTATATTTCTGTGGGGTCTGTTGTTATTTTGCCTCTCTCATTTCTGATTTTGTTTATTTGAGTCCGCTCTCTTTGCTTTTTGGTGAGCCTGATTAGAGGTTCATCAATCTTTATCCTTTCAGAGAACCAGCTCTTGGATTTTTTGATCTTTTGGTCTCTATGTCATTTGTTTCTGCTCTGATTTTTATTATCTCCTTCCTTCTGCTCACTCTAGGCCTTTCTTGTTGCTCTCTTTCTAATTCTTTGAGTTGTAGAGTTAGATGATTTATTACCATTTTTTCTTGCTTTTCAAGGAAGGCTTGTAGAGCTATGAACTTCCCTCTCAGGACTGCTTTCATTGTGTCCCATAGAATTTGGATTGTTGTGTTTTTGTTGTCATTAGTTTCCAGGATGCTTTTAATCTCTTGTTTGATCTCATTGGTAACCCAGCATGCTATTCAGCTTCCAAGTATTTGAGTTTTTTATTCTTTTTATTGTAGTTTATTTCTAATTTTATGGCATTGTGGTCTGACAAAATGCTTGGTATGATTTCAATCTTCTTGAATTTGGGGAGACTTTGCTTGTGACCCAATATGTGGTCTATTTTTGAAAATGTCCCATGTGCACTTGAGAAGAATGTATATTTCATGGCTTTGGGATGCAATGTTCTGAAGATGTCAGTTAAGTCCATCTGATCTAGTGAGTCATTTAGCATTTCTGTGTCTTTGCTTATTTTTTGTCTAGAAGATTTATCCAGTGATATCAGTGGGTATTAAAGTCCCCTACTATGATTGTATTGTTGTCAATCTCTCCCTTGATATCTTCTGGGAGTTTTGTTATGTATTTGTGTGCTCCTGTGTTGGGTGCATATACGTTTATAAGGGTTATATCCTATTGTTGTATCAATCCCTTTAGTATTATGAAATGGCCTTCCTTATCTCTTGTTATGGCCTTCACTTTAAGGTCTATTTTGTCAGATATAAGTATTTCTACCACAGATTATTTTTTATTTCCATTTGCTTGAAAAATATTTTTCCATTCCTTCACTTTCAGTCTGTGTGAGTCTCTTGTTCTGAGGTGGATCTGTTATAGAGAGCATATATTTGGGTCATGTTTTTATCTATTCAACCACTTGATGTTTTTTTTTTATTGGAGCATTTAGTTCATCTATGTTTAAAGTTATTACTGAAAGGTACTTGTTTATACTCATATCTATTTTTGTGTCTGTGTTCCTTCTTACCTTTTTATTATTTCTTTTTACATTGATGGTTTGGTGGTGATAAACTCCCTTAGCCTTTTTTGTCTGTGAAGCTCCTGATTTCCCCTTCAATTTTGATTAATAGTCTTGCTGGATAGAGTATTATTGGATTTAATCCTTTGCTATGCAACACTTTGTATACCTCCTTTCATTCCCTTCTAGCATGATGTGTTTCTGTTGAGAAATCATTTGATAATCTGATGAGGGATCCTTGGTAGATAACCCTCTGTCTCTCTCTTGCCACCTTTAAGATTCTGTCTTTGTTGTTAATATTTTCCATTGAAATTATGACGTGTCTTTGTGTGGGTCTTTTGGGATTGATCCTCCTTGGGACTCTTTGTAACTTTTTTCTTCCCCAATAGTTGAGAAGTTTTCTGTTATTATTTCTTCAGACAGATTTTCTAATCCTTGCTGCTCTTCTTGTCCTTCTGACAGCCCTTTATACATATGTTACTTCATTTCATGTTGTCCCAAAGCTCCCTTAGGTTTTCCTCCTGTTTTTTAATTTTTTTCTCCAATTGCTGTTCAGAGTGGGCTTGTATCTCTACCTGATCTTCTAATTCATTAATTTGGTCCTCTGCTTCTTCTAGTCTACTGTTGAAACTTTTCATGGTGTTTTTGATTGTAACTATAATCACTTTTTATTTCTTCCTGATTCTTGCATAGGTTGTTGATTTTTCTCATCCATCCGATGTATGAATTCCATGACCATTACTCTGAATTTTTCAGTCATGTTGCATGCTTCATTTCACTAATTTCCTTTCTTGGTGACTCCTCATTTTCTTTCTTCTGGGGATTGTGTCATCTTCCCATTCTGACTATCATCAGAAGGTTCAAATTTCGAGTAGCATGGACCTGGGATGTGTGCTGTGGGACCTTCGCACCACTGGAGTATCACTGACATGCTCCAACACTAGGACGTGTGGCTGCCATGTGTTGGTGGGAACCAGGTTCACCCAGGGTCAGTGTTACCAGCTTTCAGTGTGGTCTTGTGTGTGCACCTAGAATCATGGATCCTGCCTGCACTGAGCTGTTGGCATGTGCAAGGAGTCATATTTTCCTGTGTCTGCACGAAGAATCGAGTATTAGAGTCTTAGTTGCGTCAGGTGGCTTCTTGCTGAGAATTAGGGTCCCCATGTGCACATGCACCAAGAATTGGAGTCACTAGCTCTTAGTGTGAATGTGCTGTGAGTCAAGGATCCCATGCACACATGGTAAGAAACAGAGTCAAGTCAGTGGTGCTCAGTGCTGCTTCTTGTTGGGAGAATCTGGGTCCCCATTACCATGGGAAACTGGGTTGCACAGTAGCACTGTGGCATGCTTGCACTTTGCAAAACAGACTTCCATGTGCGCTGCAGAAAACAGACTTCTGAAATGTGTGCTTGCCCAGAATAGAAGTCAAGTGGCATTGCCGCCCTGCGTGGGCTTCAGGTTTGGTAGCTTGATTTCATTGCAGGGAGCAGATTCCAATCTCTGTGCATGCCAAGGCTCAAATTCCTATAGCAGCGCTGCAGTCCTTGCACACGTTCCCAAGTTCAAATTCCCATAGGGATGCTGTGTCCAAAGCAAGAGGCAGGTCTATCAGTTACTATGGCCTTATCCATGATTCTGCAGGGAGAGGGATAGGCTCTTTGACTCACAGAAATCTACAGCTGGGAAGTCTGTATTCTTGTTGTCTATTGGTCTAAAACTGTGGTCACAGTTCTCTGTCCCCAGTGGCTGCAGGGTCCTAGTTTGCATCTGAGACACAACTGGGTGGTGCTAAGGCCAGGATCACAGTCTAAAGCAGCTCTGTTTCTCAAGATAGCATGGTTTATGTGCCCAAACTGGCCACCCAGAAGTGTCCACTTTGTGCATGGGGCTCTACCATCTAAGACTGCCCAGTTTGGCAGCCCCTTGGAGGACCTGCAGAATCTAACTGTCCTTAGCTCATACACACACACATCACACACATCTACACTCTCCTCTATGGTTCCCTCACTCTCACACTCTCTCCCTCCCTACCTTCCTGCCAGTCGCCATCTTCCATCCTCAGTCTAGGTTTCACTTTTTTTAATTTTAATAAATCTTTATTGTTCAGATTATTACAATTGCTCCTCTTTTTTCTCCCCATATCTCCCCTCCACCTGATTCCCACTCCACCCTCTGCCCTTACCTTCCCCCCATTGTCCTCATCCATAGGTGTATGATTTTTGTCCAGTCTCTCCCTGCACCCCCTCACCTCTTTCCCTCTGAGAATTATCAGTCCACTCCCTTTCTATGCCCCTGATTCTATTATATTCATCAATTTATTCTGTTCATCAGATTTTCAATTCACTTGATTTTTAGATTAACTTGTTGATAGATATGTATTTGTTGTTCATAATTTTTACCTTTATCATTTTCTTCTTCCTCTTCTTAAAGAATACCTTTCAGCATTTCTTATAATACTGGTTTAGTATTGATGAATTCCTTTAGTTTTTTCTTCTCTGTGAAGCTCTTTATCTGCCCATCAATTCTGAATGATAGCTTTTCTGGGTAGAGTAATCTTGGTTGTAGGTTCTTACTGTTCATCACGTTGAATATTTCTTGCCACTCCTGTCTGGCCTGCATAGTTTCTCTTGAGAAATCAGCTAACAGTCGAATGGGTGTTCCCCTATAAGTAATTAATTGTTTTTCTCTTGCTTCTTTTAATATTCTCTCTTTGTCTTTTGCTCTTGCTATTTTAATTATGATGTATTTTGGTGTGGTCCTCTTTGGATTCCTTTGTTTGGGGTTCTGTGCACTTTCTGGACTTGTAAATCTATTTCTTTCACCAGGTGGGGGAAGTTTTCATTCATTATTTCTTCAAATAGATTTTCAGCATCTTGCCCTCTCTCTTCTTCTGGCACCCCTATAATTCTGATGTTGGTATGCTTGAAGTTGTCCCAGAGGCTCCTTACACTATCTTCACATTTTTTTATTATTTTTTTTTATTTTTGCTTTTCCAGTGGAGTGTTTTTTACTTCTTTGTATTTCAAATCTTTGACTTGATTCTTGCAATCCTCTAGTCTGCTGTTAGGTTTTTGTATAATATTTTCTTATTTCAGTCAGTGTATGTTTAATTTCTAGTTGGTTCTTTTTCATCTCCTCTTGGGTCTCACTAAAGTTATCCATCTTTTCTAGGAAATTCTTGAAAAATTTTATAACTGTGGTTTTGAACTCTATATCCAGTCATTTGTTTTCTTCCATTTCTTTCATTTGTGATCTTTTCTTTAGTCTCAGCATATTTTGCTGCTTCTCTGAGTTGGTAGAGTAGCTTTGTGTGTTAGCTGTCCTATGTGGCCAGTAGCTCTTCCTCACCAGTTACCTGAGGTGGACACTCTTAGCGTACTCCTTTGTGAACTGTGTGTACAATCTTGTAGTTAATTTTTTATTGTTGTTGGCATCATGGGGTAGAGATGGGGCGGAGGAGGAGGGGTCGATTGACCTCCAAGCCAATTGGTTATGAGGATCAGCTGTGTCACCTCATGCGTGCTTGCCTCCAAACCTTGTGCGTGTGAGCTTCTGGAACTCTGCCTTTTGGTTCCCCTGAGTTTCTGTGCACTCTAGGGACCCATATGAGTCTGGGTCCCCAGGGTCTCACCCGAAACTGGGGTTCAGTGCAGTTGGACCTGGATTTCAGTGCTTTTGTAAGGTTCTCTTTTTCTCCCACTAGAGGAAGCCAGGCACAATCAGCAGTCAGCCCTCTGTATGTGCACTTTCACGTGCACTTTCGCGAGCTCCCACACTTCAGTCTTCCGTGGATCCCCTAAGTTTCCGTGTACTCTTTCCTTTTCACAACTCTCCTATGAGTCTCACCTGGAGCTGGGGTTTAGTGTAGTTGGGATTTTCTGTATCCCTCCCACTAGATGAATCCAGTCAGACCCTCCTTCGCCTGTCCTCACCGAGAGCATGTCTCCATACTTCAGCTTTTTACAGCTCCTCTGAGTCCCTCTCTTTCCTTCTAGTTGTAGAATTTTCACTCAGCCAGTTTTCTTGTGATTCTGGATGGTATCCATTCTGCCTTTTAGTTGTAGTTTTGAAATTGTTGTGTGAGGCAGCAGCTTAGGTGTTCACCTATGCCGCCATCTTGGTTTCTCTAGGTTTCACTTTTTGTTTGACCTGTATATTTCAAAGATAGTGCTGTGTACTCCTTATTATATCAGGAGGTTCATAGTGTCTTGCTAGGTTCATTCATTTGTTTGTTTGTTTGATTGTTTAACCCTCACCTGAGGATATTTTTCCATTGATTTTTAGAGAGAGAGGGAAAGACAGGGACAAATCAATTGGTTGTCTTCTGCACTAACCCCGATGAGGGCCCAGATCAGGAAGGAGCCTGCAACTCATGTATGTCCGCTTGACTGTAATTGAACCCATAACCCCTTAGTCAGCAGGCTGATACTCTATCCACGGAGCCAAACCAACTAGGGCTAGGGTTCTTTTTTTACAAAAATATATTTTATTGATTTTTTTACAGAAAGGAAGGGAGAGGGATAGAGAGTTAGAAACATAGATGAGAGAGGAACATCAATCAGCTATCTCCTACACACCCCCTACTGTGGAAATGCCCACAACCAAGGTACATGCCCTTGGCCAGAATCTAACGTGGGATTCTTCAGTCTGCAGGTCAACACTCTATCCACTGAGCCAAAACAGTTAGGGCTGGGGTTCTTTTTTTGTGTTAAAAAATTAATCAGTGACCCTAGCCACTTTGGCTCAGTGGATAGCATGTCAACCTATGGACTGAAGGGTCTCGGGTTCAATTCCAATCAAGGGCACATGCCTGGGTTGTGGTCTTGATCTCCAGTGGGGGGCATGTAGTAGGAAGCCAATCAATGATTCTCTCTCATCATTGATGTTTCTACCTTTCTCTCCCTCTTCCTTCCTCACTGAAATCAATAAAAATATATATTTTTTAAAAATTAATCAGTGGTTTCAGGTGGTACCAGTTTGATCCATATATTATAAAGCCCCCCATCAGATTTTTTTTTAATTTCTTTATTGATTAAGGTGTGACATATGTATCCTTATTCTCCCCTTAGCCCCCATCCCCCCATTCATGTACTCACCCCCCTATTTTCTGTGTCCATTGGTTACATATGCATGCATACAAGTCCTTTGGTTGATCTCTCCCCCTCACCCCCACCCTCACCTACCTTTCCTCTGAGGATTTATAGTCTGATTGCCCCATCAGTTTTTTCACCACCTATAGGAGTGGGCAGAAGTAGGCTTACAGTTTTGAGTACGCAAAACACAGAGTTTGTTCTTGTATTATTATTTATTAATTAATTATTATGTTATTTTTATTATTATTAACCTACTTTTTTTTACCCTGTAGTTTTAGCATTACACTGCTGATAATTACGCAGCTCTACTGTTTCATTAAAGTGGTGATGTTCTAATTCTATCATTCTTTCTGAACTTATGAGCTGGATTTTTCCATAAAGAAGACATTTCCTTAATCAGCATTTTGGTTGTTGTGAGTAGAGTTTACACAGGAAAAGAGAATAAATGTTTGATTTCACCCCTCTTATTTTATTGGTTTTCAGAATAATCAAAAGTAACAGATTCCTCCAAAAGGAAACAAATGAGTTTTGTCATTTTGAAAATCATTATGAATTCATGAATTGATATACTAGTATAAAGATGTGTTTCAACCCACTGATTTAATTATTCTTTGTGATGCTCAAGTTGTCCCATCTCTAGCCAGTGGGAGCTTCTGGGCCCTTCTGATAGGACCCAGTTATCTTTAGTGGCTTCCTTGCTAATCTGACGAATATCTTGGCTCTTCTTGTAGAGTTCCTGACACAAGTCTGGATCTGCTTTCCTCCAAGGGTGCATAGTCACTTGAACTTTCTTATTTACCTGTGGTTTCATTTTCCCCAAGCAGTGATCAGAATATTCCAATTGGAACACTCCTGTTAAATGGGTCAAAATAAGCCACGGTGACATAAAAATTATTTTTAGCTGAAGGTATTTGAGTTCCTGAAATCCATTATCTGCCTAAAAGCTTAGCACCCTAAAAACTAAATTGTGGTAAATCCCCTTCTCCAGAGCAACTCTAATCCTCTTAGAGGCCAGGCAGGGACCAGCCAGCACCCTACTCAGACATAGTCTCAAAATTATCATGTCTCCCTCCCATTCTCTTCCAGGACTACTTACCTCTCCAAGGAAGAAATAACTGTTTTACATTTAAATTGTCCCATGAGAGCCCTTCTCCCCCTCCTTTTCATCTATTACGGTGATATGAAAGTCCCAAATGTTAATTGCCCTTTGAGTCACATTTCTTTGTAAACTTGCATCTATACTAATAAAAGGATAATATGTTAACTAGCCCAGATAGACCAGACATCTTTCAGATATCATCCCCCCCCCCCGTCCTTTCTGACAAAGCAAGGGCCCAGGCAAAGCCACCTGGGGTCCCAGCCAGCCTGAGCAAGGCTTCCCAGGGTCCCAGGTGCCCATAGTCAGTCAGAGGAGGGAAGCCTAGGTCCCAGGTGTGGGGGTCAAGGCAGAGACAGTTAGGGGAGATCAGGCAGACAGGCAGAATGGTTGGGGTGATCAGGCTAGCAGGAGAGAGTGGTTAGGGGCAATCAGGCTGGCAGGGAAGGGCGGTTAGGAGCAATCAGACAGGCAGAGGCAGTTAAAGGCAATAGGCAGGCAGGCAAAGTGGTTGAGGAGGTCAGGCAGGCAAGCAGAGTAGTTAGGGGCAATTGGGCAGGCAAGGAGGTAAGCAGTTAAGATCCAGCAGTCCCAGATTTGGAGAGGGTGCAGGATGGACTGAGGGACCCCTCCCATGCACAAATTTTGTGTACCAGACCTCTAGTCTATATATATAAAAGGCTAAGTGAACTGACCATCTGTCTGGCTGTCTGACCAACCAGCCAGTACATATGATACACCCTGTAAATTTAAAAATAAACATTGACTTACACACTTCTATTGTAGAGAATGGCCAAAGAGTGATATTAAAATACTTTGTATTTTAATTTTATAATACTACATTATATATACTATTTTGACATGTAATTTTTTGCAATAATGTAATTACCTCATGAATCTTCCTTCTTATTAATTTCCTTTCAATGTGCATGAATCCATGCACCTGGCCACTAGTTATTTCATAAGTGATTAAAATCTATTTTACTGTTAGTTTGAATTTAATTTGCAGGCCCACAAATACTGAACTTAAGAGAGAATAGGAAAAGTTTTTCCTCTCCAACACTGTTCTTATTTTCCTCATCTACTACAGATCTGTATACATAGCAAGTGACGGGCTATTGCCACCTTTCTAGCCACTAGACACATTTCAAATTCAACTTGTTTAGAAATGAACTCACCCCTTTTGTTCACATCCACTTCTGTTACTCTTTATTATGGCCTTTGTCAATTCTGGGTATCAGTACTTGGAGTCAAGTCAGAACAAGACTCCTTTAGAAACCAGATTTCGCCCCTACCTCCTGAAGTGGTCTTCTTTGAGCTCTGGCTAGACCAACCTTCTAACAGCACAGTATAATCCTTGGCTTTGCAACAGCCATGAACTGTTTGAAGACTCTGGAACTGAGGATTCTTGGCCAGCCACATCCCTTCATTTGCATGAGGCTGTGAGAAATAGTTTTGAAGAAATTTGTCTGTCTGCGCAGGCCTGTGTAGAGGATGAAGAGAACACGGTTTCTGGGTCAGAAGGGTATATTTGATTTGATTTTGACACTGGCCCAAGAAGAAGAGGCTTAGCTATGCAAGCCCAGTCAGCTCTGAGAAGCCCCTCTGCAAAAGCTGGTGTTGAAGGGAGAAAGGCACAGCATGGATAGAGCACAGACAGCAACCTGGGGCAGAAGGACACAACAGCTGTGATGTGAAAGACATATCAAGGGGAACGACTGATCAGGGGGCTTCCAGGAAAAGATTGGACATCCTGCCAGGCAATCAGGTGGCCTCAAAACACCGAGGTTTTGATGAGTGTGATCTTGTTCTCACTCACAGCTGAGTCCTGAAAAAAAACTGGGTATAAAAGCAACACCATTCCCTCATCACCCAAGCCAAAGTCCCAGCCCTCATTACTTCCCTTCTCCAGACGCACATTTCTTCAGTGACCAATTCTTAACAGTTCTAACTTCTCTCATCTCTCTCCTGGATCACTGCATTGCCTCCTAGCTGATCTTTCTGACTATAGTCTCACTCCCATTCAAGTCCTCCTCTGTTGCAGAGTAACTTTTTTTTATTTTGCCTCCTGCCAAATATATTTATATTTATTTATAAACTGAAAATGCCCTACTGAACCAAAACTTAGCTATATTTTAGAATGTGTACAAAAGAGAAGTTAAAAGAGAATTAGACAAATAAATAGATTTGCTAATAGTTTCTTTCACTTTCACCAATTCATTGTCTTACCAACTTCACCTGACACATACTTGCAAAGTTACTGAAGGGGCTTTAGACTGGGCTTGCAGCTGATTCTTACTTAGGCTGGACTGGATTATTGAACCTTGAAAATGACTTTTAATGATCTAAAAAGAGACTATTTTTAGGGCTGAAAGAGACAGGAAAGGAATGAATTAAGGAATCTGTCCAAGATGTCATATGTGATGGCAGAGACTGAAGATAAATAAATTCATTTCCTGGTCCTCCCTCCATTTAAGTTCAGTCTGTTTAATATATTCTGCCCAAGGCCCAACAAATTTTTTTTGGCTGGATTTTTAATTTCTTACTTGGCCCTGGGATAAAACATGGAATTGGGTGACAATATAATCATCAGGTCTGTTTAGGTGGGGACGCTTCAAGTTAAACATGGGTATTAGAGGTCTGAAAGCAAAAGACAGGGGTATTCTGCCTGGCAGTGGTCCCACCACACAATAGCCTTTAAAAGGCAAAGATGGTTCTTGCAAGATCCAAAACCAAGTCAGCTGACCTCAAGCCTAGCTCTAAAATAAATTTTCAGGCGTCATTTAAGATGTAGGTTTGTTTTTCCCATTTTCCAGTCAAAGCAAACTAGCCTTTAAAAAAAGAGCATTCCAAGTGACCAAAGGTTAGAAAAATTGTCCTGCAAGTGTTTTGAATTCCTTGTCACCCCTGATTTCTTTCACAACTGAGTATGGGTCATCAGGGAGGTTCTTGGTATGGGGGTTGACAGCTTAAATGGCAAACAGGATGCACCCCCACAGAGGCCTCCTGCTTTGCTTCAATCAACTGGAATTAATTGGTCTTGGGGTGTTTGAGTGGTGGTGACGTGAGTTTTTTGCTTTTCCTTCCTTCTTTCTTTTTTACTGAAGGCCCTTAGACGGGCAGACACGGAAACAGCTTCTCATTTGCATAGAGCGTGGCAGGCAAGGGTGAGCTGAGGACACACTAAAATGCCTCCTTGGCAAAGGCAGGAAGTCAGCTGTAAGAAGCTACCACTTTTCAACCCTGGGTGGCTTTTCTTTTTTTCTCTCTCTGTCATTCACTTTGGAAGAAAACGTAAGTTTAATTTCAAACAGAGCACAAAAATTTAAAAGAGGGGGACAAAAAGAAAGCAGCCAAATGCTCCAGGCTGGCCCTACAATTCTTGCCCCAGTTTTTTCTTAATTAAAGATGTGACCCTGACTGGGTGGCTAAGTTGATTGGAGAACTGTCCCCTATAACAAAAGTTTCGGGCTCGATTCCCAGTAAGGGTACATACCTAAGTTACGGGTTTGATCCCTGGTGGGGGCACACACAGGAGACAACCAATTGATGTTTCTTTTTCAATGTTTCCTCCCCCCTCATCCCCCCAACCCGCTTTTCTCTCTAAAATAATTAAAACCTTTCCTCGGATGAGGATTTAAAAATTATATATGCAAAACCATCAAACTGAAAGGGGCTAGCAGTCCTTGGCCATCCCAGAGGGTGACTGGCAAAGATTAACATGACAGACAGCACCCTCTTGCCACATGGAGGCAGATTGACATCAAGGGGTACAGCATCCTCTACAGCCACCTGGACATGTCCAAATCTGATTTCTTCATCATTTCACCTGGGGGAAGCCCGTTTCAGGAACACTGCCTGAATGGGCAGAATGAGCCAACATTGAGAGAAATGCTACATCATTTCAAAGCAAATTGAAACCAGTCAGTTCTTTACTATTGGTTTTTGGGTGTGGTTCAATTCTCCCCAAGTTCTTCTCTTGATTTGAATCTCCTTCACAGATAAAGCCACCTTTCAGCTAACTGTGTAATGTGCAGCTCTGCTGTCTGGTACCAGAAACTAATAAGCAACCCTACTCTGGTATGGGTGGCAAAAAGGCAAGCAGGCACATGTGGAGGGGAACTGGTATATTTCTGTGGGTGGTTTCTGGCTAAGAGGCATGTCATTTCTCTCAAATAAAACAAAAAATTCTTCCCCAACAGATGCAGCAAAAATGCATGAGGATATTTATATGTTGGTTTATTACGAAGAACAAAACAATAGTGGGAAATTACAACACTAAGTTGTAATAAGCTAGGTGGTAATACTTAAACCTGCATGTAAACTTCACTTTTATGGTTGTTCCATCATTTTTATACAATCTTGAATTTCTTGTTCCTACAGCAGAGTGCAACAGGCCTCGCACATGGGTAAAAGATGTGATCCAGACCCCTGGAGAGCTCCAAATTATTGAATCAAAATGTTTCTACAAGTTCCTGACTTTCTTGACAATCATATGCCCACTGAATCACAGTTCTAAAAATATTCTCATCCCACAAGTTGTCTTTTCAACTTTCATCACTATTCTCTCCCATACCAAATTGTTATATTTGTATAACAAAGAAGTATTTTATCACTTGAAAAGCATACAGGGTTTGCTATTCCCTTCACGCTGACACTAGCTAGATGTGCAATCTAAGATACCCAGTGGACAGAGCATGCACTTGTCAATTGTGCCTCTGCAAAATTAAAATCACTATGTTTTATGATCCTTAAGGTTGATTTGAAGGGCAACACCAAGATATCACATCCTTTGAAGGGCCGAGAGCACATGCTAACCTATGAAGTAGAACCAATTTATAATTCAGATATCTGGCAAAGGACTGGCATTTAAGGCAGGATTTCACTTGACTTTCTTCTGCATGGTTATGTCTGGGGAAGATATGATTTGAAATGTGGATATATTTAAATTGAGAGAATAAATCATATTCTAGCCGGATTCCATTTCTAATGACCATGAAGATTTGAAGTTCATTGGTCTTTGCCACTAAAACGATTTCCTCTTGTCAACTTAGCTGATAATTTTTTTCACATCTTTTTATTGGGCTTTTTGAGGACATTTTTAGAGGGCGGGGTAAATAAGGAGATTTTGTATACAAAGTGCTGTATCAAACACTATCAACTAAATATTTTAATAAAAATTCCTTTGTGTCTATGTAGCCAATGAGTTGGCTGGGATAAATTCCCTGTCTGCTTGTTATGCAGACACACAAGCCACTGCAAGCCTAGAAACATGGTTCAATGTATAGGGTTCTTTAGAACCAGACAGACATGCCCATCTTATTCTGCATTTAGCTCTTTGACTGTAGGCAAATTGCTTAACTATTTTTAACCTTACTTCTTAATTTGTGGAACAGAGACAAAATACTTACCTCACTGGGTTCTTGTGAGGATTGTATATATAAAGTGTTTATCACAGTGCCTGAAATGCAAGATAAGTGGATAAATAGATAATTCAAATATTTCGGAAGAGAGGTGAGTTTATTTTTCAGAAACTCTTCCTGGGTAAAATCATCCAATGACCCAAATAAAAAAATAAATAGTTCTCAGTGTTCCACACTGTGAAGTATTAGTAATCTTTAGCTCCAACTTGACCATCTATTTCTTTACCAGAATTCCATTCAGTTTTTCTCATTATTATTTTTTTTTCAAATCCCTCCCTGTCCTCATTTCAGTTCTGTTTGGGGAAATAATACTCAGAGGATACAACAGGAGGATTTAATTTTTATTCCTCTCCTTGCTGTCCAATTTCACAGTATGTCAGGTATATTTATCAAACCTTATTTAGCCACAATCTGCAAAGGTCATTATTTTTTTTAAATTCATTGAGGCAGTCATAGAGACAAATCAGATCATTTTTGCACAAAGCCATTGGTTCCATACAATAAAGGAATATAGCCATTTTATGCATAGTTATCAGCCTTCATACCATTATACGGCTTGAGAAAGTCTGTCTTCCCCTAGTCTTCTCCCTGTCCCCCACTCTTCCCTTGTCTTCATGATTAACCCAAACTTGACCTGCTTTTGCTCTCATTCAGCTCATTCTGGGATTTGAATCTCAATTATTTGGGACAAAACTCTTGATCTCCTGCCAATTTCTCAGGGTCACATGGTGATGAACAAGATTGGATTGGAGGCACCAAGGTGCTCTACAGGCACTTGCGTCGCAGACCACTCACTCGGCTCTTTTTCCTCCTCATTAGTATTTAATGCTTTCCTAGATTCTTGGAGGCAGCCCCTAAAACAAAGTTCTGTTTCTAAAGCCTGATTTTAGGTTTAGTGATGCTCTGCTTTACCTGAATGAGACATTATCTCATAACTCGCTAAACCCATCTCACCACTCTCATGGGGACAAACTCGTGGAATGGGAAATGGCAGCCATGGCAGGGAAAGGGAGAAGGGCATTCTTTTTTTTTTTATTAATTTTTATTAATTTTTTATTAATTTGTATTAAATTTATTAATTTGTATTAATTTTTTATACATATCTCCCCATTGCTCCCCCTCCCTCCCAGGCGTACCCCGACCCCCCAGTGTCTGTGATCATTGGTTATGTTTATAAGCATGCATACAAGTCCTTTGATTGATCACTTATTTACCTCACCTAACTTTAATCTTTCTGCTATAATTTCACAGTCTGTTTGATGCTTTATGATTTTTGTCCTCCTGAGAATTATCAGTCTACTCCCTTTCTGTGCTCCTGATTCTATTATATTCACCAGTTTATTCTGTTGATCAGATTTTTAATTCTCTTAATTTTTAGATTCACTTGTTGACAGATGTGTATTTGTTGTTCATAATTTTTTGTCTTTTACCTTTTTCTTCTTCCTCTTCTAAAAGGGTACCTTTCAGCATTTCATATAATACTGGTTTGGAGTTGATGAACTCCTTTAGCTTTTTCTTCTCTGTGAAGGTCTTTATCTGCCCTTCAATTCTGAATGATAGCTTTGCTGGATAGATTATTCTTGGTTGTAGGTTCTTGTTGTTCATCACGTTGAATATTTCTTGCCACTCCCGTCTGGCATGCATCGTTTCTGTTGAGAAATCAGCTGACAGTCGTATGGGTGCTCCCTTGTAGGTAATAAACTGTTTTTCTCTTGCTGCTTTTAATATTCTCTCTTTCTCTTTTGCTCTTGGCATTTTAATTATGATGTGTCTTGGTGTAGTCCTCTTTGGGTTCCTTTTCTTTGGGGTTCTGTGTGCTTCCTCGACTTGTAAGTCTATTTCTTTTACCAGATGTGGGAAGTTTTCAGTCATTATTTCTTTAAACAGGTTTTCGGTATCTTGCTCTCTCTCTTCTTCTGGCACCCCCACAATTCTGATGTTGGTACGCTTGAAGCTGTCCCAGAGGCTCCTTACATTATCTTCACATTTTTGGATTCTTTTCTCTTCTTGCTTTTCCAGTTGAATGTTTTCTGCTTCTTTATATTTCAAATTTTTTACTTGATCCTTGCCTTTCTCTAGTCTGCTGTTAGTACTCTGCATAATAGTTTTCATTTCAGTCAGTGTCTTTATCATCTTCTCTTGGGTCTCACTAAATTTATCCATCTTTTCTAGCATATTCTTGCAAAACCTTATAAGCGTGGTTTTGAACTCTATATCCAGTCGTTTTTTTTCCTCCATTTCTTTTGCTTGTAATCCCTTCCCTTGTCTCGGCATTTTCACTGTGCCGGGGAAACTTCTGTGCTGGAATCAGCCGAAGAAGCCTCTGCTGAGCTTGGGAGGGTGGAGTCTCAGGGCTTAAGGGACCGCCTTGCCTTCCAGTCGGCCCCGCCCTCCACGGCCCCTGAGTCTCACGTGACTGGGTAATGGCTGGAGCGGTCCTTGTGCGCGCGCACCCGCAGCGCCTCCGACCGCTGCCCTTCCGGCTCCCCTGCGAACCAGGACCACACGAGTCTAGGTCCCCAGGGTTTCGCCCAAAACAGGGGCCCAGTGGACTCAGAAGTGGCGCAGTTGGGAGGGTCTGTCTCCCGCCCACTCGCGAAAGCCAGCGGCACAATCAGCAATCCGTCCTCCGCGTGGTGCCGTGCGCAACCAGACCTCTGATCCTCTGCAACTCCCCCAAATTTCCGTGCACTTCTCCCTTTTCACAGTCCAAGCTCCCCCGTATGAGTTTTGGCTGGATCTGGGGTTTAGTGTCGTAAGATAAGGGGTTCAAAGCCGTTGGGAGTCTCCGTCTCCCTCCCGCCAGAGAAAACCAGCCAGGCACTCCGGCACCCGCTCTCTCAGCGCGCGCGTCTCCGTACCTCAGCTTTTTGCAGCTCCTCTGGGTCTCCGCGAGCCCCTCTCTTTCCCTCTAGTTGTAGAACTTCCACTCAGCCAGCCTTCTTGTGGTTCTGGATGATGTCCGTTCTGTCTTTTAGTTGTAGTTTTGAAATTGTTGTGCGAGGCAGCAGTATAGGTGTTTACCTATGCCGCCATCTTGGATTCTCCTCGAAGGGCATTCTTTGATCTTGCTCCAGGCCAGCATTTCCACCATCAAATTTTAATCAAAACACATTTTTCTTTCCTTAGACTGACCTCAGGGCATGGTATATCCTTATTGTTCTTTGATAATTTGAAGAAAAAGATAATCTTACCATGAGTAAGTAAGAAAGACACCCCCTACTCCCACTATCTCCCTCCTTGTTTAGCCAGGAGATAAAGCAGACAATGGTGGCCTAACAACCAGCCAGTCTCATCTTCCATGTCCTTCATTTATCAAAAATTCAAAGGAGCAAACTCCACTGCTGCAGTTCTCCTCCTCCCCAGTGGCCAGGGGCCCAACACTGACCTGATGGGGCCAGGCTGGACGGAAGCAGAGCAAAGAGCCTGCTCAGATAATCCAGGTGATTCCCATCAGAGAGGTGCAGCTCTTGCATATTTCAGGCTGCAGTCACTCTGCCCCCAGAATGCTCTCTGCAGAGTCACAGAGCCGTGTTTTGATGAACCGGACTGGCACCAACAAACCACCGGATTCATTTCCTGACTCCATCAGCACCACATGAAAAGGGTAGATGTGGGTATATCACTGGAAACAACATGCAGGCGTACACACCTTTCCTTGGCTCCTCCAGGTGGATCCGTTCATCCTGTACACTCTAACCACAGATCGAGTGCGAGACAGAAAGCAGAGTAGTGTGGGCCTACACAATCTTCCCAAGTTGGTTACATAGTCACCCAATTCTTTGATGGATTCACCTGCTCATGCAGGTAGTGAATTTCAATGAAATCACACAAATGAGGGTCATTTCTGTGAGTGGCCTGTGTGTGCAACTACAGTAGTGACTGATTCACACTTTTTCCAAGTGTAATACAAACTCCATTGCATTCAGCCTGTTCTCCCAGTCACCCCGGGCTGGTTTTTTAATATCCTGAAGGAAGATTCAGCCACCTCATTGGTTCTGCAGCTTCATCAGTTTCTCAGCATGTTCCCCCTCCTCATGAGATTGGTGATGAAAATATGTGGCAAAGTTCTTCAAAGCCACATATCATCACAGTCAAAGTAGTAAGACATGGACAGGTAGATGTAGGAAGCATAGAGCTCTATGTGGATCAGGTGGTTGATAGTGGCCTCCAAGTCCTGGTGGTAGTTCTGGTGCACCTGTGAGATGGAAGTGATCATCGTGATATTGGCTAAGGAAAAGAGGCTACACAGCACTAGAGCTGTGGCAGGGGCCTTAGGGCTGTCCGAGAGAGCTGTGAGGAGGTGGCTGAAGGTAGATGTGGGCAGCTGGCTGGGATAGGGGTCAAGGGCCGGGTCCATCCACGCATGGTTGGAAGCAGAAAACCACAGCGACTCTCCTCAAAGATTGTCTCATAGCATTTCTTGGCCTGCATTTTCTTCTCATTGATCTACACTCTTGGCTTGGGTCATCTTATCTGATCCTGTGGTTTTCTTTTTTCTTTCTTTCCTTTTTGTTGTTGTTGTTGTTTTCTTTTTGATTCTGTGGTTTTTAATGGTATCTACCTTCTTTCACTTCCCATTTCCTACCTGTTACATCCTTCTGAGCTCATCCTTCTATTTAACAGCTGCATTTGGTTCTTTCATAGTCATCTCAAACATAGTGTATCTAAATCTAAACATTTGAACCCCCCAACTCCCCACCTCCCTCTGCTTGCAATATGTACCTCCTTCAGTGTTTGCCATTTCAATGTGATACTTTTAATCTCTAATTGCTAATACCTGACACCAGGATGGTGCCATCCCTGACACTTCCCTCCCTATATCTCTCACTACCACCCCCATGGAGAACATCACCTATTCCAGTGGTCAGCACACTGAGGCTTGTGAGCCACATGTGGCGCTTTGGCCCTTCAGTGTGGCTCTTCTACAATATACTACAACCTGGGCAAGTCTTTTTTGAAGAAGTGGCATTAGAAGAAGTTTAAGTTTAAAAAATTTGGCTCTCAAAAGAAATTTTAATCATTATACTATTTTTTAGGAGTTATTTTCTGTTTTTTAATTTTAATAAATTTTTATTGTTCAGATTATTACATTTGTTCCTCTTTTTTCCTCCATATCTCCCCTCCACCTGGTTCCCACTTCACCCTCTGCCTTTACATCCCCCCTATTGTCCTCATCCATAGGTGTATGATTTTTGTCCAGTCTCTCCCTGCACCCGCCCTCACCTCTTTCCCCCTGAGAATTATCAGTCCACTACCTTTCTATGCCCCTAATTCTATTATATTCGCCAGTTTATTCTGTTCATCAGTTTTTCAATTC
The DNA here is from genome assembly GCA_011751065.1 of Lasiurus cinereus. NCBI lineage: Eukaryota > Metazoa > Chordata > Mammalia > Chiroptera > Vespertilionidae > Lasiurus > Lasiurus cinereus. The sequence goes on along the minus strand of JAAGEH010002534.1, from coordinate 21,691,513 downwards.
ACTTGATTTTTAGATTCACTTGTTGATAGATATGTATTTGTTGTTCATAATTTTTACCTTTACCATTTTCTTCTTCCTCTTCTTAAAGAATACCTTTCAGCATTTCATATAATACTGGTTTGGTATTGATGAACTCTTTTAGTTTTTTCTTATCTGTAAAGCTCTTTATCTGACCTTCAATTCTGAATGATAGCTTTGCTGGGTAGAATAATCTTGGTTGTAGGTTCTTGCTATTCCTCACGTTGAATATTTCTTGCCATTCCTGTCTGATCTGCATAGTTTCTGTTGAGAAATCAGCTGACAGTCAAATGGGTGCTCCCCTGTAGGTAATTAATTGTTTTTCTTGTGCTTCTTTTTAATATTCTCTCTTTGTCTTTTGCTCTTGGTATTTTAATTATGATGTGTCTTGGTGTGGTCCTCTTTGGATTCTTTTTGTTTGGGGTTCTGTGCACTTTCTGGACTTGTAAGTCTATTTCTTTCACCAGGTGGGGGAAGTTTTCATTCATTATTTCTTCAAATAGGTTTTCAGTATCTTGCTCTCTCTCTTCTTCTGGCACCCCCATAATTCTGATGTTGGTATGCTTGAAGTTGTCCCAGAGACTCCTTCTTATACTATCTTTACATTTTTTTACTTTTTTTTTTTTTTTGCTTTTCCCGTGGAGTGTTTCTACTTCTTTGTATTTCATATCTTTGACTTGATTCTTGTGATCCTCTAGTCTGCTGTTAGATTTCAGTATAATATTTTTTATTTCAGTCAGTGTATGTTTAATTCTAGTTGGTTCTTTTTCAACTCCTCTTGGGTCTCGCTAAATTTATCCATTATTTCTAGGAAATTCTTAAAAAACCTTATAGGAGAATCCAAGATGGTGGCATAGGTAAACACCTATACTGTTGCCTCGCACAACAATTTGAAAACTACAACTAAAAGACAGAACGGACATCATCCAGAACCACAGGAAAGCTGGCTGAGTGGAAATTCTACAACTAGAAGGAAAGAGAGGGCCTCACAGAAACTCAGAGGGGCTGCAAAAAGCTGAGGTACGGAGACGCGCGCGTGCAGAGAGTGGGTGCCGAAGAACCTGACTGCCTTTCTCTGGCGGGAGGGAGACGGAGACTCTCAACGGCATTGAACCCCTTATCCTAGGACACTAAACCCCAGATCCAGCCAAAACTCATACAGGGGGAGTTTGGACTGTGAAAAGGGAGAAGTGCATAGAAATTTAGGGGAGTCGCAAAAGATCAGAAGTCTAGTGACGCGCACGGCGCTGCGTGCAGAGGACCGGCTTCTGATTGTGCCGCTGGCTTTCACGAGTGGGTGGGAGACAGACCCTCCCAACTGCACCACTTCTAACTTCACTAAACCCCAGTTTCTGGCGAAACCCTGGGAACCCAGACTCATATGATCCTGGAGCACAGCGGAGCCGGAAAGGCAGCAGTCTAGAGGCACTGTGCGCAAGCACAAGGGACTGCTCCAGCAATTACCCAGTCACGTGAGACTCAGGGGCTGTGGAGGGCAGGGCCGACTGAAAGGCAAGGCGGTCCATTAAGCCCTGAGACTCCACCCATCCCAAGCTCAATAGAGAGGCTTCTACAGTTTTGCAAGTCTGGTATCCTAAGGCTGAATCCAACACAGAAGTTGTCCCGCCATAGTGAAAATGCTGAGGCAAGGGAAGGGATCACAAACAAAAGAAATGGAGGAAAAGAAATGACTGGATATAGAGTTCAAAACCACGCTTATAAGGTTTTTCAAGAATCTCCAAGAAAAGTTGGATAAAGTTAGCAAGAGCCAAGAGGAGATGAAAAAGAACCAACTAGAGATGCAAAAGAACCAACTAAAAATTAAACATATACAGACTGAATTAAAAAATATTGTACAGAGACCTAACAGCAGACTAGAGGAAGGCAAGAATCAAGTCAAAAATTTGAAATATAAAGAATCAGAAAACACTCAACTGGAAAAGCAAGAAGAGAAAAGAATCCAAAAATGTGAAGATAATGTAAGGAGCCTCTGGGACAGCTTCAAGAGTACCAACATCAGAATTATGTGCATGCCAGAAGAAGTGAGAGAGCAAGATATTGAAAACCTACTTAAAGAAATAATGACTGAAAACTTCCCACATCTGATAAAAGAAATAGATTTACAAGTCCAGGAAGCACACAGAACCCCATATAAAAGGAATCCAAAGAAGACTACACCGAGACACATCATAATTAAAATACCAAGAGCAAAAGACAAAGAGAGAATATTAAAAGCAGCAAGAGAAAAACAGTTCATTACCTACAAGGGAGCACCCATACAACTGTCAGCTGATTTCTGAACAGATACAATGCAGGCCAGACGGGAGTGGCAATAAATTTTCAATGTGATGAATAGCAAGAACCTACAACCAAGAATACTCTATCCAGCAAAGTTATCATTCAGAATTGAAGGGCAGATAAAGAGCTTCACAGGTAAGAAAAAGCTAAAGAAGTTCATCAACTCCAAACCAGTATTATATGAAATGCTGAAAGGTACTCTTTTAGAAGAGGAAGAAGAAAAAGGTAAAAGATAAAAAATTATGAACAATAAATACGTATCTATCAACAAGTGAATCTGAAAATAAAGGGGATTGAAGATTTTATCAACAGAATAAACTAGTGAATATAATAGAATCGGGAGCACAGAAAGGGAGTGGACTGATAATTCTCAGGGGGGGAGGGGAGAGGAGTGTACAGGAAGAGACTGGACAAAAAACATAAAACTATGGATGAGGTCAACAAGAGGGAGGTAAGGGTAGAGGGAAGGGTGGGAGCCGGGTGGAGGGGAACTATGGAGGGCAAAAAAGAGAAACAAATGTAATAATCTGAATGATAAAGATTTTTTAAAAAATAAAATAAAATAAAAAACAACAACAAAAAAAGAAAGAAAACAATATGAAAAAAAAACATGTTATAACATGGTTTTGAACTCTATATCTAGTTGTTTGTTTTCCTCCATTTCTTTCATTTATGATCTGTTCTTTAGTCTCCACATATTTCACTGCTTCCCTGAATTGGTAGAGTAGCTTTGTTTGCTAGCTGTCCTGTGTGGCCCAGTAGCTCTGCCTCCTCAGTTACCTGAGGTGGACACTCTTAGTGCACCCCTTTGTGAACTGTGTGTACAGTCTTGTTGTAGTTAATTCTTGATTGTTGTTGGTATCACTGAGGGTGGGAGGGGTGGGATTGGCCTCCAAGCCAATTGGTTGTGAGGATCAGTTGTGTCTGTGCATGCAGGCTTGCCTGCAGACCTCTGCCTTTCGTGCACTCATACTCGAGCTTCCAGAACTCTGCCTTTTGGTTCCCCTGAGTTTCCGTGTGCTCTAGGGACCCATATGAATCTGGGTTCCCAGGGTCTCTCTCGAAAATGGAGTTTGGTGCAGTTGGACCTGGATTTCAGTGCTTTTGTGTGGTTCTGTTTTCCTCCTGCTAGAGGAAGCCAGGCACAATCAGCAGTCAGCTCTCTGTGTGTGCACTTTCATATGCACTTTCGAGAGCCCCCAGACTTCTGTCTTTCACGGCTCCCCTAAGTTTCCATGCACTCCTTCCTTTTCACAACAGTCCAGACTCCCCCTATGAGTCTTGCCTGGAGCTGGGGTTCAGTGCAGTTGGGATTTTCCATCTCCCTCTTGCTAAAGAAAGCCAGCCAAACCCTCCTCCACCCGTCCTCTCCACGAGCATGTCTCTGTACCTCAGCTTTTTACAGCTCCTCTGAGTCTTCATGAGTCCCTCTGTTTACTTCTAACTGTAGAATTTTCACTCAGCCAGTTTTCCTGTGGTTCTGGATGGTGTCCGTTCTGTCTTTTAGTTGTAGTTTTGAAATTGTTGTGTGAGGCAGCAGCTTAGGTGTTCACTTATGCTGTCATCTTGGTTTCCACTCTGTTGTACTATTGATGTTTGGCTCTGTTGACTAATGAATTTGCTGACCACTGACTTAGTCCAATGGAGTCAAGCTTGAAAATGAGTTGATAATCCATTCACTTCTCCTGGTCTCTACTGCTCCAACCTGATTCAAGCCACCCTGCTCTCTAACCAAGGCTACAAAAGAGCCTGGGCGTTGGTCTCACCTCCCCCCTATTTTGCTGCTCACCTCAACTCCCTATGCAGCAACCATAACAAATGTTTTTATTGTGGCAAAATAGATGTAACAAAAATTTATCATTTTAAGTAGTTCAGTAGCATAAGTACATTGTTGTGTAACCACCAGGACCATCCATCTTCAGAACTCTGTCATCTTTCCCATCTGAAACTCTGCACCCCACTCTCCCTACCCACCTACCCACAGGCACTGATAACCACCATTCAAATTTCTGTTTCTATGAATTTGACTATTCTGGAAACCACACATTAAGTGTAATCAGACAGTGTTTATCCTCTTATATCTGGCTTGATTTTATTTAGCATAATGTTTTCAAAGTTCATCTATGTTATAGTACTACCTATATGTCAGAATTTCTTCTGTGTAAGGCTGAATAACAGTGCATTGTACATATATACCACATTTCGTTTATCCTTACTTCTGTTGATGAATATGTGGATTGTTACCATCTTTTGGCTATTGAGAATAATGCTGCTATGAACATGCAGGTACAAATATGTTTGTGTCCTTGCTTTCAATTTTTTGGGGGTATATACCTAAGAGTAGAATTGCTGGATCAGTGATAATTCTATGTTTAATTTTTTGAGTAACCATAACAAACTTAAAAATATTAGTTGGAGCCTTAGCCAGTTTGTCTCAGTGGATAGAGCATCAGCCTGCACACTAAAGAAAGGGTCCTGGGTTCAGTTCCTGTCAAGGGCACATATCTTGGTTGTAGGCTTGATTCTGGAGGCAACCAATCTATGTGGCTCTCCCCCTCCCTGCCACTCTCTCTGAAAATAAATTTTAAAATATCCTTAAGTGAGGATTAACACACACACACACACACACACACACACACAAAATTAGTTGAATTATGTCTTTCCTAAAATCCTTTGATGACTTCCCATTGCACCTGTAACCACTAAACAGATGTTCCAAATTTTGCCTCTCTGCCCTGGCCTTTTCCACCTTACTCCATTTCACTCAGCCCTTTCCTTTCTCACTCTGTTCCAGCCTCTCTGGTCTTTCCATCACTCAAGGACATAAAGTTCATCCTTGTTTCATTACCTTCACATAGCTTTTCCCTGTCTGGAATTTAATTTTTTTCTACTCTTCTACTCTCCAGGTCTCAATTTAAATATCACAGGAAAGTCTTTCCTAAGCTAGTCCTAGGCCTCTCCCCTGACTCCACCCCTCAATCACCCATCCCCCACCACACACTCCCTGTCATCTAATCCTGATGTTTGGATATCACTTGTATCTCTCAATTGGTTGGTTTAGGAGTTGTAAGATCAAGGCTCCTGACTCTCACATTCTCATTCTTATCCACAGCACCGATCATATGGTTGAATAAATGAAGAGCCCTGTTACATTATGAGTTTTTGTTGTTACTTTTCTTGCTATTGCTTATGTGTCTTCATAAAATGATGGTTGAGCTCTCCTATTGGTGTTTGTATATGCCATGCCATCTGTCATATACAGAATGTTGTATCCCTCTAAAATTCATTTGTTGAAGCCCTGGTCCTCAATGTGATAGTATTTGGAGTGGGCCTTTGGGAGGTGATTTGGTCATGAGGGCAGGAACAGGATTGGTGCCCATATAAGAAGAGAAACCAGAGAGCTTGATCGATCTCTCTTATTGAGTGCACTAAGGAAAGGCTGGGAATCCAACCTATGACCCTTTGGTACATAGGTCAACCCTCTAATTGCTGAACCACACCAGCCAGGGCTCATATGCCTGTTTAGTGTACACAGTGAGAAGGTGTCCATTTGTAAGCCAGGAAGAGCGCTCTCACCAAAAACCAACCCTGCTGGGACTCTGATCTTGGACTTCCAGCCTCCAGAACTGTGAGAAAATAAATGTTTTTCATTAAGTTGTCTAGTCTGTAGTGTTTTTTTATAGCAGCCAGAGCAGATGAATATACCCTCTATCTCAAATCCATCATGTTACTCTCAACTAATGTAATATGAACATGCTATTTAGCATTGCCGTCATTACATCTCATAATAGAATTAGTTGTTCATATGTCTATTCCTTTTTCCCCCTATTGATTTTTAGATAGAGTTGAAGGGAGGGAGATAGACAGAGAGAAATATTGATATGAGAGAAACACATTCATTGGTTGTCTCCCTACATGCCCTTACCAGGGCTGGGGATCAAACCTGCAAACCAGAAACATGCCCTTGACCAGGAATCCAACCTATGACCCTTTGATGCACAGGCTGACACTCTAATCACTGAACCACATCAGCCAGGTCTCATGTGCCTGTTTCCATCATCAGACTTAAACTACTAGTTGAGGTAGGAACCCCATGTGATTTATTTCTTCTTTATCTCACCTGTTGTTAACCCCATTCAGAGCCATAAACTGAGAGGCATGTTTTTAAAAGTTGGCTGAAATTATTTGGTGGCTTGGTTTAAATACATCTCTAGCAATTTTACATTTATGAATATATTCTCTTTCCAAAAATAGTTTTGAATAAACTTGGTTTCTCAAATGTTAGTAATAGTCAAACACTTTAATCACTATCTAGCCGTATTGCAATTAGAGCAAAAATATGATGCATACTTAATGCTAACTAGTGAGTGATTTAAGTTAGCACATTTCTCTTTATTTTGTGAATGTTTTGTCAGCATTCAGACTGAGTGCCTAAATTATTTAAATGTCTCCCTGTGTGTATGCACAAATGTTAATAATAACTACCAATGCTGAGTTCCTGCATTTTGTAAACCCATCCATAGTGATGGGCTCTTAATGCTATGCTAAAGTGCTTTATATATGTGATATAATTTAATCTTCACATAATCCTGTAACATAAATATTTTTATTCCAGGTTTGTAGAAGGGAAAACATACTCTCACAAAGACTGAGTAACTCCCTAAGGCTATCTAACAGGTGAGTGGTAGAGTCAGGATTTGAACTCAGGCTATCTAAATCCAAGCCACGCCTTTACATATTTGCTGTGAATAATCAGTCAGCTTTATCTTCCCTGAAGTCTGGGTTATCTCATTTCCTTCTTTAGTGCATCCTTAGTGCAATGGAAAGCAACCTTATCCTTGGAGATGATCTTATTTCTTAAGCTGGGAGGCCTCCCTGAAAACAGAAGTTACAGTTTAGGGAAAATTTCAGGTCATTTAACGGTCAGGGCAGGCTAGGTCATGCTTAGTGAAAACAACCTCAAAATCCCAATGGCCTACAACAACAAACAGTTTATTTCTAGCTTACATTATGTCTGTTGTAGGCTCAGCCCCATGTCCAGAACCCAAGCTGGTGGCAGCATTTATTTGACATTGCCTATCTTCAGAGAGAAGTAAAAGGGGGACAGTGAAAACACACAATGACCTTGTTGGCCAAAGTCACATGACCAAACCTGATATCATGGGGTGGGAATTACAGTCCTTGCCCAGAAAGGAACAGCTATTACTTTGAACAATATTACAGTCTATCATAAAGTTCTTTTTCACTATGAAAAAAAAAACAACAACAGATTATTTCAGTCTGGGAAGAACATTTTTGTTCTGTATTCCATAAATCCATAGCACTGTGCTGCTTTTGCCAGAACACTATGGTAATAACTTCTTTTTAATTTAAAAAGATAACATTTCATCTAAGAACTTAGAACTCAGAGAATGCATAATTTAAGACGCATGAAACAGAGGCCTTTTTTAATAAACAAAACCACATGAATATAATAAAACTAATTTTTCAAATACAAACTCTTCTATATAAGTGTACATTATATCTCCTGAACAACAGTCATCAATCCAAAAATTGGAAATATTTTCATCACTAAACTTTGGCCTTGTAACTTCACTATACTGTCTGATTCAATATTTAGAGCACCTTTTTATTACCCATAGTTCTGAAGCTGGGAGTCTGAGATCAGGGTGCCAGTAGAGGCAGTGTCTAGTGAGGCCTGCTTTCTGGCTCTTAGATGGCTGTCTTTGGGAGTAACCTCATTTGGCAGAAGGGGCTCACTAGAGTCTCTTTTATATAAGGGCACTAATTTCATTCATGAGGGCTCTACCCTCATAATCTCATACTACCTCCCAAAGGCCCCAGGTTTCAACATAAGAATTTGGGGAGACACAAATACCTCATCTATAGTGATGAGATTACCATTTGAATGGACAGACTGAGTAAAGCAGATGGCTCCATCTCACTTTTGTGGATAGGCTTCATCCAATCTAGTGGAGGCCTGAACAACAGAGCAAAAGGCTGAGTAAAGGTAATTTTTGTTCTCTCTCTCTCGCTCTCGCTCTTGCTCTCTCCTTCTTTCTCAACACTTTCCCCTGGCCTGATTGCCTCCCAGATGGGACATAAATCTTCTCCTGTTTTAAGGACTTGGACTCAGATTGGAGCTACACAATCAGTTCCCCTGAGTCTTCAGCTTGCCAATTGCAGATCTTGAGACTTCTCAGCATTCATAACTGGCATGAGCCAAACCTCATAATTAATATATAGAATATTCCCTACAGTTTATATATATTTACATATGTATATTTATGTATATCCATATATAGATGGATATATATGCATGCATGCATACATACATACATACATACATATTGGCTCTTTTCTCTAGCAAACCCTGACCCAAACAGATTAGAAAATCTTCTTACTGTATGACTGGGAAAACTGTTGTTTAAAGAGATGCGACTCTTCTTGAGTCATATAGCAAGCAAGGTTTCTGGGTTCAAGACTCTGGATTTACAACCTGAACCAAACCAGCAGCAGGCAGGTTTCCTGTGTGACTTAAATTTGGCCATTATTCCCCTCGACCCCAAGCCCAGTGTGGCACAGGTCAGTGAGGGCTTTGTTGCCTGTGGTTGTTTCCAGGGACCTGGCTCCAGGGAATCTATCAGAAGCCTGCCTTGCCCACACCAAGTGCATGGAAGGGAACTCTGCCTTCCAATTAGGCTGTGGCAGACATGAGGCATGGAGCTTTCAGATGGTATGGGTCCTAGTATGAGATTTTCAAGGACAAGGTCAGAGATTAGTCCAGTTGGCTCTTTCTGTGCCAGGCAAAAAACTCTCAACTATAATTAAAACAAAAGTAAAAAGAGCCAAATAAAATTTGCAGGGGCCAAACTTTCAATACCTTAAGCCTGATAACATGTTTTAAAACCAAGGAATCAAACAAGGTCAAGAAAATAATTTTGTTCTATTGAAGTGACCCCATAAACTTTCTGCTTTGTGGAGGGGTATAATCTAACAGAAGTACACGGTAAATCACCTTGCCACCATCACCACACTGGTTTCTAAATGAAGATAGCCTATAGTTACAGGCTTAGATGGCATACCGATGGCCAATGAGCCCATGAAAAGATGCTCAACATCACTAATCCTCAGGAAAATGCAAATCAAACCATCGTGTTGGTCAGATTTTTCAAATGCAAAGAATTTATATGTACATATAAATATTTCAGCTCATTTCCATTTTTTCCTAAAGGCATTATATATCAGCAAATGTATGTGAAATGATATATTTATATGACTTGATCATTAAATTTATACCTTTCTGAACTTGAAAATACTTAGATTAGACCCTTCCACAATAATAAGATATCACCTCACTTCCATTAGGGTGGTTTTTATCAAGGTCAAGAGAAAACAAGCATTGGTGAGGATGTGGAGAAAAGAGAACCATGTGCACTATTTCTGGGACTGTAAATTGGTATAAGCACTATTGAAACCGGTATAAAAGTTTCTCAAATATTTAAAAATATATATTATGATCCAGCAATCCCACTTCTGTGTATTTATCCAAAGGATATAAAATCAGTATCTCAGCAAGATATCTGCACTCCCAAACATCACCTTGTACACCATAAATATATATAATCATTACTATTCACAATATCCAAAACATAGAAGCAACCTAAGTGTTCCTTGATGGAGAAATGGATAAAGAAAATGGGATTATATATATACACTAGAGGCCCAGTGTATGAAATCCGTGCACTGAGGAGAAGGGGTCCCTCAGCCTGGCCTGCACCCTCTTACAATCCAGGAGCCCTCAGGGGATGTCTGACTGATGCCTTAGGCCCACTCCCCCTCCTCCCATAGACATCCTTAGCATTGCCATGGAGCAGGAGAGGCTCCCACTACTTCCTGCACTCGCCAGCCATGAGCCCAGCTTCTGGCTGACCAGTGCTCCCCCTGTGGGAGCATACTGACCGGTCATTCTGCTGTCACTATCTGGCCAAAACCGGCTCTCTGACATCCCCAAGGGGTCCCGATTGTGAGAGGGCTAAGGCCAGGCCAAGAGACTCCAACTGGTGCACAATTGGGGCCAGGGAAGGATGTGGGAGATTGGCCAGCAGGAGAGGAACCATGGGAGGGATCCAGGGCATGTTCAGCCCATCTCGTTCAGTTCCAATCAGCTGGACCCCAGCAACAAGCTAACCTAATAGTGGAGCATCTACCACCAGGTGGTCAGTGCATGTCATAGCAAGCAGTTGAGCGGCCTTAGCATATCATTAGTATATTATGTTTTGATTGGTTGAATGGCTGACCAGATGACAAGACACTTAGCACATTAGGCTTTTATTATATAGGATGATGTAAATGCATCATAACAGAGACTGTGTGGTAAGGCCTAAGACGTCCCCTCTATTAAAGGAATTGGGGACCATATTGTCACACACTTATTTGGTGAACATCTCCAGTGCTTTCTCTAGCCCTGAGCAGTCTTTTTGTGGGTTTCCAGGTGACGGAATTCCAAGGCCCCTCCAAGAAGACACTGCCAACAGACATTGCACTGGCTTTTCTGACTCTCAGATTTGTTTTGTTTTGTTCGTTTGTACATTTCTTACAGTGGAATCTGTGTCTGACATGCTAGACTTGAACCGTTTCACACTGACAAAAAGATCGGAGTCTCTAGGCCCCCCAGCAAGACAGTCTCTGCAAGGCCTCCTGGGAGATCGGATAACTGCCAGTGAGGACCATGGAGAATGGACCACCGTCTCCTCGGACAAACAGTTCCCAACATTTAGGATCCTGGCAACACTTTGAGGGAGTTCAGGGTGACTGGTGTCCATGGTGGGCAGACCCCAGTGGCTCCACTTCCTGGTGTCCTATCGCATGTGAACACTTCCTCTCAAGTGTGGGAAAAGCCATGGCTGCTCCTAACAGCCCAGCCAGGGAGCTGGGATGTGGCTCCCTGGGCCTGTCCTACTCAGTCATGGCAGCCACAGAGGGGGCTCCCTTGGGGACTGGAGAAGCCGGGGCAAGAAGCCAGAGTGACCTCTAGGACCTCAGGGGGTCTCTGTCCACAGCCAGCATGCAGCTGGGCCTCTAGCCACAGTCCCCAGGATGGGTCCTGCCAGCATCCCAATGAGTGTTAGGCCAGAAGGCTCCCCAATTGCCGAAGCCTTGCACAGTGTGTGAGAGCTGGATCAGAGTCCCCTAAGCTGCCCCACTCTGACCACTGGACCTCTGAGACCCAGGGCTGCTGTTGGCTGAGTCCATGGGGGTTTTACTGCCCACTGCTGCCCTCTGCCACCTCCTCCCCTCTCCTGCAGCACTGCTGTCTGCCTGCCCAGCTCCAGTGTTCCTACACCATTCAGTGCCTCCTCCACTCTCTGCCATGTATTCCTGAGTGTACCTTGCTTTCTGAAGTGCCAGCCTCACCCTTCCCACATTTACTCTCCACTTGCTCACTTATTGGCCACAGAACCTCTGACTCCATCTGCCTGGGGGCCAGTTTCTATCCTTCTGTAATGAAGGACCACACACATGGGCTGATAGAAGTGCATGCTGATGGACTTGCAGTTCTGTCAGTGGGGATACAGCTGCCTCATTGGGTGTGGCAGGCACATCTCTTCCCAGGGGCTCAGGAGAACCAATGGCTCCATGTTCAGCCTCTTCCTTCAGCAATAACAGCTGAGTCTTTCACAATTCCTCAGGTCCTCCTTCTGCCTCCCTTGGCCCTGTGTGAGGACTCCCAATATCACAGAGGCCCAGGAATTCAGGGCATCCTTCCACCTCAGTCAGCTGAGGTGCCATCACAATTCCACCCACCCATTTAGCTTTGCATGTCACCTTGTAACACCCGGGACAGCGTGCAAATGTCACGGCCTGTTTTCATGCCTTCACACATTGTGAGAGCTGTAAGTTCAGACAATGGTCTGAGGCCTCCCTGAAGCCTGGGGTTCACTCTTCAGAAAACATACACCCTCAGAAGACCCCAAAACACACAGAATGTTCATATCTGAGAGCTCTGCTCACCGAGGACTCCCTGGCACTGGGCACTCCCTGAGGATATATTTTAAGGGGGGACATTTAATGGTTCACAAACCACATCATAAAAATGATGGCTGGACCCGCCTTCTTGTGAAACCGTCTCCCAGTTTGGCCTTCACCATTCACACCCTCTTATTCTCCTCTCACAACCTGAAGGGGTTGGAGATGCAGCTGCAATGATGAGCTGAACAGTGAGAGTGCTGGAGTCCCTCAGAGCCAGTGCCAGGCCTGCAGGGTGAAGGTCAGGGGAGGGCTGGAGGGAGGGGCAGCCTGTGCATCATAACCCCCAGCAGTAGTTGCTTCAGGGGCTCCACTGGGTGACTCCCCGGTGTGCATCAATTATCTCAATGGGAGTCCCAAATTTCCAAATAAGTCACCAAACAAAATTAATTTTAATGGCTTTAATTAGTCTTAATGGACTATTCCTATTAGTACCTGCTCCTTTTATGAGGTTGTTGAGGAAATACTTAGAGAGGGACAAACCAACAGGCCAATGAGAAAAACAATTGGTCCAAAATCTTTTGAAATTAATTGCCTGTGTGCTATCTACTCATATCTCCTTTCGTATGCAGTGCTCACACTTCATCTGGAGTGGGGCCTGGTTTGAATGACCTGGGGGAAGCACAAGGAGAGTAGTAACCACTGGCACTGCTGGCGGTATCCTTTCTTGTGGAGCCTTTAGGGAAGGGAAGCAACTGCAATGCCTGAGGCCGAGTTCCAAGTTGCAGTGCTGTCAAGATCATGCCAGTGGCACTGGTCCATTGGTTCCTGGCCTGTCCTCTGGAAATTGTACCTACAGGACTACCAAGGAAGCCAGTCCCTAATTCCACCCTGCCTCCACCACCAATTGATTGGAGTCTGAGGGCCAAGCACTCTGCTTTCCACTTACCTACTCACCTCACTAGTCACGCTGCCACAGATTCATCAGGGACCCCGGTTCCCCTGATCAATAGAACCTGCTGTTTGGGCATCCATCCAGTCATTTAGGTCATGATAGGCCCTGGATCTTTATATATTAGTAGATATATCTACACTAATAAAAGAGAAATATGCAAATTGACCATACTTCCATATAACCACAAACCATGCCCACCAGCCAATCAGAAGCGAGTATGCAAATTGACCCAATAAATATAGTGGTGGCCATGGAGCTGGAGTGAGCAGGAGGCTTGGGTTGCTCTGGCAATGGAGGAAGCCAAGCTTCCTGCCCACCCTGGCTGGCCTTGGTCTCCACTCAAGACTACAAAGTTTCAATTATAGAAGATAAATAAATCCCAACAAAAATGGCCATAGCCACAGAGCTGGAGCGAGCAGGGTTGCCCCCATGATGGAGAAAGCCAAGCTTCCTGCTGGCCCTGCCCTATGCTCAAGGCTACAAAGTTTCAATTATAGAAGATAAATAAATCCCAGATACTTGCTTTCAGCTGGCCCTGACCTTTGCTCAAGGAGGTGCTAAAAAAAAGAAAAAAATGGAGGGGCTTGGAGCTTGGGTAGCCAGGAGGTGATCAGGCCAGGATGGGATGGTAGTTGTGGGTGATCAGGCTGGTGGGAGGCAAGGCTGGTGGGGGTAAGCAGACCAGCAGGGGTGCCAGTGGGGGTGAGCAGGCCATCAGTGGGGGGTCAGTTGGAGGTGATCAGGACAGTGAGGGGGGACAGTTTGGAGTGAGCAGGCCAGCAGGGCTACAGTTGGAGGCGAGCAGGCCAGTGAGAAGGGAAGGTGGAAGTGAGCAGGCCAGCAGGGGGGCAGTTGGAGGTGAGCAGGCTGGCAGGGGGGCAGTTTGGGGTAATCAGGCTTGTGGGGAGGAGCATTTGGAGGCAAGCAGGACAGTGGCAGGGGCCAGTTGGGGGCAAACAGGCCAGTATGCAGAGTGGTTAGAGACAAGCAGGCAGGCAGGCAGGTGAGCTGCTGGAGCCAGCAGTCCCGGATTGTGAGAGGGATGTCCAACTGCTGGTTTAGGCCTGATTCCAGATTGGGGAGGGTGCAGGCCGGGCTGAGGAACATCCTCCCTCTGTGCATGAATTTCATGTACCAGGCCACTAGTATATATATATAATGGAATAATATTTAACCATAAAAAAAGAAGAAAATCCTGCCATTTGCAACAACATGAATGAATCTGGACATTATGCTATTGAAATAAACCAGATACAAAAAGACAAATATTGTATGATCTCATTTACATGTAAAATATAATATGTCCAAACCCATAGAAACAGGGCTGGGGAAAGAGGAAATAGGAGATATGTGTCAGAGGATAAAGTTTCAGTTATACAAGATGGAAAATTTCTGGAGCACTAATGTACAGCGTGGTGACTATAGTTAACAATGTCTATCATATTCTTAAAATTTGCTAAGAGAATGGATCTTAAGTGATCTCATCATAAAAATATAAACAGAGAAAGAATCCAAGATGGTGGCATAGGTAAACACCTACACTGCTGCCTCGCACAACAATTTCAAAACTACAACTAAAAGAACAGACATCCTCCAGAACCACAGGAAAGCTGGCTGAGTGTAAGTTCTACAGCTAGAAGGAAAGAGAGGGGCTCACAGAAACCCAGAGGAGCTGCAAAAAGCTGAGGTACAGAGACGTGCGCACTGAGAGAGAGGTTGCTGGAGTACCTGGCTGGCTTTCTCTGGCAGGAGGGAAACAAAGACTCCCAACGGCATTGAACCCCTTATCTATGACACTAAACCTCAAATCCAGCCGAAACTCATACGGGGGGAGTTTGGACTGTGAAAAGGGAGAAGTGCATAGAAATTTAGGGGAGTCGCAAAAGATCAGAGGCCTGCTGGCGCGCACAGCACTGCGCAGAGGACAGATTGCTGATTGTGCCGCTGGCTTTCGCGAGTGGGCAGGAGACAGACCCTCCCAACTGTGCCACTTCTGACTCCACTAAGCCCCTGTTTCAGGTGAAACCCTGTGGTCCTGGTGCGCAGGGGAGCTGGAAAGGCAGCGGTCTAGAGGCACTGAGGGAGGGCGTGCACAAGGACCGCTCCAGCGATTACCCAGTCACGTGAGACTCAGGGGCTGTGGAGGGTGGGGCCAACTGGAAGGCAAGGCGGACCCTTAAGCCCTGAGACTCCACCCATCCCAAGCTCAACAGAGGCTTCTTCAGTTTTGCAAGTCTGGTATCATAAGGCTGAATTCAACCCAGAAGTTTCCCCGGCATAGTGAAAATGCTGGGACAAGGGAAGGGATCACAAACAGAAGAAATGGAGAAAAAAAAAAAAGACTGGATAGAGAGTTCAAAACCACGCTTATAAGGTTTTTCAAGAATATGCTAGAAAAGATGGATAAATTTATCAAGTCCCAAGAGGAGATGCAAAAGGACCAACTAGAGATGCAAAAGATCCAACTAGAGATGATGGATAAATTTAGCGAGTCCCAAGAGAAGATGAAAAAGGACCAACTAGAGACATTGACTGAAATGAAAAATATTATACAGAGTCTTAACAGCAGACTAGAGGAAGGCAAGAATCAAGTCAAAAATTTGAAATATAAAGAAGAAGAAAACACTCAACTGGAAAAGCAAGAGAAAAGAATAAAAAATGTGAAGATAATGTAAGGTGCCTCTGGGACAGCTTCAAGCGTACCAACATCAGAATTGTGGGGGTGCCAGAAGAAGAGAGAGAGCAAGATACTGAAAACCTATTTAAAGAAATAATGACTGAAAACTTCCCTGGTAAAAGAAATAGGCTTACAAGTCCAGGAAGCACACAGAACCCCATATAAAGAAGAGGAGCACACCAAGACACATCATAATTAAAATACCAAGAGCAAAAGACAAAGGGAGAATATTAAAAGCAGCAAGAGAAAAGCAGTTCATTACCTACAAGGGAGCACCCATACGACTGTCAGCTGATTTCTCAACAGAAACGATGCAGGCCAGATGGGAGTGGCAAGAAATATTCAAGGTGATGAATAGCAAGAACCTACAATCAAGAATACTCTATCCAGAAAAGCTATCATTCAGAATTGAAGGGCAGATAAAGAGCTTCACATATAAGAAAAAGCTAAAGGAGTTCATCAACTCCAAAGCAGTATTATATGAAATGCTGAAAGGTACTCTTTTAGAAGAGGAAGAAGAAAAAGGTAAAAGCCAAAAAATTATGAACAACAAATACATATCTGTCAACAAGTGAATCTAAAAATTAAGTGAATTAAAAATTTGATCAACAGAATAAACTGGTGAATATAATAGAATCTGTAACACAGAAAGGGAGTGGACTGATATTCTCAGGGGGAAAGAGGGGACGGGTGTACAGGGAGTGACTGGACAAAAATCATACACCTATGGACTCATCAATGTGTGGGAGGTAAGGGTAGAGGGAGGGTTGGGAGCCAGGTGGAGGGGAGCTATGGAGGGGGGAAAAGAGAGACAAATGTAATGATCTGAATAATAAAGAATTAATTAAAAATAAAAAATAAATAAAAATAAAAATATAAACGAAGATAACTATGTGAGGTGATAGATGTGTTAATTAGTTTAATTTTGGTACCCATTTCACAATATATACACATATCAAACATCACCTGGTATACCTTAAACAGGTATAATTTTTATTTTTTGATTCTACATCAATAAAGCTAGTGGGGAGGGGGGCAAAAAAGAAAAGAAACAGATTTAGCCTGTGATGCCTGGCTTTGTGATTTGTGATCTTAAACAAATAACTATCACCCCTGACCCTCAGGATCTTCTATTGGTAAATGAATTTTAATAATATCTAACTCATGTCATTATTGCAAAAATTTAAATGAGATTCTATGTATCAGGGTATCTGAAACTCAGATTTATTTATCTTCTATAATTGACACCTAAGCCAGATAATTCTTTGTTATAGAGGCTGTCCTGTGCATTGTAGGATGTTTAACAGCAACCCTAACCTTGACCCATTGCAGCACACACTCTTCCAAGCTGGTATGACCAAAAATGACTCCAGATAGTGCCAAATCCTCTGGTGGGGTAGAGTGGGGGTAGGAGACATTGCTCCTAATTGAGAACTGCTGCTATCTATGAAGGTATTTTGTAGTAAAGCTCATTCTTTATTTAAATTTTTTTCAATCACAGTTTATATTCAATATTTTTTTGTATTAGTTTTAAGTGTACAGCATAGTGGTTAGGCCATCATATACGTACTTTACAAGTGTTCCTCCTGATATTTCCAGTACCGAGCAGGCACTATACATAACTGTTACAAAATTATTGGCTATATTGCCTATGCTGTACTTGACATCCCCATGACTGTTTTGTACCTACAAATCTGTAATTTTCAATCTTTCACCTTTTTCACCCAGTTTCCCAACAAAAACATAGAACACGTCATGAATTTGTGTGTCATCCTTGCTCAGAGGCCATGCTGATCTTCTCTGTATCATTTCAATTTTAGTACATGGGCTGCTGAAGCAAGCACCAGTTGTTGATTATTGTTAACATGCAATTACTTTATTTTATTTTTTTATTTGTCATTATCCTCAAGACATTTTATTCAAACTTATGTGAATGAAAAATTAAAATACTTTAAGAATTTTAAAATAAACAACAATTGAATTTATACACTAAAAATATACCTCTGTCTTTTCTTTCACTGGTAAGTGAAAGCATTCACAGTAGAGGGAAAAGCTAGCGTGCAGGTTCCAAGGAAGAAAGAAGTCCAGTAGGTGGAGATTACTGACAGAGGGGGAGAGTGGTAAAGTAGATTTCTTGTGCTAAGGCAAAAGGATTTCAAATTCAATCAAAGTTTTCATTATCAAGGATTTTAAAATAATGAAGAGACTCTTGTTTGCAGTCTATATTATAATAGTTACCTTGTAGTTACCTTTAGATCCCATCAAAAGTGCATCTCAGCTGCAAAGACAGAAGTACCTGATACACAGTAATTCTGGGCTATTGCTCCAAGTTGTGCCCACCAGGAGCCTCTGCCCAGCCCCTCTGCTTCATCTTCCAGACCAGATATACACAATGCTTATGGTACTCCTGGATCATTATGTGTCCCATCAATTCCACTCTCCCTTGTTCTCAATAGGCAGCACCTGGCTCCTGAAACAAATGTCCAGCTGGTAAATGACTTACTTGGGCTGCACTCAGCACCTTGCATCAGAGCAGCAAATGCCAGCTATCCTTCAAAATATGTGCTATTTGCAGGGATGATGAGGCTTGTGGTCAGACACTGCTCCATTATGAATGTTCACTGAGGAGTTCAGTATAGGGATGGATTGCTATGATTTTAAAGTAACCACTTCCAAATCTTGACTGGTTATCTTAATATATACAGAAGAGCAGTGACATGTAAAATGTAAAAGCCACCGAGATTCCCTATGGAAATGTACAATGGCTGTTGTGTGGCATGCAAAAGTTTTGGTTGTTTAATGTTTCTAACAAAGTTTGAGCACACGACAACCATTTTTTAGAGAAGGAGGTCACGTGGTCCCCAAGCATATGAGAAACAGGAGAAAGCCGGGGACCAAATGCACAGAGCTCTTCTCATTATTGACTGTGAAGCCTCCAGACTGTGTCCCTGCAAATATTGTACAACTTCTCCATCTTTCTATGATCTGTATCTGTATTTGTCTGAGTCTATTTGGGCTACTATACCACAGACTAAGGGGCTAAAACAACAGACATTTATTTCTCACACTTCTGGAGACTAGAAGTCCAAGACCAAGGTGCTGGCAGATTTGGTGTCTGGTGAGAGCCTACTTTCTGTTCCATGAATGAGACTATGTTTTTGCTGTGCCCTCACATGGTAGAAGAGGTGAGGGAGCTCTCTACGGTCTCTTTTATAAGGGCACTAATCCCATTCACAAGGGCTGCACCCTCATAACCTCATCACCTCTCCTAATACCACTCTCCCCAGAATATTCAATACTCTGATCACTTTGCTGTGGGGGAGTGGAGGGTCAGGATTTCAACAGATGAAATTGGGGAGGGAGCACAAAACATTCAGTCCATAACAACATCTGACACTTGAAAGCTATTTAATGAATTATAAATTTGCATCAAATTGTAGTTCTCAAACTTGCCAGCATATTGGAATACCTGGACAACTTAAAAAATATTTACTGGTACCTGAGCCCTACCCCCCAGAGATTCTGGTGGAGGGCATGTTCTGGACATTTTCAACTCCACTGATGATTCTAATATGTGGTCAATATGTGACCTAAGGTGGTCTACAATGTGAAAACTATTGGTACAGAAAGAACATAATGCAAATATTGCTTTGCTTCACAAATGGACATAGCCCACAGGCTGGTTTCTGTCTGGGAAGCTGCTTTTCTCTTGTCCCATGTTCAAACCATCAGTGGTTCATGCCAACCAGACCTATCTCATCTCCTCATCTTTCAGTAGGTACAGTCTCCAGTACACACTTTCTTCCTCTTCCATTTTAAATTCTTCTGAATGCATTTCCTTGGACTTTTCTCAAGAGTCAGAGGCTACTCAGCTTCATATCAAATGTATTTCCTGGAGAAATTTCAGAGCCTTCTTATAAACACTACAGGCCTGGTGCACGAAATTCATGCATAGGGGAGGGAGGATCCCCTCAATCCAGCCTGTACCCTCTCCAATCTGGAACTCTTTGGGGGATGTCCACAGTCCTAGACAACAGGCTCCTAATTACTCACCTGCCTGCCTGCCTGATTGCCCCTAACTGCCCCCTATGCCAGCCTAATCGCCCCCAACTGCCACCCCTGCTGGCCTGGTCACCCCCAATTGCAGCTCCCACCAGCCTGTTCACTCCTAACTGCCCCACCACCACTGGCCTGGTCTCCCCAACTGCCCCCCTCCCCACCAGCCTGGTTGCCCCATGCAGCCTGCTGTTCAGTTATTTGGTCACCCCTCAATAACCCTCCTGCTGGCCTGGTCATAGGCAGCCATCTTGTGAGGACATGAGGGTCAATTTACATATTACCTCTTTATTATATAGGATTAAGTGATAAAGAGGAAAAATAGAAGGCTGGAATGCTAAATATGGGATGATGGGGAAGCAGTCTCAATCAGAGCCTAGGTAAAAGGTAAACCATCAATTAACTCACAAGTGTTGCAATAGCCAGCAATTACAGGGTTGATTCTTGTGGAGACCAGCTTTGGGAATTCAGTCATATCAGCAAAATGGAACTTGGGCCTATGAGAACCTTCTTACATCCTTCAAAGCACATCGTTGATCAGCTGTCTCTTCTACCTGTGTGTAGAGCTCTCTCCAACCCTTTCAGAGGTGTTGGGAGAAGACAGAAAAAAGAAAATGGCCAAAGGAAAAGTAGAAAGAAACAAAGGGTTTAATGCTCTAGCTTTGATTCCGCCGGGATAGCCATGCAGGCACACAAGGAACAAGCACTTGGAAGAACTACAGTCTGACACCTTTACTGAGTCCTGCCATCAGGCTGGCTCTGTGATACTCCAAGTGCTAATTGTGTGCATGTCTCTTTCCCTGTTGATTGTGTGTGGCTTTCGAGAGCCCAGGTAAGAGTAACTATCCATGGAAGGAAAGATGGCTGCTGACAGGAAGGCAGACTGAAAGATATTGTGTGAGTGAGAGCGTGTGTGATCACATGGGGAGTGTTTGTTAGTGAGTTGAAGGACAGCTATATTCCACAAGACTGTGGGGGACTGCTGGATGGGGTTCCCCTGACTGGGCAGCCCCCACTGCTGCTGGATTCCTCCTGGAGCGACCAGCTCTGATAAGGAGAGCATTCCATCTTGAAGGGGAAAGTGAATGTTATCTGAAGCCTGAAAATCTACAACTATAGCACCAAGCGAACAGCTGCAAACCCGAGAACACCGATTCCCAAGTGGCGTGAGTATGTGGATTCAAAGGAGTTCTGCACCCCCTCACTACAGGTCAGATTTTTCCTGGGATAAAGTGAGGTCTCTAGTCTGGGCAGGAGAGAGAAATGCACACGGCAGAAACTGGAGGATTCAGGGAAGTCTGCAACCAGAAAAATCTGTGGCCGTTGGGGCTGGTGTGATCTGCGAATGTGGAAGGGAGTCCGCAGAGCTGCTAACAGAAGGGAACTCTAAAAAGCAACCCATAGTTGAACTGAGCACAAAAGGACAGCCTAGAGATTTTGGAGGTGTGTTGGTGCTTAGACCCAAGAGGAAAGGAGACAGCACATATTTGCATGCAGCGCCGGGGTTTGTGCGCTGCTCTGGCTTCTCTCTCTCTCTCTCTCTCTCTCTCTCTCTCTCTCTC
>JAAGEH010002534.1:21638369-21669878 GCA_011751065.1 Lasiurus cinereus | reverse complement strand
CTCTCTCTCTCTCTCTCTCTCTCTCTCTCTCTCTCTCTCTCTCTCTGGATCCTTGCTTCTGATTGCTGAGTCCAGTGCATAGAATCACCCAATTGGGGACACTCTAGCAGACTACAGGAGAAAGTTATTTTTATGGAACCTGGGGATCAGAGTCCTGCCATCAGGCCAGCTCTACGATACTCCACGTGCTAATTGTGTGCATGTCTCTTTCCCTGTTGATTTTGTGTGGCTTTAGGGAGAACAAGCTCTAGGGTGGCCCTTTCCCTCAAACTAATATTAAGTGCCATGAGGAAAACAAAACTTAAACACTAGCCAGAGAGGACCTATAGACCCAGAGTTCAATCCAGAAACACTGCCACACAGGGGTTGAATCACAAATTGACTCTTGTGTAAACACAAATAAAGTAGTATAAGAAATAAAAACAGGCCTCGTTGCTACAGAGTAAGATGGGTCACCAGCAACTCTACTGGAGCCATCTGAGGAAATTTGGCCAGGGTTCTTATTCTTGCCGAGTCTGCTCAAACCACCATGGTCTGATCCAGAAGTACAACCTCAACATGTGCCACTAGTATTTCGGTCAGTACACGAAGGATAAAGGTTTCATTAAGTTGGACTAAGTAAACTGCCGTGAATGGTTCATTCAAGACATCTACCTTATGACAGAATGCTATTTCTTTGTACATAAAATAATTTTTAAAACAACCTTCAAATAAAAAAAAAAAAAGAAAGAAAAACATATTGCCTGCTTGAAAATCAGGACTGTGGCCTACAACACTGAGGAGCACTGGAACACAAGGAACTTCAATACTGTCCTGACTAGGAAACAGGCATGCCAAATAGAACAGAAGTAAATGACCTTCACTACTGCACATTTTTATTTTATTTTTTTAACTTTTACTTAAGAAACTAATTATTTTCCTCACTTGATTTTACCTTCTTTAATTATTACATTTTTATTTTCAACCAGTATTATTACTACTACTATTCTACCATTTTTAAAAAAGTGTCATTTTATTTTATCTTTATTTTACTTTGGGATTAGTGTTCTACGTTCTATTTTCATCTTTCCTTTGGCACCATTTTACTCTATCTCAACTTTACCTTTATGCCAACACTCTCTTCTTCACTTTTCCCCTTTTGTTATTCTGTTTCTCTTAACCTATTTCTGCTTTAAATTTCCCTATTCCCTCTTTTTACCCCCTATTAAAATTTCACCCTACTTATATATCTAATTTCCAGTCCCCTGCTCCAAGTTCATACACACCTCTCCCTTCTCTTTCTTCACTATCCAATTTTTTTCCCTCTCTGTCCTTTTGGTGTTGTTTGCTTGATTGTTGATTATATCACAATTTTTATGCTTGTTTGTGAGAGTGTTTCGCTTTTTCTTTTTGTTTTTTTGTTGTGTTTTTGTTTGTTTTTGCTTCTGTTTTCCCTTGCCTCACTTGATATTAGTTGTTGTTTGTAGTTTGCATTCATCTCTAGGTATTTGTTGCTGGCATTTGTTGGGATTAGTGGCTGCTCTATTGGAGTTTTCTACCCATATAAATAGTTTTTTCCCCCTCTTCTTTCTTATCCTCTTTCTTTTCTCTTTCTTTTTTTTTTATCTTTTTCCCAACTTCATTTTTGCACGCCTCTTTTTTCTCTTCTTTTTTTCTTACCTTCTAATTCACCTTTCTCTGATGGTTACCTTTATTTGGGGTTATTAATATCATAAATACACTTGTGTTCAGTGTCTTGTGTGTTGTGTTTTGTGTCTTTAAACCAATGCAGGAGAGAGAGAACTACATAACCACATACCCAGAGAAGAGAGATCATGGGAGATAAAGAAACAGCCCACATATGAAAGAAAAGCAGACATCACCAGAAAAGAAAGTAAACTAAATGAAGGCAAGTACCTGTCAGAGAAAGAATTCAGAGAAATGGTCATAAAATGAATGAAAAGAATAAAGGACAAATTCAACAAC
Organism: Lasiurus cinereus; assembly: GCA_011751065.1. Taxonomy (NCBI): domain Eukaryota; kingdom Metazoa; phylum Chordata; class Mammalia; order Chiroptera; family Vespertilionidae; genus Lasiurus; species Lasiurus cinereus. The sequence goes on along the minus strand of JAAGEH010002534.1, from coordinate 21,667,913 downwards.
ATGTGTAAGAACCAAGAGGAAATGAAGAAGAACCAAGAAGAAATGAAAAATGACACCGCTGCTATAAAGAACTTAATAGAAAGCATCAATAGTAGACTAGAAAGAGAAGAGGACCACATCAGTGAGCTAGAAGACAAGGTAGAAAAAAATACCCAAATAGAGCAACTTCTAGGGAAAAAAAATTTAAAATGCAGAAGGAGAGCCTAAAGGAACTTTGGGACAATACAAAACAAAATAACATCCTCATAATAGGGGTACCAGAAGGAGAGGAAATTGAGAAAGGAATAGGAAACCTGTTTGAAAAAATAATGACAGAAAACTTCCCTGATATAGAGAAGAAAAAACCCACACAAATCCAAAAATCTCAGAGAGTCACAAACAAAATCATCCCAAAAAGACTGATGCCAAGGCACATTATAATTAAATTGGCAAATACCAATGACAAAGTAAGAATCTTAAAAGTGGCCAGAGAGAGACAGAAAGTTATCTACAAAGGATTCCCCATCAGACTAGTGACTGATTTCTCAACAGAAACACATCAGGCCAAAAGGGAATGAAATGAAATATACAAAGTCATGCAAAGGAAGGGTCTGAATCCAAGAATACTGTACCCATCAAGGCTATTAATCAAAATTGAAGGTGAAGTCAGGAACTTCACAGAAAAAAAAAAATGACTAAGGGAGTTTATCACCACCAAATCACCAATGCCAGAAATGCTACAGGGTCTGCTGTAAAAAGAAGAAATAGGAAGCAAAGAAGGAACACAGGGGTAAAGAATAAAAATGGTGACAAACAAGCACCTATCAATAATAATTTTAAATGTAAATGGATTAACAGCCCCAATCAAAAGACATAGGGTAACTCAGTGGATATGAAAACATGACCCATATATTTGCTGTCTACAGAAAACCCACCTCAGAAAAAAAGATGCACACAGATGAGGGTAAAGGGATGAAAAATGGTTTTCAGATGAATGGAAATGAAAAGAAAAAGAACCTGGGTTCGCAATACATATATCTAACAAATTAGATCTCAAAGTGAAGAACATAAAAAGATATAAGGAAGGCCACTTCATAATACTGAAGGTAGCAATCCAACAACATGAAATAACTCTGGTAAACATATACACACCCAATACAGGAGCAACCAAATACAGCGGTACCTCGAGATACGAGTGCCCTAACATACGAGATTTTTGAGATACGAGCCATTGAGTGAGCGATTTTTGCTTTGAAATACGAGCAACATTTGAGATAGGAGTAATCTCGCGGATCCGCCAGCTGCACACAACCCACCAGTTTACCTCGACTCGAGCGTCTTATAGTTTTCCACGCCTCAAGGTTATGGAACGAATTAAACTTGTATCTTGAGGTACCACTGTACATTAAAAAATTTCTTAGAGGATATCAAGGGAGAGATCAACAGCAATATAATCATAGTAGGAAACTTTAATACCCCACTATAACCACTGGACAAATCCTCTAAACAAAAACTAGCAAAGAAACATCAATCCTAAATGACTCCCTAGACCAGATGGAATTAATTGACATTTTCAGAACGTTTCACTCCAAAGCCACAGAATATACATTCTTCTCAGGTGCATTTTCAAAGATAGACCATATATTGGGTCATAGGCAAAGTCTCTTTAAATTCAAGAAGATAGAAATCATATCAAGCACTGAAAATCAACTACAATAAAAACAATCCAAAAAATCAAACACATGGAGACTAAATAGCATGCTATTAAACAATGACCGGGTTACCAATGAGACCAAAGAAGAAATAAAAAACATCATGGCAACAAATAACAATGAAAACACAACAATCCAAAATCTACAGGAAACAGCGAAAGCAGTCTTGAGAGTGAAGTTCATAGCTCTACAAGCCTACTGCAAAAAACAAGAAGCAATGGTAATAAATTACCTAACCCTACAACTCAAAAATCTTGAAAGAGAGCAATGAGAAAAGCCCAGTATAAGCAGAAGGAAGGAAATAGTAAAGATCAGAGCAGAGATAAATGACAGAGACCAAAGAAACAATTCAAAAGATCAACAAAACCAAGAGCTGGTTCTCTGAAAGGATAAACAAGGTTGATGAACCTCTAGCCAGGCTCACCAAAAAGCAAAGAAAGAAGATCCAAATAAACAAAATCAAAACTGAAAGAGGAGAAATAACAACAAACCCCACCGGAATACAAGGGTTTGTTAAAAAATACTATGAACAACTCTATTCCAACAAACTAAACAACCTGCAGAAAATGGACGCATCCCTAGAAAAATATAATGTTCCAAAACTCCATCAGTAAGAATCTAAACATCTCAATAGACCAATAACTATGGAAGAAATTGAAGCAGTCATCAAAAAGCTTCCAGCAAACAAAAGCCCAGGGCCAGACAGCTTCACAGGGGAGTTATACCAAACATTCAAGGAAGAACTAAAACCTATCTTCATCAGACTATTCCAAAAAATCCAAGAGGAAGGAACATTTCCAAGCTCCTTCTATGAAGCCAGCATCACCCCAATATCAAAACCAGATAAAGACAACACAATGAAAGAGAATTACAGGCCAATATCCTTCATGAACATAGATGCCAAAATTCTCAACAAAATTCTAGCAAATCGGATCCAGCAATACATTAGAAAGATTATACACTATGTTCAAGTACAATTTATCCTGGGGATGCAAGGATGGTACAATATCTGCAAATCAATAAATGTGATACATCACATAAACAAATGGAGAAATAAAAATCATATAGTCATATCAATTGATGCAGAAAAAGCATTTGACAAAATCCAACACCCTTTCTTGATAAAAACTCTCAGCAAGTTGGGAATAAAAGGATCAAACTTCAACATAATAAAAACCATATATGAGAAACCCACAGCCAACATAGTACTCAATGGGAAAAAACTGAAACCATTTCCCCCCTAAGAATAGGAACAAGATAGGGATGCCCTCACTCAGCACTTCTGTTCGACATAGTACTAAAAGTATTAGCCAATGCAATTAGTCAAGAAGAAGAAATAAAAGGCATCCAAACTGGAAAAGAAGAAGTAAAGCTGTCCTTATTTGCAGATGACATGATACTATACACAAAAAAAACCCCAAAAGACTCCATTGAAAAACTCCTAGACCTAATAAATGAATTTGGCAGTGTAGCAGGATACAAAATTAATGCCAAGAAATCTATGGCATTTCTATACACTAATAATGAACTTACAGAAAGAGACACTAAAAAAAAATATCGATCCAAAAAAATAAGATACTTAGAATAAATGTAACTAGGAGGTAAAATACCTATACTTGGAAAACTACAGGACACTGAAAAAAGAGATAGAAGAAGACATAAACAGATGGAAGAACATACCATGTTCATGGATTGGTAGAATCAACATCATTAAAATGTCCAAAGCAATCTATAGATTCAATGCACTCCCCATTAAAATACCAATAGCATATTTCACAGACCTAGAAAGACCCCTCCAAAAATTCATCTAGAATAAAAAAAAGACCCCGAATAGCCACAGTAATCCTGAGAAAGAAGAACAAGGTAGGTGGGATCTCAATACCAGATTTCACGCTGTATTACAAAACCACTGTTTTCAAAAGTGCCTGACACAACAACAGACATATAGACCAATGGAATAGAATGAGAGCCCAGATATCAATCCAAACCACTATGCTTAATTAATATTTGATAAAGGAGGCATGAACATACAATGGAGACAAGACAGTCTCTTCAATTAATGGTGTTGGGAAAATTGGACAGATACATGCAAAAAAATGAAACTAGATCATCAATTTATACCAGACACAAAAAATAAACTCAAAATAGATAAAGGACTTAAACATAAGATGGGAAACCATAAAAAATACTAGAGGAATCCACAGGCAGCAAAATCTCAGACATATGCCAACGCAATTTTTTCACAGATACCACTCCTAGGGCAATAGAAACTAGGGAGAAAATAAACAAATGGGACTACATTAAAATAAAAAGCTTTTGCACAACAAAAGAAGCCATCAACAAAACAACAAGAAAGCCCACTGTATGGTAGAACATATTTGCAAATGTTATCACTGATAAAGATTTAAACTCCAACATTTACAGGGAACTCATACAACTTAACCAAAGGAAGATATATGATCTAATAAAAAAATGAGCAATGGATCTAAATAAATACTTTTGAAAAGAAGACAGAAGGAAGGCCAAGAGGCATATGAAAACATGCTCATAGTCACTAATTATCCGAGAGATGCAAATCAAAACGACAATGCAGTGCCATCTCACACCTGTCAGAATGGCTATATCAACAAACCAACAAATGTCAAGTGCTGGTGAGGATGCAAAGAAAAAAGAGCCCTCATGCACTGCTGGTGGGAATGCAGAATGGTGCAGCCACTGTAAAGAACAGTATGGAGTTTCCTCAAAAAACTAAAAATGGAACTTCCATTTGACCCAGTAATCCCACTCCTAGGAATATATCCCAAGAAGTTAGAAACACCAGTCAGAAAGAATATCTGCACCCCTATGTTCATAGCACCACAATTCACCATAGCTAAGAACTGGAAACGGCCAAAATGCCCATCAGCAGAGGAGTGGATTATAAAACTGTGGTACATCTACACAATGGAATACTATGCTGCTATAAAAAAGAAGGAATTCTTACCATTTGCAGCAGCATGGATGGATCTGGAGAGCATTATATTAAGTGAAATAAGCCAGGCAATGAAAGAAAAATACCACATGATCTCACTCCTTTATGGAAAATGAAGAACATTATAACCTGATGAACAAAAAGATAAGTACAGAGGCAATAAAGCATCGAACAGACTCTCAAATTACAGCGGGAAAGCTGGGGAGAGTTGGGGAGTGGGAGAAAGAGATCAACCAAAAGACTTGTATGCATACATGTAAGCACAACCAATGGACATAAGACAGTGCAGGGATGGGATGAGGGGGTAGAGGAGGCTGGGGGAAGGTCATTGGGGAATAAAGGATATATATGTATTACTATATGTAATACTTTAAACAATAAAAAAAAGAAAAAATTAAAAAGAAATCTTAAAAAAAAAGAGTAACTATTCACTATGCCCTTAAAGAAAATATTATAAGCAAAACTAAGATCTTCCTAGTTTCTTATATGCCACTCTGCAGACATGGGGCAGATAATATTTATGCTCATCCTTTTGTGAAAGTTCTCAGTGCATATACACTGAGTGGCCAGGTTATTATGATCTCTGAACACACACACACATGTATATATATTAGAGGCCTGGTGCATAAATTTGTTCATGGTTGGGGTCCAGCCAGCCTGGCCAGATGGAGGAGACATGGATGGTTGGCTGGCCTGCCTGCTGCTGGTTGAACTCTTGATTGAGAGGACAATTTACATATTAGCCTTTTATTTTATAAGACTAGAGGCCTGGTGCACGAAATGCATGCATGGGGTGTGTGTTGGGGGAGGGAGGGTTGTCCTTCAGCTCAGATTGCTCCCTCTCCAATCTCAGACCCCTTGAGGAATGTCCAACTGCCTGTTTAAGCACAATTCTACTGGATCGGGCTTAAAAGGGCAGTGGGACATCCCTCTCACAATCCACGACTGCCTGCTCCCAATTGCTTGCCTTTCTGATTGCCCCTAACCACTCTCCTGCCAGTATGATCACCCCCTAACTGCTCCCCTGCCAGCCTGTTTGCCCCTAACTTCCCTCTTCTGCCAGCCTGGTCACCCCTAAACTGCCCTTCCCTGCAGGCCCAGTCACCCCCAACTTCCCTCTTCTGCCAGCCTGGTCACCCCTAACTGCCCTCCCCTGCAGGCTTGATCACCGCCAATTGCCCTCCCTTGCAGGCCTAGTCACTCCCAACGGCCCTCCCCTGCTGGTCATCTTGTGGTGGCCATCTTGTGTCTACATGGGAACAGGGTCTTTTGACCACATGGGGGCAACCATCTTGTGTGTTGGAGTGATGGCCAATCTGCATTATTTCTCTTTTATTAGTTAGGATAAAGGCCTGGTGCACAGGTGGGAGTCAGCTGGTTTGCCCTGAAGGGTGTCCCAGATCAGGGTAGAGTTCTCTTGGGGTGTGGGGTGGCCTGGGTGGGGGGCTTGTGGTGGTTTTCAGGCTGGCCAACTGCCCACCCTCCAACCCCTGGCGACCCAAGTGGAGATCCTGGTATCTGAGATTTATTTATCTTCTACAATTGAAATTTTGTAGCCTGGAGCAGAGCCAAGCCTTCTGCTCACTCTGTCGCAGCAGCCATTGAAACTTTGTTGTCTTAAGCAGAGGCCTGGGCCCGCCAGGGCGTGCAGAAAGCTTGGCTTCCTCCATCACTGTGGGCAACCCAAGCGTCCTTCCTGCTCTTTCTGTGGCCATAGCCATCTTGGTCTGGGTTAATTTGCATAATCGCTCCTGATTGGCTGGTAGGCAGGGCTTGTGGGCGTGGCTTATGGCTGTAGTGGAAATATGACCAATTTGCATATTACTCTTATTAGATAGGATATACACTGAGTGGCCAGATTATTATGCATTCAAAGATCAGTTACTAACAGTTTTTCAAACATCAGATTATTTAATATTGGGTGATAAATAACCTGAATAGAGGTATCTGTCTATCTGTATTAAAGCATTCCAGGGTGGAGGGTGTGGGGAAGGACAGAAGCAAAATAGGAATAGTTTTATCAAATTATATCACAGTTATTTCTCAATTGTTTGGGAAAGAATGTTTTCAGCCCTTATACTTTCATGAATATGTTGTTGGTTTTAGTCAACTTTAAGGGGAGCAGGCATGTGTGAGTGGATTTGTAAAAATTTTGCCCAGCATAGAGATCTTTGTTTAACTCACTGGCAAGATAGCAATGTGGCAAAACACCACATTCTTGGCGAAAAGCCTCTTTTCCAGAGATCGTGCATTCAAGAAGAAAATACAACTTGAATTGGTATTCATAAAGTAGAATTTGAAAGACAGATGGAAGGAGTAAGTTCCATGGGAAAGGAAAGAAGGAAGAAAGGGAAGAAATGATTTGCCAAAGTAAAGCTGGCTGTGGCTTGGAGTTCTTTCAAAAATGCCAGGAACCTTGGGAGTCAAACACTTTGCTCTCCCAGGAGGAGTTGCAGGACTAATGACATTCAATAACTGGAAATACACTTCTCTGAGGCTGAGCCCCACTTGAAAAGCATTAAAAGAGTTAGCTAAAGGCCTTCTCACCTTTCGTGAATCAATTATGGGGTCAGTGAGAAGCACATAAAAATCATTAGTAGAGCTCAGCCAGTGTGGCTCAGTGGTTGAGTTTCGACCTATGAAACAGAAGGTCACAGTTTGATTCCCAGTCAGGGGCACATGCCTAGGTTGCAGGCTCAGTCCCCAGTGGGGGAAGTGCAGAAGGCAACCAATAAATGATTTTCTCTCATCATTGATGTTTCTCTCTCTCTCTCTCTCTCTCTCTCTCTCTCTCTCTCTCTCTCTCTTTCTCTCCCTCTCCCTTCCCCTCTCTAAAAACAATAAAAACATATTTTTTTAAAAAGAAGAGAGAAAAATATTTCAACAGATGTTGTTTTTTTTTGTTGTTTGTTTTAATCATTAGTAGAGGGATTCTTAATCCAGGTTTTGTGATCCTCTGGTTCATGAATGAGTTCTAGGTGATCTGTGAAAATGCCCAGATTTAGGCTACAGCTAAATTCAAGTTCAGTAGAAGGGTTCTAGAGTGGATAGCGTGGAGAGGGTAAAAGGGGCAAAAATGGGGCATCTGTAATACTTTCGACAATAAAGATAATTTTGAAAAAAAAGAAGGGTTCTATGTCAGATTGGTCATATTTAGAAGATATTTTCATATTACAACCATTGTTCTGGGTGCACATTTTATTCTTCAAAAATATATATTTATTTGATTATAGCAAGTACTTTTTTGACATATCTAATCTTTTTGGATGTTCTAAAGTACCCAATAAATGTTACAAGTAAAGGTAGTAAAGTAACACATTTTGTAAATGTCTTTTTGTTAAAATCCATCAACAATATTCTATTTTGGGAATGGAATAGCTAAATGGCCTCTTTAAAGGGGCACGTTGCATTGTACCCTGGTTTGAGAGAAGATGGGTGAGGGATGTGCACAGGGCTCTATGCCAGTGTGACTATAGTGAGCCAAGATTACCCACTGTCCCGTAGGTCTGCATTTTGGGTTGTTGAAGGGGTTTTTTTGCTGTGCATATAATGTATATCATGGATAAGTGAGTCCTAATTGTATAGCTTCTAATATGTTTAGATGCTAAAGTGTTTGACAAAAGTAGAGTTAGTAATCTATTTTGTATATTTTGTGTTAAAATTCATAGGAAAGACTTTTCTAAAAAACAACTTGTAGACATTGTTAACATTCTCTCTGGGCATTGCCCAGGTACCCACTGGCTGACAGCAGATAGAAGGGTTCTAGGCCAGAATGGTCCTACCTGGAAGACACTTTCAGGATTCAGCTTTTATTATGTGACATGCATGAAGTTTGTCTCATGCTACTGTGGTCCTTATCTTAGATCTTTATCTGAAATATCTAGTCTTTTTAGATATTTACATTGCACAACTGTGTTAAAAGCACAGAAGGTTAAAAAAAAACAACTTTAGTATTTTTTCCCTGTTAATTCACTAGGCACAATTACCTTTCAAGAATGAATTTTTCAACTTAATCTCTTGGAACAGTATACTGACTGTCACAAGAGGTGTGGGGATGGGTCTATGACCATAAGTTTTTAAACAAATTCAGACTATTCTAAGTGGGCATTTTATTTAACATTGGTGTCTATTTAAAAACAAGTTCTAAGTGCCCATAGTATTTTCAAAGCAGAGGTAGTAAAGCAACTCCTTTATAAATGTTCTTTTATTAGTTTATAGGAAGGATTTTTGTCAATCTACCTCTGGAGCAGAGTCTTTATTATAATTAATATAATAGAAAAGAAGCACCTTAGACATGGAATTGTTAATTCACTTTTGAGATATATGTATATGCTAGTGGCCCAGTACATGAAATTCGTGCACAGGATTAGGGGTGTTGTTCCCTCAGCCTACACCCTCTCCAATTTGGGACACCTTGGGAGATGTCCAAATGCCAGTTTAGGCCTGATCCCTCTTGCAATCTGGGACCACTGACTCCTAAGTGCTTACCTACCTACCTGCCTACCTGATTGCCCCTAACCTCTCTGCCTGTAGTCTGCTGGCCCCCAACTGCTCCCCCCCACCCCAGCCAGCTTGCCCCCAACTTTCCCCCACTGCCGACCTGCTTGCCAACTGTCCCCCATCCCCTGCCAGGCTGCTTGCCTCCCACTGGTCCCTTGTCGGCCTGATCACCCCCACCTGCCCTCCCCTCCTGGCCTGATCACCCCTAACTGCCACTGCCTCAGCCCTACCACCATAGCTTTGTCCAGAAGGTCTCCCAGTCTAATTAGCATATTTCCCTTTTATTAGTATAGATATCAGGAGTTGTTCATTGGGTTGGTGGCCAAGGGGCAGAAAGAAGGTCAAGGAAGGAATTATGCAGATATACAGGCATGTGCATATTTACATCTTGATGATAACCACTGATGGATATGTGCATCTCTCTTGGCTGTCCTAATGTTTTAATAGGACGATCTGAAGATTCCCTTAGAAACATTATACTGATTATACTTTATCGCTTTATATCTACTTTAAATTGATCATTAAGGAAAGGCAGTGTTTTAATTTAACTGTCAGCATCTTTATTCAGAGTCCTGCTGATGTTTTTGTCTTTTAAGAAATGTTTGTCTCCATGAAATGCAGGGTTACACTTTTTCTGGATTGAGTTGTAGTATATTCTTGGTTATCAAACTACCCATGGCTTTGCCTGGGCTCACACACCTATTTCCAGGAGATCTACGCCCAAGGTGTCCCTGCTCATCACTATGCTACCTTTACACAAGGTTTCCTCCTTTCTCTGGAATATATCAAACCTCTTGCTGGATTTTCTAGAAGGATTTATCACCCTTCAGGTCAAAGAGTAACTGGAAAACCTTATTTAATGTGCCCCTGAAGGGTGACCTTGCAGGTGAGTCACATTGAGATTCCTGAATCACACCCTGAAGTAGTGAAACCCAGGTTTCTCTTTCCTTCTCTTCCCTTTCCTTCCCTTCTCTTTCCTTCTTTTCTCTTCTCTTCTCTTCTCTTACCTTTCCTTCTCTCCTCTCTCTCACTCTATCTCACCCCCGCCCCCCGCCACATACACTGTTTGATTTGTCACCCATATAATTAATTTCTCACTACAGGCTTGCTCTTTATTTCTTTCTTCCTTTCTTCCTTAATTTTCTTACTTTTTTTCTTCTTTCCTTTCTTTTTTTCCTTCCTTCTTATTAGTCACTAGACTTATGTACTCATAAATATTGCCTGTGTAGTTCTCATTACAATGTAATATAAGTATTATTGTAATTATTTGTACAATTTGGGAAACTGAAACATTAAATATCTTGCCCAGGGTTACATGGCAGCAGAACTATAATTCAAACACAGGACTGAAAGAACACAAGATCCATGATCACTCCATTTTATCATTTTGTTTCTAATTTAAAAAAAATTTTTCAGAGAGATAGAAAGAGAAAGAGAAACATCAATAATTTTCTACTGGGGAATCAAGCCTGCAACTGGGCATATGCCCTGAACAGGAATCAAACCATGATCTCCTGGCTCATAGATCGATGCCTAACCACTTAGCCACACTGGCCAGGCTCTAATTTATTTTTTAAAGTCATTGTTGAAAATTAGTAATGTCTTTGAGGAGTTATTAAAAGTTAACCTTTATGCTAGTGGGGGGGAAAAGAAAACTTTCAAAATATAAATCAAGAAGATGGCATATTTTTATAGCCCTAAGCAAAAGACAGAGGAAAACAGAACTGAACAAGGATTAAGTGTTAGTTTCTTCAAGACTCTTCTTAATGTATTATAAAAATGGATCATGTGTCCCTGAAAGTCATAGTATAATTATCTGTGAGGGAAAGTCAGAAGAGCAGGAATCAGCAAAAGAGAATGAAACAGAGTGGAGTAAATACCTTGGATAATGGAAAGCCTGGTAAGGACATAAAATAGAATTTTTATGTGGAGCTTAGCTCTCATTTAAGGTATGCAATTTATTGTGAAATCAGTCAATGTACAGTGTGAGTTTCTCCAACAATATTCAGTAATTCAGTTCAAGCACAAAGAGGTAAATCATTGAATTCAACCAGGTTGGAGTTTTGACAGATGAGTGCAAAGAACAGAAGATAGACTCTTAATATATGGTTATTGACCTGAGCAAGCATGATCTCTGCAGGAAGTTCTAGTTTGTTTTTTCCTTGAGGAAAAGAAAACCAAATTAATTTCTATAAATACAGAAAGATTATGGAATATACAGAGAGGAAGAAAATATATCCGGGAGGTCATTTACCAGTGGTCATCAAAAAGAAATGAGTCATTTTTGTCCATTTTGTTCACTACTAAATCCCCAGCATATAGAACATATAAGAGGCTCAATAAATATTTGTTGAAAGGCTTCCTTCTGTGACTATCTATCAAGCACCTACTGTGCTACATAAATACCATGCTAGAATGTGGGCAAATGCGGATCTCAGATGGCAAAGACAGCACCTACAGCACATGGAGGCAGCCTAGGAAAATCTCCCTTGGCCTCCAACTTTTGCCAGGCCGGTTCATGTTTGTGCATGATACGTTCCCATTTTTCCACAACGCTGGAGCTCTGAGAAGTGGCCTGAGTACACAGCCCCAGGGAGGGACTGTCTTCTGGGAATAATATTTTTCCCCTTTGCACAAATAGTCAGTGGCCTCCCACATGCTTTCCTTCAGTCTTCTGATCTGTGTGTCTCCTGGGATTTTCCACAGTGGAGAAAATGACTTTAATCACTACGGAACCACGGCAGACAAATCATAGGTCAGGCGTAAACATGAATGAATGTCCCTGTCTCAAGTCAAAACATCAGTGATTGTTGGCGGGAATGTGGCTGGCCACGATCTACTAGCAGAAGTGAAAAGCACAGCTTTGGAGATGGGCAGGAGACCTCATGTCCTTCTGACTTGCTGCTCCTGTCTTGTTAACCAATTGGGTTGTCTTCAAACCTCAAACAAGACACAACTATTTAATCTCTTGCCAGACATCTCTCCTCTTGCTGCAATGGAAAAAAAAACACACAATTTTATCTTCATAAAAAAATTGTACACAAATGTTCATAGGAATACCCAGGTACCGTAGGACCATCAAATAATAATGCTGCTTGAAGTCCTGCAAGAGCAAAGGGCAAATCCATACCTGGAATACATGTCTATTCCAATTAGAACAAACCTCTGGCCCTTCCATGATAGAAGGGGTTCCATGTAGTAAACTGACCATCAAGAGGCCAGTTGGTCCTCCTCAAGTATAATCATAATCAAGGGCTCAGCATTGGTTTCTGTTGTTTGCAGGTTGACCATTTGACAGTCGCAGAGGCTACATCAGTCTTGGTAAGAGGGAGTCCATAATGAAGGTCCCATTGCATCCTTCATCTCTCCTCCCATGGCCACCTTGATCATGTACCAATTATGTCAACTGGCCAAGTCATTAATACCTCCTCCATTTTGGATGTTTGCTGGTGGGTATTAAAATGTGATAAAACTATCTTCACATTCTATTCCACTTTTGCATGTCCATTTTCACATCCCTATCCCAAACTTTCTGGTCCCTAATCCTCCAGTCTCTCTCCTTTCAGGGCCCTGATTAGCTAGCCAAGCCATTTGCTACTTTGAGTCAACAAATATTTTAGCATACAGTCATTTTTCCTTCAGCACAAAGTAGGCAACCAGCTTCAACACCCAAAGTTTTGCCATTGGGTGATTATGCCTCACTACTTACTGTCTTGTAAGGCTACTCCTAACTGTCAAATAGTCAACCTGCATTTTTGGCCTGCACCTACATCTGAGCTGATATGTCCATAAACCAAGCTCAATGACTTTCCTCCTCCATGTTGCTATTAATCCCATAGACTTCTACCAAATCCTGTTACTCAGCCCATGAAGCCATCTTTTCTATTCTATAAGGCCAAATCTCTGTCAGCATCCTATCTTCATCATCAAAACTGTCAAAATCAATGACAGATCTGAGATTTTTTTCCCTTGAAAGCTAACAAGTTAGCCTGACACAGTTAAATAAATGCCTAGCACAAAATCTTGGGTCAGTGACAAATGAAAGTTTATTATTTATTATTCACAATAATAGCAGTTATTGTGTTTCATGTAGTTCTCATGAAGCTACAAAGTGACTGCCAAGTAGTATGTGCATCTGCACTGGGTTGTATTACCAGAGATAAATCTTAAGCTAAGGAAATCCAATTCTTTATTATTATTATTATTATTATTATTATTATTATTATTATTATCTAAAGTTTTACATATGTCTCCTTTTCTTCAATTGACACCCCACACACACATACTCAGCCATTCCCACCCTGGGAAGGCCCTCACCACCCCAGTGTCTGGTTATGTTAATATGTATGCATACAAGTCCTTTGGTTACTACCTGGCCTTTACTCCAGAAGAAGATACTACCTTTATTCCCCTAGACAATAAACAACCTGCTGCTTACTACACAAATATCCTTGAAAAGATCATCTGAAACAAAAACTGAATGCCTTTACTCACAAGACAAGTAGAAATGTGAGAGACCCATGGAGAATTGTCTCCCAACATAACCTGGCAGATATATATATATACACACACACACATACATACACACATACACATACACATACACATACATACAGGGGTATTCAGTAGAGCACTCTTTTTAACAATAATAAAAGATCACAAACAATATAATAAATAGAGAACTCATTAGATAAATTACTATACATATAGCCCTGGCTGATGTGGCTCAGTTGGTTGAGCATTGTCACCTGCACTGAAAGGTCACAGGTTTTATTCTCAATCAGGGCACATGCGCAGGTTTCAGGTTTGGTTCTTCCCCTGTCAGGGTGCAACCAATCAATGTTTTTCTCCCATATCAATGTTTCTCCCTCTCTTTCCCTCTCTCTCTAAAAATCAATAAAAACATATCTTTAAAGTTACTGTAGATACAAACAATAGAATAGAATACTATGCAGTCACAAAAAAATAGAAAAATAGCTCTATTTGCACACATATGGAACAATCCATAACAACAACAATAACAAAACAAATAGCAAGAGCCCTAGCTGGTTTTTCTCAGTGGGTAGGGCATCAGCCTGCGGATGAAGGGTCCCAGGTTTGATTCCTGTCAAACCTAGCCCTAACCAGTTTGGCTCAGTGGATAGAGTGTTGGCCTGCGGACTGAAGGGTCCGGGGTTCAATTTTGGTCAAGGGCATACCAAACAGCTGATCAATGGATGTTTCTCTCTCATCAATGTGTCTAACTCTCTATCTCTCTCCCTTTTATTGTAAAATATCAATAAAATATATAGAATGGACTTTATTTTTGAAGTATCAAATTTACCAAGTCTATCATTACTAGTGCTAGAAAATAAGTTAAATGACACCTCAAGGAATAATCAGATAGATCTAGAACATGGCACATTTTATAAGACAATTGCCCTGGTATCTTCAAAAGCTTACTACCATGGAAAAATATAGTAGGGGACTATTCTGTCATAAAAGTGATTAGAGAGACACCAAAACACAATTCAATATTATATAGAGAGAGAGGTTCAGTGCATGAATTCGTGCACCAGTGAAGTGCTCTCTGACATCCCCTGAGGAGTCCCAGATTGTGAGAGGGTGCAGGCCAGACCAAGGGATCCCACTGGTACACAATGGAGGCCAGGAGGGACAAGAGAGATTGGCCAGCCAGGAAGGGACCACGGAAGGACTCCAAGGCATGTCTAGCCCATCTTGCTCAGTCCTGATTGGCTGGACCCCAGCAGTAAGCTAACTTACTGGTCAGAGTGTCTTCCCCCTGTGGTCAATGCACATGAGAGCGAGCAGTTGAGTGGCCTTAGCGTATCATTAACATATTACACTTTGATTGGTTGAACACCTACCAGACAACCAGATACTTAGCATATTAGGCTTTTATTATATACGATTTGGGAGATGAATGAAGAAATTTGAATATAGCTGAATCTTAGAAAATATTGAAGAATTCTTCATTGTTTTGGATGACATCATGGTTTTGCAGGTACGTAAAACAATGTCAGTATATTAGGTGTATATAAAGTAGTTAGGAGAAAAGTATCACATAGAATATGTATAAATATTCTATACATTTGTAGATAAAGCAGATATGATCATAAATTAACTGTTATTGGATTTGAGGTACATGAAAAGTGATTATATTTTTCTTTCAACTTTTCAGCATGTTTAAAAATTTTCACAATAAATAGTTGGAGATGGGGTTTGAGCAGAACTGCAGTGCAAGAGTCTGTGAAGGAATATAAACACTACTTCAGGATTCTGGGTGAGCTCTTGAGCTGTTCCTTTTAATATTATTTTTAAGTGGGTGCCCTGAGAAGGACTTTGTTCAATTAATAGTTTGTAAGCAGCTACTACATGCTTACATGCAGTGGTAAATAAGAAAGCAGACACTGAGCACTAATAAAGTTTCCTGTTGAGGAACATTTGGATTTTATACACATTCCCCAACGTATTCACTGTTGAAGGCTATTAGCTTATCTCTGTGTCCATTGTTTAAGGATTTTGAATTGGTTTGGGCAGTTTGCGGCCCTCTCCCCCCACCAGAGATTTGTCCTTGAAGTAAGTCAGTCAGAGCAATTCTATTCTCCTTTATTACTGGCTAGCCTAGGATGGGCAGGTGAGTTAGGTCTGTGATGTAATCAGAGGTTTTTAGTTAGCTTTTGGCCCTTAATAAAGAGGGGACAATGCAAGGGAAAGTCCCTTGCCCAGAGCCTTTCCTTCCTATGGGACTCTGCCATGTGAGTACATAATGCATTGAGCTGCGGCATCTGTCATTACCTGTCACAGGAGACATCACCGAAACACTCAAGATGGTGGAGTAGAAAGAAGGAAGAGCTGTAGCCAGCTCTGCTCAGTGGATAGAGCATTGGCCTGAAGACTGAAGGGTCACAGATTTTATTCTGGCCAAGGGCACTGCCTGAGTTGCGGACTCGATCCCCAGTAGAGGGTATGCAGGAGGCAGCCAATCAATGATTCTCTCTCATCACTAATGTTTCTATCTTTCCCTACCTCTCTCTTCCTCTCTGAAATCAATACAAATATTTTTTTAAAAGAAAGAGTCTGACTTCATTGGGGCAGGAACCAACCCTGGAACCCCCTACCTCCATGTCAGACTTCTTCTTTCATGATAGTGACAAGCACATATGAACCTCTTATTCAGGCCACTCTGTTATTTACAGCTTACTAACTCCTAACCCTTTATCTAGCTATTTCACTTTCACTTTCAATATCTTAAGGATATGATTAAGCATTTGCTCAATGATTCATCTATGATTATAAACAGCATTTGTGGTATTCTTCACAGAAAAAAAATAAGTTAAAAAAAAACTTAAATATCCATTAATATAATGTGGGTTAAATAAATTATAATGTAATCATATAGAGCGTTACTAGTCAGCTATTAAATATAATACATAGAGAGTATATAATACCATGGAAAGATTTTGATAATGCTTTGTCATGTAGGGGGGGAGAACTGAATCATACAAGATGTATATTATGGTTCCCTTTGTGTAGAATATACATGGAACAATTAGAAATTTGTACATTAATTGGATTTTTTAAGACAAAGAAATTTTTGGTAATTTTAAAGGTATAATCAGTTTATTCTGATTGTTTTATAAAAATTATTTTTAGAGCTACATTAAAATATTTATGGGTTAAATGATAGGATATCTGAAATCATTTACTTCAAAATAATCTAGAAGAAGGAGGAGGACATTATGAGCATTAATTGTTTCTACAGGTGTTTAAAACTTTCCTTAATAAGAGATCTTTAAAATGTTAATAGCCAGCCCTAGCCAGTTAGGCTTAGTGGAAAGAACATCAGCCTATGGACTGGAGAGTCCTGGGTTCAACTCTGATCAAGGGTACATGCCTCAGTTACAGGCTCCTGGTCGCAGGCACGTGGTTGGAGGCAGCCAATCCATGTGTCTCTCTCACATGGATAATTCTCTCTCTCTCTGTCTTTACCCCCCCCCCTTCCACTCTCTCTGAAAATTAATGGAGAAATACTCTTGAGTGAGGATTAACAACAACAAAATTTTCATAGCCAATTCTCATAATCTACTAATGCAAAAAATGAAATATTCTATATGACTTACTTCACTTTAGTAAAAGTAAACTAACATATTCTGAACAGCTTCCAAGTACCAGGCATTAGGTTTTGTTGGGTTTTTTGTTTTTGTTTTTGTTTTTGTTTTTGTTTTTTTAATTAAATCTTTATTATTCAGATTATTACATTTGTTTTTCTTTTTTCCCCTCCATAGCACCCCTCCACCCAGCTCCCACCCTTCCCTCCCTCCCGTTGACCTCATCCATAGGTGTATGATTTTTGTCCAGTCTCTCCCTGTATACCCCACACCCCTTTCCCCCTGAGAATTATCAGTCACGGGTGGGTCTGGAGCAGCAAGTCCTCCGCGGGCTCCGCCGTGAGTGACTCTTCAGTCTGCCAGCTGACGCTCTACCCACTGAGCACACCTCCTCCTGCTGCCACAGTGGCAGCACACACACGTGTGGGGGGACGGGGGACCGCGGGGTCGCAGGGGTTAAGGGAACCAGCACCGGCGCTCGCTCCTGCAGGTCCGGTGCAGCTCGGCCGGGCAGGTGCCCTGACTGCTTGAGAGCCAAGGACGCACCGCTCAGCCTCAGCCTCAGCCTCAGCCTCAGCCTCAGCGCGAGGGTTTCAGCACCTCAGCCTCAGCACGAGGATCTCAGCGCCTCAGCCTCAGCATGAGGGTCTCAGCCTCAGCCTCAGCATGAGGGTCTCAGCCTCAGCACGAGGGTCTCAGCCTCAGCCTCAGCACAAGGGTCCCGGTCTCAGCCTCAGCCTCAGCAGGAGGGTCTCAGCGCCTCAGCCTCTGCCTCAGCCTCCGCCTCAGCACAAGGGTCTCAGTGCCTCAGCCTCAGCCACAGCGCGAGGGTCCCAGCCTCAGCCCCAGCCTCAGCACGAGGGTCTCAGCCTCAGCCTCAGCACAAGGGTCTCAGCTCCTCAGCCTCTGCCTCAGCACGAGGGTCCCAGCCTCAGCCCCAGCACGAGGGTCCCAGCCTCAGCCCCAGCCCCAGCACGAGGGTCTCAGCCTCAGCCTCAGCATGAGGGTCTGAGCCTCAGCACGAGGGTCTCAGCCTCAGCCTCAGCACGAGGGTCTCAGCCTCAGCCTCAGCAGGAGGGTCTCAGCGCCTCAGCCTCCGCCTCAGCCTCCGCCTCAGCACAAGGGTCTCAGCGCCTCAGCCTCAGCCACAGCGCGAGGGTCCCAGCCTCAGCCTCAGCCTCAGCACGAGGGACTCAGCCCCAGCCCCAGCCTCAGCACGAGGGTCTCAGCCTCAGCCTCAGCCCCAGCACGAGGGTCCCAGCCCCAGCCTCAGCCTCAGCACAAGGGTCTCAGCCTCAGCCTCAGCCCCAGCATGAGGGTCCCAGCCCCAGCCTCAGCCTCAGCGCGAGGGTCTCAGCGCCTGCAGCCTGGCCCCAGGGCCCCAGCGCCCCAGCGCCCCAGCCCCCCAGCCCCATCCCTCTCCCCCACGGGCGTCGCCAGCAGCGGGGACTCAGTCCAGCACTGGGAGGAGGACGGCGGGGCGCCGAGCGGAGCTCCGTTAGTCCGCGTTCCATGCCTGCATTTCCCCATTGCGGGGCCCAGCCCGGCGCCCTGTGCTGCTGGGCACGACCCCCAGGTCCCGGGGCCTCGACCTCGCCGGCGAGCCCGTCTCCGGGCCGGGGACGCGGGCGGTTCCTTCCCCGGATCCCGGTCCCCCTCAGTCATTATTTCTTTAAATAGGTTTTCAGTATCTTGCTCTCTCTCTTCTTCTGGCACCCCCACAATTCTGATGTTGGCACGCTCGAAACTGTCCCAGAGGCTCCCCACATTATGTTCACACCTTTGGATTCTCCTCTCTTCTTGCCTTTCCAGTCAAATGTTGTCTGCCTCTTTATATTTCAAATTTTTTACTTGATTCTTGCCTTTCTCCAGTCCGCTGCCAGGACTCTGTACAATATTCCTTATTTCAGTCAGTGTATGTCTAATTTCTATTTGGTCCTCTATCATCTCCAGTTGGACCTTTTCCATCCCTAGTTGGCTCTTTTGCATCTCTAGTTGGTCCTTTTTCATCTCCTCTTGGGTCTTGCTAAATTTATCCATCTTTTCTAGCATATTCTTGAAAAACCCCATAAGCGTGGTTTTGAACTCTATATCCAGTCTCTTTTTTTTCCTCCATTTCTTTTGTTTGTGATCCCTTCCCCTGTCTCGGCATCCTCACCATGCCGGGGAAACTTCTGTGTTGGATTCAGCCCTATGATAGCAGACGCAAAGCCGCAGAAGCCTCTGTTGAACTTGGGAGGGGTGGAGTCTCAGGGCTTAAGGGACCGCCTTGCCTTCCAGTCGGCCCCGCCCTCCACGGCCCCTGAGTCTCACGTGACTGGGTAATGGCTGGAGCGTCCCTGTGCGCGTGCGCCCGCAGTGCCTCTAACCGCTGCCTTTCCATCTCCCCTGCGCGCCAGGACCACATGAGTCTAGGTCCCCAGGGTTTCACCCGAAACAGGGGCTCAGTGGACTCAGAAGTGGCACAGTTGGGAGGGTCTGTCTCCCACCCACTCGCGAAAGCCAGCGGCACAATCAGCAATCTGTCCTGGGCGCAGCACCGTGCGCGTGTGAGACCGGACCTGATCTTCTGCGCCTCCCCTAAATTTCCGTGCACCTCTCCCTTTTCACAGTCCAAACTCCCCCGTATGAGTTTCGGCTGGATCTGGGGTTTAGTGTCGTAAGATAAGGGGTTCAATAGGCATTAGGTTTTTTTCATTTAATTTAATCTTCTTAAAAACAGATGATAAAATTCAAAAGTTAAACTCTGCCAACAAGACTGGACAGCTCATAAATAGTGGTGTGAGTGTAAGCGTGTGTCTGTGACTTCACAGCCTCTCTAGTTATGTCATGAACTCCTTTTACACTGATGTTCCTCTCTGAAATCAATAAAGATATATTTTTTAGAAAAAAGAAAACACACCTCTTTTTCACAGATGGAAAAGACCTATCAATGGACAATTACTTCAATTGCCCATGTTTGCTTGTCTCCTGCACTGGCCACTATGGAGGGTAATTTACCAGTGACCTTTTGCTTTTCCATATTGCAGGGCATGTTTCTTTGATCCCTTTGTCTCATGAAAGTTCCCCAAGGAAGCCCAACCAGGGTGCTGCTGCAGTTATCTGGGGATGCTTTGTTGCATGCACAAACTTTAGCACAAGCATGTCAAACTCAAAGGCTAACACAGACCTACTAAACAAGGTTTAAGTGTATATGGGCCGCAAAAAAACAAAAGCTTCAATTTTCATAGAACTTAGGTTCATTTCAATAGAGACATGCTGAATACAAAGGGCTGAAATAAATAAGTAATCATTAACATAAAATAATAGAACATTTTAATAAAAATATTTTTTCTTGAACATTAACTTACCAAACACTGAATAACTGCACAAATTAATAAGCGTAATGCAAATAAACTAATTTTTCTTGTTCTCCAAAAGCAAAGTATTTCCTGTTGCGCACACCAAACAAGTCAGTCTAGGACTAATGATGTGGCAATCAGCTGCTAAAATAATACTAGTGGAGAGAAATGGTGCACCTGTATGTAAGGTGCATGAGGGAAATGAATGCAACATGATTATAGTGATCAGTCAATAGTGAAAATTGTGGTTCATTATTAATAATTATGTATAACAGGATATTGTAAAAATTAAGCTATGAAATTGTTATTAAAACGTTTCTGACATACCATTATATTGGCTAGGCCGAAAATATATTTGTTGTGGGCCGCACGCGGCTCGCATGCTGCGAGTCTGGCACATTTGCTTTGGCGTAACATCATCAGAGACTCTGGGGTGGGGAAACAATGCGACTGAGGGTCTGTCTCTAAGTTTCTCTCTAGAACCTGCACCCCCATCCTTACCCACATCTTTTATTTTCACTCACGATATTTTGTTGAAAAAAAATGAGTGATTTGTAGACTGCATTTTTTGCTGATGCATTTCCCTGTCTTTAACTTGTTCCTCTGTTTTCTGTATGTCTTATAAATAAGGGTGGTTGGTGACAAAGAAATGTTTGGTAATTTTACAGCTATAACAACTTCATTCTGATTGTTTTATAAAAGTTATTTTTAGAGATACATTAAGATATTTATGATTATAAAATGATTTTCTAGGAGGTTTCAGAAACAAGAAAACTTTGATGTACAGTGATGATAAAATAATACATCTTACTTTCATGAATAAGTATTAATAGATTTACTTACAGCACAATACATAGGAAGTTTAGAACTACGTCAAATGGTAGGTAGCATCGAAACTGGTTTGGCTCAGTGGATAGAGCGTCGGCCTTTGGACTGACAGGTCCCAGGTTCGATTCCAGTCAAGGGCATGTATCCTGGTTGCGGCACATCCCTAGGAGGGGGCATGTAGGAGGCAGCTGATTGATGTCTCTCTCTCATCGATGTTTCTAACTCTCTGTCTCTCTCCCTTCCTCTCTGTAAAAAATCAATAAAATATATATTTTTTAAAATTGTAGGTAGCAATTTTTTTAAAAAAGATGATCACTGTATCTATCCTTTTGTTCATCAGTTTATAATGTTCTTTATTGTCCCCCAATGAGTGCGATCATGTGATGCTTCTCCTTCATTGACTGGCTTATTTCACTAAGCATAAGGCTCTCCAGTTCCAACCAGGTTGCTGCAAATGGTAAGAATTCCTTCTTTTTAATGGCAGCATAGAATTCCATTGTGTAGATGTACCACCAATGAACATAGACACTGGGGGTTGGGGTATGACTGGGAGGGAGGGGAGGCAATGGGGAGATATGTATAAAAAATTAATAAAATAAATAAATAAAGTAATAAACAAAACAAAAAACAAAAAGAGATGATCACACCTTGGGGTCCTACTTTTACTACCTAAATAAATTGAAGGAGTATAAATTACACTTCCTGGTCTTTTCTTAATTAAAATGAGGTGTATTCACAAAGTTATTTTTCCTGCTGAAAACTTTGGGGAGAGGTAGGTCAAGGATGTTGACCAGGCTCTATGTGAAGTCAGTGGTATCCCAAACAAAATGTGATGCTATCTCCTCAGTAACTTTTCCACTGAAAAGTTATTACAAGGATTTTATCACCTGTCAGGCTGTGGCACCAGTTTCTGGACCCTCAGATTCACAGTCTGGATGCTGCAAGCTTCTGTCATGACCAAGGTAGTGCAAGTATGCAATCATAACTTGCACTACCTTGGCAGAAGGGAGGGAGGGAGGGAGGCAGGGAAAGAGAAAGCTATTTTAAGCTGCTCTCTTCTCAAAACATTGAAATTGTCCCTTTTTTAGGGCTATCCTTGGTAGCCATCTACATCCTGATTGTATTAGTCAGGGTTCTTCAGAGATTAGAACAAATAGGATGCAGATAGATCAATAGATCAATAGATAGGTAGGTATATAGATAATAGATAGAATAAGGAATTGACTCATGTAACTACTGTAGTAAAGAATTGGTGTGCTGGAATAGCAAAGGGATAGGCTCAGCTGACCCAAAATGCATAATATCTCAAACATAACACAGGTAGACTTTTTGTTTATAAACCTGATCAAAGCACGTGCTCTTTACTCATAGCTTCTCTGTGAGATAATTCGGGGACCAGCTTCCTTCCATCACGTGGTTCTGCCATCCCCCGGAGCCTCATTTTGACTGGAATCCAGCCAGCAGCAGGTGAAAACAGAGCAGGGAGTGCACCTGTGTCTTACAGGCCTCAGCCCAAAAATGGGGCACTTCACTTCTCTTCCTATTCCCTTAGCTAGAACTCACTATCATAACTTATTTCTACATTTTAATCAAGAGTAAATAAATGTGCCCTAACCGGTTTAGCTCAGAGGATAGAGCATTGGCCTGTAGACTGAAGGGTCCCAGATTGATTCTGGTCAAAGGTATGTACCTTGGTTTCAGGCACATCCCTAGTAGGGAGTGTACAGGAGGCAGCTGATCCATGTTTCTCTCTCATCAACGTTTCTAACTCTCTATCCCTCTCTCTTCCTCTCTGTAAAAAATCAATAAAATATATATTTTTAAAGATTGTTTATTTTTAAAAAAGTAAATAAATGCGATTTCAGCATTTATTAAAGTCATGAACTTTTTGTATTGGATCCACCTATGTGATATTTAAATTAATAAAATGTTTAAATATTCCACCATCAGTGCATTTGCTCATATTTTTATTAGTATATTTACTTCTCTATAAAGGAAACCAGCTTATACTTTTATTTTTCTCCTCCTCTGCCTCTCCTCCTTCTTGTCCTCCCCCTCCTCCTTCTTTTGCATTAGGTTTCTGCTGGTTTTGTAAATGAATCAATGCATTGCCTACAAGATATATAACACATTTATTACTCTTGCAAGATTATAGTGGCCCATAAGTCCTGGATTTTTTAAAAAACAGATCGTAAGTAAATATTTGTCAGAAAACAGAATAAATGTGCTTTATAAGGCAATTCATATGCTTGATTTTATCAATGTGTGCTGGACCAGCCATCAGAAGAACCATTTTAGTTTCTATTCTGTTCTACATGTCACTGGGGCACATGGCAATTCCACATCAGCTTGAACTTCCTTCCTACATCTAAAGAAGGTACTGGATAGATGTGATGTCAAAAATCCTTATAAAACCTCTGGGTCTCAGGGTCCTTCAGTAATCACTGCAGCCCTCTCTGTGCATTCACGCTCGAATGCCTCCAGACTACTGCTCCCCTAAGTCTCCGTGCACTCCTCCCTTTTCCTGACAGTCCAGACTCCCCCTGTATGAGTCTTGCCCGGAACTGAGGTTCAGTGCAGTTGGGAGTTTCTGTCTCCCTTGTGCTAGAGGAAGCCAGCCAGGCACTCCGCTGCGCGTCCTCTCCACACGTGTGTCTCCGTACCTTAGCTTTTTTGCAGCTTCTCTGAGTTTCTGTGAGCCCCTCTCTTTCCTTCTGGTTGTAGGGTTTCCACTCTGCCAGCTTTCCTGTACTTCTGGATGATATCTGTTTTGTCTTTTAGCTGTAGTTTTGAAACTGTTGTGCAAGGCAGCAGTTTAGGTGTTCACCTAGTCCACCATCTTGGGGGTTTTTCCCAATTTAATTTCTTTGCCTATGGATAACGAATATCCACTTTTTCTAACACCATATATTGAAAAGGCTATCCTTTTGCCATTGTATATTTTTGGCACTCTTGGTGAAAATCAGTTGACTGTATATGCATGGATTTATTTCTGAGCTATTCTGTGCCATTGATATATATGTCTGTTTTATGCTAGTGTCATACTCTCTTATTATGGTAGCTTTGAAATATATTTTGAAATCAGAAAGTGAGATGTTTCCAGCTTTGTTATTCTTTCTCAGGATGGTTTTGGCTATTTGAGGTCACTTGTAGTTCCAAATTAATTTTAGGACTCTTTTTCTATTTCTGTATAAAAATAAATGCCATATGCCACTGAGATTTCAGTAGGGGTTGCATTTAATTTGTAGATTGCTTTAGTTATTATGACTATTTTAAAATATTAAATACCTAATCCATGAAAAAAAATCCTTATAAAAGTCCCAGTTTGAGGAGAATCCAAGATGGTGGCATAGGTAAACACCTACTCTGCTGCCTCGCACAACAATTTCAAAACTACAACTAAAAGACAGAACGGACATCATCCAGAACCACTGAGTGGAAATTCTACAACTAGAGGGAAAGAGAGGGGCTCACGGAGACCCAGAGGAGCTGCAAAAAGCTGAGGTACGGAGACACGCGCGTGGAGAGAGCGGGTGCCAGAGTACCTAGCTAGTTTTCTCTGACAGGAGGGAAACGGAGACTCTCAAAGGCATTGAACCCCTTATTCTATGACACTAAAGCCCAGATCCAGCCGAAACTCATATGGGGGGAATTTGGACTGTGAAAAGGGAGCGGTGCACGGAAATTTAGGGGAGTCGCAAAAGATCAGAGGGCTGGTATCGAGCATGGCACTGCGCAAAGGACAGACTGCTGATTGTGCCGCTGGCTTTCACGAGTGGGCAGGAGACAGACCCTCCCAACTGTGCCACTTCTGACACAGTGAAACCCTGGGGACCTAGACTCGTGTGTTCCTGGAGTGCAGGGGAGCCGGGAAGGCAGCGGTCTAGAGGCACTGTGCACGCACACAAGGACCGCTCCAGCTCTTACTCACGTGAGACTCAGGGGCCGTGGCGGGCAGGCCGACTGGAAGGCAAGGCAGTCCCTTAAGCCCTGAGACTCCACCCATCCCAAGCTCAACAGAGAGGCTTCTGCAGTTTTGCAAGTCTGCCATCATAAGGCTGAATCCAACACAGAAGTTCTCCAGGCATAGTGAAAATGCCGAGACAAGGGAAGAGATCACAAACAAAAGAAATGGAGGAAAAGAAACGACTGGATATAGAGTTCAAAACCAGGCTTATAAGGTTTTTCAAGAATATCCTAGAAAAGTTGGATAAAGTTAGCAAGATCCAAGAGGAGTTGAAAAAGCACCAACTAGAGATGCAAAAGATCCAACTAGAGATGCAAAAGGACCAACTAGAGATGAAAAAGGACCAACTAGAGATGGAAAAGGACCAATTAGAGATGGAAAAGGTCCAACTAGAGATGAAAAAGGAGCAACTAAAAATTAATCATACACTGACTGAAATAAAAAATATTATACAGAGTCCTAACAGCAGACTAAAGAAAGGCAAGAATCAAGTCAAAAATTTGAAATATAAAGAAGCAGAAAACACTCAACTGGAAAAGCAAGAAGAGAAAGGAATGCAAAATGTGAAGATAATGTAAGGAGCCTCTGGGACAGCTTCAAGCGTACCAACATCAGAATTGTGGGGGTGCCAGAAGAAGAGAGAGAACAAGATACTGAAAACCTATTTAAAGAAAATAATGACTGAAAACTTCCCACTTCTGGTAAAAGAAATAGACTTACAAGTCCAGGAAGCACACAGAACCCCATATAAAAGGAATCCAAAGAGGACTACACCAAGACACATCATAATTAAAATACCAAGAGCAAAAGACAAAGAGAGAATATTAAAAGCAGCAAGAGAAAAACAGTTCATTACCTACAAGGGAGCACCCATACGACTGTCAGCTAATTTCTCAACAGAAATGATGCAGGCCAGATGGGAGTGGCAAGAAATATTCAACGTGATGAACAGCAAGAACCTACAACCAAAAATAATCTATCCAGCAAAGCTATCATTCAGAATTGAAGGACAGATAAAGAGCTTCACAGAGAAGAAAAAGTTAAAGGAGTTCATCAACTCCAAACCAGTATTATATGAAATGCTGAAAGGTACTCTTTTAGAAGAGGAAGAAGAAAAAGGTAAAAGCCAAAAAATTATGAACAACAAATACATATATATCAACAAGTAAATCTAAAAATTAAGTGAATTAAAAATTTGTTCAACAGAATAAACTGATGAATCTAATAGAATCTGTAACACAGAAAGGGAGTGGACTGATAATTCTCAGGAGGAAAGGGGTGATGGGTGTACAGGGAGAGACTGGACAAAAATCATACACCTATGGATGAGGTCAATGGGAGGGAGGTAAGGGCAGAGGGAAGGGTGGGAGTTGGGTGGAGGGGTGCTATGGAGGGGAAAAAAAGGAGAAACAAATGTAATAATCTGAATAATAAAGATTTAATTTAAATATATATATATATATATGTATTGGGGGGAAAAAATAGTCCCAGTTTTTTTCTAAATTCCATAGATGACTTCTTCAATTCAGAAGGCAAGAAAGAGTTCTTTAAAACCAAGATTTGTTTGTTCATTTGTTTGGCTTTAGCTTCCTACCTGAAAGGAAAATGGGTGTGGAAAATCACAAGTATATTAGTATAATATAAATAATAAGATTAGCACACTTCTCTGTCCCTCTTCCAGGAGGAAGTAGTGAAAGCAAAGTGACAATCCAGTCACTAAACCGCCTGATGAGGATCTTGTGAGATTGATCAGTCATTAACCATCTATTAGAGCAGCTAGCAAAGCAAGTGACCCTCAGCCCAGTTTTTTGCACTGGAATAACATGATCTCTCATTTCCTGTCATGTAATCATAACAAAAGAACTGACTTGCAGTGTGGCTTCCCTTATCAAGATAGAGTGAGTGGTAAACTGGAACTCTTACTTCCTCTGTGGCTTGCCCCCATTACTCATGACAATTCCCACATAGACCTTTGAGCAGAGCTGCTCTGTAGGGCAGATTTGGTGCTCACTGGGTCAGGCTGTCACTCACGTTTGTGCAATCAGTGCTTTTCAAAAAAACGTTTTCCTTAATCTATTAGTTATTACATTAAGTAAACTATCTGAAAACCCAGATTAGCACAATTTTGTTTAAATAAGAATTTTTTTTGCATTAGGTTACTCAGTGCCTTTATTTTTTTTATTAAAAATATTTAATATTGACATAATTACAGGTGTCCCTCTTTTCCCCATCCTTTGCCCACCTCCACCTATCCCCCGCTTCCTCTCCCCTGGACTTAACCAAAGTATTTTCCTTGTCCATGGACTTTCAATATATATTCTTTAGCTAATCCCTTCACCTTCATTTTTTAATATGTTTATTTTTATTGATTTCAGAAAGAGAAAAGAAGAGGAAGAGAGAGATAGAAACACTGATGAGAGAGAAATACTGATTTGCTGCCTCCTGCACTCCCCCTCCTGGGGATTAAGCCCACAACCTGGCACACTGACATCTGGAATCAAACCTGTGAATCCAACAACTTCCTGGTGCTTGGGACCTCCTGGTGGATGGGACTTGGCTCAATCAACTGAGCCATACCAGCCAGGCCCCTTCACCTTCTTTATCCAGTCACACACACCTTACCCCTTACCCCCTCTCCTCGCCCCTGGCCAGGGCAATGGCTAAGAAATAACATGCTTCCCAGTTGCATTTAAAACATGTCAATCCTCCCACTCCAAATGTGATCAACACTCAATATTTTTAAGGATGTATCTCAAATGATCCAAGGGCATCCATTGACCATTACCTACAAGTAAGGGTGTAGGAAAATAATCCTTATCAAATTCCTTAAACATCCAAGAACCATGCTAGATGTATTACATATGTGCTAGGAATAAATCTTCATCTTGCAATCTAGCTGTACATGAATCATTACATTACTTTACTTCCTTAAATCAAAGTCAACTCCAAATCACCATTCCACTGAGATAGTGAAAAGTCCAATTGTAGATTTTTCTTCCTGTTCAGCACTTCTCCAGGATTATAAAAAGGCACCCACAGCAAAATATTCATTTCCTGTTTATATTCATATGGCGCATGGAAGTCTAATAGCCTGGGGCTTCCATGCCAAGCTTGGATAGAGGAATCTGGAATAAGATGGTCGCTTCAGTTGCTATGGCCCGGCCTCCATGGTGCATCACACAATCTCTCTCAATGGCCTTCCCACCTTCCTGGATGTTGTAACAGAGAATAGAGGGTCTCCTGACACAAATTCATGTCCTGTTATTAACCCTAAATAATTACCCTCCTCTCATTGGCAATAGCTTCTATTACTGGTGACATAACCCTCTCAAGAAGCCTAGGCTTCCAGAACTCTAATCCAAGAAGGAATCTGGAAGGAATCCAGAACTCAACTCCGGGAGAAAATCATATCCAATTGCACAGAACGTCTAACTTCCACTCTGTATCACAAGACTGGTAGACTTCTAGGTGACAGTTAATAATAAAAAGCATGACATGTGATGCTTTCTAGTTTCAGAGCTGTTCTGAAGCTTTTGACATTCAGAAGAGTATTGGTGAGTTCCTTTCTGGAAATGCCAAATTTAATATTTCAAATTAGTACATGCTAATACACATTTCATACACACAAAGAAAGCAACATTGGGCAAGACTTCACTGCTAAGAAGTTTATTTATGCTGAAGAGCGCATTGGCCTTTTGGACACCATCCTCAAGAAATACAGCTTCAGGTCAGTGTAGGTGAAGAAGGAGGGAGGGATAAAATGTGGCAGCCTCTGGACCCCACGCAGACCCTCAGTTTTCCCCTAAACTCTTATGAAGATCTATGATGAAAAAACAAAGGAGAATAGCATATTGCATTTTGTATGGATTAATTAATTGACAAGTATGCATTTGGTTTACTCGGGCTTAGTTTACACCATCTTGGATGGATACTTCTCTAAGCAATAGTGAAAGACCAATGATGAAATAAGCCTTAAAAGGTATATTATAACAAGAGTTCATAAAATCAAAAGAAAATTATCTATAAAATAATGTGATTTTTTTAACAAACCACTATTTGAATAAATGATCCTTCAAAGTAAAAAAGAAAGAAAGAAAGAAAGAAAGAAAGAAAGAAAGAAAGAAAGAAAGAAAGA
>JAAGEH010002534.1:21445648-21638359 GCA_011751065.1 Lasiurus cinereus | reverse complement strand
AGAAAGAAAGAAAGAAAGAAAGAAAGAAAGAAAGAAAGAAAGAAAGACATCCTGTCATGTGCCATAATACATACTAAACTTAAGACATTAGCTAAGGAAAATAACCCAGTCACCAAAAGACAAATACTTACATGAAGTATCTAGAGAAGTCAAGATGAACAAGGAATCTAATGAACAAAATAAACTGTTAAGTAAAATAGAACCAAGGCATGAAAACATAAAACAGGCTGATGAATCTCAGGGGGAAGAGGGAAGAGATTAACTAAATCTTATATGCATACTAGAGGCCTGGTGCATGAATTCGTGCATGGGTAGGGTCCCTCCGGGTGGCCTGTGGGGATTGGGCCCTAGCTTACATCCCCAGGCTCATAGCTCTGCACCCTGCCTGGCAACCTAACGTGGCCTGATGCCGCCCCCTCACCTGCTCCACCATTTCTCCTACTGGACGATGAATCAGGATCGGGCCCCCCTGCCCAGCTCCCTCTGCGCCTAGGAGCCAGGTGGTGGCCCTGCCCTCTGCCTCTGCCACTGGTTGCCATCTGCGGAATGATCTACAGGGCGACTGGGCCCCCACTCGCACCTGCCTTGGCCTGGCACCACCCACCTACCTGCTCCACCATCTCGCCGCAGTCCCATTCTTGTCAGGACTCACCCAGCCCAGCAGCATCTCCACTGCCACCTGCTGCCAGTGCCACATCAATGATGCCCAACATGTTCCACGCTGCCCCTTGGTGGTCAGCGCACATCATAGCGAGCAATCAAACTCCCAGTCAAACAATTTGCATATTAGGCATTTATTATATAGGCTATGTATTATCTATAGACACAGACAATAGGGTAGTAAAGGCCTGGGGTGGGGTGGGAATCAGATGGAGTGGGGGAAATGGGGAGAAAAAGGGGGGACATCTGTAATACTCTCAACAATAAAGATGTTATTATGCACCCCTATGTTCATAACAGCACAATTTACAATAAGTAAGATTTGGAAATAGCCTCGGTGCCCATCAGCAGATGAGTGAATCAAAAACTATGGCCCATCTACACAATAGAATACTATGCTTCTATTTAAAAAAAAAAGGAATTCTTACCATTTGCAGCAAGCTGAATGGAACTGGAGAGCATTATGCTAAGTGAAGTAAGCCAGTAAATGAAAGAAAAATACCACATGAACTCACTCATTTATGGATAATAAAAAACATTATAAACTGATAAACAAAAGGAAAGATACAGAGGCAGTAAAGCATCAGACTGTCAAACTACAGTGGGAAGATTAGGGAGAGATGGGGTAGATAAGAGATCAACCAAAGGACTTGTATGCATGCATATAAGCATAACCAATGGACAAAAGACACTGGGGGGTGAGGGCATGTATGGGAGTGGGGTGGGAAGGGGGCAATGGGAAGATATGTACACATGTAATACATTAATAAAAAAAGTGGAAAAAAAATATAAAAAGTAAATAGAAAAAAAAATATGTTTTTAAAAAGAGTAAACACAGCAAGGTCTATCTACCACAGTTCCTTTTTCCTGGTACATCATATCTGACTTTCAACAAAAAAAGGCATGATGAAAGGCAAACATCACAGCCTGAGGAGACAAAGCCAGACTGAGATAAAGCAGAGATTTGGGAATTATCAGACCTGTGATTATTAAGCAAAGGGCATATTAATAACCTTCCAAAACAGAAATCACCAAGCCCACATAGTTCCACTGAAGAATTTTCCCAAGCTTTTAAGGAGTAAACCATACCAATTATCTGCCACCTATCCTAGAAAAGAAAAGAAAAGGAGATACTTCCTAAGTGATTCTGTCAACATTCTCCTAGTACCAAAATGAGACAGAGACATTCTAAGAAATAGACCAATATCTCTCATGAATATAGATGCAAAAATTCTCCACAAAATAATAGCAAATTGAATCCAACAATGTATAAAAAAAACTATGCACCACAACCAAATGGAATTTATTCCAGGAATGCAAGGCTGGTTCAACATTCAAAAGCAATTCATATATTCCATCTCATCAACCGGCTAAAAATATATGTAGATATATTTTATAAATCCTATATATAAATATCTGTTAATATACAGGCATACCTTACTTTATTGTGCTTCACAGATAGTTCATTTTTACAAATTTTGTGACAATATCTGCATCCAGCAAATCTATAAGCACCATTTTCAAATTAGGCTCTTCTTTTTTAGATATGTACACTTAATAGACTAGAGTAAATGTAACTTTTAATTTTATAGGCACTGTATAAACCAAAAAATGCATGTGACTCACTTTATTGCAATATTTGCATTATTAGGGTAGTCTCCAAGGTATGCCTGTATATTTTAGATATAGCTATTTCATATACATTATAATAAAGGGCTGTTATCACAGAGTAAAAAAACACACACACACATACAAATAATTCTGTCTGGTAAACTTAAGGAAGGCATCACAGAGGAAGTGACATTGGAAGTTGGAAGTGGGTCTTGAGATGTTGTGGGGCGATTCTCACATTAGTTACAAATGACCACAGAGGCTGCTAAGTTGGTAATAAGCAAGCAAGAATTTATTGAGCTGGCCAGCCAGCGATGGAGGCAAGGGCACCACACGCAGGTGGAGTCCACACATTCAGGGCTGTCCCACCTCAGGGATATGCAGCCCTTTTTAAAGATCCATATTATTTTTTTTCTCTTATTCTAAAATCCACAAACAGCCGCGGGCAGGGGGGTGTTCAGTGGGCCGCAACGGTTCCTGTTGGCTACTCCTTATCTCCCAACCACCCCCTTCTCAATGTTGGAGCATGGGCCTATCTTGTGAGGAGGTGAGAAGGCTAACCCCAGCTGTCTGACCTTGTAGGCCAGAGACTAGATATGCCCATAATTTCAATGACATGCCAGGTGCATTTTTAATTGGATAGAAATATGTTGCTTTCAAGGCCAGCAGCTAGATAACCACTAAGTGCACATAAGGCTGGCTCCTTAATACAAAGAGCCTATTTCAGAGAGACAAATAAAATTTCTCTAGAGAAGGGTGATTTAGGTAGGCAAGAGAACTAAGCAAAGATACCATGGTAGGAAGATAACCAGTTATAGAGTTACATGTGGCTAGTATGTGGGGACAGTGTGGACAAGTTCAGGAGTTCTTTTCTCTCACATCTGTCTGTTCTATCCTGCAAAGCCCAGATTCCTCCAAGAGGCATTTCTAAATAACCTTTTCTACACACACTGTATCCTGCCGAGTCAAGCACAAACACTAGGTAATCTTCATAAACCCACCTCCCTCGCACAAGGGCCTGGATATGTGGGGGCCAACTGACTCTAGCTCCATTGAGGTAATGGTAAATATCATTGGTGTTTACTTATCAAATAACTGGAAATTGTACTCACTTCTTCCTGCTCTGAAGTTAATGGTTAGTTTCTACTTGCTGTCTCATGCTGTCTGGTGGGAGGTGCTGTGTGACTCAGCGCTTTACTGACATTCCAGGAGGTTACTGGAGACACTCCTCTCAAACATGACACAGACACACAGGATCCTCTCCCCTCAAAGTGCTCAGACAGCAACCCTATTTCTGAAAAAGAGAGAGAGAGAGAGAGAGAAGGAAACAAGACACTTGCTTTTTCAAATGAATTTATACCATTTTCAATGGTATGCCACAAGAATTTTTAAAATATGCAATACCTAACTAGTTAGGGTCAAATTTAAAAAATGATAACAGCCAACACAACAATAGCCATCTGGTGTGAATGGATCAAAATTATACTTATTATTTTTGTCAAATTAGCAAAATATATATTTTTTGGTGTTGCTGCAGAATTTTAGTAATTAGTTTATTTGTGCCATGAGATGAAAAAGGTTGAAAATCACTGATTTATAATATGATGAAGAGGGAAAAATAAAATCTGTTCAGGCCACTTTTATAAAAGCAGCTACCATTTTCCAAGGTTGATAGAAACCACTGACCAGCTACACACAAAAAAAGAATATTTCAATCCTTACTAATGTCTAAAAACATGTATATGCATGTTGAAATATTTAACTATTAATGCTCATAAGACAACATTATAATGTTAAACAAGTATTGCTATTTTAAAAAGAAGGTATTTAGCTATTTAAAATATTTGCATACATATGAACACCAAATTTAAATATGAATAAATATCAGCAGTATAATAATACAGCTTCATTTGAAGAATAAAACATTCCACAATAAAAGCAATTATTGCATTGTAATAATCTTATGTAGATTTATGATCTAGTAATGAATAGTAATAAGAACTGAAATTTATTACACAATTACTATTTCTCAGAGACTGCTAGGAGATTCATGCATTTCCTCACTTAATTTTCATAATAGTTCTACAACAGCAATACCGTTATCCCATTTTAAAGATGAGGCACAGAGATCTGCATAAAACCATCTAGAAGGTAATAAATTCAGGCCTAGAATTCTACTCTGTCTGAATCTAAATGTTTGGTTTTAACCACTCCACCATATTGTCACCTTGTAATGGCTGCTGTACACCTATCCATTTAATAAGCAGCATTTATTGAGCATCTGTGTGCAACACTATGCTAAGTATTAAAGGATAAAAAAGTGTTTAAAATCCAGTCTTCTCTCAGAAAACCTTTGGTATACTGATCAGTTTCACTTCTTACCTTTAAAGTTACTATGCAGATAGCAGCTTTATTCATAACTGCCAAAAACAAGAAACATTCCAAATGTCTTTCAGTGGATAAATGGTTACAAAACCTGTGACACACCCTTATCATGTAATTCCATTCTTTGATTTAAATGAAACCAATTATTAATACACCCAGCATCTTAGATGGATCTCAGAGGAAGTATGCCAAGTGGAAATAATCTACTATAAGTTTACACACTATAAAATAATATTTATGCAACATTCTTGAAATAACAGAACTAAATAGCTGGAGAATAGGTTAATGGTTGCCAGAGGTTAAGGATGGGAAGGGGAGGGTGTATATGGCTGTGAAAGGGATACCAATGAGGGAGCCTTGTGGTGATGGAACTGTTCTGTATCTTAAATTTGGTAACAGTTATAAGAATCTCTACATATGATAATACTAGAGGCCTGGTGCATGGATAAGTGCACCAGTGGGGGTCCCTCGGCCTGCCCTGCACCCTCTCACAATCTGGATCTCCTTGGGGAATGTCAGAGAGTCGGTTTCTGCCTGATCCCCGCAGGCTAGGCGGAGGGACCCCACTGGTGCACAATCAGGGCTGGGGAGGCTTTGAGGGAGAGCTCAAGTACATGTCTGGCCCGTCTCACACAGTCTTGATCATCTGGACCCCAGCAGCAAGCTAACCTACTAGTCAGAGCATCTACCCTCTAGTGGTCAGTGTGTGTCATAGCAACTGGTCAAACAGTCTAACAAACAGACACTTAGCATATTAGGCTTTTATTATATACTAGTAGCCCTGCAAACCAGTAGCTCTCTGCCATCCTCCTGTAGCTTCCCTGTCCTCTCCCCCTGTCCCCTCCTCAGAGCTTGCCCCATCCTATAGCTTTTCATTGCCCACTTGTAGTTCACTGCCCCACTCTCCTGCAGATCTGTGATCCGGTTGTTATGCAATTGGTTGTTACTCCTCAAGGCATAATGGATAATTAACATATTTCTCTCTTATTATATAGGATTGTCAGTGTTCATCATATGTACCTGCTGGTAGATCAGTCGGACATACAGTCAGTCACTAAGCCTTTTATATAGATGGAGGATTATATAGAATTATTCACATACAGGCATGAATGCATATAAAACAGGGAATTCTGGATACGCTCTATGGACCTATTTGGACAACCTGATGGTGACACTGTACAAGAGTTATGTGAGAGCCCTAGCTGGTTTGGCTCAGTGGATAGAGCATAGGCCTGAGGACTGAAGGATCCCAGGTTCAATTCTGGTCAAGGGCACATATCTGGGTTGTGGGCTTGATCCCCAGCAGCGGGCATGCAAGAGGCAGCCAACGAATGATGCTCTGTCATCATTAATGTTTCTGTCTCTTCCTCTCTGGAATCAATAAAAAAAATATATTTTTAAAAATTCTTCAAAAAAAAAAAAAGAGTTATGTGAGAGCCTGCCCAGCATGGCTCAGTGGTTGAGCCAATCTCAAGAACCAAAAGATCACAGTTTGATTCCCAGTCAGAGCAGATGCCCAGGTTGCAGGCTAGATCCCCTGTAGGGGGTGTGCAGAAGGCAGCCAATCAATGATTCTCTTTCATCATTGATTTTCGATCTTTCTCTCCCTCTCCCTTCCTCTCTGAAATCAATTTTTAAACATTTTTTTAGAAAACACAAAAAATAATGTTTAAAAGAAAGAGTTATGTGCAATGGTACCATTGGGGGGAGCTGGAGGAAGAATACAAGAACTCCCCTATGCATTTTGCTTTGTAAATCCTTGAATCTATGACTATTTTAAAACATCTTTTTTTGTGTGTGAAAGAATGAGTCATCTTTTTATTTTAAAAAATTATTATTATTATTGATTTCAGAGAGAAAGGGAAAGGGAGAGATAGAAACATTAATGATGAGAGAGAATCACTGATCAGCTGCCTCCTGTACACCTCCAACTGGGGATTGAGCCCACAACCCAGCATGTGCCCTTGACTGGAATTGAATCTGAGACCTTTCAGTTCACAAGCCAATGCTGTATACACTGAGCCAAACTGACTAGGGCAGTGGTCAGCAAACTGCGGCTCGTGAGCCACATGCAGCTCGCGAGCCTCAGTTTGCCCCTCTGTTGACTAATGAGTTTGCCAACCACTGGGATAGAGGCTTAATCACAAGGAACAACAGCCTGTAATTATTGGAATCAAGAGTCTAGGTCAGTGGTCAGCAAACTCATTAGTCAACAGAGCGGCAAATCATGGCTCGTGAGCCACATGTGGCTTGCAAGCCGCAGTTTACCAACCACTGGGCTAGAGCAAACATTTTTACATTATAACTACTACACAGGTATTCTCCTTTTGGGATATTATTTAACTCCACCAGCAGCTGCAATATCTCTGCTGTTGCCCTAAGGCCATTGCCCTGAAAAAGCATACTTCACTAGTCCTTGGCAGAATTCAGATGGAGCTTATCATAGCTGATGGTTAAATACAGTCAGGAGTTAATATGCAACTACACTACCAGCAATCAAATCACAGTATCCTATCCAGTATTAGTACATTATTAAAATGTTTTTAAGTGTTTTTTCCTAAGGCAGTGGTTGGAAAACTCATTAGTCAATAGAGCGGCAAACCGCGGCTGGAGAGCTGCAGTTTGATGACCACTGTCCTATACAAAGTTGGTCTTTTGGTTTTTGGGTTTTTTTCCAGGGGAGAGTTTTTTTGTTTTTGTTTTGTGTGTTGTTGTGTTTTTTGTTGTTGTTGTTGTTGTTGTTTTTCTGAATAATGGTCCTTTTATTAAATACTAAAGGCCTGATGCACAAAATTCGTGACTGGGGGTGGAGGATGTCCCTCAGACCAGCCTGCACACTCTCCAATCTGGGACCCCTCAGGGAATGTTCAATTTCAGGGATTGGGCCTAAACTGGCAGTCAGACATTCCTCTCACAATCTAGGACTTCTGGCTCCTAACCATTCTCCTGTCTGCCTACCTGCCTGCCAGCCTGATCACCCCCTAACCACTCCCCTGCCAGCCTGATTAACACCTAACTGCTCTCTTGCCAGCCTGATTGCCCCCAACTGCCCTCTTCTGCTGGTCTGATCTCGCCCCCAACTGCCCTTTCCTGCTGGCCTGATCATCCCTAACTGCTTCTGCCTGCTTGATCACCTCTAACTGCCCTCCCCTGCCAGCCTGATCTCACCCCCAACTACCCTCCTCTGCAGGCCTGATCTCACCCCCAACTGCCCTCCTCTGCTAGCCAATTTGATTCTGATTGGTCACTTTCTATGCTAGTCAACATCAAAAGCTCCACCTCATAGGCAGCAATTGGCTCTCACAGTTGACCCAGATTTGGTTCTAATTGATCAGTTTCTATGCCATTCAGCATCTCTGGACCTATCAACAGCGCCTGATCAGAAAAGTGGAGCTGATCAGCAGCCCCTGTAGAGACCTGGAGAGAAATGGAGGCACAGCTGCTAACCAGGCCCAGAAAGAAAGAGAAAGGCAAGTGCTGATCAACAGCTGCCACAGAGGCTATGGATCACACCCTACTTCTCTCTTCAGGCCTCTCTCTAGGCCTGATTCGCAGCCCCCTCAGCAGCCAGTGATGGGTAAATGTGCCTGCAGCAGTAGCAGTCAGTGATGAGTTGCCACAGCAACCCAGCGCTGACTGCAGGACTTACTTCTCGTTGGTCAAGCCTCCCTGTCTTTGTGGATATGGCAAACCCAGGGTTTTTATATATTATGATATGACATACATTTTGCATGTTTATACATTTTTCTAAATTATGATCTAAAATATATTTTACAGTAGAGGCCCAGTACACAGATTCGTGCACCAGTGGGGTCCTTTAGCCTGGTCTGTGCCCTCTAACAATCTAGGACCCTTTGGTGGATGTTGGATTGCTGGTTTCCACCCAGTCCCCACAGGCCAGGCTGAGGGACCCCACTGGTGCAGGAATCCATGCACGGGGCCTCTAGTATGCATATAAGATCTTTGGTTAATCTTCTCCCACCTTTCTCACTTCCCCCTTCCCTCTGAGATTCATCAGTCTGTTCCAGGTTTCTATGCCTATGCATTGAGCTTCTGCCTCCTGGTGGTCAGTGTGCATCAAAGCTACTGGTAAAAGGGTCAACTGGTTGAACAGTCACTTAGACTTTTATATATATGGAATAGAGGCCTGGTGCACAAAATTCATGGATGGAGGGGGTATTCCTTAGACTCAGCCTGCACCCTCTCCAATTGGGGACCCCTTGCAGGATGTCCAACTGCCATTTTAAGCCTGATCCCAGGATCAGGCCTAAACTGGCAGTCAGATATCCCTCTCACAATCTGGGATGACTGGCTCCTAACTGCTCACCTGCCTGCCTGCCTGATCACCCTTAATTGCCCTCTCCTGCAGGTCTGATGTTACCCCCAACTGCCCTCTTCTGCTGGCCAATTTGGTTCTGATTGATTAGTTCCTATGCCAGCATCAAAAGCTTCAGTTTCTAGGCAGCCATTGGCTCCCCACAGCACCCAGATTTGGTTTTCATTGTTTGGTTCCTGTGCCAGTCATTGGTCACCCACAGCACCCATCTTTAGTTCCAATTGGTTGGTTCCTGTGCCAGTAAGCATCTAAAGCTCCACCTCCTAGAAAGCCATTGGCTCCCCACAGCACCCACCTTCGGTTCTGTTTGGTTGTTTCTTATGCCAGTCAACATCTCCAGGCCTATCTTTGGGCCTAATCAAAGAGGTGGGGCTTACCAGCAGCCCCCATGAAGGCCAGGAGAGAAAGAAAAGCTTGGCTGCTGGTGAAGATCAGAAAGAAAGAGGGAGAGAAAGAGAGAGGTAAGTACACTGATAAACAGCTTCCACTGAGGCTGCTCATCAGGCCCTGACTCACTTTCTGGGTCTCAGCCACCTGAGCAGTCAGTGTTCAGTTACCAGGCTACAGCTGGGCAACCCAGTGCTGACTTCCCTATGGTCTGCATTTGGTCGCAGGCTCGGCCCCTTCCCAAGCCCCAGGCTTTAGGCTTGGGAAGTGCCCCCCCACACACAGCCCCCCACCTCTGCCTAACCCTCCAATGGCTGGCTGGGAGTGATCTGAGTGCTGAGGAGGTTCCCGGAACCCAGATATGTATGCAAATTAACCTCCATATTTGTTGGGTTAATTTGCTTACTCACTCTGATTGGCTATGGGCGTAGGTACAGTCAATTTACATGTTTCTCTATTATTAGGTAAGATAGTAGGCAGTTAGGCATGAGCAGAATAGGCCAGATACAAGCTATCAGGATGAAAATCCCCCGGGTGCCTAACAACAGACAGAACTGAGAGGTCAAGTATTGTACAATGGGACCTTGGCCCTAGGGTGATCTTTTCCTCCATTTGCATATACTGTAGCTAGTCATGCAGTTTAGACACCCTGACCCTTCATATTGCTGGCCATATGGTTCAAACACTCCCCTAATCTTTCCTCCCCTGGCATGTCACTAGTCCTGTGGTAGACCCCTAGAGGAAGAACAAGAGGGCTGGAGAATGGCCTCATATGACCCCTTGCAAGAGCACTTTCTTAAGCATTAAGCCCTCAGGACAATGAGGTTCTGACCCACATTATATAATCTTAAGAACACATGTGCTCTCCCTCCTGAGAGCATGCCAATCAATGCCTTTCCCTCTCCCTCTTCTTCCTCCACAGGCTTGCATCTCCTAAACTGTAAGAGGCCCCACCAGACTTGCAACAAGGGGAGCAGTGGGCACCAGCAGCTTATCCTGACTTTCCAGTGAGCTGACAGCAGCGCTTCCTTGGCTCACTTTCCCATAATGTTTCTAGAGAGCCAAAGAAACACTGCCCTGGCTCCCCTCACCCCCACTCGTTCCCTCCTCCTCCCCCGCCCAGTTTCTGTCCTATTGCTTCATCTATTCTAAGCCCTTCCTTGTTTCATTGTTCCCAGCTTTAATAATTGTATTCTCAAAATAAAAAATAAATTTTTAAATAATCTTAGTAACAAAGCCTTGGGTCTATGGGCCACAGAGACAGTTGGTCAAACTAGAGACAACATCTAAGCCAGGAACAGAAGGTTATCAGGATGGAAAGCCCCAGGTACCTAGCAACAGGCAGAACTGGGAGGTCAAGTATTATACAGTGGGGCCTTGGCCCTGGGGTGATCTTTTCCTCCCCTCAGATATCGCTGGCCATCAGCTCCAGGCCCAGGTCCTCTAATTCCCAAGAAGACTCTCTTTATCCATTCTATTTCTTCAAATATAAGACACCAGGAAATGTAGGACACGTATTCAAAAGTATTCAAGCATGAAAAAAAAGCATGTCTTAAAATAGATGGAATACTGTAATATTCCATCCAAATAGTTCTAAATTGAGATAATGTAACCACTGCCTTTATTTGGAGGACAGGATTCTCCTTTGTGCCAAAAAGAGAATGTTTCCATTATGGTGTAATTTCTCCATTCAAAACACAGGATCAGAGTAAAGATTCTTTGACTTAAGAACTTGTGGGGGTGGGGTGGAGAGGGAATGTATTCGCATTAGTTAGATGAGCTCATGTGAGTCTTCCTGGAGAGACTGGAGCTGGGAGAGGACCACATGAGTAGAGAGACCAGCTGACAACTGACTAGAGGTTCAGGATTCAGGGACAGCTGGCTCTAGCACGGGGATAGGTAGGATGGAGTTCCTGGGATAGACAATCAGCTACTTCCTGCCTGTGTTAGACCTCAGGAAGGGCTCAGATGAGTCATGCAACAGCAATGGAGGTGGCTCTGCTGAAGAAATTGACATGTGACTCCTTCTCAACACCTTCTCACTGAGTCACAGACCAGCTATGCAGAGAAATCTTCCAAAGCAGTGACACCTTCGACTGAGAAAGGAGCAACTTCCAGAAGCCACACAGGCCAGTGCCATGACAACAAGGGCTCAGAGAAGAGGAGGTGTGGCCATGAGCACCAGGCCCTGGCACCAAACCCCTAAAACCCAAACTGGAGGAGTGGTGGAACCCAGGCAAGCAGCCACAGACATTGGGCTCGGAGTGGAACCAACCCAGAGTCACCTAATCACATATCTCAACAATCCCCTAGACAACACCCAGTCTAAAAATGAATAGAATTTAGGAAGATGCACACTTGATGATGAAAAAGAAATCATTGCCTCTGCGAACCAACAACAGATATTTAGCATTTTAACTGGGAATGTGGGCAACATACCACATCAGTGGCATCTGTGTCTGCCACCAATAAAAATCATGATATGCCCGTCTCACATTATGGTTATAGCAGATATCATTCATCCTTCATCTGTACTTGAAATTTACAGTTGTATTTAGACTTATCACTATATCTTGCTATATAATTTTTTTTAAGGCAAACTGCCACATGCTGCACCTCATTTGGAACCTTGAAAACATCTGCAACCTTGACTGCACTTAGTAGTAGAAGACATTCGAACACTACCCTACGTTCTCCTACAAATGGACCTTGAGAGCTTGTTTGGAAGCTCTACTGGGGAGCAAGCTACTCATATACCCTTGACCAAAGAACAGTCCTCTCCTCTATCAGGGAAGGTCGTCCTCTTTGACCCAGCACACAGCTTCTGGAGACTCAGGGATGCACATGGAGCAGTGATGGAGGAAGAGGTCACCTGTCTAGCCAGCCAGATCAGCTGAATCAACCCTGGCGACCAATGGGGTGATCAATGGGGATGCCGCAGCCAGATTGCCCTCACATCCTGTAATCCATTATTAAACTCCACATATGCACTATACCACAAATGTTTATGTTTGGTATTTTGATAACTGTATTTCAATAAATGTTCTTTCCTTTATAATCCAATGTATTTTTTTTTCCATTTAAGCATTATTCTGAGAAGCCACCCGGAGTCAGTCTTAGACCACCAAAGGGGGATCCGTGGCAGGGGAAAAGTTTAAGGACATCATGTTAGTTTGCTAGGGTTGCTATGACTAAGGGCTACAGACCTGGTGGCTTAAGCAACAGAAACTTATTATCACACATTTCTAGAGGCTGTGAGTCCAAAATCAAGGTGTTCAGCAGAAGTTGTTCCTTCTGAGGCCAATCTCCTTGGCATGTAGACACTATCTTCCCCCTTATGTCTGTTCACGCTGTCTTCCCTCTGTGTTTCTGTGTCCAAATTTCCCCCTTTTACAAGGACATCAGTCATATAGGATTAGAGCCAGATCTAATTATCTCATTTTAACTTTATTACCTCTGCAAAGAGCCCATCTCCAAATAAGGTCACATTCTGAGGCACTAGGAGGTCAGGACTTCAACTGATGAAGTTTGTGAGGGGACATATTCATCCCACAGTAGACACATACTCTAGCCCATCCTCCATGTTTCCTCATGAGGCCCCATGCAATGGAGCGACTAACAGAACTGCTAATAGACACAGGTTTCCTGGTGCCTCCTCCAAGGTTTAGAGAGCATTGTACACTGTAAAGACCCACACAATTGTAGGTCAGCTGGAAGCTGAAACTCCTCGGAAAGTGGGTAATCTCTCCACTTGCTGATGCTCTCAGAAGCCTGAGAGGCCCAATCAGAATGCAAAGCTTTGTACCCACTTGGCAACTAGTTCTTAGGTGCCTGAAAGGAAGCGGGGAATTTTTCAGTATCATTTTATTACTTTCAGTTGGCAGTTGCTTCCAGTCTTGTCTTTAACTTTTATAACAGTCATAATCATCTGTATCACACATGTCAGGGGGGCAGGTGATGGGGCACAGGGAATCTACTTGTAGTCACCAAGAAAACACCTGCAACCTTGACTGCACGTAGTAGTAGAAGACATTCGAACACTTCAGGAGAGTGGGAAATATTTTCCCACCACTGTTTTCTCTCTGAGAATCGCTCAGGTCCTCAGGCTTGAAATCCTATCTCCTCCATCTGACCCTGTTATCAAGGGAACTGAAATGAAATCTGTTCAGAGAGCAGCTGGCATGTACAAATCCAGCATTTGGAACTAGTCCAACAGCATGCAGTCAAAGCAGAGAGTAGTCAGAAACCCAATAGACCTATTTAATTACACGGGCCATAAATCTGATTTATCATTCAGGCTTTAGTTAAGAACCCCAGCACCCTATACCCTAATAGTGCCATCAAAATGACCTCATTCATCCTGTAAACAGTGTAATTTCAAGGGAGGAAACAGGGAAACTATTACCTGCCAGCCCTAAAGTGACATCAGGGTTAGGAACTGGGACGGGAGTGGGGCAAAGGGGATGAAAATGGGAGGTATCTGTAATTCTATCAACAATAAACAGAAAAAAGAAAGAAAGAAAGAAAGAGAGAGAGAGAGAGAGAGAGAGAGAGAGAGAGAGAGAGAGAGAGAGAGAGAGAAAGGAAGGAAAAAAGAAAGAGAAGAAGGAAGGAAAAAAGAAAGAGAAGAAGGAAGAAAAGAAAAGGAAAAAAGGAAGGAAGAAAGAAAGGAACATCAGGGACATCTCTGAGCAAGCCACCTTTCCCACCAGCCATTCACTAAAGCAAACCAACTTTTTTATAACCCCTCAGTCCCATGAACTCAGAGGCACTTTGTACTTCTTTGTAACATGCTGAGTGCACACACATTGTTAATTAAGCACATAATTATTGCTTCACATCAGTCTGTCCTGCTAGATCATAAGCAATATGAGAGCAGGAACCATTGTGTACCTTGCCCACCACTGTATTCTCAGTGCTAGACACAGATTCCCACAAGTGGCAGACACTGGTCAATATTTTCTCAGCAAATAAAGGAAAGCCTCTCCCACTTCCATGCCCACCTCTCTGATAACCTATGGCCCTATTGCAGCACTTCCTCCCCTCTGTGGTTGCCCAAGTCCATCTAAATTTAGCTTTAAAAATATAAAAGCATGCCCAAATGTGGGAGCCGAAACTGGCCTCCAAAGACCAACCCTTAACCCCCGTCCCCAGGTTGTTTGGGGTATTAGTGTCCAAATTGTCTTTATTGAACACTCACTTTCTGTTAGTGAGGCACACTGCCTCATTCACTTTGTACAATGACCTGATTTAGAGACTCACAGGCGAAGGGGTTGAACA
Source organism: Lasiurus cinereus (assembly GCA_011751065.1). Lineage (NCBI taxonomy): Eukaryota > Metazoa > Chordata > Mammalia > Chiroptera > Vespertilionidae > Lasiurus > Lasiurus cinereus. Next base: position 21,623,700 of record JAAGEH010002534.1, on the reverse strand, counting down.
TCTTGTTTGAGGTCACAAAACTACAGGATACTTGCAGAATAATAAAAATATATATATTTGTTTTTATCTTTGTCCCCATTCCTGGAACAGAGCCCCTTGGAAATTCCTGCGTAATAGGACTGTCTTTTGTTATTCATAAGGAGCCCCTTTTGATCACACCTGAATTTATGCTAATGAATTGAAACAGATATTGCCCCTAGGTAGACTGATCACACATGTCAGGGGGGCAGCAGAAACACCAGGTGATGAGAGAGTTTGAACTTTCAGCCCTACTCAGGACCTCTAGGAAGAGGAGTAGAGCTGCAGATTGAACTCTGTGGACTCTTAAACAAGGAGATAGGCTAAGCTTCCAAGTTGGTAAATACGTGGAAGTGCTGGGAATATAGCCCATCCAGACAAGGCATCGAAGCTCCACACCCCTTTCCACAAACTGTGCGCAATTCGTCTCTTCCATCTGGGTGTTCCTGGAGATGCATCCTTTATAATATACCAGTAATAGCAAGTAAACTGTTTTCTCTGAATTCTGTTAAATCATTTCAGCAAATTACCAAATCTGAGGAAACAAACTTCCCAACTTCACAGCCAGTGTGTCAGAAGTGCAGGTGACAAACTGGACTTGCCACGGGTGTCTGAAGTAGAGGATCTTCTGGGACTGAGTCCTCAGCCTGTCGGGTATGCGTCTACCCAGGCAGATAGTGTCAGAACTGAACTGACCCACTGGTCACCCAGCTGGTGTCAAAGAATGGATGGGTGTGGAGAGAATCCTGGCACACCTGATGTCGGGAGCGCAGATACGGCTGGTTCAAACATTGTGCTTAATCAGCCGGTTGTGCAACCTGCTTCATGACTTTCAAAGAACTTTTAGATTCACGCCCTTCCCTGAACACTATTATTTCATGGTCATGTTTGAAGTTTGACCTCTTGCCTCTTGGTTTTCAGGCTCTCAGCAGGCTTCCTTCAGAGTCCTTCAGTGGCTTAAAGGGCTTCCCAGCTGTCACACATGCACCAAAAAATAAACTAAAAGGCTAAACTCTTTTTCCGTTCTCAACTCTCCCTTATCTGGGTGTCAGAGATGACGCTGACAGTGAGTGCACCAGTCCCAGAAACAGCGGCCCTCACAGCCAGTTTGCCTTACCCTAGACTGATTAGCAAGTGGCAGGAGAGGTCTCCCCAATTCCTGAAATACCAATGCCCCTCCCCCTACCTGATAGATCCTCACTACAATGCAGCTTTTTAAAAAATGGACAAATAAAGAGCAAAGATTTCTCATCCATAGCCTAGTTTGGATATCTCAGCAATTGCATTGTCACTAGTGTTTCCAGGAGAATCAGTGTAAATTCTAAACTTGTTTTCTATTGGCACTTGAAAACAGCTTCCAGACAGTGGAAGTGGTTGAATACTAATCACTTCTAGACAAGGACATTTGAAAACTATCTTTCACTTTTGTCACAGTTTAAAACATCTGTCCCTAATGCTTCTTGCCCGAAAGCACTTTTCAGAAAGCAAGTAAATAAACTGACAAAATCTATAGTTAGAATGAAATTAACAAGACTACTTTCCTTCATACATTTATTTGACAAATATTTATTGGGCGCTTACTATCCCCAGACAGTGGACTAGAGACTGAGGAGAGAGTGATGACCAAAACCCAGCATGGTGCCTACCCCACAAGTGCATACTAGTAAGTCTAGTGAGAGAGCAGGCAGGAAGCAAATAATTACACCAATAAATGTAAAGTACAACAAGGAGTCCTACAGAAGAGAAGCATGTGGTCCAAGGAACGTATTTCACAGGGATCTAAAACTAGTCCTGAGGTTGCAAAGACTCCCTTGGAGATGTGACACTAGACACTCCTCTGAGGATATGACAGTAGATGCATCAGAAGCTAACTGGGCTGGGAGGAAAGGGAGACATTTCTAGCTAGAGAAACAGGAAGGACAAAGGCCTTACAAAGGAAGGGAGCACAGCAAGGGCAAGAGAGCTACAAAAAGTCAATGTGACTGGAGGAGGATGGACTAAGGTGAAACAGGGGAGGTGAGTAAGGGCCAGACCACCCAGTTCATGGTGAGCTGTGATTGCAGGTGTATCTTTAAGCTCAAAAACAATAGAAAACCATTGAAGAGCTTTAATCCTTGGATGACAATCTGTTATCTCAACCACACCGCTCTAGTTTCATGGTAGAATAATGAGTAATATCAGCCACTCTGCACTTTTCATGTGAAATGGGAAAAGTATGAATTATTATCTCCTCTAGAGATGACAATATTAACTCACAGAGAAGGAAGGCAACCTGCCCAAGTGCTAGCATACTAGAGGCTAAAATACAGGACTCTTGTCCCATGTTCCCAAGTCGCTCAACATCCATTTCAAAAAAAGATTATAAATTTGTCAGTAATCACTCTGGTGCTCTCCTCACTTATGTATTTGACATGCCGATTTCTAAAGTTGTCTAAGTATAAATGACTCAGCCAGTGGCCAGAATTACAAAGCACCTAATATTTGCCCCTAGGAATGGCTAAACCTTACTCCTCCTCTTTCCACACACTAAACCTATTTCTCCTCCCATTTCCCCACACTAAGTCACTCCCAACTCCTTAACTGCAGTGCCTTGCCTCTGGCAAAGGCTTTGTCCCCTACACTTTCAACATAACCTCATCACCACAGATGAAACAGACCCTGCAGTTTTGGAAAGGAAAAGAATGTTGTATGTTACTTTCTAAAACAAGTCTAAATCGCCCTAGACCACTGAATCTGTAATTCAGTCTTCACTTTATTTAGAAAGAGTTATTTGTGCTCTCTCAGTCTGAGTATCTTCATTTATAAAGTGAAAATAATAAGACTTCCAGTCCTAATAACGGAGAACTAGTAATTCCGAAGTTCCTCCTCAGAATATGTAGGGCAGCTTAGAAAAATATTACGGAGTTAAAAATACAGGGACGAAATGCCTTTGAGGAAAGCTGAATATCCAGAGAGATGAGCCTGTCCATGTTGAGAATTGCTTTCTCCTGGAGGTGTTTGCTCATTTGAGAAGGTTGGTGAAGAGGCTGAGCAGTGATTCTGTGGATTGGAGCCCAGGGACAAGCATAGGGATGGGACATGGTGAATGCCCCTCACTTTGTGTGGGAACCTCACAGGACTACATGATAAAAGTAAGGGTAACCCTATGGAACTGCTGCTCCATTTCAAATGAGCTCAATGACTGAAAGTGAATGGAGGTCATTACAGAGTGTCAGTGTCCTCAGGCACCCAACAGAAAAAAAATGTAAATCTTCTCTGGGAAAAGATAGCATCTTATGAATTATTTCTACAAATAATTTTACAAGAATGTCCTGCAAACAATAAAAAATAACAAGGCAGATGAGGAGACAAAACAACATGATTAAAAATCTACAGAAATAGAGGGAGAATCCAAGATGGTAGCATAGGTAAACACCTACACTGCTGCCTAGCACAACAATTTCAAAACTACAACTAAAAGACAGAACGGACATCATCCAGAACCACAGGAAAGCTGGCTGAGTGGAAATTCTACAACTAGAGGGAAAGAGAGGGGCTCACAGAGACCCAGAGGAGCTGCAAAAAGCTGATATATGGAGATGCGCGCGTGGAGAGAGCAGGTGCCAGAATACCTGGCTGGTTTTCTCTGGCAGGAGAGAAACGGAGACTCTCAAAAGCATTGAACCCCTTATCCTATGACACTAAAGCCTAGATCCAGCCGAAACTCATATGGGGGGAGTTTAGACTGTGAAAAGGAAGAGGTGCACGAAAATTTAGGGGAGTCGCAAGGGATCAGAGGTCTAGTGGCGGGCACAGCACTACGCAGAGGACAGACTGCTGATTGTGCCACTGGCTTTCAAGAGTGGGCGGAAGACAGACCCTCCCAACTGTGCCACTTCTGACTCCACTAAGCCCCAGTTTCAGGTGAAACCCTGGGGACCAAGACTCATGTGGTCCTGGAGCGCAGGGGAGCCAGAAAGGCAGCGGTCTAGAGGCACTGTGCGTGTACACAAGGACCGCTCCAGTGATTACCCAGTAACGTGGTGGGCAGGGCCAACTGGAAGACAAGGCGGTCCCTTAAGCCCTGAGACTCCATCCATCCCAAGCTCAAGAGAGGCTTTGATGGTTTTTCAAGTCTGGTATGGTAAGGCTGAATCCAACACAGAAGTTCTCCTGGCACAGTGAAAATGCCGAGACAAGGGAAGGGATCACAAACAAAAGAAATGGAGGGAAAAAAAACGACTGATATAGAGTTCAAAACCACGCTTATAACGTTTTTCAAGAATATCCTAGAAAAGTTGGATAAAGTTAGTGAGAGCCAAGAGGAGATGAAAAAGGACCAACTAGAGATGCAAAAGATCCAACTAAAGATGCAAAAGGACCAACTAGAAATTAAACATACACTTACTGAAAAAAAAAAATATTATACAGAGTCCTAACAGCAGACTAAAGAAAGGCAAGAATCAAGTCAAAAATTTGAAATATAAAAAATCAGAAAACACTCAACTGGAAAAGCAAGAAGAGAAAAGAATCCAAAAATGTGAAGATAATGTAAGGAGCCTCTGGGACAGCTTCAAGCATACCAACTTCAGAATTGTGGGGTGCCAGAAGAAGAGAGAGAGCAAGATACCGAAAACCTACTTACAGAAATAATGACTGAAAACTTCCCACATCTGGTAAAAGAAATAGACTTACAAGTCCAGGAAGCACACAGAATCCCATATAAAAGGAATCCAAAGAGAACCACACCAAGACACATCATAATTAAAATACCAAGAGCAAAAGATAAAGAGAGAATCTTAAAAGCAGCAGGAGAAAAACAGTTCATTACCTACAAGGGAGCACCCATACGACTGTCAGCTGATTTCTCAACAGAAACGATGCAGGCCAGATGGGAGTGGCAAGAAATATTCAACGTGATGAGTAGCAAGAACCTACAACCAAGAATAATCTATCCAGCAAAGCTATCATTCAGAATTGAAGGGCAGATAAAGAGCTTCACAGAGAAGAAAAAGCTAAAGGGGTTCATCAAATCCAAACCAGTATTATATGAAATGCTGAAAGGTACTCTTTTAGAAAAGGAAGAAGAAAAAGGTAAAAGCCAAAAAATTATGAACAACAAATACATATCTATCAACAAGTGAATCTAAAAATTAAGTGAATTAAAAATTTGATCAACAGAATAAACCGGTGAATATAATAGAATCAGGAGCACAGAAAGGGAGTGGACTGATAATTCTCAGGGGGAAAGGGGTGATGGGTGTACAGGGAGAGACTGGACAAAAATCATACACCTATTGATGAGGTCAATGGGAGGGAGATAAGAACAGAGGGAAGGGTGGGAGTTGGGTGGAGGGGAGCTATGGAGGGGAAAAAAGAGAAACAAATGTAATAATCTGAATAATAAAGATTTAATTTAAAAGAAAACAAAAACAAAAAATCTACAGAAATAATAAACAGTAGAAATAGACTCAGTGACTGCAGTTAACAAATACAAACTGTTAAATGCTATGTCCAAGAAGACAAAAGACAGTGGGGCAGTCAAAGCCTGGGGTGGGGGGGCAGGGGCAGGGGAGATGGGAGTTAATGGGGGAAAAGGGATGATATATGTAATACTTTCAACAATAAAGATTTAAAAAATAAAAACAAAATAAATAAATACCAAGAAACAACTCTATGAAAATGTGGATGTACAATCAAATTACCAGAAAAATAAAACTTACCAAACCTGGCATGATAAAGTAGAAAATATGACTAGTGATTTAAATCCATAATTTAATACCTGCCCCCTCCCCCACTCTTCCCAAAAAAGGGTCCTGGTCCAGATAGATTCATTGGGAATTCTGTCGAACACTCAGAGAAGAAATAATGCTACTCTTAAACAATCTCTTACTTTTAGATCATGTTTGTGGTCAACCTAACCATGATCCAAAACCTCTGAAAAAATGGAAAATTTCAGACCCATCTTACTCATGAACACACACACACACACACACACACACACACACACACACACACACAACAAAGTAAGCCTAAACCAAATCCAACAATATATAAAGAATTTGATACATCCAGCCAAGTTAGGCTCATTCCAGGAATGCCAGGTTGGCTTCTATTCAGAAAGCAATGTCAGAATCACATGACATGTAAATAGATGCAGAAAAGGCATTTGATAAAATCCATCATTTGTTTATCAATTTTTTTCAAAACTTATATGAGATTAGAAATAGAAGATAAGTCCTTGTCATTGTTTTAAGCATTTACAAAAATCATAATGTTATGGGTAAAAAGTTAAAAGCTTTCCTTCTGAGATCAGGAATGAGTCAAATGTCCACCATCACCACTTCTATGCAACTCTGTTCTGGAGGGCCTAACAACAATAACACAAGAAAGATGGGTAAAAGACAAGAATTGAAAGGAAGAAATAAAATTGTCATAATTCTCTAACCAGATAATCAACTTAAGTAAAAAGAAAACTATAATGCTGGGTCTGATCAGCAGACCTTGAGCAACAAATGAATTATTACTCTGACACAATGTCTGCTGTGAAAGAGAGGACTAAGGGACTGCCTGCCTAAAGGAACCAGACAGCCTCGATCACCTGCCTCATTAGGCTTTTATTGTAACAGTAGTTTGAGATAAAGTTTGTCTTTAAGATATAATCAGTATTGTAAGTAATCTTGGAAGGATACATGTGTTTGCAGTGTCCTTTAAGCAAGGACACCCAAGGGTTAAGCATAAGGATTCCAGTAAACACCCAGGACTCTACACCTTCACAGACTTGTTTGGAAAGATCAAGGAATAATTAGGGGCACTGCCTTCAGCACTCCCATAAGTCAGAATTCCAATAAATAGGGCAGGCCGCCTTAAGCACTCTTTCCTGATCTTGGAATATCCTCCTTACAAACTTTCCAACCAAGTCTCCTGTGCTCCCCAACACTATTAGAGACAGTTCAATGAATTTCACAAGATCCCAAGATATAAAGTTAAATTTTAAAAGCAATTATTATTTCTATAACAGCAATAAATAATTTAAAAATTCAATACCTTTTTTATTACTGTTGTTAATCCTCACTGGAGGATAGTTTTTCCATGGATTTTTTAGGGAGAGTGGAAGGAGGGGGAGAGACAGAAAGAGAGAGTCCCATCAATTGGTTCCCTTCTGCATGTGCCTCGACTAAGACCAGGGACCAAGCCTTCAAATGAAGTGTGTGACTTTGACTGGGAGTTAAACCCACCACCCTTTGGTCTGCAGACCAATGCTCTAATGACTGATCAACCAGCTAGGACTTAATGACATCCTTAACCTCTTTGTGCTTGATCTTTGTGAATGTATTATCCATCCCAAACAAATGTTTTTGATTAAAGTCTTTTGTTGGAGCAGGGGAAGGGTAATTTTAACTATGGCATTTAAAACACACACAAAAAGTTTTTAGTCTGAGGAATAACAGCAGCCACTAGAATTTAAAATTTTTCATGAAACCTCCAAAAAAAAGCCTAAGATCTTCAAGAAGTGAAAAGAAACCAGACATGACTTCAGCATTACCAGGACAAAGAGAACTTCAAATTATGCGGAGAACTATGCACCTATTCACACAAAGCTACTCCTGGAGCTCTGCTGCAGCTTCATCACCTTGGGAATAAGGAGTGGAAGAGCAGAGTCTTAAGGAAATCTTTAAAAAATAGGAGATCTATTGATCTGTGAACTATGCGGTCTTCAGGGAGGACCCTGTGCTAAGAAGAATACTGCACTTGGTTTAATGCTCCATGACACCATCTTGAAATTCATAATAATTTTATCTTTAAATTGATGTTTTGAAAGTGAAATCTGATGCTATGATGCATGGGAATTCAGTAAGGCTCAAAGAGAGTACAAAGAAAATGTTATGTCTACAACAGGGTAGGTGAGCATATGCTTTGATCCAGAACTTGCTGTAACTGAAGACTGAAGGCAATGGCATCCTAGGAAACACTAACAACCAAGGAGCCCTAACATGACCTTTCTTACCCCACCTCTACTAGCCAGCCGCATATGCTGAAAATGATGGCATGGAAAGAAAGGAAAAGATAGATCCACCCAGAGTTCCCCTTCCTTTTGATGCTTCCTTACTCATCAATAAGAGAGTGTTAGTAGCCCAACCTGTGTGGCTCAGTGTTTGAGCATCAAACTATGAACCAGGAGGTCACTGTTCAGTTCTGGTGGTTAGGCACATGCCTGGGATGTGGGCTCAGCCCCACGTGGGGATCTTGCAGGAGGCAGCCAATCAATGATTCTCTCTCATCTTTTTTTTTTCTCTCTCTCTCCCTATCCCTTCCATTCTCAAATTAATTAAAAATATATATTTAAAAAAAAAAGAAAAAGAAAAAAGAGTGTCGGTAAAAATGTGAACATATCAAGAAGTGAAATTAAAACTGTTGTGTTAGTTTCATATAATGATTCCATTATTTTGGTAAGAACAAAATGCATATGCATGTACAAGTTAGGAAAAACTAATTGTATGATTTTGATGATTCTGCCAATGGGTAAATGCCCTTATATTTGCATTTATAAGTGACATTCCACAATATAAAGATGATCAGTAGAATTCACAGTAATTATATAACTTTAATTTTCCTTTATTTACAATGATACTAAATCCAAATTTAAAAAACACACACACACTGTAAATCAGAAGAAAAAACTTTATATTTAAGTATCTTTAATGACCTTTTTTTTTTTTGCTTTGTGAACAAGTGGTTTTGTATTTTCATTTTGCACATGGCCCCTACATGAGGTATTGCTGTGAGTAGATGATGTAAAGCCCTGAGTAAAACTTTGAGTTAATATTGCCAGTGAGCATTCTCACTATGGAAAAGCTTAATAGAAGGGATGATGAAGGCAGAGCCCTCTTCACCTGTGTGAGACCTAGGTAGTCACACAGGGCCCCATGCTTAGGAAGGTCCCCTTGCTTGGTTTTATGCCCTTTGTTTCTGTCTTGAAATTCTGGACACATTTTGAATAAGCAGTCCCACATTTCATTTTGCATTGGGCTCTGCAAATTATGTAGATAGTTCTGGGTGGTGGCATGGTAGAATCCTGTAGGTCCTACTGGAATTAAAGATATCAATATAAACTTATGTTTTAAATAATATAATAATATATACAGATATATTATAGATATTGTATAGCCATATATATATGTATATGTATATATATTAGAGGACTGGAGCATGAAATTTGTGCACGCAGGGGCGGGGAGGAGGACAGGTGGGGTGTCTCAGCCCAGCTTTCCTCTCCAATCTGAGACCCCTTGAGGTTTGTCCAACCGCCCGTTTAGGTCCAACCCCAGTTAGACATCCCTCTCAGAATCCAGAACTGCTGGCTCCCAATCGCTCATCTGCCTCTGCCTGATTGCCCCTAACTGCTTCTGCCTACCAGCCTGAGCACCTCCTAATCACTCCCCTGTCAGCCTGATCAATACCTAACTGCTCTCCAGCCAGCTCAATTGCCCCTACCCTGCAAGCCTGGTCCCCCCACAACTGTCCTCCCCTGCAGGCCTGGCCCCCCCCAACTGTGCTCCCCTGCAAGCCTGGTCCCCCCAACTTCCCTCCCCTGTAGGCCTGGTTCCCCCACAACTGTCCTCCACTCCAGATCTGGTCCCCTCACACCAATTGTCCCCCACTGCAGGCCTGGTCCCCCCCAACTTCCCTCCTCTGCAAGCCTGGTCACCCCCAACTGCCCACAACTTCCCTCCCCTGCAGGTCATCTTGTGGCAGCCATCTTTGACCACATGGGGGTGACCATCTTGTGTCTTGGAATGACAGTCAATTTGCATATTGCTCTTTTATTAGATAGGATATATATGTATCTGTGTGTGTGTGTGTGTGTGCGCACGCACGTGTGTGTAATATATTATATACACACCTATATTTATCTCAGCCTTAGCCACTGAAAGAGCCCAGAAGCAATCACATCATAAGAGTAATGCATACATCTCCATCCAGATCCAGTAACAAAGGTTAGTTAGAGATGTGGCTGATCCCAGGACTGAGAACGGGAAAGGCACAAATGAGGGCAACATGTCAAAGGATATAGAAGCCAGCTTGAATACGTTCCCACTACTCAAATCCGGAACAATTGGAGCATCAAAAGAAAAAGGACAGTAATAAGCCACTGAATATAATAAAGAATCCATGAACCCATAAAATAATAAACAGAAAACAAGTAAATGAGGGATAAAGGAGGGTTCTTCTTGATGATAAAATGCTGAATGAAAATGTGGAAAGAGTGGTGGAACTGGAAAAATCATCCTTTTTCAATTATAGTAAAGACTGGTTTGGGCAAGAATCATTAACAGATGCTAAAATCACAGGGCAATTTGATGAGATGCAAGATATTTTCAAGGCTTTATTGTTTTCCCACAGATTGCTTATTACCTTCCATGGGGAAAATAGTATGTATACAGTGGAAAAACTGAATATACCTTGGGCAGATGATCATAATTATTACCAGTGAGAGGCAAATAGGCATCATGTGCCTTCAGATGCAATACCCTAAGAGAGACACACATTGCTCATGTAATTCCACCCAGGGATGAAAAATCTGAATCTAATCCTGAGGAAATGTGAGACAAAGTCAAATTGAGAAACATTCAATAATATAACTGGTCCACAGTCTTCCAAATTTCAATATCATGAAAGACAAAGAGCTGAGGAGCTGTGCCAAATTAAAGACTGTTACAGCCCAGCTAGCATGGCTCAGTAATTGAGCAATGACTTATGAAATAGGAGGTCACAATTCAATTCTGGTGCAGGACAGATGCCCAGGTTGCAGGCTCAATCTTAATGGGGAATGTGTAGGAGGCAGCCAATCAATAATTCTCTCTCATCATTGATGTTTCTATTTCTCTCTCCCTCTCCCTTCCTCTCTGATATCAATAAAAACATTAAAATATATATATCTTATATAATAAAAGGCTAAAATGCAAATCAACCAAATGCAGAATGACCAGTCACTATGATGCGCACTGACCACCAGGGGGCAGATGCTCAATGCAGGAGCTGCCCCCTGGTGGTCAGTGCACTCCCACAGGGGGAGTGTCACTCAGCCAAAAGCTGGACTCATGGCTGGTAAGCGCAGCAGTGGTGGCAAGAGCCTCTCCCACCTCTGCAGCAGTGCTAAAGATGTCCCACTGACAGCTCCTGCAGAAACAGTCAGACATCCCCCAATAGCTCCCAGACTGCAAGAGGGCACAGGCCAGGCTGAGGGACCTCTCCCTCAAGTGCATAAATTTCATGCACCAGGCCTCTAGTGTGTGTGTGTGTGTGTGTGTGTGTGTGTGTGTGTGTGTTTGTGTGTTTGCATGTTTCTCTCTATCTAATAACAGAGAAACATGCAAAGTGACCATACTTCCACAAGCCATACCCACCAGCCAATCAGAAGCGAGTATGCAAATTAACCCAACCAATATGGTGGTTGATTTGCATATCCAGGCACAGAGCAAAGACTGAAGACAGCATAGAAGGCCAAGCGCTGCAGAAGGGAGTAAAGCTGTGGAGAAGCAAGCAAGCGGGACAACAGAGAAGGGAGGGAAGCAGGCTGGGGCTGCCTCTACACACACACACACACACACACATACTGAGTGGCCAGATTATTATGACCACCCCATCAGTACTGTGTTGGGCCACCTTTTGCCTTCAGTACTCAGGCGATTCTTTTTGACATTGACTCCATGAAATGTTGAAAAATGATGCAAGGAATCTGACACCATGCCTAATGAATAGCACTGTCCAGCTCTGTGAGATCTGATGGTTGTGGAACCAGCTGCTTGATGGCTCTTTAAACTTCATTCCATAAATGTTCAATTGGTGATTGTGGTGCCACCTAAGCAAGGTAAAGTCTTCTTCATGTTCTTAAAACCACTCCTTCACAATAGAAGCATCATGGCATGGCGCATTGTCTTGTTGGAAGAAGCCATCTCCATTGGGATAAGCCATCAACATGATAGGATGAACTTGATAGCAACAATACTTAGGTATGTTGTGCTATACAGACATTGTTCCACATGAATTAAAAAACCCAAATCATGCCAGGAAAATATTCCCCAAACTATAACACTGCCCCCACCAGCTTAAAGGGTTGTACTCATGCATGTGGGGTACATGCTTCCATGCTGTTTTCATGAAATTCTCACTCTGCCATCTGCATGATGCAACTGGAAATGTGATTCATCAGACCACATCACTTTTTTTTCCAATATTTGACTGTCCAATCCTTGTGTTCCTGTTTTATCTTGATAAGTGCAGACCGCAAAGGTGTTCAAACAGGCCTTCAGCTTCCATATCCCATACAATGTAGTATATGGCTAATTTGCCTACATATGTCAGGTGGTCATAATAATCTGGCCACTCAGTGTGGATGGATGGATAGATAGATAGATAGATAGATAGATAGATAGATAGATAGATAGAGATAGATAGATTTTTTTATTTTTTTAAGACAACTAATACAAAATGACATTTAAGTGAAATAATGTCATTTTGGGGGCAGGAACTGGGTGGAGGGGGGAAATGGGAGGGGAAAGAGGGGATATCTGCAAACTCTCAACAATAAAGATATTTTTTAATTAGAAGAGAAAAAGTGCTCAGCATCACTAATCATCAGAGAGATATAAATTAAAACCACAATGAGGGCCTTAGCTGATTTGGCTCAGTGGATAGAGCATCATACTATGGACTGAAGGATCCTGGATTGGATTCTGGTCAAGGGGACATGCCATGTTGGGGCTCAATCCCCAGTATGAGATGTGCAGAAGGCAGCTTATTAGTGATTCTCATCATTGATGTTTCTATCTCTCTCTCCCTCTTCTTTCTCTTTGAAGTCAATAAAAAACAATTTAATTTAATTTAGAAAAACAAAATGAGGTATCACCACATACCGATCAGAATGGCTACCATCAATAAACCAACAAACAATAAGTGCTGAAGAGGATGTGGAGAAAAGGGAAACCTGTATACTGCTAGTGGGATTGCAAACTGGTGCAACCACTGTGGAAATAGTATGTAGTTTCCTCAAAAGAATTAAACATGAATCTGCCTTTTGACCCAGTAATCCTACTTCTGGTAATATACCCTAAGAATCCCAAAATACCAATCAGAAAGATTATAGGCACCCCTATGTTTATAGCAGTGCTATTTACAATAGCCAGGATCTGGGAACGGCCCAAGTGCCCATCAGTAGAAGAGTGTATAAAAAAGCTGTGGAGCCTACCCCGGTTTGGTTCAGTGGATAGAGCGTCGGTCTGCAGACTGAAGGGTCCCAGGCTCGATTCCGGTCAAGGGTATGTACCTCAGTTGTGGGCACATCTCCAGTAGGGGGCATGCAAGAGGCAGCTGATCGATGTCTCTCTCTCTCTCATCGATGTTTCTAACTCTCTATCCTTCTCCCTTCCTCTCTGTAAAAAATGAATAAAAGATATTAAAAAAAAAAAAGAAGCTGTGGAAGAGAGAAAAGGAACTCGGTGGGATCCTTTCCCCTTCCCCACCTGGAAGTCTGTACTTGTTCTTCACCTTTGCTACACACACAAAAACAAAAAACAAACAAGCAAACAAGCAAGCAAAACACCTGGTACATTTACACAATGGAATACTACACAGCTATAAAAAAGAAGAAACTCTTACCTTTTGCCACAGCATCAATGGACCTAGAGATTATTATGCTAAGTTAAATAAGCCATTCAGAAAAAGGCAAATACTATTTGATCTCACTAGAGGCCCAGTGCACAAAATTTGTACTTAGGGCAGTATGTCCTTCAGCCCAGCCTGATCCCAATCTGGGACCCCTCTCACAATCCAGGACTGCTGGCTCTTAACCACTTGCCTATCTGCCTGCCTGATTGCCCCTAACCACTTCTGCCTGCTAGCCTGATAACCCACTAACCACTCCCCTGCTAGCCTAATTGCCCCTAACTGCCCTCCCCTGCCAGCCTAGTACCCTTAACTGTCCTCCCTGCAGGCCTGGTTAACCCTAACTGTCCACTTCTGCTGGCCTGGTCACCCCCCAACTGCCCTCCCCTGCAGGCCTGGTCCCCCCCAACTGCCCTTGCCTGCAGGCCTGGTTTCCCCCAACTGCCCACCCCTGCAGGCCTACTTGCCCCCAACTTCTCTCCTCTGCTGGCCCAGTCACCACTAACTGCCCCCTTCCGCAGGGCTGATCTCTCACAATTGCCCTCCCTTGCAGGCCTGGTCCCTCCCAACTGCCCTCCCCCTTGCTGGCCTGATCACTTACAACTGCCCTCTCCTGCTGGCCATCTTGTGGTGGCCATCTTGTGTCCACAGGGTGCAGCCATTTTTGACCACATGGGGGCAACCATCTTGTATGTTGGAGTGACGGTCAATTTTCATATTACCTTATTATATAGGATTACACTATAATTGGTTGAATGGACAATCAGACAACTGAACAGTTAGCATATTAGGCTTTTATTATATAGGATTATATTATATAGGATTATATTATATCATATTATATTATATATTTGCATATATTAAATACACTTGATTTAATTTAATCCTTACAATGATCCTAAGAATATGTAGTATTATCTACATTTTAATTTTTTATTGTGAAATACCACATACATAAAGAAAAGTGTACAAAAATAAAGTATGATTCTGAAATTTCCCCAAAAGCAGTGACATATATAATGAAGTAAAAAGGAGAATATTTCCAATCCCCAGCAGTCATTTTTATGCCCCATTTTAATTGCCACTCCCTCTTTACCTTCTAGAAGTAACCATCATCCTGATATATATGATAATGACTTCTGCTTGTCTTTTCCTCAGTTCTTTTTTAAAAATTAAATTGTTATTGTTGAAAGTATTACATGTATTCCCCCTCCCCCTTTATCTACCCATTGACCCCCTCAGTACTTCCTGGCTATTTACAGGCCAGGGAAATGGATTATATCAACCTGAATCTATAATATCTACCAAAGTGGGTAATTTCTTCTACCTAAAAATTAAGGGTTCTTCTAGGGCTACCAATCTAGGCTCAAGGCAGAGTATAGGTAGTTTCTCCACCCAAACAGCCTCCCACTGAGAGCAGAGGCTAAGCTAATGCACATTCAATGGAGAGGGATTCAAGCATGAAGGGGAAGCACTTGACTGAAAACCTATTTTCCTAAGACAGCCTAAAATAACAACCAGGCATCTGGAATGTAAACCACCGAAGCCACAATTTCCAGTCTAGTATTGAACATAATTATAGATTTCAAAGTATTTTTCCTTGCAGGGAAATGTCACATATTCTCTAAGTAGCACTATGCTCCTTTCACTCAATATGGCCCATCTGACTGTCAGAGTTAGGTGTGAAAGTGAAATGTGCCCCTAGGTCATCCATAATGTTTTACACTCTTTTGGGGAGGAAATACCAAAAAAAACCCAACAGAGGCACATGATCTGGTTCATGGGAGAGGCTTTGTACATTGTGTTATTTTTTATTCCTATGATAAAGCATAATATGTTTGCTCATAAAATCTGAATGCTTCTACTTAAAAAAAAAAAGAAAAGAAAAATTAACACCTCTACCTACTCCTCCACATCTCTTTCTCAACCCTAATCCCTCCTGTGGTAACACAACAGTTGGGTCTTTTTCCTTCCAGACTTTTTTCTTTACATGCACATGTTTGTGTTCACTTAAAAAAAAAATGATATCAGCCCAGCAGGTGTTGCTCAGTGGTTCAGTGTAGACCTATGAACCAAAAAGTTATGGCACATGCTCAATGGGTTATAGGCTCAATCCCCAGTAGAGGGCAGGCAGGAGACAGCAGATCAATGATTCTCATCATTGATGTTTCTATCTCTCTCTCCCTCTCCCTTCCTCTCTCAAGTCAATAAAAATATATTTAAAAATAAAGTAAAAATTATATCAAACTATATGTGTGTATGTATGTGTATATGTGTGTGTGTGTATATATACATATATATACATATACATAAATGTATATGTGTGTGTGTGTGTGTGTATGTAGTGCATATGTGTGTGTGTATATAAAGAGCTAATATGCTAATTGGTCCTAATGGTGTCCCAGTCACCACCGGTCAACAGG
Source organism: Lasiurus cinereus (assembly GCA_011751065.1). Lineage (NCBI taxonomy): Eukaryota > Metazoa > Chordata > Mammalia > Chiroptera > Vespertilionidae > Lasiurus > Lasiurus cinereus. The sequence goes on along the minus strand of JAAGEH010002534.1, from coordinate 21,607,615 downwards.
CAGGAGCTGGTGGGCAGGACGGGGATGGGGACTTCTACCCCCAGCACAGGTGCACACAGGCCTGCCCAGCACTAACATCATGCTGACTTGGAGGTGGAAGTTGCTCCCTAGGGAGGTGCAGGAGCTACTGGGCTGGGACAGAGGCAGGGACTTGTACCACCAGGACATGAGGCTGCCACTGCTGAGGGCAGCCCCGCTCTGGCAGAGGTACAGACAGGCCTGCTGTACCACTGGGTCCGGAGGAGGCATCAGGACGTGAGCAGGGCCTTGGCAGAGAGCTCTCAGCACTTCTGCACTGGGCTGTAAAGGCGCAGAGAGGAAGGGAGAGCACATAGGCAGTTAGGGGTTTAGGCCAGGAGGGGAGAGCAGCGAGGGCCATCAGGCAGGCAGGCAAGTGAGCGCTTAGGAGACAGTAGTTCTGGATTGCAAGAGGGATCCCAGATTGGAGAGGGTGCAGGCCAGGCTGAGAGAGCCCTCAACCCCCGTGCATGAATTTTGTGCTCTAGGCCACTAGTAGTATAATAAGCAATATAGTTGTTCTTTGTCCTATTCCTGGCTCAGAGCTCCTAAAAGTCTTGGAAACTCCTGAGCAATAGGAGTATCTTTTTGTATTCATAAGAATCCCCTTTTTATTACCTCTGAATTTATGCTGAGATAATACAGGTGGAGCCCCTAGGTATTCTGAGGATGGAGCTGGACATCAGAAAGACCAAGAGATCAGAAGGTTGGGACTTTCAACTCCATCTACAGACCTAGGGGAGGTCAAGGAACACTAAACTTTATTAAAACTCTTTTTTTTAAAATATATTTTATTGATTTTTTTACAGAGAGGAAGGGAGAAGGAGAGAGATAGTTAGAAACATTGATGAGAGAGAGACATCCATCAGCTGCCTCCTGTACCCCCCACTGGGGATGTGCCCGCAACCAACGTACATGCCCTTGACCGGAATCGAATCCGGGACGTTTCAGTCCGCAGGCCGACGCTCTATCCACTGAGCCAAAACGGTTTCGGCTATTAAAACTCTTGGACAATGACATTGGATGAGCTTCTAGGTAGGTGAGCATGTGGAGGTGTTGAGAGGGCCGTGCACCCAGAGCGGGTATGGAAACTCTGCACCCCTTCCTACATACCTTGTCCTATGAATCTCTTCATTTGGCTGTTCCTGAGATGTAATAAACCTGTAAATGTAAGTAAAATGTCTTCCTGAGCTCTGTGAGCCATTCTAGCAAATTATCAAACCTGAAGAAGGAGTCTTGGGACCCCCCAACATGTAGCCAGTCCTCTACAGTACAGTTGGCAACCTGAAACTTGTGGCTGGCATCTGAAGTGGAACTGAGCCCCTTAACTCCTGGGATCTGACACTGATCCAGGTAGCTAGTGTCAGAATTGAGCTGAATCATTCAATACCCAGCTAGTGCTGAAGAATTGATTGGTATTGGGAAATCCCCAAGAAATGTTACTTGGCAACTTGTTTTAGTTTTTTTTGTTTGTTTTTTTATAATTTATTTTAGCTTAATGCTGATCATAAACTTCTGAAGGAAGGACTTTGCACTCTCACATCATTCTTTCTGTTAGTTGCAGAGTAAAGCAGCCACTCTAACCAGAACCCTTGCAATCCTTTTACCATTTCAGTGTGAGTCAACCCCTGGTATGTGTGTACTTTTCTTTAGCTGCCTGCACCTGCACGTCTCTCCTGAGGCCTGACTTTGGGCCTCTGGAGCATTGGCCTGAGAGCACAGAGAAGCAGGAGGACCGTCAGGGTGATTATGAAAGCCCAACTCCTGGTCCCCAGTTGGTACCGTTTATGCTCCAGAGTTTCAGAGAGGGACCAGAAAGGTGCCGGAACTTTATACAAAAATCACTCCCTGACTTCATTTCTTTTTCTTCCCCACTCCTACCTCCCTCTCCTTTATCAGGTTCTCCAGGACACTTCCATAATAAATCTCGTGTAGCTGATTCCTCATTGCAGGTGTGTCGGGAAAAATGACTTATGACACGTAAGTTCCATGGTATATGATGTGCCATAATCTACCTAAAAAGTCTCCTAATAGTTGATTTTATGTTATTTCTGTCTTTTCCTGTCCCAGACCATGCTGAACACATATTTACACCTACAACAGAGTCCTTCACCGCCTGCCAGCTGTTCTGATGAGTAGCTTTGGTGATCAAGTCAGTTGTTCTGTTTCCTGTCATTACAGTTTAAAAATAAGAAAATGAACATAACTACAAAGATCCCACTACCTTTATTAGTGACTATGAAGTAAATGACTGGGCAGTTTGTTTATGTTTCCTGGAGTTAAGTAAGGATCAAAAAGCTTAGCCCACACAACTTCCGAACTGCCTGCTCTCAGGTTTCTAAATAATCAATAGGTCCAGCAGACAAATTTTCAGATCAATGGCTCAGGAAGAGTCCTTTGCCTGAGGAATTGCAGGGTCTTATTTCTCTGTGTCTAATCTCTTCCCAATGCCTTGAATAGTCCCCAAACAAAACATGTGAAATCTTAATGGCAGAGAGACTTCCTTTACTGTGAAGTTGTTTTCTCGAAATTTCTTAAATGAAAGGGCCATGTGAGTTGAATGTTACTTTCAGAAATGAACAGCAAGGATGTATGGAAATCTATTCGGAACCACTTGTGTAGAAAATCTCTAAAAAGAAACTAAACTATCTTACTCTCTGGGGTAAGATACCAGAGTAGAGAAATTCTCTGCACAGACTCTAACACAGCAATAATTGGGTTTCTTTGTTTTAACCTCCTCTTGGGTGAATTTGTTTTATCAGTGTTTGAAAGACCCCTCTCATCTCTGACTACAAATTTTCATTCACTGAATAGTTCCAAATGGAATGTGAGGATGACAAATCTCCATCACATTAACTGTGCCTTGTAGTTAGGAGCCCCACCTCATTTTTAAAGCTTTCCAGGGCAATTAATAAAGCCAGCCCTCTTATAACATGCAGCCATCATGTGAAAAAAAAGATGTGTGGTGGTTGCAACCTCTGAGTACCAGGACAGCTTGTCTGAGAAATGGAATTTGAAAAAGCATTGCAGATACAATTGGATTATCACAACCCTGGGACCAGGTGGGTACAGACAAAGCCTTGTCCCTGTGTTATCAAATCTTATTCACCTGTAACTCTCACAGTCTCTTATGTCCCATCCCTTACTGTACTGAAAAAGCAACAACTCCAATTTGTGTCCTCTGGTTTGAGGAATACTGGATCAAACCATTCAGGAAGAGAATAAAATCTCCTCCTGGAAAGCATCTCACATCTGACGCTGAGAACAAAAGACACAGTAAATGCCAAGAACATAGGCCCTAAAATCTGAGATAGAAGGAAACCCAGAGGTTAGACCACACGGGGGCTGTGGACAGAATTGACAATATTTCAGAGTTTAAGTGGCTTAACCCAAACCAGCTCATTAGTGTCAAGTAGGAGACTGCAGCCTGCTGTCCTAACTCCTAGCCTGGGGTTCTTTCCACCAAAAGACATTGCTAATGTTATTAGAAACACAAAGAGCATGGGAAAGAACAGAAGGTAAATAAAGGCTTCACAGATCACCTGCCTGCACATTATTTCATTATTATAGCATGTTGTTGTCACATTTTCCCACACATGTGAAGCCACAGGGAAGCAGCAGTCCTATTTTTCCATCAGTGTTAGTATCATGCCACCCCAAGTCTCCCCTCTGGGCCTAGGACTCGGAGCACTGCCAGCCAGGCTGATATCATTCAGAACACCAGCCTTCACCTTGTGGAATTCACACAGCCAACTGGCACACAGCACAGTCTGCCCATCAAGCACCAATGTTTGCTTGGCCTGGCAGAGTTCTGCATACTAAACAAAACTAAACTTTTTAAAAATGACTTTTTTCTTCCGGTTTACACAGTGAGATAAGGGAGACACCTATTGAAATGATCTCATCCTGAATTTTTGCATTAAAATGGATTGTGTTTTTAAAAAATGATTCAATTTATTTCATGTACATGGAGATTAGAAAGAAATAGAAACTATAATGCTATGAATGGAGCCTGAGAAGACTAATAGGAAAAAATGTCAGGTTAACAGAAAACAACATTTCATTTGATCTGTACTGGCACAAAACCACAGTATAGACATAAAAACATATTTTATACAACTGATGCTGGTCTGAGAAACTGCCAAACAGAGCAAGAAAACCTCTTTGAGGCCTGTCTTTTTTCCAGGTTAATGTGGTTTCTTTCAGCCAAATATCATTAGAAGCTGCTTCCAGGAGAATCAGAACTCAGCCAGTGTGGCTAGTGGTTGAGCATTGACCTAAGAACCAGGAGATCATGATTCGATCCCAGGGTCAGGTATATGCCCGGGTTGCAGGCTTGATCCCCAGTTTGGGGCCTGCAGGAGGCAGCTGATCAGTGATTCTCTCTCATCATTGATGTTTCTCTCTCTCTCTCTCTCTCTCTCTTTTACTTCCTCTCTGAAACCAATTAAAAAAAATTTTTTTTTAAAGAGAGAAGTGGAGAAGCAGTGTAAGTGCCTCTTGGGACTCCAGGATGCTGGGGGTAAAAGCCAGTTTTTTGTTTGGATATTGGTCACTTCTCTAAGAATCCACATACTGCCCTACCAGTCAGGGGTTGGACTAGGTGACCTAGGGTCCTTTCCAAATTCCATTTTTTTAATCCTAAGTAGGAAAGAACACATTTAGATTGATTGGCTTGAGTGGACAAATAAATGGAGATAAAGAGGAAAAACTAACCATCTGAAAATACATGAATTAAAAGACACTATTCCTATCCCAAGTGAAATGTGCTCTTTCTCTTGTCTTGGTGGAGCACAACTGCCCTCTCTGTGCCCCCCAGCGGGCGGTGACATCACCTTTTCTTCCCCTCCCTATGCCAGCCACTAAGGTGAAAGAATGCTGGAACCAAGGCTGCGGGAGCTCCTTCTGAGTTAACACTTCACATCACAGACACACCTCACCCACCTGGTTGTTGAATGATGACATGTCACTCTTGCCTGGAACAAATCAGCTGCATTAGGGGGCTACATCCTGCCACCCACAGCCATTGACCTCAATTTGTTTGCATCCTCATCTGGTAGCCAGTTCACTTCAAAGCAATTGCCCAATTAGTTAAATTTTACACTTTAGATTTCTAAAAGAGAGAGTAATTTTTTTTCACCTTTCCATAGGCAGCCAAGAGTTACTAGAAGATGCATAGGAAGAAAACTAAAAGTCAATATATTATAGAGAGGTTAAGATTTTTTATTGCTTTTAATTATATATGTAATAGGTGTAAATGTTTTCGTTGTAAAAGATCCAAAAATAGTTTGTAGACTAAAATATAAAGGCCCTGCTTTATCATCCCCACCCACTTCACCTCCAAAACTAATTTGCCTCTATTAACATTCCTTCTAGTCTTTTTCTGTGCATTGCTATATAATATATATAAATGGCATATATACATGTAAATATAGAGACATACTATACTATACAATACAGCTATGTTGCATAATGATGTTTGAGTCAACAGCAGACCAGATATACAAAGTTGGTCCCATGACATTATAACAGAGCTAAAAAGTTCCTATTGCCCAGTGACAACATAATGTGGTAGCCAGTGTCAATCATAATACAAGGCATTACTGTTTTTTGCTCAGCTCAGTCTACCGATAGTCATGCAACTGAGAGAAAAGCCTGAGGACTCCCTGGTCCCTGGTGACCTCTTCCCTTCCCATGGATCTCTTCCCTTTCTAAACCAAGGTTACAACTGGGCTCAGTCTTATGGTTCTTATTACCATTGCAAGATACCCTTCAGCAGTAACCGTTAGGAAACTTTGAAGAAAAAAAGTTTATTACTTACAAGCCATGGGGAATATAAGGCAAGCCAGGAGATGCACAGCCAGATCATAGGTAGGGAGAGAGCACCCAAGTACCCGGGTTCTGCTTTTGTTGGGGTGGAGTGTGGGGGCTTGGGGTTTCAATGGATTCACTCTTTATTGGTGAATTTTAAACATAAGAACAGAAACTTAAAGCATCCAACATAAAGCTTTCCTTGTGATAGATACTCAACTAATATTCTTGAGGTGACCTTAAATGCACTCTCATGAGAGTCAGTCTTAAGAACTCAATATCAGGAATAAAATTTAAAATTACAGACTTAATACTTTATATAAAAAAGAGAGAATAACATTTCCAAGCTAAACAAATTCACATCTTATACTTTTTTTTTTTTACATTGGCCCAGGAAAATGGAAGTGAATATATTTTCAGGGAAAGCACATCAATAAAAATTAAAGAAAAGGTTGGATTTCCCATTTCAAAAAATTGCTCCCACAGAGTTTCTTCTCTTTCTGGAGACTCGTTGATTTTCTCTAATCAAGTTGGACCCAGCAAAACAGCAAAGACAATGGCTTCCTGGCCACCTGGTAACGACGGTTACCTGGTTTAATTCTCTTCCTATCCATGACATTCTGTGTGATATAAGGCACATCACTTAACCTCTGAGCTGGAGTTTTCTCATATATGTTGTTAAAAGATAAACTGAGACATATTAAAATTTTAAGATTATAGAGCAAAAATCAATTCAAACTGGTCCACAGCATCTAATCCAGCAGATAGAAGGAGCCTCAAGCAGCTATACAACATGGAAGGCTTTACAGTGGGAATAGGAAACTATATTAGGTGAAACAGCAGGGTCACTTTAGCAATTGGCAGCGATCTGCTGGGCAGATGATCTAACTAGTGCTGATCAGGCAATTCCTGATTAACAGGTTTAATGTTCCATTTCTGGAAAAGCCAAAACCGTGATTAAGTCTCAATTTGGTGGGGCTGGGATTTAACATAAGTGACTCCATTTGGGGGCTGTTGTCTTGTTTTTAACAATATAAATGGCAAACATATATAACTACCTCATAAACTTGTGGTGGAAATTCAATACAGTGTTCTAAGAGTAAACATCTAGCTCATAGTAGGCATTCAAAAATTACTTTTGTTTATTCTTTGGAACCATTTCTTCATTTTTACCCTGGTAAGGAAATCCAGTTAAATTCTTACCTCTAGTTCTTATTCAAAGAACACTTCTAATACTTTTGACCACTGAAGAGGTATACTAGCAAGATTCCCCCATCCAAACCAGAAGTGGTTCAATTAGGAGGGGTCTGGAAGGTAAAACATCACAGCAGTGGGCTCAGAAAAGAGGTCTGGGCTAACCAGGGAAAAGAAAGATGGATTTTTCTCTCAATGAAGAGAGAGATGAACTCTTGAACCAACTGGATGTTTTCCTTTGTTTTGCCTTCCCCTGGACTAGCCAAAAGCAATGGGCGGGTGAATGTGACTGCCTACTTCCTGCAGATTGTTTTTACAGACCTACATTTTGAGAGGGCTAATTGTTGGAGTCCTCTTCTTTCTTTCCCCACAAGAAGAGAGCTTTGTTAGGCAATTAAATCAGGCTGCCTGAGACCAAAGCCTTACCATTTCAAATCAAAGTTTGGCCCCCAAAATAAAAGAAGTATTGCCTCATTTTCACTTAGCTGACAGTGTTTACTCCTTCAGAGACTGAACTGGAGTTTTCCATTCAACAGAAATACTGGCCCAACCATGATGCAAAGCAGAGCACAAAGACAATTATTTAGATAACTCTGTTCTACTTGCAGTTGAAATGCAGAAATTGAAGTGGAATGCATTATTTTTCCCTGGGCAGGATGCAAAGGTGGCTTCCCGGGGTTCTTGTCCAAGTGGATTCGAAGAATGAAGCCACAGACAAAAAGATGGTATAGGAAAAGATGGAAATTCATTGAGAAACAAGCACAGACTCCCCAGTGAGGAGGGTGAGAGAGTACGACCAAGTCCCCTTTCTTAAGATTTATAAAGGTTGCAGTTCTTTGTGTCCTGATATACCTTCTGATTGGTCACTAGAGTGGCTTCAGAGCTCAAACCCCACATGAGATTCCCCTTTTTCTCTTCTTTGTTCTTCTATTCCCTTTAGCCTTCCTCTTCCTTCTCTGAATGAGTGGCTTCCTTTCCTTTATTCTGTAAATGTAAACCTGCAGCTCCCAGCTTTGCAGCTCTGTGGTTCTCCTGAATGGACCCCCTAATTCCTAAAGCTTCCTAAACCTGCCTATTTTACCCCTAAAAACTCCTTTCACAGTGAATGAAAACAAGCAAAAATTGCCTTTGGTTTATCTACATAAAATGGCCCAGCCCTCTCTCTTCCTTTGTTTGAGACTTACTGCACTCCAGACTCATAGGAAAGGTCACCACACCAGTCTCTGGGAGACGAGGGCTAGTCCTTGCTTATTTGCTTGGCAGCCAGCTTTGCAAAACTGACACATTTTGCCTTAGCCAGTTAGGTAAGTGGATAGAGCATCGGCCTGCAGACTAGAGGGTCCCGGGTTCAATTCTGGTCATAGGCACATACCTAGGTTGCAGGTTTAATCCCCGATCCTGGCTTGGGAGGCAACCAATCAATGTCTCTTTCACATTGATGTTTCTTCCGGTGTGTGTCTCTCCCCTTCCACTCTAAAAATCAATAGGGAAAAAAAATTAAAATTAATGGAAAAATATCCTCAGGTGAGAATTAACAAACAAACAACAAAACAAAACAAAAAACACACATAATTTTCTCTGATGTTCTAGAGAGCTCCAAAGATTTCATTGTTACTATCGAAGGTGATTGGCTTTTCTGAGATTAAAGGATTGCATTCCGTAGTTTAATCAGCATGTAAACTACTTCAATCCTGTCTTTGAGAAATACTGCCCATGTTTCCTGGTGCAAGTCACTTGACAAAGTCACCCTCTAAGCAGGGGACTTTAGAAAGTGCGACTTTAGCAGTGTAGACAGCCAGCATCAAAAGACAACCCCACTTTGACAGTATCGTTGAACTAGAGGACCTGGAAGATTGCAGTTCGCACAATCTAGGCTTCTAAGGCTAAAAAGCTCATACTGTGATGTGTTATTTTTCTCTTTGATAGGAATTAATGTTTTTCTCATCACCTGTAAAATTCCTCCTAGCATTTAGCACAATCCTGGAGCAGAATAGGAGCTCCATAAATTCTGAATGAATGAGTGAGCAAATGGACAAACAAACAGAACTTGGTTTAACTCAGTTCATCTCACCTTCCCATACAGCACCATAGTGACGTGGGTGAGGGGTCCCGATATGCTTTTGTTCTTAACTTCCCTTTACAGCTTCAAAATCCACCCTAATCTTTTGTGAGCTGTGAATTTCAAAGACGAGAATTCCTTGTCCATATGTAATCTGCTTGCCACAGAACAGATTTATTTTTGTGGAAAAAACCCCAGATGCTTGACTGGATTAAGTTGTTTTAGGGTCCAACTGACCCAAAGTGCCTGCTGAGTATAGCTTTTTCTGGGCACTGTGTTCACTCTCTGGCCTGGCCCGGATTGCAATATACTTAATATCTTTCTAAAACAGAAGGAGCAGCCTGATTGCTCTAGAAAGACTATAATCTCCCCAGAAGTTCCTTCCCACTTTGACGAAACTCATCTTCCCGTGGCCAGTGGTGGTTCATCCACTTGGAAGACTGAGCGCTTGATCCTCACTAAAGGGGCTTCACTCAGTCTCCCTGTAAATGGTGCTTTCTTATCCTCCAGGTGACTTGGTGTATGCCCTTCCTTTGCCATCTGAGACCTAGAAAGGCTCAAACACCTGAGCCAAGGCCACCTTGCCCTCTCCAGGAGCTGAGAAAACAAAGAGTTAACACATTTAACTCAAAAGCCCTGAAGTTATAAAATGATGAATAACAATTTGTCTCACACCTTCTTTCCACTTCAGCTGAGAAGATGCAAAGTGAGTTAGGAAGAGAACAGGCCCCAGGAGGAAACTGTTCCAGCTCAGGAAGACAACTGCCTTCAGCTGATGGCTCAGATGTGCAAATGAGATAAGAGAGCAGAACAGCCAGTGCTTGCTACCTTTCAGATGGAAGGGAGCGTTTCTCTGAAGCTGTCACAGTAGGTTTACTTCCTTCCCCTTCCTGTTCCTCTCTCTGTATTTGTCATTGCTCTCTTACTTCATCTACTGATGCAGTTGGGGATTTAAAAACAAAACCCACAAAAAAAGTAAAGCAATCTTGGATTGAGTTTCCTAAAATCATGGAGCTAGACAAAAGAAACTAAATTAATCATTCTGGGACCAGGTACCTGGGACCAGCAGCAGCTCCATTTCTGATCACTACAATGTGGTATTTAAATATCTCTCTCTCTCTCTCTCTCTCTCTCTCTCTCTCTCTCTCTCTCTCTCTCTCTCTCTCTCTCTCTCTGGCCATACCACCCTGAACATGCCCGATCTCATCTGATCTCGGAAGTTAAATCTCTCTTTTTTTCTTTTTTTCTTTCTTTAATAAGAATCTTTTTCTTCAATGAGACCCTCTGAAGCTCTTGCTTTCTTCTCCACAGGGGTCCAACAAAGGGGAGAGAGATGCATGCAAAGTGAAGTTGGGGTGAGTAGGGAAGATGCCTACTAGTCATCCCTGGAACAGAGGTAGTTAGCCAGAATTGGTGTGGCCACTGCAAGCATGCAAAAAATTGGGAATACATAACCCCCTAAAATAAGGCATTCTCTCTTCTGTTGTTCTTGGCTCATCGGGTTCTCTTGTTCCGGCTTCCTTGCATTCCCCCGTGTTTCCTCTATAGCCATATGGTCCTGCGGACTCCGTATGCAATGGACTGATGGACTATAACAGGGAACACAAACTAAGCTAGCCTAATGATGTATTGGATTTGTCCAACATGGGACAGGAACTTAGGACACTGGCTCAAATTCTAGACCTATTAAAGCCACTGCTACACTTCTTTTATGATGAGACTGAGAGAGAGGAAAACTTGGAAACTCAGGGATTTAATTCCACACAAATAAAAATCACTCATTCTCCCACACAAATAAAAATCACTCATTCTCCCATGTGAGTCTCAGAAAATTCTTTTTTTTTAGGATATTGCAAGAATTCCATTTCTACAAGCAACAGGTGGGTCTGAAGACCTCTCCCCCTGGGTAACAAAAGGATGTTCCAATCTTACATTTTCTAGCTCTAATACTTAGAACAATGACCTACATATGACAGACACTCAGTAGAATGTTTTTGGAGAAAATAATCCCCTTCTAAGTCATGCTGCAAAAAGCCTCACTGGAATAATTAAAATGAACCCCTTCACTCTGGAAAGAAAGTAATTGAATCTGATGTTTAAAAAAAAAAAAATCCTGTTTTCAGGGCATTGCCATAAGAGTACATTCATCCTGCAAGCTCGACCCAAACATCTGAGCGAAATCTTTCATAATTATGTTTTCATTCTTTCTACTTTTGTCAGAAACACCAAAAAGAGTTCTGTCTTTTCTAATGCTTGTTAAACTACTGATTTAAAATGGGCAAGTGGGGTGGGGGAGTCAAAACCATAGACATTTTTTTGTTTAGTTTTATAATAAAAATTGTTTGAATAATTAAACCTGCCTTATTATGGGGGAGAGGGGATGAGGAGACCTCAGCTCTTGTTTTCTTGAGGGAAAGATTTCAATCAAGTGACAAAGTGTAGAAAAGCAAGCAAGAATTTATGGAACATGGCAAAAAATATACTTAAGAGAGTGAAACAAGGGCATAGAACAGTGGTTCTCAACCTTTCTGATGCCGTGACCCTTTAATACAGTTCCTCATGTTGTGGTGACCCCCAACCATAAAATTATTTTCGTTGGTTCTTCATAACTGTAATTTTGCTACTGTTAATGAATCGTAATATATTTAAATATCTTTGTTTTCTGATGGTCTTAGGTGACCCTGCTGTAGAGCCTAAGACAATTGGAAAACACAAATATTTACATTATAATTCATAACAGTAGCAAAATTACAGTTTATGCAGTAGCAATGAAATTTATGGTTGGGGGTCACCACAACATGAGGAACTGTATTAAAGGGTTGTGGCATTAGAAGAGTTGAGAACCACTGGCCTAGAAGAAGCAATAGAAGAGTCTAGACTGTGCTGCTTTGGCTCTTTAGGAAGTCAGAGAAAAGAGGGCCTTGCAGACAGGTTCTGAGGTTAGTCTGGGATGAGCTGCTTCTGCCCTTTGCTTCCTGGTTGCAAGTCTCCTGGGATCCTTTAAAGGTTTAGGGGATATGTGTGGGGAATAGGAGGAGGAGGGGTGGAAGGGAATGCCACAGGTGTGTTCCCTGAAAAGAGAATGTTCTGGGACCTTCATTTTCAGGGGCTTTAAAGGCTGGACATTTAGGGGATCTTTAGAGTGGATCAATAGAATATTCATCAGCTTTATGCTGATGTACCAAAATGAGATTTATTCTCTTAATTTGCCTGTCCTTGGTGTGGTTGGCAAATGACACTTAATTGGATTTCTGATATCTGTCTCCCTGAGTAGAGTGACTTAAGCTATTTACTCTCTGGTTGGGGAGGAGAATTGCAAGCCATTTACTCTTAAGTGTGCTTGGTTTAGGAAAGATAGGATTTGCTAGGTGGACACAAACTGATGTTTAACTGTCTCAGCTTCCTTATTTTGCTTCTCCTAGAATTTTCCTAGCTTCTTACTATTCTATATAACTTCCCCCTCAGAGACTTCCACCCCTAAAATCTTTTTTTATCCATAAAATCTTTTAGGATTGATGAAGGAGGATGGTCTATCTTTAATAACTTTCCTGCTGATAATAGTCACAGTTCCTGCCTATGTTACAGTATGGAAGTCTCTATCCCTGCCTGATCTACGGGAGACAATGGAATGGGATTTGAGACTGAAATAGAGAGGCCATTAGTTGGTTTTTCTAAGGTAGGTATGGGCTGGAATTCCTGAATTCATCTTTTTGACATGGAGTTTCACTTCTGGAAGTAGTGATGTAGATAGACCTATATTGTGTAAATAAATGATTTGTTATTTAATAAGGAGTATGCCTATGAAAACAGAAGAAGAAACAAAGGTTAATAATCATAGAAAATTATAAACCAGTTCCTGAGCCTGTAAGACTGTCAATCTGGAGAAGGCTTAACGTTTCTTTTGCTAGAATGAAAGCAAGCAGTGACAATCTGATAGATCCTTTTTATCTGCAGTTTAAATATCTTTGATAATGTCATCAAGTAAATTCTGTATGGTTGACATTGTGATAACCAGAATAGTGAGCTGAGTTTTTTTCCCCCAGGGTCATGCCAAAGAATGAGACATGGACCAGAAGATTTAAGCAAAAGTGTGAAAAATTTATTACAAGTAGATTCAGGCTCCCCTGCATGGAAAGGAGGCCTAAATAATGGGTTTCCAGTGAAGCTAGTAGGTCTAGAGATATATATGTGTTACAAGCCTGCTCTCTATCTACCTGTGTCGCCATCTGATTGATTCCCTCCTTGTTCTTGCTCAGTAATGGACCTGAACTTTCTCTATTTCTATGCACCAGTTTACCTTGTTGTTGCCGGCCCTCCCTTGATTTCACCTGCCTCCCACTCTGAGTCCAAAAACATTCTATTATTACTGCATGGTTGATTCCTGTGATTAGACAAGATCAAACTGCTGTGTCTGCCAAGTTCTATATTCCACCTCCCTTTGTTTTCCACTGGCCCACTGCCCTGTCTGCCTGTGTGTCAAGCCAATTCCTCTTAATTGCATCAGTTCTCAATAATCCCAAGTCAAAGGATGGGGTGAAAAAATAAAACATTCACGTGGAGGGTTGAAGGCAACTAGAAGAATTCAGAAATCAGTTCAGTTTATAAGTAAAAATAAAACTTTAGAGATGATCAACTGCACTAGAGTCCAATAATCACAATTGGGCATTGTGATTTCCACTGAAACACATTTTTCCTCCCTAAAAATCACTCTCATTTTTATCAAATAGACTATATTCGATCCAGTTTTAATTGACCTGATTATTTGCATAGACACAATAAGAATAGCAATTGATTACATAGGCTTTGTAAAATCTGCTTTGCTGGAATTTTATTCACACAAAATCTTCAGATTGAGCTTTAGTCAATCCCTCAGGGCATAGAAGCCAAGCCACACAGCTGCCATCCAGCTTTTCTGGCAATGCCTATAGGTTTGGTGGATTCCTCAAGTTCTTACAGTCCTTTCTTGGCCATCTCCCAGGAAAGCAGCCTTCATTCTTACCTGAAAAGACTACCATGAACCATGTGAATAAGCAAGGTACCAGGCCATTTTTTCCAAGTCTCTCTTGATCATGACATTCCAGTTAAAGACTTGGTTAATAAAACCACAATTGGAATCTGGTTTTGTGTGTCCTATTATAAAGATGTGGATGAAAGGAACCACATACTAACCTGAAAAGCTTAGGGAAGGCCTGCATGACAGTCTTGCAAACTCAAAAACCTAAAGTAAACACAAAGGATGGTCTGAAGTTGAACTTTAACTAAAAGCAGTCATGGTGGGTAGTCACCTCCTAGGCTGGTATCTTCCCAGCAAGGTCAATCTTTACCTTAACTTGTGGCAGAATGCATGAGAGAACAATCAGCCCGCACTCTGAAAGAGAAAAGTTTAACTTTATTTCATAGATCTGCTAGTCCAGGGGAATTCTGGATCTAAAGCCTGAACTGAACTGGTGGGGAGGCTCTGACCTATATATCTCCTCCTGTGGCAAGCCCCTGCGGATCCCTGCAGCTCCGCCCAAGTCAATCTTGGCAGGGCCTTGGGGGCATGCTCCACAGCTCTGCCCAAATCAGAGTGGGAAAGTAAGAATACAGTTTTAACCAGATACCGAACTAGGTTGCAACCCCCCCCCCCCTCCTACCCCATTTTCCTTTTCATTCCCCCTCTTGTTCCACAAGCTATTCTTAGCCTTGGGGATTACAAAAGACTCAGGAATTGACTCAGGTAAGGTTGATGATGCTCTAGCTACTTCCTGCTGAAGTGAGGGGCTATGATAAAGGGGGTTCAGTATCCTGAGTCTTCACCATTTTCCCCAAGGGGGTCATTAAAGTAGCAAGGGCAGAGAAGTTCTGGTACCAGAGCTTGTCTGCCTCTTTGACTAATAAGGCTGTGGCTGCAAGGGCACTGAGGCATGGGAGCCACCCAGAGGTAACCAGGTCAATCTGTTTGGAGAGGTAGGCTATTGGCCTCAGCCAGGGTCCCAACTACTGAGTCAGAACTCTTAACTCAGGCTACCCCATTGTTCTCTTGAACAAAAAGGTTAAAGTCCCCTGTCACATCTGGGAGCCCTAGGGCCAGTGCCTCAGTGATCTTTGTCTTTATGGTCCTGAAGGTGTTTAGGACCCCAGTTAATGGGTGCCTTTTCCTCTCCTTTGAAGATTTCATAGAGGGACTTAGCTAGATCTGAGAATCCTGGGATTCAAATTTGACAAAACCCTGCTGCCCCTAGGAAATCCCGAATCTGTCGCAGGATGCTAGGGACTGATATGGCACATACCACCTGTTTCCTTTCTTTCTTTCTTTCTTTTTTTGAAAGTGTGTGTGTGTTGTGGCCATGTTTATTTTATTTTTTAAAATATATTTTATTGATTTTTCACAGAGAGGAAGGAAGAGGGATAGAGAGCCAAAAACATCGATGAGAGAGAGACATCGATCAGCCGCCTCCTGCACCTCCCCCCCCCCCACTGGGGATGTGCCCAAAACCAGGATACATGCCCTTGACTGGAATTGAACCGGGGACCCTCCAGTCTGCAGGCCGATGCTCTATCCACTGAGCCAAACCGGTTTCGGCCCACCTGTTTTCTTTCATTACCTAGTCTTCATTTACCTTGGGTAATTGGGAAACCTAGGTATTTGACTTCCCTCTAACAGATTTGAGCCTTCCTTTTGGACACCTGGTAACCTGTTTCAGTTAAGAGTCTTAGAAGGGTTCTTCTTCCTTCCCAACACTGAGTTTTCATGGAGCTAGCTGGTAGGAGGTCATCTACATATTGGAGTAGAATGCATCCCACATCCTGTCCTGGAAATTTGGACAAATCTGCTGCTAGTGCTCCACTAAAAACAGTTGGGGAGTTCTTAAACCCTTGTGGCAGTCTGGTCCAGTTGAACTGTTCCTTAGTCCCTGTGATTGGGTTTTCCCACTCAAAGGCAAATAGGGGCTGACTGGAGGGTGCCAGCTGAAGGCAGAAAAGGGCATCTTTTAGATCTAGACATGTAAACCATTCTGCTTCTGACAGAATGAGTTTCAGGACGGTGTACGGATTCAATAGCGCCAAATGCAGGGTTATAACAGTCTCATTAACAACCCACAGGTCTTGTACCAGGCTGTAATCATTGGCCCCAGGCTTCTTGACAGTAAGAGAGGGATGTTCTATGGAGACTGACACTGCTTAAGAAGTTCCCATTGAAACTATCATTCTAGGTGGCCCTGGATACCTAGGCATGTGTTCCTTGGAATTGGATACTGGTGAAGTTTCACAGGCTGTGCCCCCAGGTTTCAAATCAATTACATAGTACTGGGGCATGGTTCTTAGCAAGTCCCAGGGGATTTCCTTCTGCACAGACCAGTGGGAATTCCTTCTCTAGTTCAGGCTCGAATGATGAGTCCTTTGACTGGGAAGTATAAAGTCTCCATTCTTCCTCCCTAGGTACTGCTAAAGACAGAATTATTGGAGAGGTCCCCTCACCTAAGCACAGTTGTGCTGAGCCATCTGGGGCAAAGGTGATTTCTGCTCTCATTTGGCTGAAAGGTGTCTGCCCATTAGACTGGGCAATCTGGCAAGTACAGGAATTCATGAACCACCTGGTGGCTGCCTAACTGACATTGGTGGGGGCAGCAGAATGGTCCCCGGTAGTTTTGGTAATGGTGACTTCCCATCCTGAAAGGGGAGCCACTTTCTGAGTAACTACCAAGTGCTCTGCCCCTGTATTAACCATAAAGTACACAGTCTGGCCCCCGATTTTCATTTTGACCATGGGCTCATGGGGGCCCATTTGGAAAGAGCCCTGTCTGTCCTAGTCTGAATTGGCTGCCACTAGTTCAATGAGGTTTGCCTTGGGCAGCTCGGCTGTTAGTGGCTGAGTGGTTTGGATGGCCTTGCCTGCTTCTTCTAGCTGCTCAGACATTCATTCTTCCAGTGTCCTAATTCTTTGCAATAGGCACACTGGTCCCATTTAAGATTTTTCCTTCCTATTCCTGACTTGACTCCCTTTTTTTTTTAAATTTAATAAATATTTATTGTTCAGATTATTACAATTGTTCCTCTGTTTCCCCCACTCCCATAGCTCCCCTCCACCTGGCTCCCACCCCTCCCTCTGCCCTTACCTCCCCCTTTATTATCCTCATCCATAGGTGTATGATTTTTGTCCAGTCTGCCTGCACGCCCCCTCATCCTTTTCCCCTGAAAATTGTCAGTCCACTCCCTTTCTATGCCCCTGATTTTATTATATTTATCAGTTTATTCTGTTCCTTAGATTTTTAGTTCACTTGATTTTTAGATTCACTTGCTGATAGGTATGTATTTGTTGTTCATAATTTTTATCTTTACCTTTTTCTTCTTTTTCCTCTTCTTAAAGAGTACCTTTTTAGCATTTCATATAATACTGGTTTGGTGTTGATGAACTCCTTTAGCTTTTTCTTATCTGTGAAGCTCTTTATCTGCCCTTGAATTCTGAATGATAGTTTTGCTGGGTAGAGTAATCTTGGTTGTAGGTTCTTGCTATTCATCACTTTGAATATTTCTTACCACTCCCTTCTGGCCTGCATAGTTTCTGTTGAGAAATCAGCTGACAATCGTATGAGTGCTCCCTTGTAGGTAATTAACTGTTTTTCTCTTGCTGCTTTTAAGATTCTCTCTTTGTCTTTTCCTGTTGGTATTTTAATTATGATGTGTCTTGGTGTGGACCTCTTCAGATTCCTTGTCTTTGGGGTTCTATGCACTTCTTGGACTTCTAAGTCTCTTTCTTTCACCAAATGTGGGAAGTTTTCAGTGGACTCTTGTTGCACTTCTTTGTGGACTGTGTGTACAGCCTTGTTGTAGTTAAGTCTTGATTGTTGTTGGTATCATTGGAAGAACTGACCTCTAAGCCAATTGGTTATGAGGATCAGCTGTGTCTACACCAGGAGAACTGTGCTGGGGTAAGCCTTATGATACAAGACTTGCAAAATTGCAAAAGCCTCTGTGTTCAGCTTGGATGGGGCAGAGTTCAGGGCTGAGCAGACAGCCTTGGCTTCCCGTCAGCCCTGCTCTATTCAGACCCCTGGGTCTCAGTGTCCCTTGGTAATCACTGCAGCCCTCCCTGTGCACACGCACACATGCTCGTGCACCTGGAGACCTCTGCCTTTCCAGCTCCCCTGAGTTTCCATGCACTCCGGGGACCCATATGAGTCTGGGTCCCCAGAATTCTCTCCTGAAACTGGGGTTCAGGTGTAGTTGAAATTGGATTTCAGCACAGTTGGGAGGTTTGTCTTCCTCCCACTAGAGAAAGCCAGTGGCCTTTGGCGTGCACCTCCAGACCTCTATCTTTCATGGCTCCCCTAAGTTTCCGTGCACTCCTCCCTTTTCACGACAGTCCAGACTCCCCCCATGTGAGTCTCACCCGAAACTGGGGTTCAGTGCAGTTGGAACTGGGGCTCAGTGCAATTGGGAATTTCCATCTTCCTCCTGCAAGAGGAAGCCAGCCAGGCACTCTGTTGCCCTTCCTCTCCACGTGTGTGTCTTTATACCTCAGCTTTTTGCAGCTCCTCTGAGTCTCCATGAGCCCCTCTCTTTCCTTCTAGTTGTAGAATTTCCACTCAGCCAGTTTTTCTGTGGTTCTGGATGATGTCTATTCTGTCTTTTAGTTGTAGTTTTGAAATTGTGCGAGGCAGCAGTTTAGGTGTTCACCTATGCTGTCATCTTGGTTTCTCCTCCTGACTTGACTCCTTGATGCTCCCTTTCCTTTTCTGGGAACTAACTTCTATATCTGCCATAGCAATCAGAGTCACTTTCCTTTGTAGTTTCTCCTCAGCCTCCTTTTTAGCCTCATTGTCCCAATTAATGAAAACCTTGTTTGCTATTTCTAGTAGCTCGGTTGCATTCTTTCCCACAAATCCTTCAAGCTTCTATAGCTTTCTCCTTATGTCTGCCTGAGCCTGACTAATCAAGGCTGCATTGACCATAGTTTGATTCTCTGAAGCCTCTGGGTCAAAGGGAGTGTAAACTCAATATGCTTCACAGAGTCTCTCATAAAAGGCTGCAGGACTTTCATCAGGCCTCTGGAAAACTTCAGAGGTCTTGGCCACATTAGTGGGCTTCTTGGCCCCAGCCTGGAGCCTCTGGAGGAAAGCCAGCCAATCTCTCTCTAATCTGGCCCTCCTGTCCTCCGACTTCGGGTCCCACCTGGGTTCCACATCTGGGAGAGCCTCTCTGGCCCATCTGTCTGTGTCTAATGTCCCTGGTGGGGCCTAGGTCTGGAGCCATTTCCAAGTTTCTGTTATTATTCTCATGTGCTCCTCAATGTTAAAAAGCATGAAAAGGAGTTGCTTGCAGTCATTCCAGGTGGGCTTATGGGCCTGAAAAATTGATTCCAGAAGGTCAACCATGGCTTGAGGTTTTTCAGAATAAGCAGTAATGTGATGCTTCCAATTTAAGAGATTGGTTGTAGTGAAAGGCTGGTAGTAAAAGACCAATCCCACTTCTTGTGGGGTCACATTTTCTCCAATTATATGAGGACCCCAAATTTCTTGGGACAGGCATCTGGAAAGCTGGTGGTGTTATAGGTCCCTGATCAGCTGAGCACGAACATCATCCAACTGGCTCTGGAGAGTCCATTTGGGCGGGATATGGAAGGAGCATCCCTGGTTAGGCAAAGGGGTACTGGGTACTGCTTGTGGCACATAAGGAGGTTGTAGAACTGGCAGGGCTTCCTCAGGGATTTCCTGCAGAATAAGAGGCTTATTCTCCTTCTGAGGGGCCTGTCCTTTTTCCTTATAAACACAAAACTGGATCCAAAGCAGCTTAAGCTCTGCTATTTCTAGCCACTGGTCAATATAAGGGAACTGGTCAGATGACCTGGGACTCCTGTGATAATTCTGTGATCATTCCTGGCCATGGGACAGTAACTGGTTAAAGCTGTAATCTTACTTCCCCCCTCTGACTGATTTGGGCAGAATTGCAGCGTCTAACCTCAGGGCCCTAACACAGCTGACTTGGGTGAGGCTAAGGGGATCTTCAGGGGCCCACCACAGGAGGAGATATATAGGTCAGAGCCGCCCCACAAGTTCAGTTCAGGCTTTGGATCGGAATTCCCCTGGACCAGCAGATCTGTGAAATAAAGGTTAAACTTTCCTCCCTCAGAGTGCTGGCCAATGGTTCTTTTGTGCATTCTGCCACAACAATGCAAGAGGCAGCCAATCGATGTTTTTCTTATCGATGTTTCTATCCACCCCCCTCTCCCTTCCTCTCTCTCTAAAATCAATAAAAACATATTTTTTTAAAAATTAGAATTGTAGAAAATATGTGGTTGTCACTATAAAATTGATAGCTTTCCAATATTTCAAGAATTTTCTGATGAGATCAAATGGATATTAATCAATGTAATTTTTAAATATTGTGTTATGAAATGTGTCAACATTTGGAAGATCATAATGTTTGGGGCAAAAATAGAATATTGGGGAATAGCTATGGTTATGAAGTATTAATCATGCTCTATTAACAATGATTGCTTTGTTCTGATTAAAGACATTCTAACTTGACTGAAAGTTGTATGCCCTCAGCACCTGGGAGTCAACCTTGGAATGTGGTCCATTATCATTTAAGACCTGCCTATTATCATGGAAAGATTAACCACCTTGTTGCCCAAATGATGGAGTCCCACCCCAGCCTACATAGTCTACTTCCCCATGCCTGTAATCCCTACTTTCTCATGTAATCCTAGTCCTACCCAATATAAGCAGCTGGCTTATGGGGGGCTGCAGAGCAGATTTCTGTGAATCACCTGCTGCTTTCCCATACTGCCAGCAGTATTGGAATAAATGCTCATATATGATTCAACTCTGTCTCTGCTTAATGGGTTCGAGTTGTACAGGCAGCTTGGACTCATTGATTATCTGGTTACAATAACTCCAGTGAGCTAATACTTTCCAAATAACCTATGTTGGTAAAAAAAAAAAAAAAATCAATTCAAGCCCTAGCTGGTTTGGCTCAGTGGATAGAGCATCAGCCTGTGGACTGAAGGGGCTAGTGTTTGATTCCGGTCAAGGGCACATGTCCAAGTTGCAGGCCTGATCCCCAGTAGGGACTATGCAGTGGGCAGCTGATCAATGATTCTCTCTCATCATTGATGTTTTTATCTCTCTCTCTCTCTCTCTCTCTTCCTTCCTCTCAATAAAAATATATTAAAATAAAATGTTATTTTTTTAAATCAATTCAAAGAGCAAGATTGACAAAGTGAATTTTAGTCTAACAAAGTACAAAAAGTTCATTGATATAGCTTCAGATTTGATACCACAACTATTCTTAAAGAAACTATAATTTGTTCAGTTTGAGTATAGAATAGAATCAGAGAAAAATATTCACAATTATCTGAAAAAGATATTAACATACTCCCCCTTTTTCAACTACATATTGTGTGAGGCTGAATTTTTTTTCATATACTTTCACCCAAGCAATAATATCACAATAGGTTGAATACAGAATCAGATAAGAGAATCTGCCACTAGAGAGACTTATAAAAAATATTAGAGGCCCAGTGCATGAAAATTCATGCACTGGAGGGGGTTCCTCAGCCCAGCCTTCCCTCTCAAAGTCCAGGACCCCTCAGGGGCTGAAGGCAACCCAGCGATCAGGGCAAGGCGATGCCTCATCACACCTCTGCTGCTGCCACTGCCAGCAGTGCACGCCTTGGCTGGCCCTGGTCACCTGAACCTCAGATAGCCCTGGGTGACTGGGCAGCTGCCATCCAAGGCTTGCCTGCACCTCAGGCTGGCCCTGGGTGGCTAGAGGGCTGAGAAGGACTGGGGACTCCAGATGCAGGTGCCCAGCCTTGCCATGTGCCTCCCCCCTCACCCCCCGGGTGTGGCTGAGGGGACTGGGCACCACCACCTTGTGGCTGTGACAGTCAATTAGCATATTTTCTTCTTATTAGCTGTGGGCACCGCAATCTTTGCAACAGTGTGAGAGTCAATTAGCATATTCCCCTTTATTGAATAGAATTAAATGCTATTTTCACTAAATATTTTCAACTTCGAAAAGTAGTTATTGTGCATAAAATATATTAAGTAATGTGAGGGGCTTTGCAGTTTTCATTTCAAACACACTAAATATGGACAATCTAGCCCACATAAGTAAGGGTTCTTTAGAGTCCTTAATAATTTTTAAAAGTATAAAATTCTTATATACAAATATCAAGTCATCACATTGTGCATATGAAACCAATATAATGTTATGTGTTAATTATTCCTCAATAAAAAAAATATTTTTTTTTAGGTTCTTATTTGGCTTAGGAGGGATAGGGAAAGAAAAGTGCAAAAGAGTTTTGAGATCAAAATGCTGGGAAACTGCTGCACTAACTTCAGTCGTTCTAAATTCAAAACCTTCCAACCTCTAACAAAAAGATAGTGGAGGAAAGAAATTCCTGAGGGTTTGGTGCCTGGATTAATCATTAAAGGGGCTTCTCTTTGTTGGGTGTCCTAGAGGTGTTTCTACTCTGGGGGTAATGCACTTGAGTAAGCATTTTGGGGTGGGTGAGGGCATTGCCTTCTGTTTGCAAAGCAGATAAACTATTTATTGTGCATATAAGCAAACTTCCCAGACTGTTTTCAGAAAGTATAAATGTAGAAGCTGAGGCTCTGAAAACCTATTCCTTTAAAACTATCTATGCCAGTGTACCTATGGGAAAATCTTCATGTAACCTAGGAATAAGGTTTCCCAAGATGCTGTTCTCCACACCCTTTTTGGAAGAGATGGGAAGGGGAAAACACAGAACCTTAGATACTGAATATTGGCAAAGAAACCTTTTATTCATTTGGTTGTAGAGATCTCTCTGTAGCCCCAGGAACACAAAAACATTTTGCTAATTAGCATGGGACTCAGTCCAATTCCTGTCATTGATGATCCATCCAGCAAGGCCTTGCCCAGCTCTATGGCTCTCAGGCTGTGTGACTGACAGTCTAACAGACCTGGAGCTTTTCCCCAATTCTGACTGAGAAAAATCCAGCAGAATCCCTGAGTTCTTCTAGTATCCATATCTGCAAAGTAGGGATAACATTACCTACTTGGCATTTAAAGCACGTGGCATATTATTATTAGATTAATAACTACCATTTCAGCGTTTCCTCTGTGCCAGAAACTGTCAAGGGCTCTTCCTCTGTAAGATTTAGTCCTGACAAAGAGCCTGAAAAATAATTGTGGTATTTCTTTATTCCCAAGGAGAATTTTTGTCTACATTCAACACATCTAAAATTGAATTTGGTCTTGCATTTGATGTGCACATGGTTTGTCCCGTTTGGTATAAAGCTAATAAATTGATGATGCATCTTGTAATAAAAATACAGTATGGATTTCCCCATTTTATGAATAGGGAGCAAGTTAAAAAATATGAAGTAACTTGTTTAAGTCCACACATTTGGAATGTGGTGGGACAGAGAGATAAACCGTGAACCGCCCATCACCAAGACCTGGGGCTGTTTCATTGATTCATCACACCTGGCTGGCGCCTCACCTCTCCTGTCCCTGGATGCTACTACATAGCCAGGACTTAATGGAAAAGAATCTGGTCCCACCTAGGCCTTAGGTGCCTCTTCTGCCCCTTTGTTCAAGGAGTGTATTTGTTAGCATATCCCAGTGAGACATCTTTTCTTCAGTTAATCCTATATATCCGAGACAGAGTTCCTCTGAGATCTGCAGCTTAAGTTTAGTCCTCAAAGAACTAAAAGTGGACAGCTTGCATTGAGCACTTATGCACAGTGCAATGTTATAAAATATTTTACATATGGGACACACTCCTCCACCCCACCACCCTCAGTTTCTTACTAAAAGCCCACCAACCCAGCCTGCCCTTGATCATTTTATCCTATATGTGGAATCCAATGTGACTAATTATCCCTGTGGATGCAAAAGAGATGAGGCTTCTACCACCGACACCACACTATTAAATAGATCCAGACTTCTCTCAGAGAGTGGGCAAAGGATCCTCTTTAGTCCTAAGTGGCCAGAATACCATGCTTTGAGGTGCTTCTGTTATCTTTACAGAGCTTCTTTCAGTATCATTTTAGGATTATGTCAGAACCTGCAGTTATAACCAATGTCTTTATAGATTACCTGGGCCATCAGTACATTGACTGTGAAGACCTGCCCAAACTTCGAGAAAAATTAGATCTGAACCCACTCACATTGTTGAAACATGTGAGCTCAAAATAAAGTTTAGAAAACAATCTTTAGGACTTCACTCACCAAACTTTCACTGTTTCATCTTTATTCTTTAAAACATTGAAAAAGTTTGTGACAAGGATTAAATAAAAGCCTTTGTCCAGATATCTAGAAGAACCTCAATGTTTTTCTTACCGCTTCAGATGGGTCTCCAATATACATTTTAGGATAATGGGTAGTGGTGTTGGTGTCAAATTTGTTGCAAATATTTCTTAGTAATTTTTTCCCTTTTGCTTAATTTTTGATGACTTTGAACTTAAAATATTTACATTGTGAAATCTCACTATTTCCTTTGTAGTTTCTTTTATTTAAAAAAAAATTATTGATTTCAGAGAGGAAGGGAGAAGGGGACAGAAACATCAATGATCTCCTATTGGGGAATTGAGCCAGCAACCAACAAATGTGCCCCTGACCAGAATCAAACCCGGGACCGTTCCATCCACAAGCCGATGTTCTATCCACTGAGCCAAACCAGCTAAGGCTGTAGTTTCTTTTCTTGCTTTTAATCTTGATCGCTATCCATCAAAATTTAGACATTCACCAATATTTTTTCTCTTTTTTAATAGTCTGATTTTTTTTAAAACATATAGGCCTAAACCTGGCCAGGTAGCTCAGTTGGTTAGAGTGTTGTCCTGCTACAACAAGGTTGTAGGTTTAATCTCCGATCAGGGCACATACAAGAAGCAACCAATGAATGCATAAATAAATGGAACAACAAATCAATGTTTCTCTCCTCTCTTTCAAATCAATAATTTAAAAAAAAATCATATAGGTCAAGATAGATGGTACAATGCTATGATCTCATTAGCTTTTTCTTCCCAAATAGCTGACCAGTTCTTATAGTGGTACCATTTATGAAATAATTCCAAGTTAAGATATTCTTAACCATGCTGGTGAGCAAAGTGGAATGGGAGCCCAGGGCAAAGTGAGATGAGAATCAATCTGACTGGAGACTCCAATCAGTGGCACTGGCCAGTAAGAGGGAAACACTTGGGGTGAGGAATGAAGACCCAGACTAGCCCCACTGCTGTGTAAGAACTGCTGCTGTTTGAAAGGGTTGGGGAGGCAGGGAATGGAATGAAGGGAGTAAAAACCAATGGGTATACTGTATACCATAATGGTGGATACATATCAGTATGCATTTGAAAAATCCATAGAATTGTACAACACAAGGCAAACCCTAGTGTAAACTATGGCTTCTAATAAATAGCCATGTATAGATATTGGCTCATCAACCATAACAGGTACACCACATTAATGAAATCCTATCTAATAAAAGAATAATATGCAAATTGTCTGTACTTCCACTACACCCACCAGCCGATCAGAGTGAGTATGCAAATTAACCCAACCAAGATGGCTACGGCCAGAGAGAGAGCGAGAGGGAGGCATGGGTTGTCCCTGGCGATGGAGGAAGCCAAGCTTTCCCCACACCCTGGTGGGCCAGGGCCTCCACTTAAGGCACAAAGTGTCAATAGTTGTGCCAGCAGAAGACTTGGCTCCACCCCAGGCGACAAAGTTTCAATTGTAGAAGATAAATAGATCCCAGATACCAGGGCCTCTGCTTGGGTTACCGGGAGGTGTGGCCAGCCTACAAACCACCACAGGCCCCTTGCCCAGGCCACCCCACACCCCAAGGGAACACCCACCCTGATCCAGGACACCCTTCAGGGCAAACCAGCTGGCCCCCACCTGTGCACCAGGCCTCTATCCTAGCTAATAAAAGAGTAATATGCAGATTGACCATCACTGCAACACACAAGAGGACTGCTCCCATGTGGTCAAAAGATTCTGCCCTCCTGTAGACACAGGATGGCCAGCACAAGATGGCCAGCAGGAGAGGGCAGTTGGCAGGGACCAGGCCTGCAAGGGAGGGTAGTTGTGGGCGATCAGGCCAGCAGGAGAAGGAAGTTGGGAGGGACCAGGCCTGCAAGGGAGGGCAGTTAGGGGTGACCAGGCCTGCAGAGGAGGGCAGCTAGGGGGCAAACAAGCTGGCAGGGAAGCAGTTAGGCATCAATCAGGCTGGCAGGGGAGTAGTTAGGAGCAATCAGAAAGGCAGGCAGATGAGCAGTTGGGTCCTAGATTGGAGAGGGAGCAGGCTGGGCTGAAGGACACCCCACCCCCCACCCCTGTGCACAAATTTCGTGCACCGGGCCTCTAGTATGTTATTAATAGGGAAGACTTTGTAGAGACAGGGGAGAGCACATGGGAACTCTGTACTAGCTGCTCTTTCCTATAAATCTGAACTGCTGAAAGAAATAAAATCTCTTACTGTTATTTTAAAGTTGACACAGCTTGTGGTTATTTATTTTTTAAAAAATTATTGATTTCAGAGAGGAAGAAAGAAGGGGATAGAAACATCAATGATCCCCTATTGGCATGTCCTGTTTTAAAGAAGCAGTGCAGAGGGAGGTCAAGAACTGAGGGGTAGAAACTTGGTATACTGACCAAAAGTGTCAATAAAGATTCTTGCCCTAACTGGTTTGGCTCAGTGGATAGAGCATTGGCCTGTGCACTGAAGAATCCTGGGTTAAATTATGGTCAAGGGCACATGCTTGGGTTGCAGGCCTAATCCCCAGTGTGGGGCATGCAGGAGGCAGCCGATCAATGATTTTCTCTCAGCACTGATGTTTCTATCTCCTTCTCCCTTTGTACTTTCCCCTCTAAAATACACACACACACACACACACACACACACACACGTGTGTGTGTGTGTGTGTGTGTGTGTATTTAAAAAAAAGAAAAAGAAAAATGATTCTTCTTCCCCCCAAAAAAGACCAAAGTGCACTACAGTGTATTTCAATTGGGTATTTTATTGTTCTGGCAACTGCAAAATATACAAATTTCTGAAAGGCAGCCCCTGTGTAAAAGCCAGCACAGCTTCATCCCAGGTAATTAATTCAGACAAATATACAGAATGCAGAGAAGTCTTAAGTCGCACGTAAAAGGCCGCAAACCAACAGACAAACAATAAACCCAATGTAAGAGGTTTTCTATTTTCAAGCTCCCTTATACACATTAAATAAATAAATAGCACATTTGCTATCAAAATAATAAAAAAATAAATTTCAAGTATTACAAACGAAATCATCATTGGTGTGGTTCAAAGAGTTTTTCTTCTCCCCCCAAATGAAGAGTTTTGTCCACGGTCTCAGGACAGAAAAAGGAGAGGAGTACACTTACCCAAAAACAAATATGCAAAGTTAAAAAAAATTGGTCCCAGATATTTTTTGAGGGGGGAGAAGGGATGTGAGGCAATAAAGTAGCGGATGCTCCATGCCTGCAGCTCCCACAAACTCTCCATGCAACGTCTCCTCAGAGATCTCCTCAGCAGCATTCTGCCCCTCCAAGGCTCCCTCCACATCCATATTCATGCCTATGCCCCACTCAGGCCCTTACAACTATGTTCTGTGGGAGGCAAAGCCTCATTTATGTCTGTACCTGCTTCAGACTGTCCAAGGCCAGGAGTGTGCACCTTCATGCAGCCCCACCCAAATCGGCTATAAGAGTCAAAAAAACAGAGCTAGCTCTGACAGCCAGGAAGAGAATTCCAGGAAGAAGGACACCATGAAGTCTTCCTCAAGAGCAGAACCACAGGCTCCTCTGCCTAAATATACGACCACTCTATAAGCACACACTCGTGTCAAATGGACACAAGATAGTGAAAAAGAGGGGAAAATAACCCATCTTTAGTGGGACAGGTTGTTATATACAGATCCTTTCAGGCAGACTGCCAAGTAAGGGAGGGGGTTTAAGTGATTTGGTGTGAAAACCTAAAGTTTTATTGTATATCTGAAGCATGTCCCACTTCTCAAGCTCCTCTCAAGTAAAAATAGCTGTTCTCTCCACTTCCCATGTCCGCTGTCTCAGCCTGCCCACCCCTACTCTCAGCTAACTTAACTCATAGGCTAAGCAGGGTGGGATGTCAGGCTCAAAAGCAGAGGGCAGGAAAGGAACATGACCTTTGGCACCAGCTTTTAGAAAGATCCTTAAAAGGTCATTTGGACAAAAGCTGTCTCCAAACCGTTTCTTCTGGACCTCAAGACACCCTGTACTTGGAGGCAACAAGGATAGAAACTACGAGTATTTAGAATCACATGTTCCCCAATTCCTGCTCGAAATGCCCCTCCCAAAAATGTCACAGGTGCCACTAAGGCAAGAGAGAACATTTCCCAAGGAACCCAACCCCATGCTTGACATACAGCAGATGCTCCATGAAAACGTGCGGGAATGAGCGGACTCTTGCGGAAGGCCATGGACATAGACTCCTGGAGGAAGCGGCCCAGAGTGAGGCCTGGCCTGGGCCACTGTCCCCACTTGGGAAATATGGGAAGGAATGGATGTCCTGAAGACAGGAGGCTGGATCCTTGTTCTTCTCCATGCAGTCTTCCAGGGGATGTCTTGCAATGATCTGAGCTTTTGCTCCCAGCCATTTAACGGGGTTCCTCTGTGTTCCCCATCTCATGGGAATGCCTGACTCCAGAGCTCTAGCCCCCGAGGGCACAAAACCCAGACATCTAAATTCCTGAAGGGAAGGTGTGATTTTTCAGGTCACATGTTCTGCCAGAAAAAAAATCTGAAAGCAAAGCATCCCCGGGGAAGTCATGTCTCACTCAGGTACTGCTGATCCAGGCCTGAGGCAGAGAGACCATGCAGCTCCCAGGGAGGGTGAGGCCCCAGAGCCATTTCCTCTTGCCAACACCGCCAGACTGTCCAACATCTTCAGCGGCTAAGCACAGACCTAGGACAGTGCGTGGACATGGAGGGAGTCACTGCTTAGCTGATGAGCAAGTCCAGCTCAGGGACTTCTTCTGTCTGTACCTCAAGACTGGCTCTCTGGCGGGCCCTACCCCAGCAACTCGTCTTTTCTTCACAGGTCAACATTCCAGGCAAAGATGCACCAATAAGCCTGATGAACGTTTTCTACATCGCTGAAACGTCAGCAACTGGGACCAAGGCCCCTTGAATTTTAGGATTCTGCGACCAAGGTCACCTTCATAGCTGGGAACACTTCAGGCCAAGGTCACAGGCACCAAACAAAACAGCACGAGGTGCCCAGCGTCCCCTCCTCAGGTCCTTCTCTTACCTCCTCCACGGCTCATCGTCCTCACCAAGTCTTGTGGAGGGTCGGTGAGACCACAGCCTGGACAGTGGGGAGAGCATGGGACAGGGTGGCTGCAGAAGCATGGATTCTGTGCACACACAGGAAAGGTGTGCTGGGGTCTCGGCCTCCAGGTGCTGCTGAGAGCAGAAGTTCACATTGACCAGCAAAGCCTTCTTCTACAGCGCCCGGCCTTTCTGGGAGAAGTCGTTGGGATGGTCGGCCTCGAGTGGAGGGAAGAGCCCTGACTAAGCTACGGGAATGGAAACAGAATGGAACCGACAGGTCTGCCTCAGTGTGTCTGGGAGGAGTCGACGCTGCTCTGGGAGCCATTCATGTTCTGTTTTCAGGAGAAAAGAAGTGGGAAAGGGGAACTGTTATTACTGTCGACCAGGTTTTCAAAGCAAAAGACTAAAGCCATGCAACGGAGACTTCAACCTCCCTCCCCCAGACAAAAACACAACCCTGGAGAGCATCAGCAACTAAACTTGTGGCAGTTGCTCATGGAGGCCCCAGGAACACATGGAGGTTAAAGCCAGAGTCATACGGGAGAAGGGTCTCATGGCAGAGGAAGGAGAGGAGGCACAGCAGGGGAGCAAAGGGGCCAGCACCCTCCTCAGCTCACAGCCCTTGAGAGCCACAGGGCTGCCTCCATCCCAGGAAGTCTTGTTGGCCACACCAGGCAGAAGATGCTCCAGGAGGCCCTCTAAAGGGCATTAGGACTCTTCTCCCCACTCGGCTCAAGCAGGGCCGAACACCTCAGCCCCCGGGATCCAGATCCTAGGAACACAAACTCCTCGCTGTCCCTAAAGCTCTCTTCCCATGCTCATAGAAGTAATCCCAGCCAGAAGCCTCACTTGTAAGAAGCTGGCCAGTACCAAAACCCCCTAAAAATGTTTTTCTAGCCCCAACCGATTTGGTTCAGTGGATAGAGCATTGGCCTACAGACTCAAGGGTCCCAGATTCTATTCTGGTCAAGGGCATGTACCTTGGTTGCAGGCACATCCCCAGTAGGGGGTGTGCAGGAAGCAGCTGATAGATGTTTCCCTCTCATATATGTTTCTAACTCTCTATCCCTCTCCCTTCCTCTCTGTAAGAAATCAATAAAATTTATTTTAAAAAATGTTTTTCTATCAGCTGGGGACAGGTGATGGCTGCCATCACACAGCAACGATCTCTTTAACCTCCTTAATTTACCCACCAAAAAGAAAGCCACTTTTTAAAAAAGTGTCCTCTCTCATCCTGAGTGTTTACACTAAGATTGTCTTATAAGGCAGGGGTACGGAATGGAACCCAGAGAGACAAATATGCAAGGATCACCTGGGCCCATTCCTCTCCCCTGCAGAATGGAGGGCCCTGGTGCAGGAATCCCTGCAGATGAGAAGCCCGGGCTGGGAGCACTGAAGGCCAGATCTAAGCCAACTCAGGAGCCCAGGCGACCTGACCTCCGACTACAGCACTTTAGACAGTCCCTGTGAAGTGGGTGTCTGTTGGAGAAGACTCCGTAGCCTCGAAACCAGAGAGGACCCAGTCAACTTGTGGGGTTGGAGCGAGGTGCTGCCCTGCTGCCTCCAACCCACCCTCACACACGTCAAGCCTGACTCCGAGCACCCACAAATGGTGGTGATGAGACAATGACACTGGGGGCCGCAGGCACAGGCACTGTCGAACCATTCACTCATGGTGTCCCTGGCTCAGGACACATGGAAACAAAGGAGGAAGTGAGAGAGGGACCCCAGGGCAATGGTGCTGCTGCTCTTAAAAAAACCATGAGTTCTCTGGCATGGGGTGTATGACTCACACACTTCACAATGGCCAGTCTTCACACAGACCGAGGTGCCCTGCCAGGCAGAGATGCCATGACTCAGAGAGATGCAGAGAGGACCGAGAGGGGCATGCACCGAGCCATTTACCTTTCCAAGGTTAATAAGGAGAAAACTTTGAGAAAATGTGACAGACAGTTCGTCTTTCAAGCATAGTGGGGGCAAAGGAAGAAACATGTTGGAAAAGAAAAAACAAAACACAACATCTTTAGCAGCATTTTGTTGTTAGTGTGCATTTGAAATTTCAAAGTCAAGGATGCATGGTGAATGGTTGGCCCCAAGCACAGGGAACAGCCCCCAGTAGGGGGTGTGCAGGAGAACTAGACTGGAGGACACCACACGGGCTGGGCCGTCATGCTCGCTTTATTGGGAAACCACACTCACTGGCATCCGCCAGCCACAACCCTTAAGGTCCCAAGGGCTCCCCCACTACCCAGTTGCTTGGTGCTCCTGCTGCTCATGAGAAGAAATGCCACTGTCCTGTGCAGAGGGAACAGGGAGCATCAAAATGCAGAGTGGAGTGCAAGCCAGAGCACTGGACATCCCCACCAAGGCACAGGGCACCATCTCTCCCCCCATAATAAATACCGGCCACAGGGCACTGGCTATGTGCCAGAGATTCTGTAAGTGCTACATTATCAAAACACCTCGCAATGTGCCTATCTACATTTCACAGACGAGGAGGTTGGAGTCCTAGAATGGCACCACCTTGCCCAGAGTTCCAAAGAGAGAGAGAGTAGAGCCAAGATCAAACCTAGCTCAGTGTGACAAACAATACATTTTGGAAACTGCAGCCCCAGACAAGGGCTCGTGCTCCCTGGCTGGGCTGAGTGCCGAAATCCCAGGGTGGATGCAGATGTAAAGGGTCCAGAGAACACTTGTTTGCTGAACTAGAGGAAGTCTAGCCAAAGGTTCTGTTAGCCTTAGAGATGAGCACGTTCAAGCTTAGTAGATAGGGGAAATGCCCAAATGGCCCCCTCCAGCAGAAAGATTTCTTTCCTGGCAGCTCCAGGCCAGAGTCCAAAGGAACAGGAAATGCACAGATACATGGGGAGACTCCTAAAGCCTGAATTTCATGGACACACCCACATTAAGTAAACACACCTCAGCCATGGGAAACAGCTGCCTGGGAGAGGCCTCAAGAGCTAAAAAGATCAAACAGCTCCAGGCAGTGCTCCACCTGCAGTAAATGTCAGGTGCCCGAGGCAGGGGCAGGGGAACAGTCTGGTGACTATTCCCAGAAACCAGCCCAGAGAAAGCAGCCAGCCTCCGGACAAGGAGGCCTGGTCAAGTCCTGGTCCTGCCACTCACTGGCTGACCTGGGCCCTGTCTGGTAAACAGGGATAGTAACTGCCCTCAGACATCCTGGGGTTATTTTAAGGATCAAAGACAGGAGATATGTGCAAGCACTACAGGTGGTGCCACCTAATCTAAGCGTCAAACAACTGTTTTCCTAGAGCAAGCCGAGCTCTTAAGCTTATCAGGCTGACCTCCTAAAGGCCTTTGGCTTGGGCATGAATTGGGGGAGGTACCCTAATCAGCAAAAGGGATCATGGGTAGGTGTGATTTGAGGGGTTGGAGAGGGTGACTATTCTGAAACTGTAATATAAAGGCCTCGGTTCCTTCTGTAGCTGGGGACCACTGGAGCACTGGAAACACTCTAACATTTACCAGGACTTTCTGCAGAGAGCTCTGGCTGCAGGAAAGGGGAAACCAAATGGGTCTGACTCAAAAGCTGTCCCAATCCTGAACATGACTACAAAGGCTGAGCAGGTTCCCTTAAAGGACAACCTGATCCAAAACAACAGTTTCTAATCAGACCTCCAAAGTGTGGGGGTCCTGGAGCCCAGGGGGTGGGGGGAGAGGGGGTAGGAGTCCCTGCCAGTATAAGAGGGAGAGGCTGCAGTGTCTCTTTCTCTGTTTTGCAGATTAAGGCTCTGGGTAAACATTCCCTTAGGAATGAAAGGGCTCTCCTAGGGTAGACACAGAATTTTAAATAGTAGTAGCAGGCAGAAGACTTAGCTC
The DNA here is from genome assembly GCA_011751065.1 of Lasiurus cinereus. NCBI lineage: Eukaryota > Metazoa > Chordata > Mammalia > Chiroptera > Vespertilionidae > Lasiurus > Lasiurus cinereus. The sequence continues at coordinate 21,574,401 of JAAGEH010002534.1, read as the reverse complement.
ACCACCAAAATCTGACGCCAAGGGGAATAAATGAGATTTAGCACTAACAGTAACCCAGGGCACCAAGGGGGAGTGAGGAGCCATCTGTGGCAGTGACAAGAAAACAGCTGGGCCGCAATTACTTTTGTGTCTTGTGCTCTAAATTCATGAATCCCTCCTCTCCCTCCTCCAGTGCCCATCTTGCCTCCTTCACAAAAACTGTCATTAATCTCAACGTTTCAACAGACAGGCGGCCAAACTGGCAAGCAAGGAGAAAGAGGTGCTAGCAGCAAAACCATACAGAGAAAAATACTTACAAACAGGCTTTCCCTAGCAAAGGCTGCAGAGAGAAAAGGTTGAGAGAGAGGTCAGTAGATGGACAGGGAACAAGGCCCAGGTCGTGTGAAATCAGGAATCCTCTGCTGGGACCCTCAGCAGGTGTTCACCAACCAGAAGGTGGGAGAGATCTATCACCAGAATCCTTGAGACCCTGGGTAGATGCTCCCTAAGGACGGCCCCTCTCAAGGGGAAGTAGCTACGGAAAACGAAACTTCACCCCCTGACCTTGCCCGGACTCTCAATTTTTTTAATATCACCAAAAGCCTGGAATGATAGATCCTCCCTCCCCACAACTGGTGGGCAGAGTTACAACATAACCGGCGTCTGCCACCGGGACATCCTTAAGGCATTCAACCACTAAAATCAGTGCGTGTCAAGTGCCCTGGGCCCAACCCCTTCCTATTTCCTCAAAAGGCATGGTCATCGCTGGACATATTACTGTTTTCCAGTCTGGAGACAGTCTGGCGGGTCCCTCCTTCTTCTCCCACTCCTATAATCCTGGTTTTTCTACCTCCTCCGTAATAAACCTCCTCTTTAAACATGTCTTGGTCTCTGACTCCCATTTCCTGGGCTTCGAATCCTACACAGACTCCCTGCAGATTCAGCTCAACAACCCCGAAGGACTGTCCTGCCAAAGTTGGGAGAGCCCCAGCTATGCATCCTCCATGACCGGGGATAGTGCAGCCCTATACACCCACCACTGATCCCAGCCCAGGCCAGTCCCTACAAGTGTCAGTAACAGGAGCTTCTGAACCTCCAGCTATGACCCCACAGTTTATACCAAAACAACATCATAGACATGCCACATAGAACTTCAATTGTTTTCATAAAACAAAACAAAACACCTTCTCATTTTAGGCCTAAAAGGAGTATTAATTAGATATCTCCAAGTCCTATCCTCTCATTTGGAAAGCTAAGGAGACGGAAGGCCAGGGAGGGATGTAACCTGACAATAAAATCCTACAGTTAGTGCCAGGGGCAGACACTGTGCTTGATGCTCAGCATTTATTCCCTCACTTGACCTGCTATAGCAGTTGGCGCTACTCCCCTATTCTACAGATGAGAAAACCGAGGCCTGAAGAAGTTCAATGACCGGCCCAAGGCTGCACAGCACTTGTCCCCACATCCCATTTCTAGACACCACAGGATTTAAATGAGCTACAGGCAAAATGCAGGGAGAATACAGGCCTTAGTGCCAAACTCTCAGACAAATCCAATTCAAAGTTAGCAGTGACTTATTTGTAAGAGATAGGCCTGTGGGTGGAGGTGGGGGAAGACCCTGGGTGGGACCCAAATTTGTGCCCAGAGATTACTATGTCTCACAGATTCTTCGCTGTCATTGAAGGAAAAGTGGTTTTCTAAAAATAAATCCTGCCAAAACCGGTGTGGCTCAGTGGACAGAGCATTGGCCTGTGGACTGAAGGGTCCCAGGTTCGATTCCGGTGAAGGGCATGTACCTTGGTTGCAGGCACATCCCCTTAGGGGGTGTGCAGGAGGCAGCTAATCGATGTTTCTCTCTCATAGATGTTTCTAACTCTCTATCCCTCTCCCTCTCTGTAAAAAATCAATAAAATATATTTTAAAAAAATAAAAATAAAAACATATCCCTAATTTGTTCACCCAGTAGTGAAGATCTTTCAGCCTTTAATCTTCCCAGGGAATAAAGTGAAGTCTAGTTGTTTTTTTGCTTTTGGTTTTCCCACTACCTGCCGAAGTAACTGCTGTAAGAAAGTGGCTGTTTCCAGACCATCCAGCCCTAGGAGTGGGCTGCCCTGGTTCCCACGGCGCCACGCGGGCTCCGGCTGAGGTTATTCTCCAAGAGCCCCCTTCGACTACAGCGTTTCCACAACGGGGAACCATGGAGACTGGAAGGAGAAAATCTCAGCCATGGGCCTGGGACAGAAAAGATGTCCTCAGGCCACGCAGAAGCCAATGGCCCAGAGCTGCATGGAGACTTCAAACTAGGGGCTGCCTTCCACTCTGCTTTCAAAACGTATCCATGCCTGGTAGGACACAGACACCACCATTTCTCCAGCTCTGCCCGGCTCTGCCCAGTGAAGGGAACTTCCTCAGAAAGCAGCTATACACGCTCACAGCCATGGTCAGGACGGACTTGACTAGACCTCCAGGATGTTATAAACTTCAAACGCTATCTCGTGTTCTTCCCTCCCCCACCCACATGCAGGCGTGGGTCTGAGGCTATGGTAGCACCCAGGGGCATCTCCCCATCCAGACAGGAGACACGACGGCCAGGAAGGAAAAGGGGGGTCACGCACTTGTCCAGGCAGCTGCGCGGGCACCTCTGGGGGCAGGCAGTTGGGCAGGGCAGCGGAGGCAGAGGCCACATGCTCCTCAAAGCTGTTGATGCGAGGCTTTTTGGTGGGCTCGGGGCTGGCTAGTGGGGTGACACTATTGCGTCTCATGAGTGGGTTAGGTCCCTTCTTTGCGTCCTAAGCGAGACAAAGACAAAAGAGAGAAGGCGACAGTTACACGGAGAAGGGAGGTAAATAAGCAAAAAAAAAAAAAAAAAAAAAAATCAAAACACATTTCTCTGCTTCTGGAGTTTACTGACAGGACAAGACCGACCAAGGTGAACAGCCCTGGGACCACGGGGTGCCATTCTGTCTTGCATCTCCTAATCGACAAAGGATGATCTCCACCTGAGGCCCTTTTCCAGATCATTCCAAGACACCCACCCAGATAGGCTCAACGTTCACAAAGAGGTGAGGAGAGAACAGTAGGACCACTTCTCACAGTCATTCAGTTACAGCAGACAACGAGGTGGGAGAGAAGGACCTTGCTGCCAGCCTCCCAGGAGAGATGTGGAGGGGAGAGAGGCCTGGGCATGAGCTCAGGGAAGGGGAAAGGATGGCAGGACAGGAAGGCAGGAGGGAGGTGTCGGTGCTGGACGCCCCTGTACTGACCGAGAGCCAGGATCTGCAGAGCAGGCATGGAACAGCTCCTGCGTTCACATTACACCCGGCTCAGGACAGGAAAGGCAGGTTCCAAAGCCAGCCAGGAGACATGAGACCAGAGGGAGAAGCAACAGCCAGCCAGAGCCAATCACTAGCCTTCTAACCAAGTGACAATGCGCTTAGCACGATCCCTGTAGCCTGTCACTAGAGCTTGTGATCCAGGAGGCTGAGTTGGAGTCTGTCTCCACCAAGGACCTGCCCCGGTTCTACACAGTGTTCAGGGACCATCAGAGCCCTGAACAGCCAAACCCTGATGCTGAGGGCTCAGGCTGGGAGGCTGTTCCACACAGAGCCAGAGGAAATGCAGCATCCGCCACCCACAAATGTTGGGGTTGGGGGTGGAATAGGGGTCACAGAGCCAGGGAATGCTGCCCTCCTGCCTTTCAGTCAACCAGCCAGGCAACTGCCAGTGGAAGCAAGGGTTTAATGCCAAAATCTTCTGGTCAAGCTCCCAGGAAACAGGAAAGTCCCCTGTGCGGATGGGAATGTCATACTTGGTGTACAGGAAAGTGTGGGACTGATGCTGGCAAAGCACCACATTTCCACAGTTGGTACGAAGTAAATTCCAACTTTCTTCCTTGACATATACGTGGGCAGAAAGTGGCTCCGCCCTGGGAAGAGCCCGCCAGACCAAATCTCAGACCTCCCAGGGTAAGATCGGATACCACCAGGCACTGCTGTCTCCTGGAAAAGTTTCCATCCACCATCCCTCCTGTCTCAAATTTCCAAATCATAGGTTTCTCCACCCGGCCAGCATGGCTCAGTGGTTGAGTGTCAACCTATGAACCAGCAGGTCAGGGTCGGATTCCCGGTCAGGGCATATGCCCAAGTTGCAGGTTCGGTCCCCAGTGTCAGGCATGCAAGAGGCAGCTGATCAGTGATTCTCAAATCATTAATGTTTCTATCTCTCTCCCCCTCTCCCTTCCACTCTGAAATCAATAAAAAATACATTTTAAAAAAATCGTAAGTTTCTCCAGTCCCACTTCCCTTTTCACTGTTATCCTTTCCTGGTAATTCTGTATCTCCCCACAAAGTGGTGACCATTTTAACAGTGACCATGGAACCTGAAAGCAGTTTTAGCTGACTCAAAGGAAAAGGCAACATATGCGTGCTGTGGCTACAGTTAAAGATCAGAATGTGGCTCCCTCATTGCTACTCACTTCTCAGTCAAGGAGTAATGGGGGGAGAAAGCATGGAAACAGAAAAAAGAAGACAGCAAGAAGTCACAAGAAAGATAGGGCAGGAGCGCACAGATGCTGAGAAAAGGGAGGGGAGAAAGCCACCCAGGCCCCTCTGGTTCCAACAAACTATCTCCGTGAGAATAGAGATTTCCTTCAGTGTTTACTGGCAACCCAATACTAGGGACTTCCCAAGAGCTCACACATATGGGTCCCGCCCTGACAGTCCTCAGGATGGAGGACAGGAAGGGGTGCTAAAGGGTGAAGGCCCAAAGCTTCCACTCACTCACCTCTGACCTCTCCCGGTGTGTGTTCACGGACTCCACATTCAGGTAGATGGATTCTACACGGCAGCCTAGAATCCAGGGGAGAGAACAGCTCAAGGTTAAAGGGGACAAGCCGGCACCAGGAGCCACCATTCCTGGGCGGCAGGGCTCACACGGCCTGGTCTGCGTCACCACACTCACCATAAGCAACTGGCGTCAGCTTCAGGACGGTGTGAAGGGGGCATCTCAGGTAAGGCATTTCCTCTGAAAAGATGAGAAAGGGCCTCACGATCAGACATGAGACTTGGGGATGGATATTCCCAGGCCCTCAGTGAGAGCTCAGCCAGGTCAGACCCTCAGCAGCATCTCCCCAGCCCTACCCCTCACACAGGCCCTCCTTAAAGATAGACAGCCCTAGAAAAGACACCTAGACCAAAGAACAAAATCAGAACACACCCCAAACCTGCTCTCACAGAATGAGTTATAGTTTAAAAAAAAAAAAAAGCGTGTCAGGATTCAGCTGAAGCTCTGGCTGACTCAGACTTAAATTTTTCAGTTTTCTAGACTATTTGTTCATTAGAGGGGGGGTGCAGAGACGAGCTAGCCCCTCCCACCTGGCCCAAAGCCACTGAGAGAGTGGACGAGGGCTTTCAGGGGCTAGCCTGAGGGGTCCTCAGAGGCGGGGCCCTTCCTATCCCTCAGAAGCACAACAGCAACCTGTGCAGGTCGGATAAAGCAGGACCAGGTCTGCTGTTACCCAAACTCAGAGGTCATTTTCCCCTCCTCCTTCCAGTATGGCAACCAGCTCCCAGCCCCCGACCCCCAGGATGCTTTGGGGGATGCGGCACCTGCACTCTTATCCAGGAAGTAGGCCAGCAGGCAGCGCAGGACGGCCTGGTGGCAGATGACTAGCACATTCTCCTGCCGCTCCAGCTCCATGATCACTGGCTCCAGGCGCTGGACCAGGTCCTGATAGGACTGTGAGATGGAGGGACAGAGGGACAGGCGTTGTGGAGCCGCACATACAGGAAAGCAAGACCTGGGCCACCTTGGCCACCCCTCATTATGAACTAGAGGACATACAATTCACTAGTCAACACCCAGGTGTGTCTTAGTGCTGCTGCCTATGGGCCCTGGGAACCTCGGTGGGCTCCCTCAGAAAGGGAAATGGCCTGTGTGTTGCTGAGGATGTGGAAAAGTGATCCTGAGGACAGTGGTCTGCACCCTCCCTTTCTCATTGCTCCTTCCCTTTCCTGACCCTCAGCAGGGGGAGTGAGGACTGAAGTCTGATACACACTGCAGCATGGATGACCCTCAAAAATGGTACATTAAGTGACAAGAGCCAGACACCGAAACCCACATACTGTACAATCCCATTTATATAATATTAGTGGCCTGGTGCATGAAATACCTGCACAGAGGGGGGAGGGTTCCCTCAGCTCAGCCTGCACCCTCTCCAATTGGGGACCCCTTGGGGGATGTCTGACTGCCAGTTTGGTCCTGATCTCACAGGGAGCTTGCCCCCAACTGCTCACCCCTGCCTGCTCACAGGGATTAAGCCTAAACTGGCAGTCAGACATCCCCCTTACAAACTGGAACCGCTGGCTCCTAACTGCTCACCTGATCACCCCTAAATGCCTCTGCCTGCCTGCCTGATTGCCCCTAACCCCTCTACTCACCTGATCATCCCTAATTGCCCTTCCCTTGCTGGCCTGATCTCGTCCCCAACTGCCCTCCCCTACTGGCCTGATCTTTCTCCAACTGCCCTCCCCTGCCAGCCTGGTTGCCCCCAACTGCCTTCCCCTACCAGCCTGATCTCTTCCCCCAACTGCCCTTCTCTGCTGGCCTGATCTGGCCCCCAATGGCCCTCTCCTGCCGACCTGATCTCACCCCCAACTGCTCTCCCCTGCCTGCCTAATTGCCCCTAACTTTCTCTGCCTGCCTGCTTGATCATCCCTAACTGTCTTCCCCTGCAGGCATGATTTTGCCCCCAACTGCCCGCCCCTGCCAGCGAATTTGGTTCTTGGTCAGTTTCTATGCCAGTCAGTGTCAAAAGCTCTGCCTCCTAGGCAGCCATTGGCTCCTCACAGTTCACCCAGATTTGGTTCTAACTGGTCAGTTTCTATGTCAGTCAGCATCTCTGGGCCTATCTCCGGACCTGATCAGATAGGTGGGGCTCATCAGCAGCCCCTGTGCAGACCCAGAGAGAAACAGAGGTGTGGCTGCTGGTGAAGCCCAGAGAGAAAGAGAGAGGTAATAGCTGATCAACAGCTGCTATGGAGGCTGCAGATCAGACCCTGCCTCTCTCTTTGGGCCTCTCTCTGGGACTGATCCTCAGCACCCTCAGCAGTCAGTGCTGGGTCACCACAGCAACCCAGCACTGACTGCAGGACTGACTTCTGGTTGGTAGAGCCTTCAGTCGTTTTGGATGTTATGGACCCAGGGTTTTTATAGATTAGGATGCCCAGGCAGGCAACTCCACAGGAAACAGATCTGTGGCTGCCAGGAGCTGGAGGTAGGAGATTGGAGACTGAGGGCTAACAGGTTGGGGTTTCTTTTTGGAGTGATGGAATGTTCCAGACATAGTGGTGATAGTTGCATGGTATTGTGAATATACTAAAAAATCACTGGATTACATACTTAAAAATGGTTAAAACAGTGAATTTTATGTCAATAAAATGAGTTGAAAAAGGCCTCTCTGTTGTCCCCCTTACTTCTCTTACTAACCAGGTCCCAGGAAAGAGGGCCAGAGTGACACAAAAGGACAGAACCTTGGGCTATGGGGAAATTGAGATGACAGGCTGCAGATGGACAGGGCTTCCACTAGGTGTCACCTGTCGTGGACCCCCAGAACACCACCTGCGTTTCAGACTCTCTTACTAGAGCTGTAAGCAGCTGCTCACTTGGCCGAAGTGAGCTACATACGGCCTTTGGGGACTCTCACATCAGGGCCAATTCAGTCAGGACAGTGACTTGCGATGGTGTGTCTGCATCTCACTGGCGGTCAAGGGGAGAACCCTCGCACCAAGGGAATAATCACCTACCACTGCTGTTCCTTCCCACACTTGTGTGGTCATTAGAGAAACATATCTCTCACTGATGCTCATGGTACTTTCCTTGGAGCTGTTTACAGATTCAGTGTAGGAAGACCGGATTCAAAGGTGAAAATGCCAGGAACAAGCATCAGAACAGCATGTAGCTCACTGTGTGTAATTGGTTACCAGTAATGGTCCATCGGGGTGCCCAGCAGCCCTCTCTTGGCCTAGCCCGACACCGCAGCCCCTGAAGGCCCGTGGTGAGCTCTACCAGGCACAGCACACAGCAGCTACACCTGACCACTGCTCACTGAATAGACAATGATCTTAGGGGGAAGGGACAGCAGTGCCAGCACATGTACCTCTCCAGTGGGGTACCGATAGTAGTACTTGTCCTGCTCGCGCAGAGCATACTCCTCAGGGTAGGTGTCCTTGATCTCCTCGTAGGTCATCTCCTCACAGACACCCTGGAGAAAACACCCAGTCACCTTGAGTTGGTCAACACACACATTTGGTCTGAAAGGGCTCTCAGAATTTACAGTAAATTCGGCAAGAAGAGGCTTCCTGGCCCTCTTGCTCCTGCTCCCCAACAGCCATAGCCAGACCCAGAACTCACAGCGTCGATTTCATTGAGTGCTTTCCACTGTTCGTAGGGAAGCTGAAGGGCTTCTGCCGTCTGGATGGTGCTCTTCAGCTGGCTGGCCCACACCTTGAGGTCCTTCAGATTCTGCTCCTCCACAAATTTGCTCAGGGCATTGGCAAACTGAGGGCAGGGACAAAAGGGACACAACTGGACTCCAGGCTCCTGTGCCCACTGGAGAGGCGGTGCAGGGCTTGTTCCCTGCACTGGGGACAGTCACTTGGTTGTCATTAGGATAGTGAGGAGGAGACAGAGAGCAACTGAGGAGCCACCCCACACACCCTCCTTACAGCCCTGCAGACACTCCCTTCCCATACACACAAACACAAGCACACACACAGGAACACACACATACATAGATGCATACACATACACACACACACAAATGTAAACATATACACGCAAGGGCACAGACACACACATACACAAACACACTCACACTCCACCCCTCAGCCCTGTACCTTTCCCCCCGTTTCCCTCCTACCTTCCTGCCCCTGACGGACAGGCCTGAGTCCCCTCCAATCTTCCCCTGGAGGTTGTGCTCGCTCTCTCCATGCCGACACAGGTAGATGGTGCGGGGCTGCACGTGGATGTTCATCAGGTAGTACACAATTCGACTCTGAATGTGGTCCTGAACTTTGTTCACCAAGAACCGCCGGCCCACATCGATCACCTTGATCAAGGACAGGTCCCTGCAGAGGAAGGCAACCGTAGGTCGGAACCCGCTCCCCACATCAGCACAGCACCCAGCTGGGGTCAAGGGCAGATTGGCCCCAAGGAACCACACCATCTGGCTGTATGTTCCCGGAGGGCACAGTCTGCATCTATGTGATCTAACCGTGAGTTCGTAACTCACACAGCAGAGTGTGTGGTCGAGAGGCTGACGGCCTCCCAGAGGAAGGGGAGAGAAAAGCAAAAGGAGGGAAAGAAAATAGAGGCAGTACCAAAGGGACCCAGCCACTGGCTGAATACTCACTATTCACTTCCCCTACTGCTACATAGTTAGTATCTGAAACAGTTACCCTGGACATGCAGGGAAGGATTTTTTTCAAAAGATATTTTAAGAGAGTTCCTGAAAGTATCCAGGAGCAACTGTATTATAGGAACCTAAAAGCCCTAAGGTAGGTGATTCAGAGAGGATCCCCTTCGAAGAAGTACCTGTCACATTTGTCAGGGTCGAGGGGCTGATAGCTGGCTTCATAGCAGTTAATTCTCTTCATGAAGTCCTCCATGGCCTCTGCTGAGTTGCAGTCTTTGTAATCCGGGCTGGAGATTTTCACTTCCTGTAACACCACAAAGAGGCAGCTCATGAATCATGTTGGAGACTTTCTGCTAAGCTGAAACAGGATTTGGGGCAGGCAATCAGGTAAAGCACAGACAGCCTCGAATAATGATGATCCGAACCAGTGTTTAAGGGGAAAAGGAAATACACTGGTGCTGAGTCACAACCGACAATTAGGCGGGGAGAGCACCATGACAGACAAAGGATCGCTGACTGGATAGACCCACGAGGGGTCTAACGAACACCTCTGAATGGGCCATGATTCGGGATCAACCCAGTAGGCATGTCACCTTCAGCATCCCAGGCCTCAATAATGAGCTCCATGTAAGCACCTGTGACATTCTCCATACCAAGAACAGGCTTCCGGTTAACAAAAGCTGCCTCCGGTGCTGCTGCGGTGGCCCTGGCCCCACGTGTCAAGCAGGACGCTTCCTCCACTGCCCACAGACAGGCAGCAACCAGTCCATGATTAGTACTTTCCTAATACAGGTCCAGTTCCTCCCAAGGTTCGCTCTTATGGGAAGAAGATGGAGGAGAACTAGCTCTCAAGCTGCCATCTCCTCCTCTACATGAACAATAGGTCTGAGCAACCTGGCCGATTGTAGGAAAAATCTCTGAATTTTTTTAATGCATGCGTCCTTTTCCTCAAAAAAAAGGCAGCTACTCTCTCAACCCCTGAGTCCAGTGGGAAGCTGGTGGTTCATGGTGCAGAGATTCAATTTGAGAAGATGAAAAAGTTCTAGAGCTCGATGGGGGTGGTTGCACAATCATGTGACTATGCTGAAGGCCATGGAACTGATCCCTTAAAAACAAATCTTTTCTCCCAGCACAGCCACCCACACAAAGAGGACAGTTAAGCTGCAAAGTCGCTTTGAGGCTTAATCGGAGAAAGAGCCTTCTGAACACGGGGGGTCGGGGCAAGCGAGTCCTGGCCACACACACATGGTGACAGCTGCTCACCGGAAAGCAGTGACTTTGCAGCGACTCTGTCCTTTACTACCAAGTGGAGCTGGTAGAACCAAACCAAAGAAATACAGCAAAACCCTTTGTTTAGATCACAACTTCTGTTTCCTCGTCCTTTGAGCCTCTTCTGCTGAAACCACTCTGAGCTGATTTTCCACAATCTGAATAGCCCTTCCTGAACTAAGAACACACTTCTTAGAAACACGTGTAAATATTCCCACTGCCTTGGAGAACAGACCCAATCCCAGAAGCTCATGAGCATTAAGCAGCCTTTTAAAGATGCACATTTATATGTAGCAATACCAAGCCATGCCCTGCAGCAATAACCAGACCTGTTGCTCTGGATTGCTGTGTCTTATTCTGATGTATTTGAGCTAGACAGAAAATTATCTAGAAGGTGACTTGTGGTAAAGTCTTCCCAGTAACTGTTTGTATTTATAATATACTGTTATCAAATGATACAATTTCAGAATTAATCAAATTAAGCTGCCAATTACTCTCAGTTTATGTGGGCAATCTTCTCTTGGCACAGGGAGAAGACGAGGATGTGTTGTAGATTCACCAGCAAGAAGAGAGTTTGATTATTCCCATGCTTGCCAAACTGGGAATTCTGCCTTTAGTTCACTGAGTCCTATGGCCGTTGTCAATCCACAGCCACTTACCTGCCTGGAGGGCTGAGCTGCCTTTTGCCCCAAGCAACCCCATCACCACCCAGCCACCAAGCTACTGCCACCCCCAGAAACTGTTTCTGGACGCTGCCGTACCTCCCATGTGCCACAATGAATGCTTTCTACAGACTGTCTGAAAGGGCCCTGGATAAAGCTAGGCCAGATCGCAGACATGCTTCTAAGTTAAATACCACTTTGCACTTCTGACATCCCTGGATCCCACCTCCCAGACAATTATCAACAACAAGCTGAGAGAGGCAGCTTCTTCACAGAGTCTAGATACTTCTCTGGGCCTGACCTGGTTCCCTGCTTTTCTCAGACTCCGCCACTAGAGCGGGCGTTCTGCATTGTCTTACCCTAATATTGGAGGCCACAACTGTAGGGTCATCACACACTGACTCGATAAAAAACACCTGGGAAGAAGAGAGATAGAAACATTAGGAAGCAATAAATGCAGGCCAACTTTGGTATCACTGTAATGCCATCATCATATATGAGGAAGAATAACACCGCTCACAAATCCTTAAAACATAAAAAAGGAATCACTCACTCAACCTCAAGTCCTTTCACTAAGAGCCAGCGCCAGAAAGGTCCTATCTACATGTGACAAAACCATGGCAGCAGGAGCTGAAGGACCAAGTATAAATCAGCTGATTCCTTGGGGTTCTCCTCTCTCCTGAGCACTCCAGGGCAAGACAAGACGTTTGACTCACCTTGAAATCATTTTCTTTGGCAAAATTAAGGATCATGTGTCTCCTCTCTCTAGTGGTATTGGTGGCATCGAAAACCTGGGAGAGAGCAAGGATAGTGAAGAGAACCCAAGTTTGAGTTTTAACAGCATTTACCAAGTCACCAAAGAAATCAGGCCTGTCACTTCTAGGTAAAAGCCAAAAAATGTGGTTCCCAGAGAGACTGTGCCCTGCCCCACGGCCCTCCCTTCAATGCCCTCTCCCACAAACTCCAGCTCCCAGTGAGGGGAGAGGAGGGGTGGGCACAATCCTTAAGGAGTAACAGTAACCTGCTGCAGGGAAGATGCATATAGAAGGGACACTGGCTCCGTGGCTACGGCCACCCGAGGTCCAGCCTGTCTTGGAGGGTGGTGCCGAGTGCACACAGAGGAGGGGGGAGCAGAGCACACCAGCTGGCTGTACACAAGTCCGCCCACTACCCACCTTCCTGGGTCCCTGTGCTACTCTAGCCACCTGCTTCCCTCAACTCTCAGGACAGAGGTACTTGTCATTATTGGAGGTATCCCCACAATGGCTCTTGGTAATGGCTCAGCTATGTCTACAGTTCACTCTCTACAGGGCACTATCCCACTTCAAGACTGGAAACAGAGCCAGCATACTCCCAACTTACTGAAATTTGGCCCCCTTCCTTTGTCAGGTAACTTTTGACGTCTCTCAAGGCAGCAAGGGCACACTGCCTGCAACACGAAGAAAGAGAACATGCATCAGAGTCTGCCCATCCGAGCAGTGACTGGCAATCCTACTGCTGAACTGCCCAGGCTAGCCAGGGCTGCCAGGTGCACACCCCACAGGCCCAGAGGCTCCCCACCAGAGCTGCACAGAGGGCTGCAGTTACTGTGTGGAAGTGGTGGTCATGCTGGCTACACACTGAAACCCCCTGGGAGCTTTTAAGAAACCTATGCCTAGGTCTGGCCCATAGATCCTCACCAAACTGGTCTGGGGTAGGCCTGGCATTGGGATTGTTCCAAGCTCCCTGGTGATTCTAAACTGTAGCCAAGGCTGAACACCATTGGACTTGGATTTCATGATCATCTTGGGCTTAAAAAAAAATAAAACACCACCACCCTTTTCAGTATAAACAGCTGATTTTCCATGAAAACGATTTTGTTCATTCTTAATAATGAAACATTGTTGTTGAGCTGGATTAGAGCATCCGGAGCAGATAAAAGCTGCAAGCCTCAGAGCAGCCAGGAAATTCCTCTTAATACACATGGAGGCAGGGCCAGATCTGATGGTCACCTACAGAGAAGCACTCTGCAGGCCAGCTTCCTCTTTCTCTTACCAAGCCTGGCTTTCAAAAGCAAAGCAAACCAAAACCCAAAGCCTCCTGCTGAGCTCAGGCCTTACTTCCGGACTCTCATGGCCTCCTCATTGTCAGGGCGAAAGAAGTTATAGGAGCTGTAGTGCTTCACGGCTTCCCTGCGGTACTCTCCAACATTGAACACTGCAGAGGGAACAGAGAGGTCACTGAGCTGGACCCCAGGAAAAAGGGGCCACTCACAGCTGGGAACACTTTCCAAAAAAGGGAAGCCAAACACACACACACACACACACACACACACACACACACACGCTAACTTGATTAAGATCCCAGTAAGATGTGGAAACCCGAAAGTGAACTGCCTTGTCCAGTGTAATCACTGACCTAGAAGGCAGCCCAGCTTCCCCCAGACCAAACATGGCTCAAAGCCACCTGCTTTTCCACAGGTTGGCATCGACAGTCCAGCCTCATCCAGTCTCATGAGGTCAGGGGCTGGAGGCTGAGACTGTGAGAATAGGTGGCAGTCATACACCTAATGAAAACAGGCAATGATTTCTGCCGATGGTGCCCAGGAGAGAGTGGGCTTGCACACCATGACCAGGTCAACCAGCCACTCTTCTGTGGACAGGGCAGCCTGCACCCAAAGGAAGCACTGAGTATTTATTGGGCACTTACTATTTGAGGCGCTGTGCTGGGCCCAGATGGGAACAGCAAATGTAAGTTAGTCCCTGTTCTTAAGACATTTCCCATACAGTTGAGAAACCAGGCAAAGATTCATCACAATATAGTCAACCGTATGGAGCACTTCATGACTGTCAGTGATGAATATCACAATTAAGTGCCAAGGGAATTTAAAGGAAAAAGCGCAGCATAGACTTCGGGGCCAGAGAAGGCTCCTTGGAGGCAAGGGCTGAGCTAGGCAGGATTCAGGGCAGAGGGACTAACTGAGCAGCTAGTCAGAAAAGATCTCAACACAAGGTAAGGAAGTGTAAACAGCATGGTGGGATACAGCCACAAAAAGTCCCTCCAATATAGGGAGAGATCAAGCCAAGATAGTCTCTATGTGTGAGCCCCAACAACTGGAGATGAGACAGCGGGGGAGAGGGGGAAACCCTTGGTAAGCAGGATTTGCAACACACAGTGACTCTCCGGCCTTGGGACATGGCCTCACCTTTTGTGGGGACACCAATCCAGTTGAGGTAGCGAGTCAGCTTCTTGGATATGTAGGTCTTACCCCGGGCTGGGAGGCCCACCATAACAATCACTGTTGGGGAGTTGGTCAGCTTTGGCCCACAGGCTGGAAAGAGAAACAAAGAAAAGTACCATGGATGAAGCAGTGCTCAAGGATGGACCAAGTCCTGTGCCCCACAGCAAACTTAAAAATTCCACAGAAATTCCTATTTCATTCCCACCTTAAAGTCCTGGGCATTATATAATCCAGTGGGGCTAGCGCCCCCTGGTGGCCAGAGCCCTTTAGTCACACCTTGTAGTCCATCTTGCTTTCAGGTGAATGACAGGAATCTTAATTCCCAGCCTGATACCAGAGCCCCAAAGCCAGCTGGGAAGCTCGAGGGGTTACTAACCCCAGAGTAGAAGGCACTCCTGGGAATGTAAGAAAGGCACTCCACTCCCAACACTAATTAGCATGAGGTCAACAGGTCCCAAATGCAATATGTAAACTGAGGTGTTAGGCAGGAGTGGGGCTCCTACAGTTGAAATACAGAGAGGCCAATCATCAGTTTCCCAACCTCCACACAGTAGGTCTGGATGATCTTCCTTAAAACTGTTTTTAAAGAAGACAAATATGAGTTTATCAGTTGAAAGTAGGTCAGGGTCCCAGAATGCAGTCCCACTCCCATCAAGGGTGACAGATAAATTCCTCTGTCCTTGAGACTCTCCTGCCCTTTTCTGCCAAGTTCTGACTGATGCCAGGGCTCTGCTTAAGAAATGGCAGGTCAAGCCCTGGCCAGGTAAGTCAGCTGGTTAGATCATCATCCCCATATGCTAAGGTTTCATGTTCAATCTCTGGTCAAGGCGCAAACTAGAATCAACAACCACTGAATGGAACAAGAAATTAATGTTTTTCTCTCTCTCCTTCTCTCTCCCCCTCTCTGAAATTAATAAATAAAAAGAAAATGCAGGTAACAGAGTCCCAGATGCTCCAGGTCACAGAGCCTTGGCAGAGTCCCGGGAAACGCAGAATCTCCTCTTGCCTTGTGAATCTCCTCTTGGCTTTGCTGCTTAACTACGGTTCCATGTTCCTCAGAATCTCAATAAGACAAAACACAAGAGAGAGAGGTTTTTCACTGTGTTTTAAAAAAGCAGCCAAAAAACAGGGCAGCCCAAAGAGCCCTACTCTAAACACTTCACGCACAGTATTTCCTTGGCTGGCGTCTTGCCCCTGAGACTCTTAGACAACTCCAGTATCCTGGTGACGAGTACACGTGAGCCAGGGGCTGCCCATTGGGAGCAAGACTGGCCATCTGCCCACTCCCAGCCCAGCAGCGCTGCCTGGAGCTCACTGGCTGCCACAGTCAGCCCAGCTCTCCTCATCAGCCATGCAGCACTGCTTCCCAGGCACCAGCTACAAGGGTGCAGGCAAAGGTATTCAGGTTGCACCCCAAATCTAGGCCATGGTCAGATTTAGACAGGGGCTCTGTTTCTAATAGGCAAGAGCCAGATGGGGGAGAGGAGAGAAAGCCAGCAGGTCACTGACAAGCACAGGCTTGAAGGAAGAACCCTCCTCTTAAGCTGGATGTGCCCCCACACAGATCCACACTCAGCCTGATGACCAAACTGAGGTCAGATGTCCAAACGCCCACTACAGGTCTGGGATCTGTGCCCTGGACCTATAGGCTAGGGGCACGGAGGAAGCAAGCACACTACACAGGGCTCTTCATGGTTTTGACCATCAGTGACCTCCATGCAGAGTAAGGAGCAGGAGGATGAGGAGGGGGGAGCGGAGGAGGATCAGGAGAAGGGAGTGGAGGAGGAGGAGGACGACCATCAGGAGGCCAGGACACATTCGGGAGCAACAAAAACTCAGGCCAAGATTCCTCAGATCCAGTGGCCATGACCAAACAAGTGCCTAGAAATTTCCCTGCCCAGCGTGAGCACATGAGTAGAGGAAACAAGCACCAAAGGTCTTTCTTGTATCCCAAGGGACAAGCAGAGAAAGATGACAGGCTCCACAAAACCAACAGGAACATAAGACACATCCTACCATATGCATTGTGGCTGCTGTAGGTGATACATGAGGAAAGTATTCTCACTTGTGCCCCAAAACAATACTTACTGTACTAATCCTTCCCCCAAGCCATTGGTTTTTCCCTGGTCTTATCTGATGCCCTCACAAAGCTACTGCTCCCAAGAGCATCCAAACATGCGAGACAGATGGACACACACACACACACACACACACACACACACGCACACAATCTCTGAGCTATGCACATTTATGAAATACTTTTGTTGGACTCATGCCGAGGAAGTGGAGACAGATATTGACTGATTTATCAAATTGGGGATTAATTCTACTAACCACTAATCATATGAATGAACTCCAAATCTCCTCTGGCAGTAGATGCTTTGGCAGGAAAAAAGCACAAAGACATGGCAGAGTAAATATCCAAGCTAAAAAATCAGGTTAAATCTCAAATCTAAATAAACCATCAGTCCCTTGTTTGGCAAAGCAGAAATTATTCTTCCTATTCCTTTGGCTTGTTGTATAAGATTCAAAGGAGCTAGAAGGGGGACTGCCAAAGGTGGCTACAGCTGTTCCTGGGCCGAGGTGCTCCGGGGTCTCAAATAGAACAGGAAAACCACAAAAACTTTTGACTAAACCTTTGGGTCTTAATCTCCATCATCCCTCCCTACTTCTTACTTTGTAATATTTTATTTAATGCTCACCAAAGAATATTTTTTCTGATTTTTTTTTTTTGAGAGAGAGAGACAGAGAAACATCAATGTGTTGCCTCCATACATGCCCCAACCGGGAGCAAACCCACAACTAGGACATATGCCCTACTCAGGTCCATATACCACAACCCTCTCATGTACGGACCCGAACAGCCAATCCTGAAAATGGTCAGCCAGAAGGACAGAGTTTACAATTCCAATACCAGCCCTACAACCCAGGTTAATCTGATAACATATTCTCTATTAACTTCTCTGATAATATATAAACCACTGACATACGCATGAGCACATGAGTAGAGGAAAGAAGCACCAAAGGGCTTGTGCATGAGCTGGATGTGCTCCCACACAAACCCTCTACTCATGTGCTCACGTACTTGACAGCTGTCCTCACGCACTATACTTATAAATACAACTCGTGCTCAGAATATAAAATCAACCATTGGAAAACACTTTGCTATTGCTCCCATCCCTCCTACAAGTCTTCTACCCAGAAACCCTCCAAAATGCTAACCTCAAAGATGCCCAAGTCATTTGTGTTTGCTTCTACAAATGAGTAAGTTATTGCTTCAATGACAAGTCCAAGGGGAACAATTAGAAGGGGCTGTTTGGACATAGCCCTGACCAGCGTTGTTCAGTGCTTAGAGCATCAGCACTGCAAACCACCCACCCCCAACCTCTACACCAAAGGGCTGCACTGGATCCCAGGCACAGGTCGGGGCACATGCAGAAGGCACCAATTGATGTATCTGTGTCACCTCTCTCACCTCTCCCTCTCTCCCTCTCTCTCTCTCTCTCTCTCTCTCTCTCTCTCTCTCTCTCTCTCTCTCTCTCTCCCCCTCTCCCCCTCTCCCCCTCTTCCCCTTCTCTACTTTCCACTCTCTTTAAAAATCAATAGAAAAAAATACCCTCGGGTGAGGATTAACAAAAGAAAAGACAAGACACGTGCAGATAGGGTCAGTCCCCAGCACTGCCTGATGGAATTTTGATCATCCCTGTGTTTACAGTAACCACTGAAACCTACTCTCCCTCCAGGCAAGGGCACACCAAACTCTGTACAGAAAGACCTGCTGTGACCCTGCAGTTACACCATCACTGAGGAAGGGTTCTCTGGGAAAATGGTTGCATACGCTTAGCCAGAGGAGAATGAAATGCAGGCTCAGAAAATGATAGCAAACACTTAACTATTGCCTACTAGACAGAAACGCTCCCTGGGATCACATTAGTTCAGAGAGTCTGCTTTAGTTGATGTTTAAAACCCACATCTAGTCCTAACTGGTTTGGCTGAGTGGATAGAGCACCAACCTGCGGACTAAAAAGTCCCAGGTTTGATTTCGGTCAAGGGCATGTACCCGGGTTGTGGGCACATCCCCAGTAGAGGTTGTATAGGAGGCAGCTGGTAGATGTCTCTCTCTCATCGGTGTTTCCAACTCTCTATCCCTCTCCCTTCCTCTCTGTAACAAATCAGTAAAATATATTTTAAATAAATAAAACCAACATCTAAGTCAACTTGCCCCAGGGGTGTGTGCCTGAGGCTTTGGTGGGGAGGGGAGAATCCAGCTGAACCAACCCTTTTTCAAAAGCTATTCTGTACTCTTTGATGAATACCATATTCATTATTTTGCATGAACATTTTAACACACACCTCTAACTAATCTTTGTTCAATGACTGGCCCTCCCAACCCTACATGGTCTCTGCCAAGGACACTGAGGGACAGGACAGATTTAGTGAATCATTTGACAATCTTGGGAGGCAATACAATAGCATAGTGGCACAGAGGGCAGAGCCTGGAGTCAAACAGAGTTCAGAGCCAGTTCCCACAGCTTCTTTGGACTTTGAATAAGTTCCTTGATCTCTCACTGTCTTAGTTTCTTTTTCTAAGTGAAATGGAAGGATGCTTCATAAAGTTTCTTGGGAGGATTAACTACAACGTAATACCTGGGAAATGCTTTCTTCAGCCGCCTAGGTCAGCATCAGACTTTATTATAGCTTTCATCACTCCATATGAGGAAACGAAGACCCACAAGTGAAAAGAGGGCCCACCATCCAAGTACTAAGAGACATGTTTGGGGCTCACTGAAGTCTCTCTCACCTGAAATTCTTTAAGTGCTCTTTCCTAAATTAGTGTTTCTCCACCAGTGGCTGAACCTACAGCATGCTTAAAAACACAGGATGGCCAAAACCGGTGTGGCTCAGTGGATGGAGCGTCCGCCTGCAGACTGAAGGGTCTCGGGTTCAATTCTGGTCAAGGACATGTACCTTGGTTTCGGGCACATCCCCAGCAGGGTGTGTGCAGGAGGCGGCTGATTGATGTTTCTCTCCCATCAATGTTTCTAACTCTCTGTCCCTCTCCCTTCCTCTCTGTAAAAAATCAACGAAATATATTAAAACAAACAAACAAACAAACAAACAAACAGGATGCAACCCAGCCTGTGTAGCTCAGTGGTTGAGCCTTGACCAATGAACCAGAAGATCAGAGTTCAATTCCCTGTCAGGACACATGCCCAGGTTGCAGGCTCCTTCCCCTGTGGGGTATGTGCTGGAGGCAGCCAATCAATGACTCTTTCTCATCATGGATGTTTCTATCTATCTCTTCTTCTCCCTTCCTCTCTGAAATCAATAAAAAATACATTAAAAACAAAACAGGATGCTCAGGCCTCCCCTGTGGCAATTCTGACTTGGTTTGAAGTATCATGTAGACTCCACCACCCCCCCCAAAATTATTCTAATGTTTAGCCAGAACCAAGCATCAACAGTATAGGTAGGAATTTCTCTTAAACACACCCCCTACCTTCCTTCTTTAGCATGCCATCAGTGGCTTTTAGGTTCTGCTGAGATGTAAACCCTTCTATCAGTATACACGTATGCACCATATTTTACAGATGAGAAAACTGAGGTTCTTTTTTTTAAATTGATTTGAGAGAAGTGTTGATTGGTTGTTCCACTTATTTATGCATTCATTGGTTGCTTCTTGGATGTTCCCTGACCAGAGCTCAAACCCCAAACCTTGGCATATGGGGAGGATGCTCTAACCAACTGAGCTATCTAGCCAGGACCAAGAAAACTAAGATTCTGAGTGAGTAAATAAATAAGCAAGGACTCCCATGCAAAGGCTCTCCACTTTTACTGATGATAAACAAAGGATAGGCAGCCCTTGCTGGTCATTTTTGACATCCTTGTCGATGAAGCTGATTTACCAATTCAGTTAAGTCCCCCCAAGTTATGGTTTGCATTTGAAGAAAGCTGCTGGCTTTGTAAGAAGCATTTACACCATGTGGGTATCCTAACAGGGCATCCAATGAATGTGCTTCAGAGGAAGAAATATCAAACTAATCACTCTGGGGTTTCCTGATGTTTCATTGCTCCTTGTACATGAATAGTAATATTCCCCATGCCCTCAAAGGATTCTGCTGCAGACCCCCAATTACAACACCACTGAGAAAGATGCCAAGAAAAAACACTCTGTTTTTTCTATTCCAATGAAAGACAAATGTGGCTATAGGAACCAAGAAAGACACCGCTATTTGAAATAAGGGCATATAATAACTATTTAGGCTGCAGTTATTTTTATAAGAACACATCTAAGACTATACTTCAGTACCACATGCAGAATTCCAGACATAGGCGGGGAAAGAGAATTAATCCATCAGCTTTAGCATCCCCCACCCCACCCCCAAGCTCTGAAAGGTTCTGACAGGGAGTTTTAGGCGTGTGAGACGTGCAGACTGACAGAGTCTAATGGATGGGTCTCTGATGCCTGGAGGAAGGAAGCATCACTGCACATTTGTGTCTCTCATAATCACACGACTGGGCAAATGCAGTCGATCTGTGCCCTCTACATGGAGAGTCAGGGTCATTCCTCTCAGACCCCAGCCCACCACCATGAACCTCAAGGAACTACCAAAGGTACGTGTGTGTACACACACACATAAATGCATGCATTTACATATAGAGAGAACCAACATATATTCATACGATCAGTTACAGTTTACAAAGTGCTCCAAAGTAACTTTATTCCAAGTCACAAAGGGCTGAATTGAATTGTTTCTGCATCTTGCTGTAGCCGAATCTCCCTCAGGATTTGAGGCACTGGATTCCTCATCACCAATAGGTTTTATAGACATACAAGCAGACTGCAGTCAGTACAGTTTATAAACTATTTAAGAGCATATCTAGCCCTAGCTGGTTTGGCTCAGTGGATAGAGCGTCGGCCTAAGGACTGAGGTGTCCTGGGTTGGTTCTGGTCAAGGGCACATGCCTGGGTTGTGGGCTCAACCCCCAGGAGTGCAGGAGGCAGCCAATCAATGATTCTCTCTCATCATTGAGTTCAACTTTTTTTTTTTTTAAAGAGCATATCTACTCCTAGCCAGTGTGGCTCAGATGGTTGGGCGTCATCCCCCACAGGGCACTTGCCTAGGTGTCAGGCTCAATCGCTGGTGGGGGATGTACAGGAGGCTTTCACATCTATCTTTCTCTTCCCCCAAAAGTCAATAAAGCATCTTTAAAAAACAAGAGTATATCTAAAAGATGCAGACCTGCCAAACTCCCGGCTACCTTGCAAATAAACCCAATTCTCCTTCAGGCTTCTGTGGCCCCAAGAACCTGCAGGTCCAGCAAAGGTGACAAGCTAATGGAGGAGGGGCCCCAAGTGTCAGGAGTGCCTTACCAGGTCCCCATCACCTATATGATCAAGGAGCACCACAGGGCCAGTTCTCCCCACCTCCTGGGGCAGGTGGGCATTGGGGGTGGGGCCAGTGATTCACACCAGAGCTGTCACCACAGCTGTGTGAGCTGTTATGATAGCAGAAGACAGCAGGCCACCTCCCCTAAACAGCTATCCCTAGGGTTGGCACCTGGGATCCCACGTTTCTCAAGCAAAACACCACCATTGGGTTCTACCCAATCCACCTGATGGGCTCCTGGGCAAGTTACCTGGAGGAGCGGTGTTACCTTCAAACCATTGATTACCCTTTAAGAGATGACTCTCTCCGTAGCTAGGGATAGAACCTAAGGTAAACCTTTCCAAAGCATTTCTGGCCAAGGACAGATGGGGTAGGTTGGTGAACAGCCAGCAAATTCCGAGCACGGTCCAGTGCGTGCAACTCGCGCGCCCGTGCGAAACGCGGCCAACTGTATAGTCAGGGATCCACAGAGCTTTCCCCAAACCAGGGTCAATGGCTTGGTTCCAGGGCAAGCTCTCTTGTGGTCCCAGCACAGGAGCTAGAGGTGGAAGCAGAGATAGGAGACCGAGGGAAAGAGAGAGAGGTGAAAAGAGAGGACAAATATAAAGAAAAGTAGAGAGATTATAAATATATAGAAAAAAGAAGAGATATGGGGGTGGAAATATAAAGAAGAGATAGAAATGTATGGAAAAGGGGACTGAACGTGGAAACAAGGCAGGGAGGAGACAAAAATATAGAGGGGCTAAGAGAGGCGATGGAAATAGAGGTAAAGAACAACAAAAAATAAACAAACAAAAGCAAAACAAGAAGAAATAGATGTAAAGAGATAGGGTTAGAGAGAGGTGAGGTAGAGATGGAGGCCCGAGGTGATGCTTCTTCGCGTACGAGCGGCCTCGGAGCCTTGGCCGGACTCAGCCCAGCGGGCGCACCGAAGCATCCCTTCTCAAAGGTCCCGAAGCAAAGGCTCACTGCAGTGCCCTGCGCTTCCCGCCCCCTGCTCTCCGGAGCTAGCACCCCGGCGCGCTCGCGGTTTCCGGCTCCCTCTGCGCTGGGGGGAACCACCCGGTGGGGCCAGCCGAGCCACGGTGCGACACACACCGGGGAGGGGAGGTGCAGCGCCGGCGCAGGAGCCCGCGCTGTCCCCGCCCAGCGCTCCGGGGAGGAGCGGAAGGCGCCCCGCCCCAGCTAGCAGAGACTGCGGCGGAGGGAGGCATCCGGCCCCGCAAGAACGCGCTGGTGGCGAGGAGTCGGTACAAAAGCTCCGCGCCAGCTCCCGCCGCACAATGGCTTTGCTCTCCACGCGGCGCGCCTCTCCCCTGCAGCGTGGCCCCTGCACGTATCTGTACTCACTTCTGGGCAGCGAGGGACGGTGGTCGATCGGGATCCAGATCTTCTGCACCCGGCTCTGAGTCAGCTCCAGGGGCATCTTCACAGCCTAGACTTGGCGGCCCTCCTCTGGCGAATAACTTAGACTTGGGGGAGAGATCGGCTTGTCGACTCCCAGATACAAAGGGAAAGAGGGAGTTGGTGCGCGGGAGCGCTGCTCGGGCGCTCTCCTTAGCGCTGCTTTTTTGGAAACGTGCTTTGTGCTAAATGATGAACGCTCGCACGGGGCGAGAGGCTCCACAAGCGTTTCGAAAGGGGTGGGGTTCTGGGGATACACCCGAAACTTCCGCAGGGCCTGGCTCGTCCACTCAGTAAAGTCCCCCACTCAGGGGTGCTCCAAGAGCAGTGACAGTCGCAGTCCCAGTGAGCCAGAACAGTCCTCCGCAGTTTCCTCACGCTCGCCTCCTCTCCAGCTCTGCTAGGATGCCCCACGCTCCGCCTGGGCTTTTAAAGTCCGGCCGGCAGCGATGCACACGTCAGCCTTGGGGCGGGAACGCATTCTTCTGGTTCCAGCCCCTCCTTCACGTGGGGAGCGGGTGGGAAGGGCGGGGAAGAGCCGTGAGCAAGCCAGGAGGCAGCCTGCTGGTGCCCCCTGGAGGCCAGCATCAGTAGTGCGATAACCAGCTGCAGATAATGCCCTAAACCCAACCTTTGGCTGAAGGTCCTAGACTCCGTGAGCCTCCTCCTACCATCCTCTAAAAACGACGGGCATGGCTTCCCAGAATAATCACCTCAACTGTGCTGGGAGGAAAGCAGCTCTACCGTCCACTGGTCTGTAGACCTGCGCAGCCGAATCTCCCAAAATTCTGGTTAAAATGCATCCTACTGTTGGCCTCTGGGAGTGGGACCCCAATACTCTGAATTCTTCAAAAAAATTTTTTTTCAGTTAATTCTCACCCGAGGATACTATTTTCATTGAATTTTAGAGAAAGAGGGAGGGAGGGAGGGGAAAATATTGATGTGAGAGACATTGATTCGTTGCCTTCCCCCCCACCCCACGCACGCGCGCACTCTAACCAGGGCGGGGGGATGGAATTGCAGCTGGGGCTCCTGCCCCTGCCCTTGACCAGGAATCGATCCCGCGACCTTTGGTGTGCTGGCCCACGCTCTAGCCACTGAGCAACCTCTGCCAGGCAGTAACTACTCTGCATTCTTAACATGCAATCCGAGTCAGGCACAGTCAAGTTGAAGACTCAGCTTAATGTTAAAGGTTGGAGAGAGGGAAGCCTGAGGGAAGATGCTGTGAGCACTCCTTGCCAAAGATGCTCCCTGATAACACTTATGAGTCTCACCACGATCCCCGTCACTCTGGTCCTTCGTCCTCACTCTGCACACTTTCCTAAATCCCTTAGGCACCTTGACTTGTCCTGAACACTGCTCTCCCAACAATCATTCCCAAGATCTGGAACCCGGGCAGGGCATGAGGGGGGGGGGGGACGGAGGAGGACGGTAAAGCCCCGGAGACAGGACCCAAATAGACCCAAGTATCTTGGTTCTCTCAGTCACCGTTCACAATATTTTCAACATGCCTTTCTCTCTCCTACTAGAAGAGCAAATAAAACTGGGTCCTTCTGCAACCCGCAGCTGATTATCTGACTCTAAACCCATACGTATCGCGGGGACTGCCACCGGATAGAAGGTGTTACGGGGGGGTGCGCGACGCATCGGCACAGGAGCGCTGTCTGCCTCGCAGAGGTGCGCGCCTGGAGCCCGGGCGGGGCTGCGGTTGCAAGGAAGTAGGCGGCGCTCCCAGAAACCCACACTGCAGCAGCACAGTCTGGGCAGAGGCTGCCGCCACACGTCGCTCACGTCCCACATGGCTCCGCTGGGACGGCGCCCGCTCTCCTGCGCGGCCGGCACAGCTGTTCCTGCATCACCCCACCGGGGCCTCCCATCTTCCCTGCACTCCAGCCCGCCCACCGACCGAGAGCGCAGAGCGATCCCCTTCGGGCGGGGGCCCTCGACCACCCTCTTCCATCCCCGTTCAAGCCCAGCCAGCCCCGGAATCCCTGCTCTCCCTTCAACAGCTTTGCTGACTGTCGGGTTTCGGTGCTCGGCAACTGTTCAGAAACCCGGTGCATTGCATTGGGCCTGTTTTTCTGCAGTAGGAGCAAATGCCATATTTGACACCCTATAACGCTCCAGGGAGAGTCCCAACTCCACTCTTGAAATAAAAGTGAGCTGATCAAAGAGAAAAGCATTCATAAGCAAACCGCCCGCTCCTGGAGGGAGGAAGGGAGGAGACAGGGGGGATTGCTGCCAGGGGTTTCTTAGAATCAGGAAAGGGGGGCAGAGGGGGGCTCTGTGCCTGTGATGGCGGCTGCACCCTTGGATGCCTGCACACTTGCTTCCCCGGGAAGAATCAGTGTACCTGCCTGCCTGCTACTTTCCCACTGGAGTTTTTACACACACAAACAGGGCAAGGAGACGAGGCGGCACTCTTCCACCTCTTAAGTTTGCAAACAACTGCGGTGGGTGAGAGGTCCAAAACTTGGAGGCACGTCTTTAATCTGACCCAATAACATGTTTGTCCAGGGTCGGGCTCTGAGGGTACGAGGCAGTACACCTAACTCCGAGATCCCAGCTTAAGCTTTCGCACTCGCCATGCGGGCCCCGCACGCACTTTCCCTGCCTGTGTATCAGTAACGCCTCAGGCGGCCATTGCTGCCCCAGAAAGACCAAGTTCTTGCTCATCACTTTCTGTATCTAATGGAGAGCAGGCAAATGGAAGTTCAAGTACAGCAGTGGTTCTCAACCTGTGGGTTACGACCCACAGGTTGAGAACCACTAGCAGGGTCGCCAAAGACCATTGGAAAACACACATATTTACATTACGATTCATAACAGTAGCAAAATTACAGTTACGAAGTACCAATCACTGTTCTAGGGCTTTTTATTAGTTTCTGGTCCCCAAGCTGGTGGGCAGCAACTCATTCCACTCCTTCAAAAAAGACTGCTAACAGTGTAAAAATACGAAAAAATCTTTTTGAGAGACAGGACAGCCCCAAGATTCTATAATCCATAGCATTATTAAGGCTAGATAATCCAGTAATGTTTTAAAGAGAGTAGAGGAAAGTTTAGAGATTAGAGTGGTTAAGAAACTAGACCTAAGGTAAAGAAACACAGCCAGTTTGACACTGACAAGTGTCCCCAGGAGACTCGGGGTGCACACCGCCTAACTCTAGGATGCTGAGTGGAGTCCTGAAGGGGAAGACCACATTGACCCAGCCCATCTCACTCAGAACAGTTGAGCTGTTTGGCAGGAAAGCACAGAAAAAGAACTCCTTGTGCAGGAAGCAATGCCTGGTGGAGGCGCTTAGCTAGGTCTAGAGAGAGAGAATGGATGGTGGCAGTTGTTTTTCTCCATGACCTCTCTCTGCCCAGTTCACTCTACTGACCAATTTATAACCCGCATTCCTGCTCCCTGCTGCTGCCATAACAACAGCAAAAATCAATCCCATATCCATGATTCAGTGCCAGCAGGCCAGCTTGAATCAGTTAAACCATGCTAGTACCCACTTCCTCCCCAGTGAGAATCAGAGAAAGAACAAGCTGTGGCAGGCTATGAGCAATCCGAGTTGTTAATTAGACACAAAGGGTCTTCATTTGCTCCCATGAACCATCCTATGTGTAAGAGAATACAGTGAGACACCAAATAAAAGACAAAAAAAAACACCCACAAAACCTCACCTCTCCAACCATCCAAAGACAGGGGAGAGGGGCAACTTTTTAAAAATGTTTGTTCCTCATACATGAATGGGAACACAGACACAGGCATTCATATAGTGCCACATCGGCAGATTGAAAACCCAATTCAAAACTTGCACG
Source organism: Lasiurus cinereus (assembly GCA_011751065.1). Taxonomy (NCBI): domain Eukaryota; kingdom Metazoa; phylum Chordata; class Mammalia; order Chiroptera; family Vespertilionidae; genus Lasiurus; species Lasiurus cinereus. The sequence continues at coordinate 21,547,254 of JAAGEH010002534.1, read as the reverse complement.
ATGAGACCAGCTAGTGGCTCAGCTGGGTGAGAGTCCTCCTGTGCACCAAAAGGCTGCAATTTTGATTCTTGCTCAGAGCACATACCTGGGTTTCAGATTCCTCCCCCTACCTTCCTAGAAGACAACAGATCAACCGACCTCTTCTCTCTCTCTCTCTCTCTCTCTCTCTCTCTCTCTCTCTCTCTCTCTTTCTCTCTCCCCCTTCATGTCCTTGAGTGAGGATTTAAAAAATAGAAAATAAAAAACCTGCACAGAGAGGTTTATAACAGCTTTATTCATAATCACCAAAACATGAAAGCAGCTAAGATGCCCTTCAGTAGGCCAATAAATAAACTGTGGTCCATCCAGACAATGAATTATTATTCAGCACTTAAAAAAAAATGAGCCATCAAGCTATGAAAAGACATGGAGGAACCTTAAGTGCATGTTTACCAAGTAACAGAAGTCAATTTTAAAAGATTCCAGCTCTGGCCAGTATGGCTCTGTGTTTAGAGTGCTGGCCCTCACACCCAAGCATCTGAGGTTCCATACCCAATCAAGGGCATGTACCTAGATTGCAGGTTCAATCCTCTGGCCCTGGTCAGGGCACACGCAGGAGGCAACCAATCGAGTGTCTCTGTCATATCTATGTCTGTCTGTCTGTCTGTCTGTCTCTCTCTCTCTCTCTTTCCCTCCCTCCCTCCCTCCCTCCCTCCTCCTTCCTCCCTTCCACTCTAAAAAAAAAAAAATCAATGAAAAAAATATCTTCGGGTGTAAACAAACAAACAAGGTTCCATACTCTATCTGATTCCAACTAAAATACATTCTACAAAGGTGAAACCATGGAGATAGTAAAAACATTAGTAGATGCCAGGGATTAGGGAGGAAGAAGGGATGAATTAAGTGGAGCATAGAGAAGTTTTAGGGCAGTGAAACTACTCTGTATGATACTGTAAAGGTGGATTACATGTAATTATACATTTGTCCAAACCCATAGAATGTACAGTGACAAGAGTAATGCTAATGAAAACTATGGACTTTGGGTGATGATCATGTGTCAGTATAGGTTCATCCTTTAAAAAATAAATGCATCCTTAAAAAAAATGATGTTAATAGTAAGGAGGCTATGCATGTGTGTAGGCAGGTGGTATATGAGAACTCCATAATTTCCATTTTTCTGTGAACCTAAAACTGCTCTAAAAAATAGAATCTATTTCTTTTTAAAAAAATATATTTTATTGATTTTTTTACAGAGAGGAAGGGAGAAGGAATAGAGAGTCAGAAACATCGATGAGAGAGAGACATTGATCAGCCACCTCCTGCATGCTCCCCAATGGGGATGTGCCCGCAACCAAGATACATGCCTTTGACCGGAATCGACCCCAGGACCTTTAGTCCGAAGGCTGATGCTCTATCCACTGAGCCAAACCGGTTTTGGCTAGAATCTATTTCTTAAAAATTGTTATTTTTCTGTAAGTGTCATATATACTTTTCTCTAATCAAGTAGACTTACATGTTATAGGGAGTGTGAGAACAGTTTCTTCATGGCCACAGCCTGGCTCTGGATGATTAGGCACAAACAGTGCAACTGAAGTCCCACTGAATCTGCAGCAAATTTCCATTTCCCCCTGCCCAGGCCATGCTGCTCCACTTCCTGCGGGCCTTTCCTTTCCTTAGGGCACACCCTGAACTTGGGAGCATGCTCTTAAAACTGCTGGTTGGTGTTTCATATCCAGCATCACAACACACATGACTATGCTTTCAGCGTAGTTATACTCCTTGTCAACCTCCTCACTCAATATCAAGACATAATATTTGTGTTTAAAAGTATTGTTTTATGACTTCAAAATATTTGTGCTTTTAAAAAAACATCTCTTGCAATCTACTTGACAGTACTGTACCAATGCCAATTTCCTGTTTTGATATTTTACTCCAGTCATTTAAGACATCAACCTTTAGAGAAAGCTAGGTTATGGGTTTGTGGGACTCTATGTTCTATTTTGTAACTTATTGTGTTTTAATATAAAGTGTTGAAAAAAATTTAAAATCAGTGATAGCTCAGTTTGCTCAAATCCTGGAGAGAGAGAGAGAAAAAAAAGCATAGATTGTATAGATTGTATAGATTCAGGCACTGAAGGAGAAGAGAACTGGCAGGAAGGTAGTCAAGATTTGCATGTGTTTCTAACACCTTTGCTTCTTGCAAATGACAGACATACATGTACAAACAGAATTTGCATGAATCCTGCACCTGGAATCAAGCTCAAGCTATGTTTTAACTTGGGGGGGGGGGTTCTATTTTGGGGCTTTGCATAGATCTTTGGGAGAATATCAATAAGTTTGCAATCTTTGTCACCAATTTTCATGCTTAAAACAAGATGAGGAAGAGAAATTCATACAAAGTTTAACTAAAGATGCTAACAGGTCAAGGCTGAGCCTTTTTCTTTGATGGGAAAGGAAGCACAAAGATGAATAACTACTTGAAAAGCTCTCTGTCCATTTTCCTCTGGTACCTAGCATTCATGAGATGCTCACAAGCAGCAGCTGTATGTCAGACATGCTACACTGGGCATTCCAAGCTACACTGGAATCTCAATTATCTTGGGTCCAGCCAGGGAGAAGTAGGTGAACAAATAGCTGTCATCACAGTGTTCTGTCTCAGCCTCATGCTGGGTATTACAAAAAAATGGTTTCCAGGCCCGAGAGGTTATAATTTAAGGCCAGATGGGTAAATGTAAATATGTACATTTAGAATAAAATAAAAATATTAGAATAAAAGTAAAGAACTAAGAGAGAAGTGTTAGGTAAGTTAAGAATATGCCAAATGCAGGCTAAGGATAAATCCATATTGAGAGAATAAGAAAAGTCTAACTGTAAGTGGGGGCAGATCAACTGAGAATTTCAGACCCATCGCATTGTTCTTCATTTGATCTTTGCTGAATCCAAGAGAACACGTGGAACTAAAAAGGTCAAGATCTCTAACTTCTTTCTACATCATCAAGTATTCACTGAGAGTTGGCTGTACCAGAGGCCATTATAATTCAAGTAAGATATGGCCTATGTCAGAATTATGAATTAACTCACTTTTGAATTTCAGAGTGTCCCTTGATATCTCTCTCTCTCTCTCTCTCTCTCTCTCTCTCTCTCTCTCTCTCTCTGTCTCTCTTCAATAAAAAATATGCTTTTTGAAAAAAGAAAAGAAAATGTGGAGGAGGTCTTGGGCTTTTTGTGTGTTTTAAGATGACCTAATATATTAGTAAAGGGAAAGAAGAAAAATAAGAAATACTCATATATCCCCACATCATTCAAATTATTAGATCAATCTCAAATTAATAATGTTATCATACATTTTTACAGAGGGGTGGCCTCCCCAGGTTTTCAATAGCATGCCATCTCCATGAGCTCTGGGGTGGGGTGGTGCAGCCCCATAGATTTTTCTAGCAGTAAAAAGACACCGGTGAAATGAACATCAATGACAAGTCAAATGGATGACTGCCAGGGCAGGGAGGGACCTTCTTCGTATTCACTGATGTATCTATCCATTCTAAGTTCGGGTTTGACCAGCTATGCTGAAGTGGGTTTGCCCAACTATAAAACGGGGACATACCTACCTATAAAATAGGGTTTTCTTGTGAGAAGCACATAGCAGAGTACCTGGAATGTAGTATGCTCAATATTTGGTAACCAGGAGTTCTGTGCAAACCCAGACTTCAGATTTCTATAGAATTCATGTCTATCCCTAAACCCTAAACCAGGTGGTGGCATGTAAGTTAGAAAACAGAGGGTTTTCCTGATTCCTCCTGCTTTCCCACTCTACCCAATTCTGTAAAATCAATCATATATTTGGGAGGTTCCATTCCTTCCTTCCTGTATTAGTCAGGGTTCTCCAGAGAAACATATGCATATGTATGGATGTATACGACGAGACTTAAAGGAATTGGCTCATGCAGTTATGGAGTTTAAGAAGTCCCACATCTGCTGTCTGCAGCTGGAGACCCAAGAAAGCCAGCAGTGTGGTACAGTCTGAGCCTAAAGCCACCTTGGAGAGGACCATCTGCTTTTCTTAGACTTTTGATACCAAATTGAATGCTAGCCTCTTCCAGAAATACCCTCTCAAACACACCCAGGAAAAATGTTTTACTCACTATCTGGGCATCACCTGGCTCAGTCAGGTTGACACACAAAATTAACCATCACATTAGCCATTCTCCCAATCTTCCTTCACAGCAGAACTTCTGGTCTTATTTTATTTTATTATTTTTTTGTTAATACTCACCCAACCATATTTTTCCATTGATTTTTTAGACAGAGTAGAAGGGAGAGGGAGAGACAGAGAGAAACATCAATGTGGGAGAGACACATCGATTAGTTACCTCCTGCACACATGCCAAGCAGGACTGGGGAACCTGCAACCAAAGTACATGTCCTTGTCTAGAATCAAACTCAGGATCCTTCAGTCCACAGGTCGACACTCTATCCACTGAGCCAGACGATCTTGGGCAGGACTTCAGTTTTTAGCTGCCCAGATAAATGATATTTTTCAGGCTTTCAGGTTAGACATGCCTGAATAGCTAAAGTGCGGCAAAAAAAGAAGGCTCATTCCGTTACTAAGCAATGCTACTAGCCATACAGGTATTTCTTACCCTGAGCCAAATGTATCTTCCTGTAATTTCCCCTGCTAGTTCTTACTCTGCTGCTAAGTACACAGTAAGCCTGTGCCCTCTCCAGCCCTCAAACATTTGTGAGCAGCTAGCATGTTCCCATTAAAATACGCAAATTTCAGGTTAAGAAGCCCACTCCTGGACTTTAAAACAGTATGAACACAGTTTTCACCCAGAATAGAGCAGAGCCAACCAAGAGTTGAATTTGCCTCATGATGTTAGAATCAGGTTCTAGGGAGAAAGCTATTGAGTGACAGCATTAGGCGTATGGCAAATACCAAAATGAGCCGGGTATCAAGATTACTATGATAAGGGAGTCCAAGATGGTGGCATAAATAAACACTTACACTGCTGCCTCGCACAATTTCAAAACTATAACTAAAAGATAGAATGGACATCATCCAGAACCACAGGAAAGCTGGCTGAGTGGAAATTCTACAACTAGAAGGAAAGAGAAGGGCTCACGGAGACCCAGAGGAGCTGCAAAAAGCTGAGGTACAGAGAAGCGTGTGTGGAGAGAGGGGGTGCCGGAGTACCTGGCTGGCTTTCTCTGGTGGGAGGGAGACAGACTCCCAACTACATCAAACCCTTTATCCTACGGCACTGAACCACAGGTCCGGCCAAAACTCTTACCGAGGGAGTTTGGACTGTGAAAAGGGAGAAATGCATGGATATGTAGGGGAGCCGCGAAAGGGCAGAAGTCTGGTGGTGTGCACAGAACAGCACGCAGAAGATCAACTGCTGATTGTGCCGCTAGCTTTCACGAGTGGGCAGGAGACAGAGCCTCCCAACTGCGCCTCTTCTAACTCTATTAAACTCCAGTTTCAGGCGAAACCCTGGGGACCCAGACTCATATGGTCCCGGAGCGCAGGGGAGCCAGAAAGGCAGCAGTCTAGAGGCACTATGCATGTGCACAGGGACCGCTCTAGCGATTACCAAGAGACATGTGAGACTCAGGGGCCATGGAGGGCAGAGCCGACTGGAAGGCAAGGTGGTCCATTAAGCCCTGAGACTCCACTCATCCCAACAAAGAGGCTTTTGCAGTTTTGCAAGTCTTGTATCATAAGGCTGAATCCAACACAGAAGTTCTCCCGGCATAGTGAAAATGCCGAGACAAGGGAACAGATCACAAACAAAAGAAATGGAGAAAACAAATGATTGGATATAGAGTTCAAAACCACGGTTATAAGGTTTTTTAAGAATATCCTAGAAAAGATGGATAAATTTAGCGAGACCCACAAGGAGATCAAAAAGGACCAACTACAGATGAAAAAGAACCAACTAGAGATGAAAAAGGACCAACTAGAAATTAAACATACACTGACTGAAATAAAAAATATTACACAGAGACCTAACAGCAGACTAGAGGAAGGCAAGAATCAAGTCAAAAATTTGAAATATAAAGAATCAGAAAACACTCAACTGGAAAAGCAAGAAGAAAAAAGAATCCAAAAATGTGAAGATAATGTAAGGAGCCTCTGGGACAGCTTCAAACATACCAACATCAGAATTGTGGGAGTGCCAGAAGAAGAAAGAGAGCAAGATACTGAAAACCTATTTGAAGAAATAATGATCGAAAACTTCCCACATCTGGTGCAAGAAATAGACTTACAAGTCCAGGAAGCACACAGAACCCCATATAAAAGGAATCCAAAGAGGACTACACCAAGACACATCATAATTAAAATACCAAGAGCAAAAGACAAAGAGAGAATATTAAAAGCAGCAAGAGAAAAATAGTTAATTACCTACAAGGGAGCACCCATACAATTGTCAGCTGATTTCTCAACAGAAACGATGCAGGCCAGACGGGAGTGGCAGGAAATATTCAACGTGATGAATAGCAAGAACATACAACCAAGAATACTCTATCCAGCAAAGTTATCATTCAGAATTGAAGGGCAGATAAAGAGCTTCACAGAGCAGAAAAAGCTAAATTAAATGCTGAAAGGCACTCTTTAAGAAGAGGAAGAAGAAAAAGGTAAAAGATAAAAATTATGAACAACAAATACATATCTATCAACAAGTGAATCTAAAAATTAAGTGAATTAAAAATTTGATGAACAGGATAAACTGGTGAATATAATAGAATCAGGAGCACAGAAAGGGAGTGGACTGATAATTCTCAGGGGGAAAGTGGCGAGGGGAGTGCAGGGAGAGACTGGACAAAAATCATACACCTATGGATGAGGTCAATGGGGGAGAGGTAAGGTTAGAGAGAAGGGTGGGAACCGGGTGGAGGGGAGCTATAGAGGGGAAAAAAGAGAAACAAATGTAATAATCTTAATAATAAAGATTTAATTTAAAAAATATTACTATGACAAAAATCAATTTTAATGAATGTGTGGATAAACTAGATTTAGATTCTCAACTACTGAGAACAAACTTGTCTGACCTCCAAATCTTATCCCGTGGGGATAGGGGCAGGAGTATGGGCGACACAGTATAGTGTAGGGAAGGGGCTAGGAGCTAGGAGCCTGAACCTTACAAAAGACCTTGCCTATCTATACCAGGTGGAAAGATTTCCTGCTCTGGACCTCAGTTCCCTCATTTGCTGATGAACCTGATGTTCTCTAAGCATCACTTCCTCTTCTCCAATGATTCCAACTGTTCTCAATGATATATCAGTATAAAGTTGACAGTAATTACTAAACTACAGTATAAGCAACTTAAAACAGGGACAGCTATTCATTTTTTTGTATCACCAGAGCCTACTTAGTGTCAGGCACATAGGAAGTATTCAGTATATGCTTGTTTGATGGAGAATGATTATATTGGCAATGATCATATTTGTATGGGTCACATTGTGGGCTGTGCTCCCATAGTTGTCCCAGGAATCACAGGGCTCGTAGGGGGACAGACAGCCACTCACTGTTGCAATTAGTTGGTTCATCTGTAAAAGGAGAATAATAGCTGCCCTGCCTGCCTCATGAGGTGAGGCAGATAAGAGGATCAAATCAGATATGAAGACAAGTTCTCTTGGAAACACTGTGAAATACTCAACAAATACATGAAGACTAGCATTTTAAAATTATCTAGGCCCTGCCCGAGATGGGTGATTGAGATGTCTGTACAGACGTTCTCTGATCTTGACTGCTCTATGATCTGGTCTCATCCCCTTGGTTTCAACATGTTGACTACGCTCCTTCCCCCACCCAAAATACACACACAAAGGTGAGGGGAAGAGCTGAGACAAAACAACTGAGGTCCCTGCCCCAAGACTTTGGTGAGGACAGAAACTGACAATCAAACCACTTTCTGCTGAGTACAAGAAGCAAAGGGAGCACGGGGTTGAGAAAGTGGGGAATGGGCACTGTGTTGCAAGGCCTGCTTACGCGGTGTGGTACGTATAAATCTGCGGAGTGGTGCAACTCCAGGATTGAGACATCAGAATTGGCATTCTTTCCCTTCTCTGTTTCCCCTCATACTACTTCTTTCTTCCAGTGGAAAACATTCTAAAAATAGAGAAAAATATTTTGTTTTAATGCAGGTTTTGGAAAACATTGCTGACTCCATGTTGGAAAACCTACCACAGCCAGGCTGTATTCATGTGCTGTGCTCAACTTAGTGGGGTGGTCTATAACTGCCCGTGTTAGGACCACACTGTGTTCAGTTCTGAGTGACACCTTTTAAGAGTACACTAACAAATGCATATTCCTTGACATAAAGAAAATCTGAAGCCATCTGGAAGCCTGCTCTATGAGGAATAGCTAAAGAACTAGGTGTTAGATAGAGAAAAAGATTATGAGATAAAATAACCACTTAAAAATAACTGCAGGAGCTGACTTGCATTGTGTTGCTTATGTGAGCTGAAACCAGATTGCTTGCTGGAAGACACAAGGGAGGCACCTTCAGCTGTCCCACAACTAACGATGAGACAGAAAGGTAGCAACTGCCTGCCTCATTAGGATTCCCAGCAGCAGCCACATGTCCAGTGTTGAAAAATTTGCAGAGGGTTTCCCCAAAAGCTTGCAACCAAACTAGTGGCCTCTGGTGTGCCCTGCAGATGGGAGATCCTATGATTTTGTGAGGGCTTAAGGTCAAGTTCCAGCTCACCAACTTGATAACTGAGCAATATACTTCTCTGCATATCAAGTCTGGAATGATACCGTGATCTCAACTGCAATATTAAGTGAATCTGGGCATAAAGCTGCTGATCTAGTATTTAGTCATACAGGGGCCATGGACTGGGTAAAACATAGCTTTGACAAGCCCCTTGAAGTCAACCTGCTGGCATCACAATGAGAACTGTGCTACAATTTATTTCCATTCACACCTTGGGGCAACTGGAGATTATTATGGCACCTCACAGGCAAATCAAAGACCGTTTTAAAGCTCCACATTAGAAGTTTGATGTCTATCCCAATATTCCCTATCTAGTGTTCATTGATACCTCAGGGTGATATAGCAGTCCACATTCCAAGTAGAAACAGTTTTGTTTCAATATTTAATTTTTAAATCAGTAAGTTCAATCTTCAAATATTTTTCCTATGGCAGCCTTAGAGGTATGCCAGTCTGACCTCCCTGTAAGAAAAACTTGCAATATCAGCTGCCTGGAGGGCAGTTAAATGAGTCTCCAGCTGCATCACTTTGGGATCTGAGGCAGCATCTGAACTGAGGCCACGCTCTTCCTGGCAGCTCCCAGGCGATGACTGAGCACATCATTGAACCTGGGCCTGGTCATTTCTGCCCACAATGGGGCTCCTCTACAGGGAGCTTTTCCCTGAACTCCCACAGGGCCAGCTGTGACTTCTCGGAGCCACCCTGAAATGTGAGGCTCTCCCCACAACCCCACTTCCTTCCCCGCCCTTCACCTTCCACAGGTATCAGATCTACAACCCTCTCCCTTTAGTTTTCACAAGCATTATCTCAATAAATCTTTTGTACTTTCAATTCCATCTAATGTCTGCTTGCCAGAAGACCCAACCACTACATTTTTCCATTAAAATAAAATAGCTTAAAAGCATCTGAAAGTATCAAGTGTACAGAAGTTATGGTGCAAGATGAGTGTACTCCTGACATTCGGCTGGTTCATCACTCAGATGAGTTGTCACAGGCCACTGTGATAGATTTGGTCATTAAACAGCTTCAGATGGATTTAATATCAACCATTTAGTATTTAATTTATACCTGTAATTGATCACTGTTTAAAGATGGGAAGCATAGGAAATAGTGATGTTGAAATATGAGTCATGAGCAAATGATAAGGATATGTCAAAAAAGACACAGGAAAAAAGAAAAAGAAAAAGAAAACCCTAGCCAGTTTGGCTCAGTGATTGGAGTATTGGCCCTTGAACTGAAGGGTCTTGGGTTCAATTCCGGTCCAGGGCACAAACCTAAGTTGCAGGCTCAATTCCCAGACCCAGTCAGGGCATGCAAAGGAGGCAACCAATCAATGTGCTTCTCTCATATCAATGTTTCTGTGTGTCTCTCCCCCTCCCTTCCACTCTCTCTAAAAATAAATGGAAAAATATCCTCAGGTAAGGATTAAAAACAACAAAAAAGGAACAGAACATAAAAGACACAAGAGCTTACTTTAAAGCAGTGGTTCTTTCTAATGCTGTGACCCTTTAATACAGTTCATCTTGTTGTAGTGACCCCCAACCATAAAATTACTTTCGTTGCTACTTCATAACTGTAATTTTGCTACTGTTATGAATCACAATGTAAATGTCTGTGTTTTCCAATTGTCTTAGGCAACTCTGCTAGCAGTTTTCAACCTTAGAACCGCTGCTATAGAGCCTACCCCTGAGGTGAGGGGAAGAGCTGAGGCAAAACAAATAGCAGCAACCCAAATGTTCATCCACAGATGAATGGATAAACAAAATCTGGATTATACACACAATGGAATATTATTCAGTCTTTAAAAAGGAATAAAATCCTATTATATGCTACATAAAATAAGCCAGTCACAAAAAGACAAATACTTTTATGGATCCACTTACATGAGGTACCCTGGGTGGGTGGGAGCATAGAAGGTAGGTAGATAGATAGGTATAACAGAGGGTGTTTTCTGAGATAGATAGATAGATAGATAGATAGATAGATAATAAATAGGCAGAGAGGGAAAGACTGAGAGAGAGAAGATGAGAACACAAATAGGGTAAAATGTTATCCTAGAATGCTTTGCGCTATTTTTGCAACTTTCTTGTAAGTCTGAAATGATTTCAACATGAAAAATTAGTGCTTGCTTCAGCAGCATATATTTAAAAAAATAAAAAAAAAGAAAAGAAAAATTTAAACGCAAGCATTTTAGTTTCATGAGGCACATAAAATGGTAAACATTCTGAACATTCACCTCAAAAGGATTTCCCTCATATTTGGAAGTTTTATGCATCTAATCAAAGTTATTTTAAAATATATATTTAAAAAAAATTTTATTAACCTGAGGGAGGGAAGAAGAAAGAGAGAGGAACACCAATCACCAATCAGTTACCTCCCACATACACTCCAACCCAAACCTGGGTATGTGTCCTGAACAGGAATTAAACCCACCACCTTTTGGTGCACCGGACGACACTCCAACCAACTAAGCCACACTGGCCAGGGCTGATCGAAGTTCTTATACAACAAATCAAAGGTGTCTCTAAAATTTCAAAATCTAATGTTGAAATATAATGCTAGATAATCTAGAGTGAACACCCAAATCTGAGTATTTAACCTACAACATGATACAAATTACTGGCTTTCAAAAATCAGTGACATACAAGAATCATTCAGAAACTTTTAGAAAACACATTTGACCCTTGAACAACGTGGGGATTAGGAACATTGACATGGGCTATGCAGTCAAAAATCCACATATAACTTCTTACTTTATTTTATTTTATTTTTTTAGAGAGAGGAAGGGAGAGAAGAAAGTATTGGTGTGAAAGAGAAACATTGCTTGGTTGCTTCTCATATATGCCCTAAGGGACCAGAACTGAAACCTAGGCATATGCCCTGACTGGGAATCAAACCCATACCTTTTGATATACAGGATGATGCTCCAACCAACTGAGCCAAATTAGTCAAGCTCCATGTATACCTTTTAACTCTTCAAAAATTTAACTACTGAAGGCACCAAGACGGAGGGTAGGTAAACGTGGTACTTGCATTCTCCCACAACGACATCATAATTACAACTAAAATACAGAAACACCATCATTCAGAACCACCTGAAATCTGACTGAATGTAAGTCCTACACCTAGAGAAGTAAAGAAGAAAGCACACTGAGAGACTGTAGGTGGGCCTTAGGTTTTGCAATTTATTTTATTTTATTTACCTTCTCAAGTGATTCCTGTGTTTAGCCAATAAAGATTCCAAATGATTGTCACCACACCTAGTCACAGGGCCAGCATGTGCTGAGCTTTAGGATGGGCCTACGGGAATATAGATATTTTATATCTTGTTAAGGAAACAAGAGATATATGCCTGGGAAACTATTAGTAAACCAAACTGTTGAATTTGGAGGTATTCTGGAGAGATCTGTGAACAAAAAAATCAAGCATCTAGAATTAGTGAGCCCCTTGGTATTTCTGCTGCGTCTGAAGTCTTTTTTTCTAGGTGGCTATAACAAGCCACTTAACAGCCTTGAATCATTTTTTGTTTGTTTTTAAGAATGACCTTCTGAAGGAAGGCTGGATAAATGTTTAGGATACTAAACTGCTTGATAGTTTCCAGAGAACATTCTCTCCTCCTGCTATCTTAGGCTGGAAAAGCCCCCTGAAACCTCATCGATCCCACCCTGTCCCTTCGCCCATGAGACTGGAAGTCCCCAGCTGAGAGCAGCAGGTGTGGTGTGTAAGGGATGAGACTGGGCGCCTATATGTGTACATGTGTGTATTCGCTCCAGTGCTCCAGACCCTGCAGGTCTCAGTCACGTCCATTTTCTGAGTCTGAGGTCAACAAGGCAGGTCCATAAGAACAGACAGCCACTCTGGCTGACCCTGCTGTGGAGGCAAGCAGGGTCCGTAGGGTGTTGGTAAAGGATTGCACTGTCTGGCAGAGGCTCAGCTCTCTGCCCTCCTAAGCCCTGACCCTTGGACTAGATGACAGACTTCACCCACATTTGGGTATTGTCCAGCTGAGACAGTGAGAGTTTGAGGCAGTCTCACCACGCTCCTGCACTGGCTCACACTGGCCCCAGAACCAAGGCTCCATATCTCAGCATGGTCTGGGGGGTGCCAGGCAGAGGGCATGTTGCATTTCCATTCGTAGTCCCCAAGATGGAAGCTTGCCACTCTGCCAGTCCCGTTACACTTTAAAGTAAGACACAGAGCCTGGCATGAAGCACTGGCCCATGGAGATCCTGGGTAAAGGGTCAGGCCTGTGATTCAAGCAGGTCTGCTTCTCCCGGACGTGGCATTACTGTAGTTCTCAAGCTGCCTCACTTGTGTGCTGGACTCCCTTCTGCTGCCTTTCCTTCCCACTCCCCTCTTCTAGTGCATGTGGCACAGATTGCTCTCATGCTTGCCCATCTTACTCCTTTTCACCCCCTCACGTATCTGATGCGACATTGGCAGAGTTGGAGCCTTTGCCTTGTGGAAGAAAAAGGAGTTCCATGAAAAAGTAACCTCACAGGCAGATCTGATCATAAATTCCTAACTGGGAAGATCATGGTGGGTAGTTATGCCTCAGGTATATAATATCTTTAGTACAGGGTTTATCTTTGCCTTAATTAAGCAAGCCCTGTCCAGTATGTTGTGCATCTAGGTTAACACACCTTTGAAATAAGCCAAAACCACCCTCACGAAAACATATCATCGTCTTAACTATCCTGTAACCCAACCCTTACCTTGCTTTTTCCCACCTCCACGTGGGGGTTGGGTTTGCTCCTTAATTTCAAATTCATAAAAGGAGCTGCAAAGCTGTCATTCTTAGGAGCATTTGAACTCTTGCTCCCCAGCATATGTTGTCACCTTGGCTCAAATAAACTCTTATAAAAATTTCCTATAGGTTTGGATGTTTCTTACATTGACATAGACATGGTCTTTCAGCACAGAAGGGAACAAATTGTTGGCAGATAAATGATCACAAAGCTTTGAGCAAAACTAAGGGATTTGAACAAATAGTCCAGAATCAGCAAAGCACCAAGCAAGTTCAAGCTTTTGCCTACTTCGCCTTCATCTGCTGCTCCTCCTCCTGGGAACCAAACTGCCTGAGTTCAAGTCCAGCTTTATAACAATGGAAAGTTGTAACCCACCCACAATTCTTTTGACATTGTGTAAATGCTAACTCTGACTAATACAGTGGTACCTCGAGATACGAGTGCCCTAACATATGAGATTTTTGAGATACGAGCCGTCGAGCGAGTGTTTTTGCTTTGAAATACGAGCAACATTTGAGATAGGAGTAATCGCGCGGATCGGCCGGCTGCACACGACCCACCAGTTTACCACGACTGGAGCGTCTCATAGTTTCCTACGCCTCAAGGTTACGGAACGAATTAAACTCATATCTCGAGGTACCACACTACGTAGCTTGTAGATAAAAAGCATATTTATTTTATTTGTTAGATATGTTTCTACTGACTTTTAGAAAGGAGAAGTGGAAGGGAGAGTGGAAACATGGATGAGAAACATTGATCAGCTGCCTCCTACACTCCCCCTACTGGGCAATGAGCCTGAAACTTAGGCATGCTGCCCTGATGGGAAATCAAACTGGTGACCTCTTGGTGCATGGCTCAACACTCAACCACTGAGCCACACTGGCCGGGCAATAAAATAGTACATATATACTTTTTATATATTTTTATGAGTGTTTATCCCAATAATGCTAAGAGCAGCAAGTCGTCCACAAAAATTTTCTCTGCACATGACCATAAGCCAGCTGCTTATATTGGGTAGGACAAAGATTGAAATGGGGAAGTGGGCAAAAGGAAAAAGAATGGGTATGCAAATGGGTATTACAGTGGGGCTGGGGCAGGACTGCATTATGTGGGCAACAAAGTTGTTAAGCTTTCCATGGTAATTGGCAGAATGGACTGCATTCCAAGGTTGACTCCCAGGTCCTAGGAACATACAATTCCCAAACAGGTTAGAATGCGCTTTCCGAATTTGAAAGTGTGGGTATGAGATCCAGTCCCCTGGAGTAAATATTTTAATATTGCTATTTGCCCTTTCTCTATAATAGAAGTATCAGAGATGAAAGAAAATCAGTAAAATGTATATGGAAATATTCCTCCTGTGAGAGCCTGGGGCATGCCACAGGACCCAGAATCAAGTCCCTGCCCACCTGCGTGCACCTCAAAATCATGTGAGACCCAGACCTGACCAGCCCCACTCCCATTGGGTGAGACCCAGACCTAGGTGGCCCTACCCCTGTCAAAACCCTGCCAGGCAGGGGGGCACAGCCTCAGGTTCCCTGGCCTGGCACCAGGGTGGGTGGGGGACATGGCCTGAGGAACCCTGTCAAACCCCATTGGGTGGGGGTGCTGCTCAGCTCCCCGGCCCTGGCCCTGAGTTCCTTGCTGATCACTCGTTAGGGGAACCCTGCCTCTGCTGTGGACACAGCCATGTTGTGATGGCATGATTGAGTGAAGGTCAATTTGCATAAAACCTCTTTATTATATAGGATGTTTCTGCACTAGTAGATTGGATCAGTAAGAAATATGTGAGACCTTTAAAAAAAAGAGTCTAAAACATATTTTTCATTTTTATTCTTAGCCAATTACCCATTTTTATTCTTAGCTGATAAAGTCATAACAGCTACTGAATGTACCAGGCATTGTTAAGAACTTTAAACAGATTATCTCTAATCTTTATGACCATGTGGGTATTATTGTTATTCTAGAGATAAGCAAACGATCTCAGAGAGATTAAACAACTTGCCCAAGGACAATGAGGGTAGAGGTGATGGAGATCATTCATGAAGGTTACCCAAGGTAGGCCATTTCTCAAGGTGTTTCAAAGGTAATGACTGGTAGTACTCAGGTTCAGAGTAGGTGCACCATAACCATTTGCTGAGTGGATAAATGAAGGAAGGAACTGATGGCTGTAGAAGTCAGTGTGTACCCACATTTTTATAGACAGGCCTAAACAAACTGGACTAAAGAAACACCAGGATCTGAGTAAACATGCCTCTCCCCACAGTCTGGAAATCACTGATTTTGGCTTCCTTAAATGCCCCATTATGACCAGGGCTGACATGCAATCAGTCTGCAGCCTCAGGAGCTTCATCAGGCACCTTGGCCTTCCCATAACTGGTCTTCACACTAGTCCCTATCACAGCATCTGCCCTCACATATCTATCTCCCATGCACTCAAAGCTCTCAATGTCTCACAGTAGTTTTCCATGCTCCCAAAACAATTCCATGCCATCCCTTCTTTTGAAACTTCCCATTGACTCCATTTTATTGCACTCTATTATGTGAAGAGTAGAAAGGGTAGGGAGAGGCTGGGAAAGACCTAATAAGAGGAATGCATACTAAGATGTGAATGGCTGCATTATCAGGTCGCTTCTGAATTTTTGTTTCATCTAGGAGGAAAACCAATCAAATCAGTCAAGCCCTACCCTGTTATAGTTTATTGTAGAGATAAGAAATATGTCACATGAAAAGTCATTACAGAACAATTAAGTGCTAAAATAGCTCTGTGTAGGCTGAGAGCCTACTGCAGAGTCACAGAATCCCCAAGTTGGCCAGGCCCTGGGAGGTTGTCTCCTATGATAAGAAGCCCATTTTCTGCAGTCTGGGTATTCCTGCCTACTTCCTGGAGCCCTGGCGGGGCAGAAGCCTGCACCTCCCATCTAGATTTCATCCCCTTGATGGGAGGTGCTTCATTACAATCCACTTGATGTATTTCATAAACTTAGATTTCAGATAAGGTTTTGTTTGAAGAGAAGGTTCTCTGGCTACGATAGATCATTGATTACTTGCTTGAGCACTCAGGAGTTAGTGGCAGCTAAGACTGGAACCCAGGCCATTTTTAAAAATAAATATTGAAGTATAGTATACAT
The DNA here is from genome assembly GCA_011751065.1 of Lasiurus cinereus. Lineage (NCBI taxonomy): Eukaryota > Metazoa > Chordata > Mammalia > Chiroptera > Vespertilionidae > Lasiurus > Lasiurus cinereus. Next base: position 21,530,679 of record JAAGEH010002534.1, on the reverse strand, counting down.
ACAAAAAAAAAAGTATAGTTTATGTTCATAACAGCATAGTTTACAATAGCTGAGATCTGGAAACAGCCCAAGTGCCCATCAGGAGATGAGTGGATTAAAAAGCTGTGGTATATCTATATCATGAAATACTATACAGCAGTAAAAAAGAAGGATTCTTTCCCTTTGAGACAGCATGAGGGAACTGGAGATTATCATGTTAAGTGAAATAAGTCAATTAGAGAAAGACAAGTATCACATGATCTCACTCATATGTGGAATCTAATTAACAAAATAAACTGAAAAACAGAGCGGATCCAGAGACTTGAAAGCATGGAACCGAGTCCAGAATCTCGGAGGAAAAAAAGGGGAGGGTGGGTGGGTGGGAGATAACCAAAGAGCTCGTATGTGTATATGCATAACCCGTGGACACAGACAATAGGGTGGTGAAGGCCTGGAGGGGAGCAGGGGGGCTAGAGGGAGTCAATGGGGGATACAACGGGACATATGTAATACTTTCAACAATAAAGATTTATTTTTTAAAATATATATTTTATTGATTTTTTTATTTTATTTTTTTACAGAGAGGAAGGGTGAGGGATAGAGGGTTAGAAACATTGATGAGAGAGAAACATCGATCAGGCTGCCTCCTGCACAACCCCTATTGGGTATGTGCCCGAAACAAGGTACATTCCTTTGGAATCGAACCTGGAACCCTTGAGTCCACAGGCTGACGATCTACTCACTGAGCCAAACTGGTTAGGGCAAAGGATTTATTTGTTAAAAAATAACTCAATAAATGCTCAAAGTTAACACACCTGAATAATCATTGTCCAGTTCACGGTATTTTATGGAAGAGCCACACTCAAGGAGTCAAAGAGCCACATGTAGCTCGCAAGCCACAGTTTGCCGACCACTGTTCTATAGTATTCCATGTACTAATATACACAATGGATTTATCCATGTTGATGGAATATTGAATTGTTTCCACTTTGGGGCTATCACAAATGATGCTATTGGGAACATTCATGTACATATCCTAATGCTACATGGAGTCATTTTTGCAGGGTCTATGCCAAGAAGCAGAATTGTTGGATAACAGTGCATGCATATGTTCAGTAAATATTGCCAAATAGTTTTCCAAAGTAATTATATAAATTTTTACTCTCAAATGAGAGTTCCTATTATTCAAAGTCTTGCCAATACTTGGTCTTTTTCTTTCTAGCCATTTTGGCTAATATAGTAGCATCTGACTGTGGCTTTCATTTGGATTTCTTAGATCAGTGGTTGGCAAACCATGGTTCGCAAGCCACATGTGGCTCTTTGGCCCCTTAAGTGTGGCTCTTCCACAAAATACCACGGCCTGGGCGAGTCTATTTTGAAGAAGTGGCATTAGAAGAAGTTTAAGTTTAAAAAATTTGGCTCTCAAAAGCAATTTCAATTGTTGTACTATTGATATTTGGCTCTGGTGACTAATGAGTCTACCGACCACTGTCCTCAATAATTAAAGAGGTAGAGAAGTTTTTCATTGCTTATTGGCAATTTGGATATTACGAGCATCATAAGATGTATAACTTTTCATGTTAAGCTATTTTTGGTTTGCTTGGCTTTGTCTTTCCTTTCTTCACATTGACTTTTGTGGTTTTATACATATAAGGAACAAAACTATCTCCTGGATAAGGTCTCTGGAGCCAAATTGTCTTGGTTATGTTCCAGTTTAAGCAGGGACTCACTGTCATTCTGGGTTAGTCCATCCCTCTCCAGGCCTCAACTATGCCATCTATAAAATAAGGTTAAGGATACTATGATCTTACTCCATAAGCTTGAATGAGTGATGTGTGCACACATCTAGAACAACGTTTGGCATGTCATAAGTGTTCAATATGTTGGGATTTTTACTCTTATACTAGCATTCTGTACCTGAAAGTATCCAAAAACTGCCAAGAAAGAGGAGAGAGGACACGGAGCAAGACTGAGATGAAATTTCACAATTTGTTGTGAATTTATCAGCAATTACACAACAACCTCATATTTCTCCCAACTAAAAAGAGGTATTTCCTTTGTGCTTGGGAACCAAAGAGGTGAAATTGATGTTTGAGTCGAGTAGCTGGGGTCAATTAATCTCAGATGGAAACAAAAGAGAAGCTGTCCATGAGGCACATAGGACTATACACCCAGGCATCACCCATCACCGCACAGGCTGCAGAAGAGGAACACTGAGCGCATAGCCAAGGAGGCCCCCACCTAACTGAACACCTTCCTCTTGCCTCATGAGAAGCTCACCACTAAGGGAGACAAAATGAGGAGGAAGTACTTCATTCTGGAAGTACTCTCCCTGTCCTGGTGAGCCAGGTCTCTGCAGTTCAGTGTCAGCCAGTCTGGCTTCTCAGAGTAAAAAATCCACCTGACTACTGGGCTTCAGGTCTTAGCTGCCTTAGCCAGGAGAATGCAGACAGCTCCAGGCAGCATGCCCAGGAGGTCAGCCTGGGCCGTGGAAGCCCTCACTCGGCAGAACTTGAGCTGCTCAACAGAGTGCCCTGTCTGAATGCCTTGTGATATGGCCACACCAGGTGCTGAGAGCATAGTGACTTTGCTAAGAGCCCCTATGGTCTGACAAAGTAGGTTATCTGACCACATAGAAAGAGTTCAGGGAGGTCTCTATTTCTTCTGGTAAACAGGTCCACGTCATTGAAATGATGCAAACACTGGTCTTCTGCTATGAGACCAGAATGAGTCACAGAGATTAGAGTCCCTTATTTTACATATAAGGAAGCTGAGGCTCAGAGAGGCTAAGAGACAAAATATAGGCTGTGGGTCAAAGCCCATATTACTGATTCCTCCTTTTACTCTAGCTTGCTGCTTCAAGAGTCTCCAATCCCCATAGCTAATTAGTCACCAACTCCTAAATGTCTCTCATAAATTTCACTCACATTTAAGTAATATGTTCTTCCCATTCTTACTATCTCCACTCAGATTTAAGCCCTAAAAACCTAATCTAGACTATAGGTCCATCACTTCCCAACTCCTTCCCTCCAGCCTCTTCAATTCCAACCATCATGCAGAGCACTGACAGAATCATTTTCTAAAACAATACTTTCATTCTGTTCTTCTCCTGCTCAGAAACTATCACTGGCTTCCTACTTCCTCTAAGAGCACTATCAACTTTCTCAGTCTTCACTGTAAGTCCTCTATCAGTGGGTCTGAAGTAACCTTTCTCCCTTATTGCCCCTCCAGGCCATTTGATATGCTTTGTCCCCACAAACTCTCCTGCCCATCTCTGCTTTTCTACAGACTTCACCAGAAACCCCTTTCTTCTCCTTTTTGTTTGATCCATACCCATCCTCCATGTCTTTTAGTATCTTTCCCTTGCTGTAGCCATAAGCTTTTATTTCCCATACTAGAGGCCCAGTGCATGAAATTAATGCACTCGAGGGGGTCCCTCAGCCCAGCTTGCACTCTCTTGCAGTCCTGGAGCCCTCGAGGGATGTCCAACTGATGGCTTAGGATGTCAATCAGACATCCTTAACTCTGCCATAGAGGCAGGAGAGGCTTCTACCACCTCCACTTCATTCGCCAGCTGTGAGCCTGGCTCAGGGCTTCTGGCTGAGTGGCACTTGCTGTGGGAATGCACTGACCACCAAGGGGCAGCTCCTGCATTGAGCGTCTGTCACCTGGTACTCAGTGTGCATCATAGCAACTGGTTGTTCTGCCATTCAGTCGATTTGCTTATTAGCCTTTTATTATATAGGACTAGAGGCCCAGTGCATGAAATTCATGCACTGGGTAGGGGGGTGGTACCTCAGCCCAGCCTGCACCCTCTCCAATCTGGAACCCCTCAGGGAATGTCTAACTGCCAGACAGGGATTGGGCCTAAACTGGCAATCAGACAACTCTCTCACAATCTGGAACTGCTCACTCCCACAACTAGCCTGCCTGCCTGTCTGACTGTTCCTAACCGCTTCTGCCTGCCAGCCTGATGACTCCCAAACCACTCCCCTACCAGCCTGATCAATGCCTAACTGCTCCCCTGCCAACTCTATTGCCCCCAACTGCCCTCCCTTGCCAGCCCGATCGCCCCTAACTGCCCTCCTCTAAAAGCCTGGTCACCCCCAACTGCCCTTCCCTGCTGGCCCAATCACTCCTAACTGCCCTCCTCTGCCAGCCTGGTCCTCTCCAACTGCCCTCCCCTGCAGGCCTGGTCCCCTCCAACTGCCCTCTCTTCCCTGCAAGCCTGGTCACCCCCAACTGCCCTCCCCTGCAGGCCTGGGCACCCCCAACCGCCCTTTTCTGTTGGCATGGTTGCCCCTAAATGCCCTCCCCTGCAGGCCTGGTCCCCCTCAACTGCCCTCCCTCCCCTGTAGGCTCAGTCACCCCCAACTGACCTCCCCTGCAGGCCTGGTCACCCTCAACTGCCTTCCCTGCTAGGCCTGGTTGCCCCTAACTGCCCTCTGCTGATGGCCTGATCACCCACAACTGCCTCCCCTGCTGGCCATCTTGTGGTGGCCATCTTGTGACCATATAAGAGCGGCCATTTTGTGTGAGGGCATGACAGTCAATTTGTATATTACCTCTTTATTATATAGGATTACATCAAAGGCTGGTGTCTTGTCTGCACCTTTTCATATCAGTAGACAAACTAGTACATTGTGTGTGGTTCCCACCCATACTGTAAGCTTCTTCAGAGTGTGAATATTCTTCTCTATAACTGCCCCGGTGAACAGCATAATCCTAATGGAATGCAGGTGCTAAAAACATATGTTGACTAACTAACACACAAGAGAAGCCAGCAATATGGACGGCCTTCCTAATAAGCTCTTTCTCCAGTAAAGTATGTGCTCAGCACCAGGAACATAAAGATTAGAGTGTATCACCTCCACTTTTCATGGGCTGCTGGTGACATGGACATGAATACAAGCAATGACCACAATGATACGGCTTCTGTTACAAAAGTGAGTAAAGTGGAAGTACTCAGAATAACGCTCCTATTTTGTTGAAAGAAGTCAGGAAAAGCTTCATGGAAAAGGTGATGTGAGGTGAGTTTTAAAGTGATCAAGGGGAAGAGGAGGTTGTGGAGGGCAGGGTTGAGAGAGAAGGGGAAGCATGTGGGCAAAGGCATGAGGGCTGCAGCAGAGATCATCTGGGAAGATCTGATAACCGTAATGGGTGATAGCTAATGAGTGAGGCTTAATGAGGTTGAAGGGTCATGGAGACACACAGGATTATTATAGAAGGGCCTTCTTTCCAGGAGAGACAGGATATATGTGTTATAGCATTTCAGGTGGAGATAAAAAATCTAGTTCTGTTCCTTTCTCCTCAAGTTGTCTGGCCTTGGGCAAGCTTATAAATTGCTCTGGTCCTTAATGCCCCAGTCTTTAAGATGGATACAGATATCCCTCACTTTCCAAAAGTTCACCTTATGCCATTTTGTTTTTTTGGTTGATACGTGCACACGCGTGCACGCACGCGCGTGTGTGTGCGCGCATGAACACACACACACACACACTAAGGCCCGGTGCACAAATTTGTGCACAGTGGGGTTCCTCTGGGTGGCCTACAGGAATCAGGCTAAAACCTACAGGAATCAATGCCGCTGCAGCTACTACCTGCTATTCCCGCTTATCCCGGCCCCACTGTGCCTGCCACTGGCTTGCACCCAATCAGTCCCTATCGGGAGAGGCTTGTGCTGCCAGAGCAGCACTTGCCAGCCATGAGCCTAGTGTCCGTGGCCCTCCCAAGGGGAGTGGCTTGTAGGATCAGGCTGAAACAGGCTCTCTGACATCCCCAAGGGGTCCCAGATTGCGAGAGGGTGCAGGCCAGGCTGAGGGAACCTACTGAAGCACAACTGGGCTGGGAGGGACCACAGGAGGGCTCCAGGGTGTGTCTGGCCCATCTCCCATAGTCAGAGCATCTGTCCCCTGATAGTTGGGGCACATTATAGCAACTGGTCGACCAATTGACTGTCTGCCCACTGGTGGTCAGTGCATGTTATAGCAAGTGGTTGAGCAGCCTTAGCATGTCATTAGCATATTACACTTTGATTGGTTGTTTGATTATTCTGCCATACCCTTTTATTATATAGGATATATATTTTTTAAATTTTTTTTTCCCAGAGAGGAAGACAGAGATAGAAATATCAATGATGAGAATCATTGTTTGGCTACCTCCTGCATACACCCTACTGGGGATTGAGCCTGCAACCCAGGTATGTGCCCTGTCAGAGAATCAAACTGTGACCTCCTGGTTCACTGAGCAACACAGGCCCAGCATGCCACTTTGTTTCTTTTGCTGTTTGTTTGTTTGTTTGTTTGTTTGTTTTGGTTAAATGAATATATATATATATTTTTTTAACTTTAATTAAATCTTTATTATTCAGATTACATTTGTTTCTCTTTTTTCCCCTCCATAGCTCCCCTCCACCTGGCTCCCACCCCTCCGTCTACTCTTACCTCCCCCCCCTCCATTGACCTCATCCATAGGTGTATGATTTTTGTCCAGTCTGCATACCCCTCACCCCTTTCCCCCTGAGAATTATCAATCCACTCCCTTTCTGTGCTCCTGATTCTATTATATTCACCAGTTTATTAATCAGATCTTCAATTCACTTGATTTTTAGATTTACTTGTTGATAGATATGTATTTGTTGTTCATAATTTTTTGGCTTTTACCTTTTTCTTCTTCCTCTTCTAAAAGAGTACCTTTCAGCATTTCATATAATACTAGTTTGGAGTTGATGTACTCCTTTAGCTTTTTCTTGTCTGTGAAACTCTATCTACCCTTCAATTCTGAATGATAGCTTTGCTAGTTAGAGTATTCTTGGTTGGAGGTTCTTGCTATTCATCATGTTGAATATTTCTTGCCACTCTCGTCTGGCCTGCATCGTTTCTGTTGAGAAATCAGCTGACAATTGTATGGGTGGTCCCTTGTAGGTAATGAACTGTTTTTCTCTTACTGCTTTTAAGATTCTCTCTTTATCTTTTGCTCTTGGTATTTTAATTATGATATGTCTTGGTGTAGTTCTCTTTGCATTCCTTTTATATGGGGTTCTGTGTGCTTCCTGGACTTGTAAGTCTATTTCTTTCACCAGATGTGGGAAGTTTTCAGTCATTATTTCTTCAAATAGGTTTTCAGTATCTTGCTCTCTCTCTCCTTCTGGCACCCCCACAATTCTGATGTTCGTACGTTTGAAGCTGTCCCAGAGGCTCCTTACATTATCTTCATATTTTTGGATTCTTTTTTTCTTCTTGCTTTCCCAGTTGAGTGTTTTCTGATTCTTTATATTTCAAATTTTTGATTTGATTCTTGCCTTCCACGAGTCTGCTGTTAGGTCTCTGTAAAATCTTTTTTATTTTAGTCAGTGTATGTTGCATTTCTAGTTGGTCCTTTTTTTATCTCCTCTTAGGTCTCACTAAATTTATCCATCTTTTCTAAGATATTCTTGAAAAACCTTATAAGCATGGTTTTGAATTCTATATCCAGTCATTTGTTTTCCTCCACTTCTTTTGTTTGTGATCTCTTTCTTTGTCTCTGCATTTTCACTAAGTGGGGAGAACTTCTTTGTTGGATCCAGCCTTATGATACAAGACTTGCAAAACTGTAAAAGCCTCTCTGTTGAGCTTGGGAGAGGTGGAGTCTCGGGGCTTAATGGACCACCTTGGCTTCCAATCGGCCCCATCTACATGGCCCCTGGGTCTCACGTGTCTCCGAGTAATTGCTGGAGAGGTCCCTGTGTGCCCGTGCAGTGCCTCTAAAGTGCTGCCTTTTTGGCTCCCCTGTGCTCTGGGACCATATGAGTCTGGGTCCCCAGGGTTTTGCCCGAAACTGGGGTTTAGTGGAGTTAGAAGTGACGCAGTTGGCAGGCTCTGTCTCCTGCCCACTCGTGAAAGCCAGTGGCACAATCAGCAGTCGGTCTTCTGTGAGCAGTGCTGTGCGCACCACCAGACTTCTGCCCTTTCTCGGCTCCCCTAAATTTCTGTGCACTTCTCACTTTTCACAGTCCAAACTTCCCCCATATGAGTTTTGGCTGGACCTAGGGTTCAGTGCCATAGGATAAGGGGTTCAGTGCAGTTGGGAGTCTCCATCTCCCTCCCACCTGAGAAAGCCAGCCAGGTACTATGGCACCCGCTCTCTCCACACGCGCGTCTCCATACCTCAGCTTTTTACAGCTCCTCTGGGTCTCCATGAGGCCCTCTTTCCTTCTAGTTGTAGAGTTTCCACTCAGCCAGCTTTCCTGTGGTTCTGGATGATGTCCGTTCTGTCTTTTAGTTATAGTTTTGAAACTGATGTGCAAGACAGCAGTGTAGGTGTTTACCTATGCTGCCATCTTGGATTCTCCGCCACTTTGTTTTGATGGCAGACCTACCTTAGTATGTTAGTGGCATCTTTTGTAAAAGTGAAAATACTCTTCTATTTTCTTCAGTTAACAAAAAAACAAGTACTAATATGCTTTACTTTTAGCCATTTGGCTGACTAAAGATTTTGCAGGGAGGCTCTACTTTCAGGTAGTGGTGAGGCTAGTGGGAGGAAGGGAAACCTATATATTTTTTTCTTTGTTGTTGTTGTTTCAATTGATATTAGAGAGAGAGAGAGAGGAAGGGAAAGAGAAACATCAATTTGTTGTTCTACTTCTGCATTCATTGGTTGATTCTTTGTATGTGCCCTGACCAGGGATCAACTCCTGAACCTTGGTGTATTGAGATGACCCTCCAACCGACTGAGCTACCTGACCAGAGCTATTGTTTTTTTTTTTTATTTAAATTCCTTATTGTTTAAAGTATTACATAAGTCTCTTTTTTCTCCCATTGACCTCTCCCCAGCCATCCCCACCCCCCAGCACATGCCCTCCCCCTCCCCCGCTCATCTGTGTCCATTGGTTATGCTCATATGCATACAAGTCCTTTGATAGATCTCTTACCCCCTTACCCCCCGCCTTCCCTCATAGATTGAACAGTCTGTTCGAAGCTTCTGTGACTCTGGTTCAATTTTTGTTCATCAGTTTATGTTGTTCATTATATTCCACCAATGAGTGAGATCGTGTGATATTTATCTTTCTCTGATTGGTTTATTTCGCTTAGCATAATGCTCTCCAGTTCCATCCACAGAACCATTTTGGGGGGTGGGTGGACCTGTATTTTTATCTTGTTTCCCACTACCTACCAGTTCACTTTGAAAGAGTCCATCTGTACTTTAGGAAAACCATGTCTGTAAAAGCAATCCAACATTCTGCCAGGTTTCCCTGGTCCTCAGAACCCTAGGTCTTCAGGTCCAATTTAAGTCATTCGAAACATGCCTCTCCTGGCTCCCGAAAAGGAAGAAGCCATTTGCATTGACCACTGGGTCTCCTTAGGGCTCTGAGAACTTAAGTGGTTGAACTGCAAGGTCACTGAGTAGTGACAGAACACATCAACAGGGCATTGGGAAGTTTACCTGGAGGATGACCTTCCACTTGGGTGGTAAAAACAGAGTGGATGTTCACTTTTCCTATGCCCAGAGCCAACTTCTTCTACTACAGGATGTCCAAACCCGGCCTGGCCATTACATTTTAGGCTTGAGGTAAAGGGTTAGAAATTCTGTTTTCAAAGCAATTTTTCTCGAGCTGTGTCAGGGCTGTTCATTACCTCTCAGACCACCATAAGATCTCCAGTGAGTTAGTGTAACTTCCATTAAGTACACAGTGCACAGTGTACTTATCATCAGGTGTCATTGTGAGGCCAGTGGGCTTTTCAGGCAAGAAAGAAATAAGAGGGGAAATGTTGGAGGCCCTAAATAATAGAAAGTGGATATGAGTGTGGGGAAAGGTTTCTAAGCTGATTCCTCACCAGCAGTTCTCACACAAGCCCTCCAAACTGAAGACCTAAGCTACATGAGCTTCCATACCCAGGTCACTGGTTCTCAGGCCAACTTCTGAGGAAATCTTTAGAGCAAGTAGGTCAAACCCAAATGCAGACTCTGACTCAGAACAGACTAGAAGAACAACCTTAACTGCCCTCCATCTTTGTCCCATGAGGGGAATGAGAGACAGAGATATTTTGGTTCTTGTCCTTGAAAACAGTTTATAATTACATTAAGTATAAATGATCTAAGCACTAATTAAAAGACAAAAAGAAAAAACAAGCCCAACTGTAAGAAATCACTTTAAATATGAAGACATAGATAGTTAAAAGTAGAAGAATGGGAAATATTTCATGCAAACACGCATCCACCGAAAAGAGAGTAGTTATAACAGCAAAGTATATTTCAGAAAAAAAGAAAACTATTAGCAGCATTCAAGAGGGACGTTTCACAATGATTGAATGGGCCTATCGGCAAGAAGACATAACGACTGATGAGTGTTAAGTCATTACTTTATTAGGCTTCAAATGTATTAATTGCTATCATTTCTGTTTTGGTGGTATTGAGGAGAAATTCTTGAGGTCTTCACACTGATTCCCCTACTGGTAGTGGCCTCCCCTCCTCATTTACTCTGTATTATTTATGCTTCAGCTCTCAGCCTAGACACCTCGGCATGTTAACCTTCTTTACTGCCCCTTCCACGGATCTCCCATAGTGCAGAGACACTCCCATAGTGCAGTAACCACCCCAACATGACACTGAACAGAGTCTGACAAATGCATCTTTGCTTCTCCATCTCATTCCTCTATGACCAAGGACTGTGTGGTTCATATCTGAACTCGGGAACACAGTACTGGACACATCATAGATATTTACTTGATGAGTGAATGAGTGAGAATTGTAGTCCTCAAAAATTCAAGCCTCTTAACTCTCATGACTCCCAGAATAGAAGCAGTGTGTGTGTGTGTGTGTGTGTGTAAAACTCAAATTTATTTCTATTTAAAAATGCTCAAGAGACTCTAAAAAGGTCCAAAGGCATACAGGTTTAATTTAAGATCTTCCTGAGGTGGTGTCCGTAGGTTTCTCCTTTTGTGAGGCATCAATTTGATCCTTGTTAATGAAACACCCTGATAATTCTCGTTTGATCATGGAGATTTCCTGTGACTCCCAGTACCTGTCACAAATGGCCATCAGGCTATGAACAATGAGAAACGTAATACCAAATAATCATGAAATATCTGCAGATTCTACTTGAATATTCTTTCTGCCTTATTCTTCATAACTGGACCCATTAATTATCAATTTGAGTAGCAGAGATCATGAAGAGTGTCATCTGCAAAGGCTGGTATTAAATGCACCTCTTTCAGAACAGAAACCAGCAAACACCCTTCAAGCTGAAACACCTAGAAGCAGTTTTTATTCAAATAGAAGAAACAATTGAGCATGCAGTCAGAAGAATTTGCCTTCCTCTATTACTTACAAGGCCATAAGTCACTTAATCATACAGGGCCTTGGTGTCCTCTCTTGCTCACACATATATATTTATTGGCCTTGTGGAGCTGTCATTTTTCAGTAGCAGTGTTGAAATGTGTTTGGCAAATGTCAGTTAACATTAGAAGCAATAGCTCCAGTTACAGAATGCGGGACTTAGGCAGGAAAGATAAGTAAAATGCTGAAGTCTAGCTAGCACAGACAGCAGGCACCCCAGCTCTAATGAGCACACCTGCTCATCTACCTTAGTTCCCACTTCAGAGGTATCAGCTTTTTGGCTTTTCACTGGCTGCACTCAGCAACTTTCCTTCTTGTAAAGTGGGCTACCAGAGACTTGTGAACCAAGAAGCAAAATGACATCACATGACACATGACAATAGACACCCCTTATGGAATAGAAGCCTGCAACTCCTCTGATGATTCACTGCATGGGGACTTCCTCACAGTGTCAGCAGTAAGGCCTGGGTGTTCCTTGGAGGAAGGAGACGCCAGAGCATCTGTGTCTGACTCCCTGCTGGCTTTTGGGCTTCCCTCTCTGACTAAGACACCAAATGGAATCCTGCAGCACAAAGGGATTAACACCGTTTTACTACTTCTGAGTCAGCCTTCCAACTGCAAGATATTGGGCTCCAGCCCAGACCTAGTGAATAGAATTTTTTTTCCTTTTTTTTTCTTTATTGTTAAAAGAATTACAAATAGTAGTACATATGTCTTCTTTTTCCCCACCATTGACCTCCCTCCGGCCTCCCCTAAACCCCAGTACATGCCCTCACCTGTCCCCCCCGCCCCCGTGTCTTGTATCAATTGGTTATGCTTATATACATGCATAAAAGTCCTTTGGTTGATCTCTTACAGCACCGCCCCCCCCCCCGCAAACCTCCTCTGCCTTCCTGCTGTAGTTTGACAGTCTGTTCAATGCTCCTTTGCCTCTGTATCTATTTTTTCTCCCGATTCTTTTCTTTAAAAAATATTGTCTCTGCAGACTAGAAATAAACCTATAAGAACAAAAAATGTTTGAGTTCCAATTTCAATGTCAAACAGTTCCTTATGTGTACATGTTAGCAATGGTATCTGGATGGTGGACGAATGGTGCCAATGCAGATCCGACCCTCTCTGGTTTGGTCCCTGAATAGAAATTTACATTTTACCATCTCCAATGAGTCCCAGACAGTCACATTTGAGAAGCACTGGTTGTTTGCCTGCTCTGTAGCCATTTCTTTGAGCAGTGGCATCCAACCATCTTTAGCACAAACTACTACCTCTCAATCAGATGGATTTTTTTTTAATTAAAATTCTTTATTGTTAAAGTACTACTTTTGTCTCTTTTTCCCCCCACTGACCTCTCCCTGGCTGTTCCCACACCCCAGCATATGCCCTCACGCCCCTACTGTCTATGTCCATCAGATGTTTCTTCAATTGTAACTTATACACATGTACTACTGTACTGATATATTATGTGCAGTATAACACTTGAACAAAAAAATTAGAAAGTAGCCGAAACTGGTTTGGCTCAGTGGATAGAGCATCAGCCTGTGGACTCAAGGGTCCCAGATTCGATTCTGGTCAAGAGCATGTACCTTGGTTGTGGGCACATCCCCAGTGGGGGGTGTGCAGAAGGCAGCTGATTAATGTCTCTCTCTTATCAATGTTTTTAACTCTCTATCCCTCTCCCTTCCTCTCTGCAAAAAATCAATAAAATATATTTTTAAAAAATTTTAATTAGAAAGTAAAAAGAATGTGTTAAAAACATAAATAGAAAGCAAAGTTGTAATATTTGCTTCTTGCACCTAAAGTAATCCTTTGGTGGCCAAGGAAGCAAACATTACAACTTTCCCAATGTCAGATCTAAGGCTGAGTTCTGGGGTCATGGAATTGGTAATCTCCTATCATTTTTCAGAAACCTCTCACTCCTCTGTACCCCCGTCTGTCCTTACATGGTCATTCTCCTATACTGCCTCCTACCGCACCCCTACTCCCACGCCTCCATTTTTGTTCTTAATCTTCCCATTCACATCCACAATGTCCCCAGAAATTTTTGTGGCTGAAAGTTTCTAGTTCTACTTAAATTGGTTTCTTCTGTATTTCACTTGTTAGAGGACAAAAGAAAAATGAGAAGTGGAGGGGTGATAGCGAGTTTTGAAGGTAGATTTCTTTATGTCAAAGCAAATAGCATTCTTTCTCATTTCTAGATCAATCCAAGAAGCACCTCAAGATAGGTGACAATCAAGCTATAAAGCTTTCAAATGACTTTTAGGCACCACCACCCCCTGTTTGGGCTTCAGGTTCTATTTCTGCAGCTTTGATAGCAGGCAACCATGATTCTCCTGCTTGAGGCAAAACCACCCATCTCCTCATTCGAGAACCCAAGGCACAATCCTCCAGCCCCATCAATTCAAAATAACCCCAAACAGAAGTCCAGGAAATTCAACTCCCCCAAAAATTCCCAAAATGTTACTAATCAAAGGTTTCTGCAAATAGGGAAGAGGAAAAGTAAATTCTTTCCAGAGAGCAAGCCATGCATACTACTGATAAATATTACAATCTCCTCAATATATCTAGACCCAGAACCTCAAAGAAGCTGGGGAAGGTATAAGGAAGTGCACACCCATAAAATAAAAACTTTATAAAAACATGAAATTGGAAGTCTTGTGTCTCTGACCCTCATGGACAATTTTGTACAATGGGAATTAGCCCCAGGACACAACATTAAGAAGGTGGGGGGGGAAGGGGGGAGGGTTTTTAAGATCTGCACACTTATAAGTCTCCCTCTAGACCTCAGAAACAACCCCCTTTCTCCCTGTTCCTCACTCACCTTCCCCTCCACCAGTCAGCAAGCCACACCCAATGCAAGCTCAGGACTATATGTGTAAGATTAACATAAAAAATACTAAGGGAAGATGGGACTGCTCTGTATTTACTAATGACCCATGTCCTCTACCCCCTGCCAACAACTCCAACGATTGTGCCCATTTTGAGCTGCATTCATTTCTCCTTTTATTAGGATTCTGCTTTGTTGCCCCCCACATACCCATTATAAGCAAAAATGGAGAACCTCTTCCCAGGTGTGCCAACCACCAACCACCTACATCCGACAAGAAGTATAACAGAGGACTCTTATAAAACCTGAGGAGGACAGGAAGGAGAAGTGATTGACTAAGGACCACTTCAAGAGTGTGGTCTTGGAGAAACCAAGATGTGGCATAGGTAAACACCTAAACGGCTGTCTCACACAACAATTTCAAAACTACAACTAAAAGACAAAACGGACATCTTCCAGAACCACAGGAAAGTTGGCTGAGTTGAAATTCTACAACTAGAAGGAAAGAGAAAACCACATTGAGACTCAGAGAAGTTCCAAAAGGCTGAGGTATGGAGATGCACCGTGCACTGAGAACTGGCAGCTGAGTGCATAGCTGGCTTTCTCAAGCGGGAGGGAAACAAAAGCTCCCAAATGTGCTGAACTCCAGTTCCAGGTGAGACTCTGAGAACCCAGACTCATTATGGGAGAAACTGGACTGTTGGCAGTGGGCAAAACTCAAGGGCGGCTTTCTCTCAGAGGTGCTTCCAAAGATTACCGAAGGACACTGAGACCAAGGGGCCTCATAGGGCAGGGCTGACAGGGAACCAAGGCTGTCTGCTCCACCTTGGGTCTCTGCCCCATCCAAGGTAAGCACAGAGACTTTTGCAAGCCTTATCTCATAAGGGTGTCTCCAGCATAGAAGTTCTCCCAGCATAGACATAGCTGATCCTCACAGGCAATTGGCCTGGAGGTCAATCCCTCCTTGTGATACCAACAACAATCAAGACTTAAATACAATAAGACTGTGTACACAGCCCACAAAGGGGTGCACCAAGAGTGTCCACTTCAGGTAACTGGGGAGGCTGAGCCACTGGGCTCTATAGGACAGCTAGCACACAAAGCTACTCTACCAACTCAGGGAAGCAGCCAAAATGTGGAGACAAAGAAACTGATCACAAATGAAAGAAATGGAGAAAAACAAATGACTGGATATAGAGTTCAAACCATGGTTATGAGGTTTTTTTAAGAATTTCCTAGAAAAGGCTGATAAATTTATCGAGACCCTCGAGGATATGAAAAAGGACCAATTAGAAATTAAGCATGCACTGACTGAAATAAAAAATATTATACAGGGATCTAACAACAGCCTAGAGGATCATAAGAATCAAGTCAAAGATCTGAAAAACAAAGAAACAAAAAACACTCAACTGGAAAAGAAAAAAGAATAGAAAAATATGAAGATAGTGTAAGGAGCCTCTGGGACAACTTCAAGCATACTAACATCATAATTATGGGGTGCCAGAAGAAGAGAGAGAACAAAATACTGAAAACCTATTTGAAGAAATAATGACCGTAAACTTCCCCTATCTGGTGAAAGAAATAGACTTACAATTCCAGGAAGCACACAGAACCCCAAATAAAAGGAATCCAAAGAGGACCACACCAAGACACATCATATTTAAAATTCCAAGAACAAAAGACAAAGAGAGAATATTCAAAGCAGCAGGAAAAAAAGTTAATTATCTACAAAGGAGTACCCATATGATTGTCAGCTGATTTCTCAACGGAAACTACTGTATGCAGGCCAGATGGGAGTGGCAAGAAATATTCAATGTGATGAATAGCAAGAACCTACAACCAAGATTACTCTACCCAGAAAAGCTATCATTCAGAATTGAAGGTCAGATAAAGAGCTTCACAAATAAGAAAAAGCTAAAGGAGTTCATCACCACCAAACCAGTATTATATGAAATGCTGAAAGGTATTTTTTAAGAAGAGGAAGAAGAAAAAGGTAAAGATAAAAATTATGAACAACAAATACATATCTACCAACAAGTGAATCTAAAAATCAAGTGAATAAAAAATCTGATGAATAGAATAAACTGGTGAATATAATAGAATCAGGGGCATAGAAAGGTAGTGGACTGACAATGTTGGGGGGGCAAAGGGGTATATGGGGGTATGGGAAGAGACTGGACAAAATCATACACCTATGGATGAGGACAGTGTGTGGGGGGAGTAAGGGCAGAGGGTGGGATGGGAACTGGGTGGAAGAGAGCTATGGGGGGAAAAGAGGAAAAATTGTAATAATCTGAACAATAAAGATTTATTAAATTTTTTAAAAAAGAGGTGTGGTCTTGAGCAGGGGGATCACTGGAGACTGCCTGGTTTTTGGCAGGGCAAGCCTAGAAGACCAATTAGCACTGGAGCAGCTGCTGTGCTAACCAGCCATCCTGAGTCTTCCAGCCCATTTAAACTCATACAGAAGCATGTGGTGGCAGCAACTGCAGAGTGACATGGCTAGACTGAGGTCTCCTTCAAGACAGAAATAAACAGCCACCATCTGTAAAACACCAAGCACTTGCTTGGCCGGGTTTAGAGAGCTTTTTAAGCACAATCCTCACAACCACAGGTGAGGAAACAGGCAGAGAGAGATTAAGTAATGTCTCCAAGGTTACATAGCTACTAAATGATAGAGCTGGTGTCTGAACCCAGAAAGCTTGACTCCAGAGCCCATTTGAAACATTCCACTTCTTTTGCTTGCATTCCCAGCCTCCAGTCAAGAACCTGTGAGAGGGGTAGGGGAGGGAGAGCCTGGAGCTTATTAAATGAATCCCTGCTCCTTTATAAATGAAATCAAAGATGGTCAAGGTGGGTGACCAGGACCTGACTCGGTAAGCAGGAGCAAAGTGGAGATCACATGACTAATTATTCAAAGCACACATTATGTCCACCTCCAGAGCCACCCTTCAGAAGTTGCACTTGACTAGGAAGAGACTTTGGGGTTGGGGAGAAGAGAAGGAAGGCTAGGAACAAAAGAGTGATGTACTTTAATTTAAGCTTTGCCCCTACTCTAACCCTAAGTTTTGTATGCCTTAAAGTCAGTCACTACGATAGGGTTTTCTTGAGTTAAAGATCTTTGAAGTTAGTTAACATGCAAATTGAGCTACTATCACTTAAAGATGATGCCAATGAAGGACCAGAGGATTTGGCAGGAGGAGAGCACAGGAGGGTACCTGAGGAAGGAACAGAGAAAGGACGCAGGCAAACAGAAACTAAACCTTGCTTAAGTCAGCGGCAGGAGCGAGGGAGCTCCAATGACTTCATACCCTGGAAGCAGAGGAGAGAATTAAGACTTAGGAATTTAAGGATGAATTATCAGGTGACTTACTAAAAGGAAGGAAAGTGGACTTTCAGAAATAGACAGCTTCCAGAGCTCCAAAACTTGTATTCTGGGCAGAAAGGAGGTCCAATCTGTACACTGTATTAGCAAATTTCTCTGTGGGGGAGAGGGGGGGGCTCAGTTCAGTATTTTCTGTATTTTTGGTAAGAAATTGTAACCAGATTTGCTAGAGATCCAAGAAAAAAACAGATTCTGCCTCTTTATAACCATTCCATACCCCTCCCTTCCTTCCAGGAATGGGTTTTATCTGACAATTTAATACACTAACAGAGACAAAAATAGACTCCTACTAAAGTGCTCTTGCCTTTCAGAATGTACGAAGCTATTACTTCATAAAATGAATCCAAGACCCCTGTATGGATCTTTATGCATCTTCCCTACAGACTATAAGTCTGAAATATCTCTGAGGGTCACCAAGAGAATCATATCAGCCCAGGTTTTCCTTCCTGACTTTCAGGGCACTGTAGCTGGTGTTGCTGGGAAGGAGCTGGGGGGACTGAAATGCACTCAAATCCAGTCCTGGGTTCTTACGTGTTGGTCCACATCTAGCCTGGTCTAGGTAGAGAGGGTAGAAAAGGGGAAGGAGTGTCAGATTTTAAAAAAGGAAGGGCCAAGAGACAGTAAGAAAAATGGATGACAGCAGGATACTGTGACCATATTTGTTAATGCCATGATTATTGTGTTCACAAGTGCAACAGCCCTTACAGGGATAGTGGGTCAGAGATGTGTCTGCTGGAAAGTCTGACTTCCTGGTGTGACAGGAGGCCTCTTCTATGTCCTGTAGCCCTGGTGAACTCTCTGACCAGGACAATCTCCCTCTTCATTGGAGGTAAAGAACCAGTAACAGAGCCAAAACAGGGCTGAGCAAATCCTCTTCTAGACCAATGCACTCAACCAATGCAGAAACCATTACATCTGGTTACTTTATTCCCAAAGTAACCAGATGTTAACATGAAAATACAAGGACTTTGGAAAATGGCAAATGAGAATTTGAATCTTAGCTCCACCATTTTCTTACTGATGTATGTGTGGACAAAAACGGGTAACCTGCTAACCTGACTAACTCAGAGGAGGTCTGCTGTGGCAGCCTTGAAAACTCTTAGAAAACACAAAGGATGGTCTGAAATTAAAACCTTTTAATTAAAAAACAGTTTACAGTGGTTAGTCAGGTCCTTCATCAGTATCTTTCCTAGCAAAGATCAAATTTTTATTTTTACTGAGCCTATTATCATTTTGCACCTAAAATAACATACATGTGGGAATATCAGGGTGACTTGTAACTTCCATTTTTTCCAGGCCCTTCAGGGCACAAGTGACACAGACCACAAATTTCCTCAGTGTTATTGTTAGCATGTTTATTGTTGACGGTTAACTAACCTGTACCCACCAATGTAAACGTGGCATGTGTCTATCACTTTACTTTTTATCCAATCCCAGAGACTTACCACCCCCCTTTGCTTTCTTCCTCCTCCCTAATCTATCATCAATGGATTTCATGTAACCCATTTGTATCTCCTTTGATTGTAATGTATAAAAATAGGTGAAAACCCGCCATTTTCTGGATTATTGTCTCAATGTGGAGATTCTGTTGCCAGGAAGCAAGAGTTTGGCTCAAATAAATTCACAAAAACTCTTTATAGGTTTGAATGTTTCTTATGTAAAATACTTAGCTGCACCTAGTTCCTGCAGAGAATGCCGTAAACATTCATTCCTGCCCCCTTCCTGTAACTGACCTAAAATTCACCTGATAAATATCTTTCTTGTCCCACAAGCAGCCCGCACCAGTCTAATCTCTTATTAACAGTCTTTCAAATATTTGCACACAACCTTAGGTGCACTCAGTGCCTGTCTAGTCTGGGCTAAACATCCCCACTCCTCCCGGTTTCCTGACCCTTTACTAGCTGAGTCCTTCTCCCCAAGATAACCCCAGGCTCTCTGAGGTAGCCAGGATCCCAATTCACTCCAGGCCCTGGGAGTGGGGTCCCTGGGCTCTGGGTCTGGGTTTGGGTACACAACCAGGGGCTGCGGAGCTGACAACCCCAGGAGGAGGCTGTCCTTTCAGGGAACCACTATGGCTCTCAACGCTCAGGAGGCACCCTCCCACCGCAGCTGCGGGGATGTGTACGGGCTGTTACACAAAACATATCGCGTGCACGTTCGGCGGGTTCGGTACTTCTTTCTGCCAAGCGGGAAAAGGCAGCATCGGGTACTTAACACTATTTACTCCCCAGTCCCTACGTTCAGAACTTTTACTTAAAGCTTCTTGGCGTGCACGGCTGCCCCCGCCACACCCAGGATCCGTCTCATCAACTGCCGACCTATTTCCTCCGGCGAATTTACAAAGCACGGCAATGCCCAAGGCTTTGGGGACACGGGGGAGGAGGCGGAGGGGCAGGGAGGAGGGAGAACCCTGTGCCAGGAAAATGGAAACCAAAACAAGCCGCAAGCGGAGGAGGCACAGGCTACCAGGGCCAGGCTGAGCGCACACCGCACCCACGTGCGCAGCCCTGCGACGCGGAGCCAGCTGGGGCGACGACACGTGAAAGCGGCGTGAAGCGCGGCGCGGCGCGGCGGGGCGTGCGCTGACCGGCTCGTGCCTGAGCCTCCAGCCAATCGGCGCGCACGCCCGCCCGCCGGCCCCGCCCCGCCCCGCCCCTGGCGACCCGGCCAGGCGTCCCCGGCCGACCTCTCCCGGGCCAGCCAGCTCCGCTGGCTTCCACCCGACCTCGGCGCGAGTGCGGGAGAGGCCGGCCGGCTGTAAGAAGCCGCCGACCCCGGCCCAGGAACCCTCCGGAAGGTGGGCGGGGCCGGGCGCGGCGTGGCTAGCTGGGCTGGCTCCTCCCTGTCCCCCCAGCCTAGGCAGGGAGTGCAGAGCCCTTCCCTCTGCCCCGCATCCCTGATCACCTTTGTCCCCCCAGCCCTGGCTCCGGTTGGGAAGGTGCCAGAATATGCCACCCCCAAATATGCCTCTTGACATAAGGATTATTTTAGGCTTACTATTTTTGAGATAGTTAGACACAGGAGAAGCTCTAAAAAGGTGTTGCCCTCATGTAAGGGAAATTGGCATTAAAAATGAATAAAGCTGTTATCAATTACCAAAGACCACTGCACCTGGGAGACTTGTGTGCACGGCAGGGCAAACCTTCCTCTTCTCACCTTCCTGTGAATTTTCTTCCTCCCCTTTGAAGCCCAGACCCCTCTCCCTTTCCTTAGCCCAGCCTTTTGAGTCATATATTTGTGGAGTTCCTTAAACATAACTAAAAAAGTTTTTCCCACCTGTTCTTTTCTTCTTCTTCTTCCTTTTACTGGGGGTGTGGGATGTCTCAGCCAAGAACCGAGGATAGAGGAAAAATTATTTTTCCTGCCCTACAATATATAGAGCATGTACATGGTATTTATTATAAAGCATACAGTACCAAAGTGTTGACATCCAGTCTATATGGGGTTTGTGTGTTGTTTGCCTTAAAAGCTTATATTTGTTATTTTTAAAAAGTAATATACATTCATTGTGAAATGATCGGGGAAATGGAAAGAAGAGAACATTCCTGGTTGTGTTTCCTTTGAGACTGTTTGTAATGTGCAGATTCGTTTATTTACTTGTTAACCCTCACCTGAAGATATTTTTCCCATTGAATTTTTAGAGAGTGGAAGGGAGAGGGAGAGAGAAAGAGAGAAACATCAGTGTAAGAGAGACATTGATTGGTTGCCTCCTTAAAGTGCCCCAGGGATCAAGCCTGTAACTGAAGTATGTGCACTTGATTGGAGTTGAACCCTCAACCCTTCAGACCATAGGTCAACGCTCTAACCAATGATCCACACCAGCTAGGGCGATTTTTAAAAATATATATTTTATTGATTTTTTACAGAGAGGAAGGGAGAGAAATAGAGAGTTAGAAACACCAATGAGAGAGAAACATCGATCAGCTGCCTCCTGTAAACACCCTGCTGGGGATGTGCCCGCAACCAAGGTACATGTCCTTGACCAGAATTGAACCTGGGACCCTTCAGTCCGCAGGCCAATGCTCTATTCACTGAGCCAAACCAGCTAGGTCTAGGGCAATTTTTTTTAAAGCCCCAGATTTGATATTAGTCCTCACCTCTGCACTGACTACAATCTCATTGTCATCGTTCATGGGGAATTAGATATTAATCATTAGGAATTTTCCTAATTAATAATAACAGGAGTAAAGGAGATTAAAATTTTTTTTTAATTTGCTGGAAAATATAAAAAGCAAATGGAAGCTACAATTAGGAGAGGAAAGGAAGGACTTTCTGGTATTGAACTAGAATAAGAGCAGTAAGAATTTATGGTTTTAAAAAAAATCTGTTTCCTAATTCTATCTATTAAAAAGGTCCTAGAGCCAGGCCTGCATGGCTCAGTGTTTGAGTGTCAACCTATGAACCAAGGGGATTACAGTTCAATTCCCGGGTTGCAGACTTGATCCCCAGTGTGGGGCATGCAGGAGGCAGCCAGTGGATTTATTCTTATCATTTATGTTTCTATCTCCTTCCTTCCTCTCTGAAATCAATAAAAATTATATATTTTTTAAAAGGCACCTAGAAACAGTGATACTCCAGTATTAAGAAGCACACAAGAGGCCAGAGCTTTGTTTCTATCATACTTCACTAAAGTAACCAGGGCTCCTTTGGGAAATGGCTGATCCCAAGGCTGAGCGTGGATCATCTGGTTCTGGCAGAATACAAGGAAGAGCTAAAAAATGATGGGGATGTGTCAAAAGGACATGGCAACTAACTTGAAAGGGCTCTCAGCGAAATTTGGGACAATTTGAGCCATCAAAATGAATGGCAGGAATGGACTCTAACGTGTGTGTGTGTGTGTGTGTGTGTGTGTGTGTGTGTGTGTGTGTGTTTAATCTTTTATTGAAAGTATTACATATATCTCTTTTCCCCCATATCCCTCTCCCACTCCCCTTCCCCCTAAAGCCTTCACCATCCTATTGTCTATGACTATGGGTTATGCATATGAGTTCATTGGTTGATCTCTTCCTCCCACCATCCACTCTCCTCTACCTTCGGTTTGTTCATCAGTTTATGTTGTTCATTAGATTCCACATATGAGTGAGATCATGTGATACTTAACTTTTCTCTGACTGGCTTACTTTGCTTAGCATAATGCTCTCTAGGTCCATCCATGCTGTTGCAAATGGTAAGTCTTTTTTTTACAGTACTATAGTATTCCATGGTGTAGATATACTGTTTAAATATATTTTTTATTGATTTCAGAGAGGAAGGGTGAGGGAGAGAAATAGAAACATCAATGATGAGAGAGAATCATTGATTGGCTGCCTCCTGCATGCCCCCTACTGGGGATCCAGCAGGAAACCTCGGCATGTATCCTAACCAGGAATCCAACCAAGAACCTCTGGTTAATAGGTTGACACTCAACCACTAAGCAATGCTGGCCAGGCTGCAGTAATAATTTTTAAAAGCCCTAAATCTAAACTATTACTGTTAACTAACATTAATAGTAGTAAAATTAAAACTATTTTAAAGGGTGGGAGAGGGGTGTAGGTAGGAAAGCTCTTCTTTGTAAAATAATGCCAACTAATAAATGTTGAATGACAGAATTAGTAAATTGACATTTTGTAGCCACCATAATTATGTTTCAGTCAAGAATAAAAAATAGGAGGATCCAAGATGGCAGCATAGGTAAACACCTACACTGCTGCCTCGCACAACAATTTCAAAACTACAACTAAAAGACAGAACGGACATCATCCAGAACCACAGGAAAGCTGGCTGAGTGTAAGTTCTACAGCTAGAAGGAAAGAGAGGGGCTCATGGAGACCCAGAGGAGCTGCAAAAAGCTGAGGTATGGAGACGGGCGCGCTGAGAGAGCGGGTGCCGGAGTACCTGGCTGGCTTTCTCTGGCGGGAAGGAAACGGAGACTCCCAAGGGCATTGAACCCCTTATCTTACGACACTAAACCCCAGATCCAGCCGAAACTCATACGGGGTGAGTTTGGACTGTGAAAAGGGAGAGGTGCACGGAAATTTAGGGGAGTCGCAAAAGATCAGAGGGTTGGTGGCGTGCATGGCACTGCGCAGAGGACAGATTGCTGATTGTGCCACTGGCTTTCACGAGTGGGCGGGAGACAGACCCTCCCAACTGTGCCACTTCTGACTCCACTAAGCCCCTGTTTGGGGCAAAACCCTGGAGACCTAGACTCGTGTGGTCCTGGTGTGCAGGGGAGCTGGAAAGGCAGCGGTCTAGAGGCACTGCGGGCGCATACGCACAAGGACCGCTCCAATGATTACTCAGTCATGTGAGACTCAGGAGCCGTGGAGGGCGGGGCCGACTGGAAGGCAAGGCGGTCCCTTAAGCCCTGAGACTCCACCCATCCCAAGCTCAACAGAGGCTTCTTCGGTTTTGCAAGTTTGGTATCATAAGGCTGAATTCAACACAGAAGTTTCCCCGGCATAGTGAAAATGCCAAGACAAGGGAAGGGATCACAAACAAACAAAATGGAGGGAAAAACAACAACTGGATATAGAGTTCAAAACCACGATTATAAGGTTTTTCAAGAATATGCTAGAAAAGATGGATAAATTTATCAAGTCCCAAGAGGAGATGCAAAAGGACCAACTAGAGATGCTAGAGATGATGGATAAATTTAGCAAGTCCCAAGAGGAGATGAAAAAGGACCAACTAGAGACACTGACAAATAAAAAATATTATACAGAGTTCTAACAGCAGACTAGAGGAAGGCAAGAATCAAGTCAAAAATTTGAAATATAAAGAAGCAGAAAACACTCAACTGGAAAAGCAAGAAGAGAAAAGAATCCAAAAATGTGAAGATAATGTAAGGAGGCTCTGGGACAGCTTCAAGTGTACCAACATCAGAATTGTGGGGGTGCCAGAAGAAGAGAGAGAGCAAGATTCTGAAAACCTATTTAAAGAAATAATGATTGAAAACTTCCCACATCTGGTAAAAGAAATAGACTTACAAGTCCAGGAAGCACACAGAACCCCATATAAAAGGAGTCCAAAGAGGACCACACCAAGACACATCATAATTAAAATACCAAGAGCAAAAGACAGAGAATGTTAAAAGCAGCAAGAGAAAAACAGTTCATTACCTACAAGGGAGCACCCATACGACACAGCTGATTTCTCAACAGAAACGATGCAGGCCAGATGGGAGTGGCAAGAAATATTCAACGTGATGAGTAGCAAGAACCTACAACCAAGAATAATCTATCCAGCAAAGCTATCATTTAGAATTGAAGGGCAGATAAAGAGCTTCACAGAAAAGAAAAAGCTAAAGGAGTTCATCAACTCCAAACCAGTATTATATGAAATGCTAAAAGGTACTCTTTTATTTTATTTTTAAATATATTTTTATTGATTTTTCACAGAGGAAGGGAGAGGGATAGAAAGTTAGAAACATCGATGAGAGAGAGACATTGATCAGCCGCCTCCTGCACGCCCCCTACTAGGGATGTGCCCACAACCAATGTACATGCCCTTGACCGGAATCGAACCTAGGACCTTTCAGTCTGCAGGCCGACGCTCTATCCACTGAGCAAAACCAGTTTCGGCAAGGTACTCTTTTAGAAGAGGAAGAAGAAAAAGGTAAAAGCCAAAAAATTATGAATAACAAATACATATCTATCAACAAGTGAATCTAAAAATTAAGTGAATTAAAAATTTGATCAACAGAATAAACTGGTGAATATAATAGAATAGAATAGGAGCACAGAAAGGGAGTGGACTGATAATTCTCAGGGGGAAAGGGGTGAGGGGTGTACAGGGAGAGACTGGACAAAAATCATACACCTATGGATGAGATCAATGGGAGGGAGGTAAGGGCAGAGGGAAGGGTGGGAGCTGGGTGGAGGGGTGCTATGGAGGGGAAAAAAGAGAAACAAATGTAATAATCTGAATAATAAAGATTTAATTTAAAAAAAATAAAAATAAAAAATGCAAAAAAAAAAAAGAATAAAAAATACACATTAAAACCATTGCATAAAAGATTATTGGGAACAGCCCTGGCCAGTGTGATTCAGTTGGTTAGAGCTTCATCCCATACACTAAAACTTAGCAGGTTCAATTCCTCAGCTCATAGCCCATGTTATGGGTTCAGTCTCCTGTCAGGCTGCATGTAGAAGGCAACTGACCAAAGTTTCTCACATCAGTGTCTCTGTCTCTGTCTCTGGCTGTTTGTCTCTCTCATCCTTCCTTTTTCTAAAATAAATTTTAAACAAAGATTATTTGGAACAGAATATTTTATTCACATGTTATGGGTGATCCTAAAAGATCCTCAATAGGTGTGTTTTTTTAATATTTTTAAAATAAATCTTTATTGTTCAGATTATTACAGTTGTTCCTCTTTTTTCCCCCCATAGCTCCCCTCCACCAGGTTCCCACCTGACCCTTCCTTCCCCCCAAAATTGTTCTCATCCATAGGTGTATGATTTTTGTCCAGTCTCTTCCCACACCCCCCACACTCCGTTCCTCCCCAAGGGTTGTTGGTTCCCCCCCTTTCTATGCCCCTGATTCTCTTATATTCTCCAGTTTATTCTGTTCATCAGATTTTTTATTCATTTGATTTTTAGATTCATTTGTTGATAGATATGTATTTATTGTTCATAATTTTTACCTTTTTTAAAATAAATTATTATTGTTCAATTTATTACAGATGTTCCTCTTTTTTCCCCTTAGCTCCCCTCCACCTGATTCCCAACTCCCCACCCCATGCCCTTACCCCCCGCCCGCCTCTGTCCTCATCCATAGGTGTAAGATTTTTGTCCAGTCTCTTCCCGCACCCCTTATACCTCCTTTCCCCCGATAATTCAGTCCATTCCCTTTCTATGCCCCTGATTCTATTATATTCACCAGTTTATTCTGTTCATCAGACTTTTTATTCACTTGATTTTAAGATTCACTTATTGATAGGTATGTATTTATCATCACTTTGTTGTTCATAATTTTTATCTTTACCTTTTTCTTCTTCTTCTTGAAGAATACCTTTCAATGTTTCATATAATCCTGGTTAGATGTTGTCTGTGAAGCTCTTTATCTGACCTTCAATTCTGACTGATAGCTTTGCTAGATAGAGTAATCTTGGTTGTAGGTTCTTGCTATTCATCACTTTGAATATTTCCTGCCACTCCCTTCTGCCCTGCATAGTTTCTGTTGAGAAATCAGCTGATGGTCATATGGATACTCCCTTGTAGGTAACTAATTGTTCTTCTCTTGCTGCTTTCAAAATTCTCTCTTTGTCTTTTGCCCTTGGCATTTTAATTATGATGTGTTTTGTTGTGGGCCTCTTTGGAGATTCCTTTTGTTTGGGGTTCTGTGTGCTTCCTGGACTTGTAAGTCCATTTCTTTCACCAGGTAGAGGAAGTTTTCTGTCATTATTTCTTCAAATAGGTTTTCAGTATTTGTTCTCTCTCTTCTTCTGGCTCCCCCATAATTCTGATGTTGGTACGCTTGAAGTTGTTCCAAAGGCTCCTTATACTATCTGCACATTTTTGGAATCTTTTTCTTTTTGTTTTTCTGGTTGGGTATTTTTTTGCTTCCTCGTGTTTCAAATCTTTGCTTTGATTCTTGGGGTCCTCTAGTGTGCTGTTAGATTTCTATATATTATTCTTTATTTCAGACAGTGCATGCTTGGGAACAGCCCTGGCCAGTGTGGTTGGCCCTTCTCCATTTTTTTGGCATTCTCATTAAGATCCTTGAAGGCCTCATTAAGTTTCTCGGTGGTTTGTAGAAGATTCTTGAGTAACCTTATAAATGTGGTTTTGAACTCTATGTCCAGTAGTTTGCTTTCCTCCATTTCTTTCATTCATGACATGTTACTTTGTCTCCGCCTTTTGGCTGCTTCCCTGTGTTGATGGAGTGGCTTTGTGTGCTAGTTGTCCTTTATGGCCCAGTATCTCTGCTTCCCCAGGCACTTGAGGTGGACACTCTTGGTGTACCCCTTTGTGAGCTGGGTAAACACTCTTGTTGTAGTTAAGCCTTGATTGCTATTGGTACACGGGGAGGAATTGACCTTCAGGCCAATTGACTGTGTGGATTAGCTATGTCTATAATGGAAGAACTGCTGTGCTGTAGACACCCCTATGGGGCAGGACTTGCTTCAGTGGGGCTTTGATCTGCCCCCTGAGTGTGTTCCTTATAGATCTGAGGAGTTGTAATTTGGATGGTCCTACTCTGACCCCTGGGTACACTGGCTCTTGGATTTCCAATGAAGTGCTAATTTAGCCTCTGCTGGACACCCAGAAGAGGTCTGCAGATTCCTCTTCTTTGTTTGGGGTTTGGAGGTGCCCAGATGAGACACAGCTGTGAAGCAATGCAAGCTGCCCTAGGGCCTTAGGCCTTCTTTTGGATATTCTGGGTCTCTCTGACTCAGCTACAGTGTGTTAGGTAATTTTAAATTTCAAAGGACCAGGCCATTCATATGCAAAAGCCTCTGCGCACAGCTTGGGTGGGGCGGGGTCTCAGCGTGGAGCAAATAGCAATGGCTTCCTGTCAGCCCTTCCCTAAGAGACCCCTGGGTCTCAGTGTCCCTCAGTAACTGCAGCAAACACCTCTGAGAGAAACCTGCCCCCGAGTTCCGCCTGATATCAGACAGTCCAATTTCTCCCAGTATGAGTCTAAATCCCCAGAGTCGCACCCAGAACTGGAGTTCAGAGCAGTCAGGAGCTTTTGTCTTCCACCCTATTGAGAAAGCCAGTCACGCACTCAGCAGCCTTTTCTGCGCTCTCCTCTGTTCCTCTGCACTTTACTTTCACAGCTCTCTGAGTCTCAGTGTGCTTTTCTCTTTCCTTCTAGTTGTAGAATTTCCACTCAGCCAGCCTTCCTGTGGTTCTGATGATGTGCGTTTTGTCTTTTAGTTGTAGTTTTGAAGTGGTTGTGTGAGGCAGCAAGTTCAGGTGTTTACCTATGCCTCCATCTTGGTTTATCTCGATATGTTTTTAATAATAAAGGGGGAAAAGTTACCTTTACAAATGATACAATGAAATATTTACATCATGATTAAAGGGAAAAGTTAACACTCTAGTCCAGTGATTTTTAAACCAATGTGCCATAAGAATTTTTAATACATGCATTACCTAATTAATCAGAGGCACTGACCTCTTTTCCCTTATATTGTCAAATAAAAAAATGACAACAGTCAACACAACCATAACGAATCAAAATTATACCTATTGTTTTTTTGTAAGATCAGCAAAAAAGTATATTTTTTGGTGTGCCACAGAATTTTAGTAATTAGTTTATATGTGCCATGAGATGAAAAAGGTTGAAAATCACTGCCGTAGTCTGTTGACATAATGCCAGTAAGGACACACATTACTACGCAATTTTCCTGGCCAAAAATTTTTGACCTGAATCTAATAATGTACAATCAGGCAATTTGCTTTCTAGGGGTGTAGGGGGGTGGGGGAGTGGCCTGGATCTTCAAAAACATCAATCATTAGAATAGTATTAAGACTAGCCCTGCCAGGCAGGCATGGTTCAGTGGTTGAGTGTCCCCTATGAATCAAGAAGTTACAGTTCAATGCCAGGTCAGGGTACATGCCTGGGTTGCAGGCTTAATCCCCAGTAGGGGATGTACAGGAGGCAGCCAGACAGTGATTCTCATTACTGATGTTTCTATTTCTGCCTTCCTCCCTGAAATCAATAAAACCACATTTTAAAAAAAAGTCCTACCTGGTTTGGCTCAATGAATAGAGCATCACCTATGGACTAAAGGCGGTCCTGGGTTCAATTCTGATCAAGGGCACATACCTCAGTTGCAGGCTCCATCCCCGGCCCAGGCAACCAATCCATATGTCTCTCTCACATCGATGTTTTTCTCTCTGTGTGTACCTTCCCTCACCTCCATTCTCTTAATAATCCATGGGAAAATATCCTTGGGTGAGGATCAACAACAACAAAAGAATAGTTATTAGCAATATTAAATGTAGCTGTTTATCAGAGTATAACTCCTTCAGAGAGTTGTATAATATTCCATTTTGATTATACCAAGAATTAATTCATTTTTCTCCTCTGTGCATTTGGTTGTTTAAACAGCCCTAGCTGTTTTGGCTCAGTGGATGGAAAGTCAGCCTGCCGGACAATAGGGTCCTGGGTTCAATTGTGCTCAAGGTAATATTCCCAGATTGCAGACTAGATCCCTGGTAGGGGGCATGCAGGAGGCAGCCAGTCAGTGATTTTCTCTCATCATTGATGTTTCTGTCTCT
Source organism: Lasiurus cinereus (assembly GCA_011751065.1). NCBI lineage: Eukaryota > Metazoa > Chordata > Mammalia > Chiroptera > Vespertilionidae > Lasiurus > Lasiurus cinereus. Next base: position 21,500,969 of record JAAGEH010002534.1, on the reverse strand, counting down.
CCCTTTCTCTCTGAAATCAATAAAAATATATGGAAAAAAATTAAGTGTTCCTATCAGTGTGCTGCTGTGAACATCACCTGGGCATGAGTTTCTCTCACACATCTCAGAATGACACACCTGGTTATAGGGTATGTGAATTTCAATTTTACAAGGTAATCGCAAACTATTTCCAAGGCACTTGTACCAATTTACGTGTCCACCACAATGTATCAGAGACCCTTCTGATACACATTCTCTCCAACCCTTAAAGCTGTCAGACTTCTTCACTTCTGCCAACCAATGGGTAAAATTCTGTCTCCCATTGTAGTCTTCATCTGCATTTTCACGGATTCATGCACCAGTGGGATCCCTTGGTGTAGCCTGCAGGGATTGAGCTGAAACCTCCAGTCCAACGCTGCCTGCTGCTCCTGCTCATCCTGGCCCTGCTGCACTGCCTGCTACCATGGCTCAGTAGGCTCACTGCCACTCTGCTGCCGTCTCCAGGCTATGGCAGCCAGCTGTGAACCCTGCATCTGGTACTGTCGGTCAGCTGAGAGATACTCCCACTATGGGAGCGCACTGACCACCAGGGATCAGCTCCTGCATTGAGTGTTTGCCCCCAGTGGTCAGTCCACATCATAATAACCATCATCAGTCATTTGGCTGCTTAAAAAGGCTTTTATATACATTGGCCACATTATGATCTCTGAACACATAATAATCTGGCTACAAAGAGTGTGTGTGTGTGTGTATATGTGTTAGCCTTTTATTAAATAGGATATACACTGATTATTATGCATTCAGAGATCATAATAATCTGGCCACTCAGTATATATAGATGTTACGTTATACACTGGCTGATTTTTTTTTAATTTATATTTTATTGATATTTTACAGAGAGGAAGGGAGAGTTAGAAACATCGAGGAGAGATAAAAATCAATCAGCTGCCTCCTGCACATCCCCTCCTGGGGATGTGACCACAACCAAAGTACATGCCTTTGACTGGTATCGAACCCGGGACCCTAGAGTCTGCAGGCAGATGCGCTATCCACTGAGCCAAACTGGTCAGGCACTGGCTGATTTTTTTGAAAAGGTTTTACCAATCATTCTGTTATTCCCAATAAAAGCCAGTGAAAGGAACAGCCACAGAGAAAAAAAGGACTGTCTCCTTGCTCAGTACAGTTGGTTCTTCTATAAAATGGATTATGATTTTATTGTCATGCTGTGTGTTACTTATTGGTATGTATTCCAAAATGGTTTTTTAAAAGTTTTGTAAGGTTAAGAAATCAATTTCCTATAAAGCAGCAGTGACAGTATGACCTTTGCTTCATTCAAATGGCTTTCAATGAAAAGCTTTTATCTAAACCAGGATTTGCACAAAACGATTTCAGCTTTCAGTGGATTCCATTTTTCTCCATTTTTATCTGGGAAATTATGTAACAACAGCAAATATGATTCATGGTAAAGTGGATGCTAACTGACTCATTTTTATTATAAAGAGATGGCATTCAAGTCACACAGAACCAGGCCATTTGCGGATTCAGATTCCTTTACTGTTAGTTACTATGAGGCAGCATGTTCATAACATAATTCTTATTTTGATTCTCTAATATGTGTTGACAGAATTGATTTGAAACATATCTATAGTTTCAAGTCTGTAGTCCAGGGCCATAAAATTAATGTGGATTCTTTAATTAGTCAAACATTAATGAGATTTTAAAACCCACTTCTCTAAAATGAGGTTATCTAGCTGTCATCAAGCCTATGGCTCAGGGCTTGGCTGAAGATAGGGTGACCAACAATCCTGGATTTGCCTGGGATCAAGGAGGTTTTTGGGTCTCCTGATTCTCCGTACTAAAATGGGGAAATTCCAGGCATACCAGGTTGAACTGGTTGCCCTGTTTGGAGGCTAACGTGGTCAGCTCAAGGCTGGGCTGAGTTTGTTCAGGAAGCCTTCCTGGAGCAGGTATTTCCCCTTCCCCCACAATGGAGCCTTTCACTGTTTATGGAAACCAAGGAACAGACAGAAATGTAACTGCTAACAAGGCAACATGAAAAACCTACCAAATGCTTCCCCACCATCTTGGAAAACATCTGCACTCAATACCCATGTGTAAACCACATAAAAACTTCACAAATCCCTCAAGCGAGGCAATAATCAGCAACCATGATTTTGAAAGTCAGTTTCTTCTTCAAAGAAGGGTCTGTCTGGCAGTTGGCCAGAGCATAATGTGTCTTTTTTTTTTAATATACTTTTTATTGATTATTTTACAGAGACGAAGAGAGGGGAATAGAAACATCAATGAGAGAGAAACATCAATCAGCTTCCTCCTGCACAACCTCTACTGGGGATGTGCCCGAAACCAAGGTACATGCCCTTGACTGGAATCTAACTGGGACCTTTCACTCCCTAGGCCAACTGCTCTATCCACTGAGCCAAACCAGTTAGGGCATAAATGTGTCTTTCTAGAAGGGTGTTTGCTGAATCTCCATCCTTTTGGCCCATGGACAGAAATAACCTCAGGGAAATCCCACTGCTACTGTCATTGTTACTCTACAAGGTTGCAGAGCTCAAGGAACTCATAGAAAACTCAGCCGCTGCTATTGGTGCAGCTGTGAAAACAGGCAGTGCTCATCAGCATCTCTATATGCCTCCTAGAATGAAGTTAGAACGCTTCCACAACTCACTTTCACCCACATCCAATCCACTTGAAAAATCCTGCTGTCCCTATCTCCTAAATATATTCAGAATCCAATCACAGCCACCTGCCCTCTACCATCCTGACCTAAGCCAGAGTCGCCACTGTCAGATAGATCTGGTCTCCCTGCTTTGTCCTCATCACTCTACAAGCTAATTTCAGGAGGGCAGCCACATACTGTACAAATGGGTTATAATATATAGTTTATTAATTCCATACCTCCGCTAAAACTCCATGAGGGCTTCCCATCCCACTGTGAGTGAGTGAGGCCAAGGCCTTACAATGATCTCCATGATCCACCCCTGTCTTTCTGGCCCTTGCCCCACACTCATGCTGCTCCAGCCTCACTGACCTCCAACATTCAGCACAAGGAGGCCCCCCTCTGCACCTACACTGCTCCCTGCTGGAGCACGTCCCTAAGATATCACATTAGGGGTAGAAGGGGAGAAAAATAAAACAAAAAATATGTCACAGCGCCCACTCTCACTCCCTTTGGTGGCTCACCTCTCAGTGATATCCTATTTCAAAGACCACTGCCTTGGCCCTGGCCAAGTAGTTCAGTTGGTTAGAGCATCATCAGGATATGCCAAGGTTGTGGGTTCAATCCTTGATCAGTGCACATATAAGAATCAACCAGTGGCCCAGCCAGCATGGCTCAGTGGTTGAACTAGGAGGTCACGGCTCAATTCCTGATAAGGGAACATGTCCAGGTTGTGGGCTCAGTCCCCAGTGTGAGGCATATAGGAGGAAGCTGGTCCATGATTCTCTCTCATCAATGTTTCTCTCTCTCCCCCTCTCCCTTCCTCCCTAAAATCAATATATATACTAGAGGCCCAGTGCACAAAATTCATGCATGGGTAGGGTCCCTAGGCCTGGCCAGCAATCAGGGCAGATCAAGGGCTTTCTGGCTGCCAGCTGGAATCTTCCTTCATTCCACGCCACCCCCTGTTGGTCAGTGCACATCATAGCAAGTGGCCAAGCTCCTGGTCTGTCTTATCTCCTGCTGGAGGGGATAGTTTGCATATTAGCCTTTTATTATATAGGATAAAAAAAATCAACCAATGAATGCATAAATAAGTGGAACAAAAATTGATGTTTCTCCCTCTCAAAAAAAAAAAAAAAGTTCCAGACTCTGCTTCCTCTTTCTTGCTTGACTTTTCTCCTCAGCACTTGTACCCATCAGACTCATCTGTATTTTATTACTTCTCTGTTTATTGCTCATCTGCTCCTATTAGAATGTAAGCTCCACAAGGCAGGTGTTTTGTTCAAGGCTGCACCTTCAACACTACATCCACACCTGGTCTAGTAGGCACTGAATAGCTGTTTGCCACAATATTGAAGGGTTTATGGAAGTGTCTAAAGAACATCACAGGCCAGGGCAGGTACCAGCTGGCTTCCAATTGTGTTTCTTGCCTTTTCTACCAAATTTTCTGTTACCAAATCTATAACCCTCCCCTTCTTAGTGTTCCCAAAAATGTTTATTTTATAAACGCCCCCAGAAAAATGTGACACTTGCAGATGGCTAGTTGTTGGGCCTCCATCTTTTATCCAGATTCACTGCTTCTTCCCACAGCTGCCTAGCTCTGTAACCCTCACAAAGAAGTTGTCCATCTTCAGTGCCTGCCTACAGAAGCCCAAAAACAGATCAACTTCATCTTGCTGGAAACCCTAACTCCACCTGGAACCCTAGCTACAAGGGAGTCTAGGAGATACAGCTGATAGCTTCCCAGCAACTGCACTACAAGCCATTGCTCTAGAATAGCATTTTCAAGTTTGTACCTTAGTCCCCTTTAGTGGCCTAGAAATCAATGTATTGGAACTAGCACAGAATTTCCTTTTTTTTTTTTTAATCCTTATCCAAGGATATTTTCCCACTGATTTTTAGAACAAGTGGAAGGGAGGAAGAACAGAGAGAGAGAAAGAGAAACATCAATGTAAGACACATTGGTTGCCTCTGACACAACCCCACCCCTACCGGGGCCAAGGATCGAACCTGCAACAGAGGTACCTGCCCTTGATTGAAAATCAAACCCTTGACCCTTTAGTCTACAGGCTGACACTAACCACTGAGCAAATTGGTCAGGGCTCTTTTCTTTTTTAAGTGAAAGTAAGTTTATTAGTAAAGCAGTGAGACACAGAATGGGCTGCTCCACAGACAGAACAGCCCAAATTTTTCTCTACTGAAATGGAATAGATTAGAAAATGTCAGAGTGTACTGTATGTCCTAAGGATAAGTACTGTTTCATGAATATTTCTGTCCAGTCCTCAACCCAGAACTATTAAGTCAGACTTTCTTGGCACATCAGACTTTTTAAAAACTCCCCAGTGAACTCTAATGTGTGGACAGGATATCTGATTTTGTTCTTTTGTTCTTAGAGAATTGGTGGTTCTGTACCCATTGTTTCAGGCCAGCATCTGGCTACCCTGAGTCAGATCTTGGTACAGAAGGCCAGGCTTTCCCTAGATTCTACCTGCATCAAAATGCATCTTTCTCATGGCCAGAATCTTCTTTTTCTCTCTTCCTGCTTCGAAACCCACTCTTCTTGGGGGCACCTCTCAAAGCCCCTGCTTGCCACCTACTGACTGCTGAAACCTTGCTCTGCCTGTGACTGGAAGGCCCATGTCCCAAGCTTCCTGGATGACTTCAGCAGCCGTGGGGAGTGCTTCCTGAATTTGATCGCTGGGGTTCAGTACGTCAAGCAGACAGGCAAAATACCAAAGCAATTGAGGCCTAAGAAAGAACATAGCTGTTTCCTCAAAAGATCCAGGACCGCTCTGCACCCTTAACATCAAGGGAAGCAAGCCAGGACAAGATCCCTCCTCCAAAGACCTGCTTGTTTTCCCTCTGGCCAATGACAGGAGGAGGAGGAAGCCTCTCTGACAAACTGGTGGTTAGCACAGGCAGGGGAAGTGCACTTGCTGAACTGTCATGTCAGATGCCTTCTGGAACAATATCTAGAGAGACTGCTTGTGGATGGGGTAGGATAACCACAAACCCGTTTCCTCCTCAGACTTCCACAACCTGGCTTCCAACCAGGACTTGGTACATCCCCAGGATCAAGCACCTCTTGCTCAGTCCCTGGACACAAGATGTAGCCAGGAGCCATAGGCGCTGTTTAGAGCCAGTAAGAAGGGGGGCCACTCCTCCCTCCTACTGTTGTCCCCTCCACTAGCTTATTCACCATGAGGAAACAATAGAACTAATCTTCTGCAGGACATGAAATGATGAGCAATTTTCTTTAAATACTTTCCTGCACCTTTCAGGTTGCTTACAATTAAACGTATATAGAAAACACTAGAGCTTTCAATTTGTGAAATAAATTAATTCAATCTCTTCATGACAATCTTTCTTGAGGTTCTGCATGGGAGGACCTGCTACTAAGGATTACTTTAGACTCGGGAAGAGTTGCAGAGTTCTTAGCCCTGGAGTGACCTGAAGGAACTGGGGACCTATGATGATAATGGCCTGACCTCAGACACAGAGATCTAGATGGGCCCAGGAGGACAGAAAGGTATCGTGTGTGTCCATGTTAGATGTGCTCCAACACCAATTTCCTTTTGGCACAAATTTCAGTCCCAAAATCAAAGCCACAGAAGCAGAGACCAGAGAAGCCAGGGCCATGACTTCTTCATTTGCTATGTTGCTGAAAACTTAGCCTCTGGTCTGGAAAAACTGGGAGAGAACAAGTGGGGTCCCAGGACATGGCTCAGAGGGAAGTCCTCTCTCTGTCTGCTGCAGCCAACTTAGCCTAGAGGCTTGGCACATTCTGTGTTTCAATAAGCATCCAGGCAATTGTGAAGCATCGATATATGAGTCAAAGTTGGAGGGAGTCTCAGTTCACACCCTTCTTTTTCAGACAGCTGAGGCTAAGTGCTCTGAAGTGGCTTACTTGAGATCAGCATATAGTTATTGGCACAGGAAAACCTGTCACTCCCTGGATTCCGAGCTCCCAAGCTACTGTTTTGTACACATTCCATTCTTAATGATGGCCGTGTCCTGCCACACCTCAGAGGCTCCATCTAGCTTCCTCCATCACCACTTCTACTGCATGTGGGTATCTGCCAGCGCTGCTCTCAGAACTGTCCTGGCAAAGGACTAATAAATACTTAGAGACTAACTGATCCATAAACAGGGCCACATTCCTGCACAAGGTGTGGTCTGGTGTGCAGTCGCCTGGGAGCCACCATATTGGGGCCCAGCTGATGTTAGAGAGGACCGAAGGTCTTGTGTCATCAGACCACAACTCCTGCAGAACAGCAGGCAGGGGTCAGGGCTGGAGGCACCGCTCCCTTCTCTGCCCTTCTCTTCCTCTGTCCCACGACCTCTGCCTCTCCCACTGCCTTTTTGTGACATTTCTTCTCCTTGTTCATTTTACCCAGCTTTCAACATAAATATATAATTGGAAAAACTGGCCTTCCTTACACCTTCCTGTTTCCCACACCTCCTGGGGATTGGCTGCAGATACAGAGGCAGGTACTAGGACAAATATGAAGACCCCAGCCTTGCCCTCAGGAAGGTTCCAGTGGCCTGGAATGTTAGAATAGACTCACAATTCACTGCAGAGGATGAAGAATGTGATGGATGCTTTAACACTTCAAGGATCTTCTGTTATTTTTAGCTCTCTACAAGAAGAAAGCCTGCCTGCATGAGATTCCCCCTTAGCTGAATGAACCAATAAGCAGACTACACCTAGTGCTTGCAGTACCCGTTGATATTGTTAATGTTGTTCAAAGTTCCCCAAAAGTACCGAAATGGTGACCAAAGTAAAAACCAGAAATGTGTCCACCTTGCTTACATTTATGGCTTGGTATTGTCTTTATGTTAAATTTACATGTGGGGGGAGGACCATAATCTTTCAGTGATTATGGTTTTAATTATCTTAATTTGGCTCTGCAACTACCCATTCCAGAGAATTGGGAGTTTTTGACAAATGACCAAGCCCAAGAATTTTTGAAGCACTCGCTACCATCTGACCCTATAGAGGTATAATATACAGACTCTCCCCCGAAGAGCTGACAGATGAACACCCAGAAAATACTTTGAGGACATGTTTGAAACGCTGGTTACGGGATAGGATATACCCACAAGAGTCCCATCTACTTAGATTAGATGGAAAGGGGCAGAGAAGACTTGAATTTGAGCAGGGCAGTAAGGAATGATGAGAAGCATTCATGTGTGTATATGCACAGACACGTGCATGCCTGTGTAAATGTAGCGTGAAGGATGGTAGGCATTAGGGAGGGTGTGGGTCTAAGAAAAAGCATGTCAGAGGGTAGCAAAAGGTTGCAAAAGCACAGGGTGGCCTTGGGCTGGCCACTAGTGGATGCTAAGAAACACACCTGACTACAGCAGAGTAATAGGAAAATGTTAGAAAGAGTGCAGCTCAATGATGAAAGGCCTGCAAAGACACTGTCAGCTGAGAATTCACAAGCTACAAGACAAACCATAGAGAGGAAACCTGGAGATGGAAGGCCCCAGATCAGACACTGAGCCAAAGCCGATGTCCCACAATCCCCTGCCTTGGAGAGCATGCTGCAGTCTTGTCAAGGGCAGAGGTCTGAAGTGGCCTGGGAACCCTGTTCTCATCCAGTAAGCTGGTAGGCCCAAGGGAGGAGAGAGCACCCCAGAACACCCAGAACAGGGTGGTGCTTGGCACAGCAGAGGCACATGGGAAAGGAAGGAGAACCAAGGACCAGCCCAGCTCCTCCTGGACAGTGTCTTTCAGGATCTGCTCTTTGCATTCCCACTGGAGAGAGAGAAGAAGGAGAGGTCCTGGTTTGGGATCTAAAACTGTTGAACTCTGTGTGATTGAATTCTCGTTGCAAGCAGCTGACCTGTAGGAATTCCAATGGGGTTACTTCCCCTTTAATGGCACAAGTTGTTTTTCCCTACGTTCCCTGGGCATCCCTGGAACCTTGTGACCAGATGGGGACTGATCAGCTCACTGTGCAGGTGTGGCCTGACATCTGGCTGGTTTGTTAACCCCACCACACCCACCAGGAGCTATATGCTCAGCACCTGACAACTATGTTCTGAGTGGCCTCAAAAGAAGCAGAGGCCAGCCATCTTCATGTGCAGGCCCATCTGGATCTGCATACATCTCTCACTGATTCAGATGAGTCAGGCATCTATGTCCCTCTACTTGATTCTCATTAGAGAAAAGTTTCTGATTCATAATGTGATATATCATCCTATATGGTTTCTGCCTGACATACATGATGTCCTATCATTGTGGTGTATGCTGAAAAGTCAGAATTCAGACATCAAAGTCCCAGCTCTAGTTAGCACCCAGTTTGATGAAGGAACTTAGAAAAGTTATGCAACCTTTCTAAGCCTTACTTCATTTTTACAATGGAAATAATAACACCAGCCACATCAGAGGGCAGTTGTAAGGATAAATGAACACATATAAGGCAGCACAGCACTTGGAAGGTGCTCCGTAAGTGTTAGTTTGTATCTTATTGTTATTTAGTTAGAACCTCCACCTGTTAGTTGCCTGACCCTTACGAAGGTGGGGGTGTTCAAGAATACTTGGGGTACGCCCATCTGAAGACATTTTTATAGGTTTCTTGTCCTGAGAAAGGACATCAAAAATTTAGTGAAGACCCCCCAATCTCTGAGCAGAGCCACACGTAAATGACCTGGAAAATTACTTATCTTATTTTTAAAGCACTCCTCTCTTAGAGGAACTGCCTTAACTTCCCTTCACAACTAGTTTCCAGCTTTAAAAAATATATACATTTTTATTAATTTCAGAGAGGAAGGGAGAATGAGAAAGCAATAGAAACATCAATGATGAAAGAGAACATTAATCAGCTGCCCCCTGCACAACCCCCCACGGGAGATCAAGCCCAAACTCGGGCCTGTGCCCTTGGTGGGTGGTGGTGAGTAGATTTGACCGGGTTCCAGCTATTTTTTTTTTTTAATTAATCCTCACCAAGGATATTTTTCCATTGATTCTTTTTTGGAGAGTGGAAGAGGGAGGGAAAGTCAGAGAGAAACATCAATGGGAGAGAAACACAGATCAACTGGTTGCCTCCTACATGGGCCCTGACCAGGGCCGGCCAGGTCAGAGCCTGCAACTGAGGTACATGCCCTTGACTCAGGGACCCTTTGGTCCACAGGCCAACTATCCACCCATTAAGCAAACTGGCAGGGCTCCAACTTTTTTTTTTTAATTCTCACCTGAAGATATGTTCTTATAATGTGTTTTTTGTGTTTGTGTGTGTGTGTATGTATGTGTGTGTGTTTATGAGAGAGAGACAGAGAGAAAGAGAGAGAGAGAGAGAAAGAGAGAGAGAGAGAGAGAGAGAGAAACATGGATGCGTTGCCTCCTATACCAGCCCTGACTGGTACCAAACTCACAACCTGGGTATGTACCCTGACTAGGAATCAAACTTGCAATGGGATAATGCCGTAACTACTGAGCAACACAGGCCAGGGCTAGTTTCCAGTTTTAATTATCCACTTTATGACCTTTCTCCCAGAGTCTCGTTTTTCCTGCCCCCATCTGTTCTCACAAATTTCCTTCATGTTTCACGCAAGGACATTTCCTTCTCCTTACTCCAACCAATCTGAAAACCTACTTCTCCTAGAAGCCTGTTTGAGGATCTAACTCTGTTCCCTGACTACAATGACCATCACCCTGAAACTGGCCAAGAAGAGACATGAGCATGAACGCAATGCTTACATTTCATCCCACCTGCCAGCTGAGAAGGTCAGTGCCAGCTGCAGCCTGGGCCAGTCTCAGCCACTACCAGCCATTCCATTCATGCTACATAGTTTCTGCCTGACATTATCATAGCACTGTGCACCATGTTGGAGAGGCCAAAAGGTCCAATTTCAGGGACGGAATTGCCAAGTCTGTCTTATTGACCCAGCATCTAGTGTATGCCTGATGCATAGCAAGCCACTCAATCTAGAGAATGAATGAATGAATGAATGAATGAATGCGTTCCTCTCAAAGTCTTAACTTGTCAAGACACAGAAACACAGGATGGGAAGGGAATTAACAGTTAATTAACCTTCAAGAAGGTTAGCCAGAAGGAAGTCCTCCATCTGGCTTCCCTTCTTTTTGGAAAAGAACAACAAATTTTTTTCATTTCTTTTTTTAATTACTTTTTTTCAATACTCACCCGAGGACACGTTTTTATTGATTTTAGAAAGAGAGAGAGAAAAACATCTATGTGAGAGAGAAACATCACTTGGTTGCCTCCCATACAAGCCCTGACCAGGGTTCGAACCTGCTACCTGGGTATGTGCCCTGATTGGGAATGGGACCCACAACCTTGTGGTGTATAGAAGGATGTTCCAACCAACTGAATCACTCGTCCAAGGCCTTAAATTACTTTTTTGAATAGCCAATACATTTATATAGTTAAAAATTCAATATATATATATATATATATATATATATATATATATATATGTATATGTATATATATATAACTTCCAACCCTTGGAAGTCATTAACCACCCAGAGCCTCAGTTTCTTCACTGGCCAAATGGGCATTTGAATAGGGATGGCTGTGGTGGGACTGGTGAGACGGTGCACAGAAAAGCAAACACTTAGTGAGGTGAGATCTGAGCAGATAAGGAAGGTGGATTCTGAAGTCTCCACCATCTGACAGTTGCAGGAACAGGGTGCTGCACCACCCTCAGAGGCAGAACTTTCCATCTCAAGGCAGCTCCAGGTGAGGTCTCATCACCATGTTGAATAAGCCCTGTCTCCCTGGAATTTCTACTGTGCTTGCTTCTAAATAGATCAGCACTCAACGAAGTGGAGGGTGGTTCTGCCTTGGACTCAAAACCTTCCAGATTCCCCACCCTGGCTTACATCAAGGCCTCCAGAAAACCCAAGGACTGTTTCTCATACCTGGGAGATTCAGAAATCAGCATCCACAGAATGAAGAGACAGTATCTTCCTCTTTATGCAGCAAAGTTCTCTTCAGATTAAAAAAGACAACCAAAAAACTTACCATAGTTGGCAGTGTGTAAATGTTTTGTCCTGTGTGATATAATAATGCACTAAAATATGCTCTCATAAAGTGAAATTTTCACATAAAAATAATCTAACAGCCTAGTTGTTTGATCCTTGCTGCATAAGGGTTTCCAGAGTGCTGGCTAAAGTAAACAGGCATCTTTGCCTTTTAGTGTTTGCCACCAGAGACTTCAAGGACACAGTAGACAGGGGAAGGGTTCAACTCCACGGAGAAATGACCATTCATGCTGCCGGTAAATGAGGTCAGGTGAGAGCTCGGAGAGAACCTCCCGAGACAAGGTTCCATGTTATATATGGAATAATGGAGACATTGAGGACAGTAACCATGGGACTAAACATCATCAGCTGACTGAGGACCTGACAGAGCTCAACCTCGCTGTCCTTAGCTGTCTCCTTCCTTCTCACCACCACCCGCCAACGGGACAGGAAGTGCCAACCATCCCCCTTCACAACCAGGCGCTCTGTAATGGCATCTTAGCAACCTCTGTTTAAGGGACAAAGGGCAATATGGTGCCACGGCAACTGTAGCACTAACCTGACCATCTGAATTATGAGAGAAGTGAAGAGAGGGCAAAAAAGGTGGGGTGGAGGGAGCAGGGAGCAAGCTCATAGCATGGTCCCAGGTTCCAGGTCCCAGGTTCCTCAGAGCCAAGGCTTCCTTTCAGCTCTCACCTCAGTTGTACCCAAGTGGGGGTAGGGAAGCTTTGGGTCTAGAGTGATAATGAGTCACCAGAGGCCAAGCCTCTCTCAACACAAATAGAAAAAGCAGAGGAGTCAGATAGTTCTGATTGGAAAGTAAATTTGCATCTCCCTCCCTATCCGAAGGCTCCCACCCCAGCTCTACAGGGTGCCTTGGGAGCAAGAGCCGCCATGCCCTGCCTGTACATCGGCCAAATACAAGGGCGACCCCTATCCAGGCAGAGACCATAGGAGCATCTGGGACTTTCTGGCAGACCTTGCACACACACCCACCACCCCGTGCTGAGGAGAAAGCGCCAGTGAAATGCCTAAATGCCCCCTCATCACCTAGGCAAGGCCTGCAGGGGGACCAGGTGGGGCGCTCCAGACAGGGTGCCCTGCACACCAAGGAAGCTCTTGCCAGAGGGCACCTTCCTACCCCAGGCCGGACTCACCTCGCCAAGTGTTTGCTTTTCTGAGCACCGCCTCACCAGTCCCTACACAGTCATTCTTATTCAAGCGCCCATTTTGCCAATAAAGAAACAGAGGCTCCGGGTGGTGGGTTACATGACTTCCCACGGATCGAAGGTGGGAAAGGGAGAAGGCGGGACTCACGCTCACATTTGCATTCCGCACCAGCCGCGCCCCCGGTCCCCCAGTCCCCCTCCTAGACTCCGGCTGCAGTCCGCGCGCGAAGCCGGGTCCGGCGCTGCGAAGATCCCGCCCCGGCAGAAGCCGCAGCTGCTCCCTCCGGAGAACCAACCCCCTTCCACCTGCATCTCGGAACTTGAGTGGAGCGCGACTGAGGGGGACTCGCGCCCAGCTCCGCGCACCGGCTCCGGCTCCCGGGGTCCGCCCGCGAGCGGCCCGAGAGGCGGCGCTGGCCGAAGGTCGCTGCGGGGCTGGAGCCGGGAACGCGGAGCCAGGGCGGGAGTGGGCAGCGCGGGACCCCGCAGGGCAGTCCTGGCCCGGAGGGCACAAGGCGGCGCACGGTCTTGGCATCGCCTGCGGCCGCCCCCGACCCGGGCGCGGGCTGTCCGCCTGGCCCGCGTAGGTTCCCCGGCGGCTTTCGGGAGGGACCCCGCCTACCTTTTCGGAACGGCATCGCGGAGGCGCGCTCCCCGCAGGACGGACCTGGGACACGGGCGCCGGGCGACGTCCAAGTGCCAGCCCCTCGACTCGGGGGCGCCTGCGGGCGTCGGGCTCTGGACAAGGGAGGGGGAAAAGGGACATATTTGGGCAAAGCCCGGGCGCGTCACACACGGAGGAGGAACCCCGCGAGGCGAGGCGGGAAGCGCGGCGGCGGGGCGGGCCCTCGCGGAGATCCTTAACCCTGCGCTCCCCGCCGACCGCGCCGCCAGCGCCGCCCCGCCTCCCGGCTGCGACCTGCTCCTCCCGAGGCCACTGAACCGAAAGCAAGCTCCTCGGACCGGGAAGACAGCCAGGTCCTTGGGGCTTTTCGAGGACATGATCCCTGGAAGGATTTGGGGACCTTTACCCCGTTTTTATCCTCAGGTCCTCAGGAGCATCGGACAGGTACAGTGGACTGCCCAAATGGCTGCTGGGCTCCAAGTGAAATTACATCAAGGCTGGAGGAGTCACCCCCGAAAGTACATCTGTGATAGTCACCCTGGCCACTCGTTCAAAATCCGTCCTTCTCCCTCTTCTCCTGCCCGGCTTTATTTTTGTCCCCAGCACTCATCACCTCTCTCTATTTTTCTCTTTTGTTCATTGCTCTTTCTCTCGAACGAACGTTGAGCAGTACTTCACACACAGGTCAATAAATATGTTAATAATAATAATAATAACAATAATAATAATAACAATAATAATAATAATACGTAGACAACTCTAACCTAGAAAAATAGAAGATAGATCATCCCTCTCATTGCCTCTTGGGAAGGCCAGTACCTGAAAAAATGCTTTATCATTTGGTGGGCTCAAGTGTCTCAAAGGTAGGTCACCTTTCCAGTCAGATAACTGTTACTTCCTTTGAAAAGCACTGTTTTATATTGCAATTTGAAGAAATAACGTTAGGAACAACCTTCTGATCTAATATTTAAAGCACCCATGTCCATCTTTCAATGTAGTAGGGGGAAAACATCCAGGTGAGCTGAAAAGTTAGAATCAGTGGTTGGGATTTTTTTTTAAAGTATATATATATAATTGATTTTTAAAAAAGTATATATATATAATTTTTAAGTATATATATATATATATAATTATTGATTTCAAAGAGAAAGCAAGGGGAGAGATAAATACATCAATGATGGGAGAGAATCATTTATTGGCTGCTCCCTATATGCCCCCCACTGGGATCAAGCCCACAACCAGGGCATGTGCCCTGACCCATGAATCGAATCATGACCTTCTGGTTCATAGCTCAATGCTCTCCCACTGAGCCATACCAGCCAGGCAGTGATGAGAGTTGTTTTTTGTGTTGTTTTTTTTTTGGGGGGTGGGGGAGGTTAGCTTCAGGATGGGGTTGGTGGAAGAGAGTTGGAACCTTCAGCCTCTCCCCATCTCCAGGCAGGGGAGAGGGGCTGGAGATGGTCAATGATTTAGTTAATTATGCCTGTGTAATAATACCTCAGTGAGAAAACCCTAAATGATGGAGTTGGGAAAGCTCGGGGTGTTGCGCTCAGAGAGGGTATGGAAGCTCTATGCCCCACTATCCTCTTAACTTGCCCTATTCATCTTTTCTCTCTAGCTATTCCTGAGTCGTAAGCCTCTCTAGCAAATTATTGAACCCAAAAGAAGGGAGCTGTGAGAATTCCCAACTTTGTCTCCAAATTGGACAGAAGAGTGGGTAGCCTGGACACACAATACTTGCAACTGGCATCTTAAGTTAGGGTAGTCTTTTAGAACTAAACCCTTGACCTGTATGTAGGTTCTGAGGTTATCTCTGGGCAGTTAGGGCCAGAATTGAATTGAATTGTTAGATACCCAGTTGGTGTCAGAGAGCTAGAGAACTGGTTGTCAGTGTGGAAAAAACACACACATTTGGTATCAGAAGTCTTCTAAGTGAAAACATTTCAGACTCGGAGTCTGAAAGCTCCACGTTCTGGGTAAAGAAAAGAACATGGACTCATCACTATCTTGTTTCTGGTCCATGTTTAGGGAGCAGCCATCTCAGATTGTTGTTGTTTAATAACCTCGGGAATGTTTATTATTTTACCACCAAATTAGCTGACAAGGATTGATGTCAACATTTAATAACTCTGAGTGTTTCTGCTTGTCTCCGGCAGAAGGGAGGAAACAATGAGGCAAATTCACATAGAGATAAGAGAGTGCCAGGGAAATCAGATTTGCTGAAGTGACAGCCAGTACCTGTTGGGGACATGGGCCGGAGTAGTGGGACATGGCCTTCGGGGTTTTGATGTGGAGAAAAGATATGAATTTTAAATTGAGACTATATTCCCAGGTTCTGTCAACAATATAGTATGAAGCATAGAACCAAGTAATTTAATCATTATTCAATTGTGTCTGCTAACATTCTTGTTCTCAGTCTAATAGACTATTGATTTAACACTGCTCCTGTCCTGGAGAGCTCTTACCATATCAAAGTGTTGTTGAAGTCCAGCCTAATTGCTAGAACCCCTCCGGAGGGCTGCCTCGCCAGGCTAGTCTTCCTCCCACTTTTTCCAGGTCCCTGTTTATCCTTATTTTAGAATGGTCACCACCAATAGCATAATCAGGTCCTCTGAGATCCTGCAAACAGAGGTGCTCAAATTTGTGGGGAGGCAAGCAAGCTGGAAGGCTGGTTAAACAGATCATGAGGCTACAGCCCCATTTTCTGATTCAGTAAATCTGGCATGGGGCCCAAAAATTTGCATTTCTCACAAAGTTCCAGGTGATACAGAGGTTGCTAGTTCTCCTAGTTGCAGAGGGCTCTTGGAGAACCAAAGAGGAAAGGGGAACTCAGCTGTGAAATGAGGGAAATGGATGAACCAGAACAGACCTGGAGTTCCTTTCATCCAGGACAGGAGAACCCTTCTTCCTGGGCATGGGTGCTGGCTGAGTGCTTCCTGCCCTGGCTCTTGGGGCAGGAAGTGCCCAGGGCCACAGCCTCTGGTTTTCTTGCTGCAGGCAGAAAAGGGCCCTCTTCCTAGATTTATTTTCCAGTTCAGAGGCCAAAGGCTTTCATGCTCTCTCCAAAGGAAGGGTAAGCCTCAAACAGGAAGATATCTGATACTCTTTACCCACAGAAACTGGTCCTCCCCACAGCCTTTCCTTAGCCAGGTATTTGGGTATTTTTTACATTTCCCAGCCTTTCCTTTTTAATGACAGAATGTAACGTTTTGTCTCCAATGAAGGGATTCCAGGCCAAAGAGGGCGCTGAGCATCTTTTCATGGGGGTCAGAAACAGGTAGGAAAGTGTGTGTGAGGGAGGAAGAGAGGGGAAGGAGAGGTGGGAAGGGGGTAGCAGGGCCCTCAAGGACTTGACAGCTCCACTCGCACCTCTGCTAGACTCCCTCGTGTGGAGTCCAGCTGCTGTCTCCGCTGCCCTGGCTATCACACCACTCTTTGCCCCTCCACGTGTTATGGTTCCAGTGGTTTCAAGTTCCTGCTGCCTTAACCTTCTCAGCTTCTAGGGGTTTGCCCAAAGGCAAACCTACAACCAACCCATAGGGTAGGGTGCAGGCAAAGGGCAGAGTTGGGGAGAACTGGCTAAGGATCTCTGCTTACTCTGACATACCCCCTGGATCCTCAATATTTTGACTATAAAATAGGGATAGCGAATCCCTACAGGCCCTAGAGCACCATGCTCTGGGTCAGAGTAACCTCCGTAGTCGCTGTGGGGAGCAGGGCATGGCTGGACACGCATGACTGTGTGGCATCAGTTTGCCCGCACCAGTGCGCCTCTCCTACGAGTGCCTTTGTCAAGTTCTTGGGCAGGCCCACCACCAGCACTGGCCTAAAGACGCTGCTCCCCATGCCAACTTTCGAGGATGTTCCCATTCCTGAAAGGCCCAAGCTTAGATTTGTTGAAAGGATACCACTTATGCCAAAGTGCGAAGGGAACCTAAGAACCTGCGTGACATGTGGGGACCTTCAATTGAAGATACTGAGTTCACAGAAGGCAATTTTCCAATCTTGGCACTGGGTGGTGGTTACCTCCACTGGCCATTTTGAAATGATGCACCTGATGATCAAACGCTCTATGGACCCCAAGAACATGTTTGCTTTATGGCGAGTACCAGCCCCTTTCAAGCCCATCACCCACCGGGGTATGGGACAGCATATGGGGGCAGCAAAGGCATTCTGTGACTCCTGTGAAGACTGGCCACCAGCTTCATCATAGAGATGGGCAGCTGTGAATTCAAAGAGATACCAGGTTTCCTCCACCAGGTTGTCCACAAGTTCCCTTTGCCAGCAAAGGCTATTATTTGTGAAAACCTAGAGAAGATGTGGAAAGATCAAGAGGAACGAGAGCGTAACAACCAAAACCCCTGGACCTTTGAGTGCATGGCCACTGTCAACATGCTAGGGATACAGAAAGTACTGAGCTCCTATGATCTGACCCAGAAGGGGCAATACTGGGAAAAATTCTACCTGTCCGAATGTGTGTAGGAGAATACGAGAAATAAATGTACAGAGAGAAGGAATCTACATTTTTGTTCTTCTCAGTTACCCTGGAAGTCTAGGTAGCTCTGGTGTCATAACCAAGGAGCTGGATATGAGTGTTGTAGATGAAAGTGCATTATATTTATATTAAATAAAATTTCAGTATCACCTCTGGCTAAAAAAACACACCAAAATAGAGACAATGCATTCATAGATTGCTCTGAGGATCTGATGAAATCATATTTGCCTGGAGCAAAAGCATTCAATAAAAAATAGCTGCTGTTATTAGTAGTATTAATATTAGTAGAGCTGGAAGCAGGGAGAGGGTTCCTGGGTGGTGAATGGGAAGGGTCCCAGAAGAGAAGGAGAGTTGGGAGCACCTGGGAGGGCACAGGATGGGAGTGTGTGGGCTTGACAAAAGAAATGTCGGGCTTGAGGTTCAGTGGGACCAAGTGAGGCAAGAGAAATCCAGCTCCTTGACTTGTCTTTTACCAAAATATGAGTCTGAGTATGTGTGTGTGTGTGTGTGTGTGTGTGTGTGTGTGTGTGTGTGCACGTGACTATGAAAGGATTAATGATCCATAGTATCAAAGAAAACTACAAACATTTAGAATATTTGGGTACAGTAACTCATAGATCTTGGTTTCTAAATATCATTCTTCTATTAGAGGAAACAGAAGATCTTCCAGGGTTGGAGATGACCGCAGGACACCTGTGGCACCAGAAAATAATCACTTTGCTGAGGTCCCAACCAATGACAGAGGTATGTCCAAAAGACACGGACCAACCTGAAAGGGCTCTTCTGGGACAATCATGAAAGAAATGGATTGTGATCCATAGGCTAAAGTAAGAGCCCATGCATCCATATTGATCTAGAGGAAGGAAACCTCTTCTCTACAAATTCTAGAATTTATAAAATTATTAGAATTCTAGCTCATAAATGTAGAAGAAAAATCATTTGGCAAATGCCACAGTAATAATTATTTTATAGGAGAATCATCAGTGTATGCTAAAATTAGTAAAATATGACAAGAAACAGGATATTAACAGCCTCATAGAATCTCTCACAAGATAATTATTAATCACAAAGGAGAAAATGATAACTTTGCAGTAAAGAATCCTGGCAGCCACCTTAACCAAGTGATCAAAGTTAGTAGACCAGAAACGGGCCAAGTCAGCACCATGTGCCTCTTGCTATAAGACACTAAGATGGACACACAATATCTGTAATATTCTTGCCAAAAAAAATGTATAACCTGACTTTAGTCATATGAAAACATGAGACACCTAAAATAAGGGCCATTCTACAAAATGCTTCTTAAAAAATGTCAAAATCATGAAAGACAAAGACTGAGAGAATGTTCCAGACTAAAGGAGACTAAAGAGGCATAAATGACTAAATGGAATATGTGATTCTGGTTGCAAACTGAAACAAAAAAAGGAGATTTATAGGACAGCTGGTGAAATTTGTCTAGTATTGTACCAATATTAGTTTCAAAATTTTGATTAATGCACTGTGGTTTGTAACATTTAAGAAGTTTAGATGAAGGGCATATGAAAATTCTTTTTACTCTTTACAGCATTTTTATAAGTCTGTAATTAATTCAAAATGAAAAGTTTTAAAAAATTGTAATTGTAATTTTCTCACCAAATGAGAAAACTCCCAAATTGATTTGGCTGTGTAACTAGCTACTAATGGAAATTGCCTAATTTCAGGCCCATAATGAGGAGCATTAACATAAATTTATTAGCTTGCAATTCTGTAGGTCAGAAGTCACACAGCAAGACTGAATTCTCTGCTCAGGATTTCATAAAGCTGAAATCAAGGTGTTGGCTGGGCTGAATCACCA
Source organism: Lasiurus cinereus (assembly GCA_011751065.1). Lineage (NCBI taxonomy): Eukaryota > Metazoa > Chordata > Mammalia > Chiroptera > Vespertilionidae > Lasiurus > Lasiurus cinereus. Next base: position 21,481,192 of record JAAGEH010002534.1, on the reverse strand, counting down.
TCAGGAGACTCTAGAGCAGTGGTTCTCAACCTTTTTAATGCCGTGACCCTTTAATACAGCTCCTCATATGGTGGTGACTCCACCCATAAAATGATTTCCATTGCTACTTCATCACTTTCATTTTGCTACTGTTATGAACTGTAATGTAAATATCTGATATGCAGGATGTATTTTCATTGTTACAAATTGAACATAATTAAAGCATAGTGATGAATCACAAAAACAATACGTAATTATATATTGTGAAATATTTATTTCTAATTACAAATAAATGAAATTTTGTCTTGAATCGTGGTGTAGCATGGGCAACAGTCTTCATATAACAACAATAAACTAAACTACATTGCTACATTTTGCTACACCGAGGAGCAGTCTGTTGGTTCCTAAGACCATAGGAAATATGTATTTTCTGATGGTCTTAGGCGACCCCTGTGAAAGGGTCGCGACCCACAGGTTGAGAACCACTGCTCTAGAGAAAAACCTGCTTCCACACTCATTCTTATTGGCAGAATTCAGTTCCTGTGGTGGTAGGAATAAGGTCCCCATTTCCTTGCTGGCTGTCAGCAGTGGCTACTATCAGCATCCAGAGGCTGCCTGCATCCCTTGCCATATGGCTGAGTCCTCATGCTTTGAACTCTGATTTCTTCCCAAACCAACCAGAGAAAACTATGCCTTAAAGGACCTAGGCCACTAATTAGGAATCTTAATTACATTTGCAAATCCAACAGTACTTAGATTAGTGGAAAAGGTGTTATGTGCAATAGGCTCAGGAATCTTGGGGGCCATATGAGAATCCTGCCTACCACAGAGAGTAATTTCTTAAACCAAATACAAGGATATGAATTGGCAAGCAGCTATGAGTGAGGGAGTGGGAAATGGACTGCAATGAGGACATGGGCTGGCCAGTGTCCCCCGAGTCAGTCTGACCTGATTCAGCTAAAGGTTGATTCTCAGAGAGGGCTGTCTTTCTCTCCTAATAATCCTCTTATTTATTTATTATGTTTATTTTTTTGTTAATCCTCACATAAGGATATTTTTCCATTGATTTTTAAAGAGCACGGAAGGGAGGGTGAAAGACAAAGAAACATCAATGTGAGAGAGACACGTTGATTTGTTGCCTCATGCACATGCCCCTTCTGGACCTGAGGTTCAAGCCTGCAATTGAGGTACCGTGCTTTTGACTGGGATCAAACCCTTGACTCTTTAGTCCATGGGCTGATGCACAATACAATGAGCCAAACCAGCTAGGGCAATCCTCCTATTTAAACTCTATTTCTATGTGCAGCCCTGACTGTATTGGAATGTAATTATTCTCACTTTCTGTTGAATTCTCAGAAATCAGGATTTAGTTTCCAGGAGGCAATTCTTTTTTTATATGTAATTTTTATTAATTGATTTGCAGGGGGTGGGAGAGAGAGAGAGAGAGAGAGACAGAGAGAGAGAGAGAGAGAGAGAAAGAGAGAGAGAGAGAGAGAGAGAGAGAGAGAGAAATTTGTTCCACATGCATTCATTGGTTGATTCTTGTATATGCCCTGACTAGATATTGAACCCACAACCTTGGCCTATCAGGGCAATGCTCTTAACTAATTGAACTGCTTAGGCCGCGCTTAAGGAGGCAATTATTTTCAAATCCTTGATTAATATCCTTGATTCAAAGTCTATGTTCAACTTTGCACACACCAAGCAGTTACAGCTAGGGCACTTGGGAACATGTGCCCCAAGCCAGACCAGCTCCCTACTAGTCAGGGACAGTTATTCCTTTCTTCAGAAGGAAAGAGGAGCTGAGATGAAGTTACAAAGTCAGTAGTAGGCCTTTGCAAGCTGTTCACAGGGTCTAACTCAAGCCTCTGATACTCCCTGAGCCCAGTGATGGGGCTGGATTGCAAACAGAGCCATTGGAAATATCAGAGCTCTAAATGATTCAAAATGTAATGGGTTTGCTCTTCTGAAGCCCATTCCCATCAATATATAATCAGGTCTTTCTTTCTTTCTTTCTTTCTTTCTTTCTTTCTAATGTTCCATCCCCCTCTCCCTCTCCCTCTCCCTCTCCCTCGCTCTCTCTCTCTCTCTTTCCATAACACCCTGACAAATTTTTGACTCATCAGAGGCAAACATTCACCCCATTTCACTGAAGATGGAGCTGGCCTCAGCTAGAGGAAGTGGCTTGCCCTGGCTGCTGGGGCAAAAGCAGATCAAGAGACCTAAATCCAGGCCTCCTGACAAATGCCGCTGTTCTCACTGTACCGCACTGCCCTTCTCCAGGGAGCTGTGTCCTCTCCTCCTGTCTTTGTCCTCCGGGAGGGACATCCTCAGAGTATTAACTCAGCTGGGACTGAAGGCCACTCAATCCCAATAATTTAAGACTTTTTTTAAAAATTGATTATAGAGAGATAGGAAAGGGTATAGAAGGGGTGGGGAGAAACATCCACTTGTTCTTATTCTTAAGGACCTATTTACAGTTAAGGAGCCAAGTTGCCTCTTTCCCAGAAATCAAAATAACCTTCTCAGGCCAAGTGGTAGCTTTCTAGTCCCATTTTGGTCCTAGAAATGATGCTGAAGAGGAAAATAAGGAGTCACAGAGATTTCAAATTAGGCACATAATCACTTCTGGAGATAAAGAGTGATTCTTCATTGTGGGGTTTCACTTTACCTGTAATAAGAACACTTTAGAGGCCAACTAGGTAGAGCCATGTGACCAAGTGCAGCGCTCGCTCTTGTTTTGCCTCCTGGTGCCTCCACTCTGGCCACTGATTCCTTCCTCTGCATCTGTTTCCTCATCTGTAAAATATAGAGACTATTAGTTGTTGACAGAATGTAAGGAGCAAATGACTGCTTAAAAAATAAATACTGAATTTCTAACATTAGACAAACATTCTGTATTTTTTTTAAATATATTTTTATTGATTTTTTTACAGAGAGGAAGGGAGAGGAATAGAAAGTCAGAAACATCGTTGAGAGAGACATTGATCAGCCGCCTCCTGCACGCCCCACTGTGGAGATGTGTCCGCAACCAAGGTACATGCCTCCAACCGGAATCGAACCTGAGACCTTTCAGTCCGCAAGCCGATGCTCTATCCACTGAGCCAAACCGGTCTCAGCTAAGTTGGCATATCTATACATACACACATACACACACACACACAGATACACACAAAAGGCTGCTTGGATTTACTTTTATTTTCAATTAATATTCATTTTATTCAAATTTATAGTGTTAGGTTTTCCTTAAACGTTTAGATTGAACTTAAACTGCTTTAGTCTATTTATAACTTTGATAAAAAAAAAAAGTAACATATATTACTGTTAAGGGAAACCTTGACAACTGGTCCCATTCAGAAATTTAGTTATTTAAAATGCCTTAAAAATTTTAAGTCACATTTATGAAGTTAACACTTTATTGTTTAGAATACAACAGTTTGCTTACAATCCTTCCCAAGTTCTTAATCAACTACATACAGTGAATGCTAAGTTGCCTTAAATGTTCTCATACTGCTTATAATTTTAATAGAATTGTATTGCACCTTTTAACTTAAATGACAAGTCTACATCAAGCATGTCAAACTTGAGGCCCACAACGAATATTTTTATGGCCCAGCCAATGTAATGGTATGTAAGAAATGTTTTAATAAAAATTTCATAACCTAATTTTTACAATATGCTGTTATACATAATTATTAATAATGAACTACTTTTGTTAATGACTGATTACTATAATCATGTTGCATTCATTTCCTTTACACGCCTTAAGCAGGTGTACCATTTCTCTCCACTAACAGTAGCAGGAAATATTTTAGCAGCCGATTGCCATGTCATTAGTCTTGGACTAACTTGTTTGGTGTGCACAAAAGGAAATATTTTACTTTTGGAGAACAAGAAAAATAGGTTTATTTACATTATGCTTATTAATTTGTGCAGTTATTCAGTGTCTGCTAGGTTAATATTCAAGAAAAAGTATTAATTTTTATTAAAATGTTCTATTATTTTACATTAACAATTACTTATTTCAACCTTTTGTATTCCGCATGTCTCTATAGAATTAAATCTACATTTCTATGAAGATTGAAGCTTTTGTTTTTTTGTGTGTCCTACGTAAACTTAAACCTTTTTTATTAGGCCCATGTTAGCCTTTGAGTTTGACATACTTGGTCAATATCAATCACTCAATTACATTTTTAAAATTAGGACCACAAAGTCCAGTCAGTCCATAGGGTACTCAAATTTGTCACATTCTCTTAAAATTGCAAGTTTTTAAAATACCAAATAGATACAGGTCACCTAAACTTAACCCCAAAATAGCAAAAGCCTGAGTTGAATTTGTTTCAAATTTCTCTGTTTATATAAACTTTTCCAGGGTTAAAAGAAACTTACCTAATCAAGTTATAATTATGTCATTAACCAGCAAGCTGGAAGTTCTGTCCTACAGCACTAAAGGTTACTTATAGACCAGAAAGATCCTCATTAGTATGGCAAATAATAATAATAATAATAATAATAATAATAATAATAATAATAATAATGGTTTTTAGACCTTCTGAATTGTGGGTTATATTATTTTTGCAATAAAATATTTAAAACTAAAGAGAAAGCTAAATTAGAGATCTGCCACAGGGGAGTTTCCAGATGAGAATTGAGATGAGCTTTTAAACTATTACAAAGCATTTGTTGCTTACTTAACATTGGCTTCAAGAATTAGCCAGGGAATTAATTTCTAAATGGTGTCATATTCTGGAGGCATCAGTGATTGTGTTCAGGGCTTTGGGCTGGCCATTGTGCAGTTTCCTCAGGCACAGGCTGCACAGATGAAAGGACAGCTAATGACTGGAGTGGGACAGGCCTGTGGAGGATTAAAGAAAAAGCAAGAGTCTAAATCAGTCCATGAAGTAAGGGCACTTCACTAGCACCTAAGAGATAATCAGAACTCAGGGCTCTAAAGGGCAGATATCTAGCTCAAAAGAACTTAGGCAAAGGGGCAATTTTCTGAAAGAATACTGATTACTCCAGATGAAAGGCATAACATCCTAACCAAAGGATAAGACAACACTGCTGTGGGGCCACAGGCACCATCACAGACCAGGGAATGAGGCTGCTCCCACAGGATCTGTGAATTCTGAGCTGGGAGAGAGTGGTTCTGAGGAAGGGTGTGGGCTGTTCAGAAGGGTAGTTGTGGTTCAGAAGAGCAGCTTGTTCCCTGGGCTTCATCAAGGCAGAACTGGTGCATTCTACCAAAAGCATCAGGTAGAGAGGGACCCGGATCTAGTGCTGACTCCTGTCACCAACACACTTGCTCCCTTTGGGCAAGCCCCTTCCCTTCTCTGGTCATCAGTAATCACTACTTCAAACTGACTTGGAGCCCTTGAAGAGGACATCCCAGGTCTGACATTACATTTCTCTGAATAAGGGACAGAAAGGCAGATTGGGAAGCAAAGGAGAGGAAATAAGGGCACTGGGAAGACAAGAGACAAACACCCTAAGAAAATAGGGATTTAAACAGAAAAACACTACCTCCAAGTAAAGTGCTTAGACAGATACGAAATAAGAGGGAGACACTGGTGGCCCAAGTTGCACTGAAGTGTCTGGTCACCCCACAGGGAGAGAGCTTGGCCATTCTTGCTTGCAGACCCTCTGAAGTGCCTGAGGCCAGGTCCCCCACTCATTTTATTCTTCCTAAAACCAATTTCTGGCACCTGTGATACTATTCAAAAGCAGAATGACTGTGCATAATCCTTTTTATGGAATGTTTCATCTCAAGACAAGTGCTCTGAGCCAGCCAGGTACATAGTAGATAAATGAGCATTTACTGGATGAATGATGGATGTTTGGAAGACTGTGCTCCTCAAAGCTTAGAGCCATTACATTCATCTTTATATCTTCAGCTCCAAGAGACTGGTTCACTATAGATGCTTAACTGTTAAATGAATGAGTCAGTTGATCACAAAGCTACCTTTGCTGCTGAATATGGATTCATATTTCTGTGTGGCTTGGACTCCTCTTGTCCCTCTGTGTCACTGGTTTTGCCAATTCTCAGAAAATACTCAGTAAACATTTATTTAAAATCAGGTCTTCTCTATTTCCTGTTCTGTGACTTAGTGTCTGATACACAGAAAGAAAAGGAATAATAGATGTTTACTTAAGAAGTACATGCCTGTGAGAGCTAATGAACTGTCAAGGTTCACCTTCAATGAGGAATGCTCTAAGTGTGAGCATCATGGCATGCTGCCCTCCTGTATTAGAGAGGGAAGTTGCTGGAAGAAACAGCTGGCAGATTTCAGTGGCTCTGCATAGCATATCGTGCTCACAGCAAGGCATCAGTGTTGGTGGATGCGGTGGGGTGGAGGCTGCATTTACAGTCTTACACACGTATCTTCTTGCCAGTCCTGGTGTCTTTTATTGGATCCTCTCCTGGCAGTCAGACTCAATTCTGAGCTCCAGTGCTGGGGCAGCAGCTTGAAAGGCACCAGAGACAAATGGGGAGGAATTGAATTGTCCAACATTGGGCCATGAACTGGGAGAAATGGGGGGTGGGGGACACGATAGCTGATTTCAGAGAGGAAGTTCTGGCAGAGGCCATTGTTCCTTTTCTGAGTCTGTCCCCAGTCCCAACACCACCTCCCTGAGCTGACCAGCAGACACCATATTTGAGACTGTACTAAACATGTTAAAACAGCGGTTCTTAACCTGTGGGTCGCGACCCCTTCAAGGGTCGAACGACCCTTTCACAGGGGTCGCCTAAGACCAGCTGAAAACACCTATTTCCCATGGTCTTAGGAACCAACAGACGGCTCCTCGGTGTAGCAAAGTGTAGCAATGTAGTTTACTGTTGTCTTATGAAGACTGTTGCCCATGCTACACCACGATTCAAGACAAAATTTCATTTATTTGTAATTAGAAATAAATATTTCACAATATATAATTACATATTGTTTTTGTGATTCATCACTATGCTTTAATTATGTTCAATTTGTAACAATGAAAATACATCCTGCATATCAGATATTTACATTACAGTTCATAACAGTAGCAAAATTACAGTGATGAAGTAGTAACGGAAATCATTTTATGGTTGGGGATCACCACCACATGAGGAGCTGTATGAAAGGGTCATGGCATTAGGAAGGTTGACAACCACTGTGTTAAAATGTAATTAAATAAACAATTTTTCCTAAGTCCTGTATTAAATTTAAAAATGATCTTAGAAGTCACTAATTTTCAGATACCAAATTTTATATCAGTTAGGGATGTCTGTCCATAAGTAACAGAAACCCAAATCTACTTAAACAAAAAAGGGCTTCTTTCTGGTGTAGGGAGTCTGGAGATAAGCAGTCCAGGGCTAGTGCAGTGAATCTGCAATGCTCTGTCCCACCAGTCATGGTACTTGGCCTTCTTGCCCACAGTCTGACCACTGCTGCATTTCCAGGCATCAGGGCCATATCACTCAAGGTTGAACTGGGTCAAAGAGCAGCACTAGGTCATCTTTCCCTTTTACCAGGAAAATAAAAGCTTTCCCTGAAAGACCTCAGATATTTCTAATTCTGTTTCATTACACAGAATTATAACTTGGGTGCTGGGAAGCAGAAAATGTGTTTCCTAGAGCAGGTGGGGGAAAAAAGGAGTGGGTCATGACATGACACCCCAGTGATCCTATACAGAGAGGGTGGTTTTAAAGACTCTTCAGTCCTCTTCAAAATGACCAAATGTTGTCCGGCCAGTGTGGCTTAGTATCTGAGGATCGACTTACTAACCAGGAATGTATTCCTGGTCCTGGCATATGCACAAGTTGCAAGATCATTCTCCAGTGTGGGATGTGCAGGAGGCAGACAAACAATGATTCTCTCTCATCATTGATGTTTCTGTCTCTCTCTCCCTCTTACTTCCTCTCTGAAATCAATACAAATAGATTAAAAAACAAAACAAAAACAAAACAAACAAACAAACAAACAAACAAAAAAACCGATCAAATGTTGGTTGGGAGAAGCATTCTTTATGGTATATTTAAGGTTCTTCATATCCAAACCCTTAAACTTTTTCAGAGTTAATGTTTTAGACAAACACCAATCTTAGACTAAGGATTTTAAAGCATTTTACTAAAATGGATGGTTTTAGATTCCCAAGATGAATCTGAAGTTCAGAGTTGACGTCCTATCTTAAAGGTAAGTCTGATGTTATGGCTTTCCATCAGACTGAGGGATGCTCAGTGGCCCATCTCTGGATGACTGGACTAACTGAAAACTGATGAGTACTTAGAACCAAAAGTTTTATCCACCCCTGACTGGGTAGGATGAGCCTGTTTTCCTTTAAAAAAAAAATTGTATGAGTCAAACACCTGAAGTTTTGGTGTATATGAGAGTGGCTTTAGTAAAGGACTCACACTGAAATTTTTTGTTTTAACATGGCTCTAAGAGCCATAAAAAAAGAAAAAAATATATATTATATAAGTTCTGAATATGTTTATCAGGCCAATTATACCTTCATCTACTTACTAGCATTATTACTGATATATTTTAGAACCATATTTGTGTCCATATTTTCAACATGTTATATATTTTTAGTTAATCATAGTGCCTAGCAGAATGGTAAGCATTTTTAAAAAATATTTTTTATTGATTTTGAAAGAGAGGGGAAGAAAGAGGGAGACAGAAAGATCGATGAGAAAGATCAATGAGAGAGAAACATCAATTGGTTGCCTTCTGCATGCCCCACACTGGGAATCGAGCCCGCAACCCAGGCATGTATCTTGACCAAGAACCAAACCAGCTCTCTTGGTGAATGGGTTGATGCTCAATCATTGAGCCACTTACTTGGGCAGAAAGGTAAGCATTTAATCTATAATTCTTTAATAGCTAATTGGTATAAAAATATATAACTCCTCTGAATATTTTAAGCCTGACCCAGTCAACAAACAAATCACATAATTTGACTTAAATTTTTAATCTGTTAAGATAAGCTGAGAGACGGCATCTTTTAACACTGGAAAAGGCAACTTATAGCACTTCTCCCCTCTCTCCCAATATTTCCAAATTGACTTGTTTAAAAAAGAAGTTCAATATCTTAATCCCCTTTAATCCCTGGGAAGATGAAATATTTCAACACACATAATCTCACTAAGGGCCATCAAACAGCACAATGGATGTGATGGCACCAAACAGTAGGAAATGTTATTTCTGTCTTTGGAAACAATTTCTGGGTCTACCCAAAAGTTTTATCATTAAGTAGAGGGAACTACATGCTCATAATGAGGGGATATGTGGGTGACCAGTGAAGAGGCATGTTTTTTGTCAAAAAATATACATTTATCTAACCACCTGGAGGAAAAAGTGTTGCTATTATTCTTACATAGTCTTTGTTATAAAAATAACTAGAAGCTTGGTGCACAATTTCGTGCATGGTTGGGGTCAGGCTGGCTGGCCGAGGGGGAGGAGCTGTGGAAGGTTGGCTGGCCACAGTGTTCGTCATAGCAACCAGTCATTCTGGTCACTTGGCTTGGTGAGATGTGGCAAAATGTGGAAATTATAAACCACCCTTATTGCTGAGGTGAATGCATTTCATGAGTTTTATTTTTTGTTGGTTTTGTGTGTGTGTGTTTGTTGTATGTGTTTAGAAAGAGTGGAAGAGAAGGGGAGAGAAACATCCTTGTGAGAAAGACACGATTTGTTGCCTCCCAGCTTGCAACCAAGATACATCCCCTGGACTAGAATGGAACCTGGGACCCTTCAGTCCACAGGCTGACGCTCTATCCACTGAGCCAAACTGGTTAGAGCCATTCATGAGTTTTATAAACAACTGCCCATATGAAGTCTCTAGAGAATCTGAGTCTTCATTAAAGTGAGAATTATTAGATTTTGTTTCCTCAAGGAAAAGGATGAATTCTGTGGTTAAAGCATCGTTTCAATACACTAAGGTTGCAGGTCCAATCTCTGATGAGTACACACACAAGCAGCAGCTAATGAATGCATAAATACATGGAACAACAAATTGATGTTTCTCTCTCTCTCTCTCTCTCTCTCTCTCTCTCTCTCTCTCTCTCTCCCTCCCTCCCTTCCTTTAAAAGAATTTTTTAAAAATATGTTTTTGCCGAGACCAGTTTGGCTCAGTGGATGGAGCATCGGCCTGCGGGCTGAGGGGTCCTGGGTTTGATTCCAGTCAATGGCATGTGCCTTGGTTGTGGGCACATCACCAGTGGGGGGTGTGCAGGAGGTGGCTGATCTATCTTTCTCTCTCATCAATGTTTCTGGCTCTCTATCCATCTCCCTTCCTCTCTGTAGAAAATCAATAAAATATATTATATATATATATATATATATATATATATATATATATATATATAATTTTATTTATTTCAGGAGAGGGAGAGAGATAGTAACATCAATGATCAGAGAGAATCATCAATTGTCTGCTTCCTACACACAACCTACTGGGGATCAAACCTGTAATCCTGGGGCATGTGCCCTGACTAGGATGAACTTTGATCCCCTGGTTCATGGGTTGATGCTCAGTCACTGAGCCACACTGGCCAGGCTCTTTAAAATAAAATTTTAAAAAACTTAAAAAAATAGATGGACAGCTGTAAAAAGAAGAAAATCTTACCTTTTCTGATAGCATGGATGGATTTGGAGAGAATTATTCTACGAGAAATAAACCAGTAAGAGAAAGACAAGTGCCATATGATTTCACTTACATGTGGAATCTAATGAACACAATAAAATAACAAAATAGAAACAGACTCATAGATACAGCAAACAGACTGACAGCTGATAGATGGGAAGGGTTTGAGGGACTTGATAAAAAAGGTGAAGGGATTAAGCAAAAGTAGCAACAACAACACACCTCATAGACACAGACAACAAACAGTATGGTGATTATCAGAGGGAAAGAGGAGTGGGGGAGGTAGGAGAGGGTAAAAGGGGAATAAATGTTGACAGAAGGACACTTGACTCGAAGTGGTGAACACATAATACAGTGTGCAGATGATAAATTATAGAATTGTACACTTGAAACAATTTTATTAATCAGTATCATCCCAATAAATTCAATAAAAAAATACAAAAGAATAGGCAGAGAAATAAACACAGCAAGTCAGAGACCTGAGTAAAAGTGAAGATGATACAGAGTGAGGTGACGGGGAATTGAGAAAAATTCTCTGTCTCCATCCTTGTCCCAGTCTCCCTAGGACTTTTTACAGAGCTAGAGGTTTTACTTTTATTTTTTTAAAAATTAAATCTTTATTGTTCAGATTACTACATTTGTTTCTCTTTTTTTCCCTCCATAGCTCCCCTCCACCCGGACATCACCCTTCCCTCTGCCCTTACCTCCCCTCAAATTGACCTCATCCATAGGTATGCTTTTTGTCCAGTCTCTCCCTGCACCCCCCTCAGCAAGTTCTCCCTGAGAATTGTCAGTCCACTCCCTTTCTGTGCTCTTGATTCTATTATATTCACCAGTTTATTCTGATCATCAGATTTTTTATTCACTTGATTTTTAGATTAATTTGTTGATAGATATCTATTTGTTGTTCATAATTTTTAATCTATACCTTTTTCTTCTTCCTCTTCTTAAAGAGTACCTTTCAGCATTTCATATAATATTAGTTTGGTGATGATGAACTCCTTTAACTTTTTCTTATCTGTGAAGCTCTTTATGTGCCCTTCAATTCTAAATGATAGCTTTGCAGGATAGAGTATTCTTGGTTGTAGGTTCTTGCTATTCATCATGTTGAATATTTCTTGCCACTCCCGTCTGGCCTGCATAGTTTCTGTTGAGAAATCAGCTGACAATCGTATGGGTGCTCCCTCATAGGTAATTAACTATTTTTCTCTTGTTACTTTTAAGATTCTCTCTTTGTCTTTTGCTCTTGGTATTTTAATTATAATGTGTCTTGATGTGGTCCTCTTTAGATTCCTTTTATTTGGGGTTCTGTGTGCTTCCTGGACTTGTAAGTCTATTTCTTTAACCAAGTGGGGGAAGTTTTCAGTCATTATTTCTTCAAATAGGTTTTCAGTATCTTGCTCTCTCTCTTCTTCTGGCACCCCCACAATTCTGATGTTAATACGCTTGAAGCTGTCCCAGAGGCTCCTTACATTATTTTCACATTTTTGGATTGCTTTTTCTTGCTTTTCCAGTTGAATGTTTTCTGATTCTTTATATTGCAAATTTTTGACTTGATTCTTTCCTTCCTCTAGTCTGCTGTTAGGTCTCTGTATAATATTTTTTATTTCAGTCAGTGTATATTGAATTTCTAGTTGGTCCTTTTTCATTTCCTCTTGGGTCTCGCTAAATTTATCCATCTTTTCTAGGAAATTCTTGAAAAACCTTATAACCATGATTTTGAACTCTATATCCAGTCATTTTTTTCCTCCATTTCTTTTGTTTGTGATCTGTTCCTTTGGCTCCACATTTTCACTATGCCGGGAGGACTTCTGTGTTGGAATCAGCCTCATGATACAAGACTTGCAAAACTGCAAAAGCCTTTCTAGTGAGCTTGGGAGGGATGGAGTCTCAGAGCTTAGCAAAGCACCTTGCCTTCCAGTCAGCCCCGCCCTACGTGGCCCCCGAGTCTCACGTGTCTCTTGGTAATCGCTGGAGCTGTCCTTGTGCACACTTATGCACCTTTGTGGCTCCTCTGTGCTCTAGGACCCGTGTGAGTCTGGATCCCTAGGGTCTTGCCTGAAACTGGGGTTCAGTGGAGTTAGAAGTGGCACAGTTGGGAGGCTCTGTCTCCCGCCCACTAGAGAAAGCCAGTGGCACAATCAGCAGTCCTTCTTTAAAAAAAAAATAAAAGAAATTATACTTTTTAATTAACAGACTATATTTAGAGCAGTTTTAGGTTCACAGAAATATTAACCAGATTGTACAGATTTCCCATATACCCCTTCTCCCCCTCTTGCACATTTCCCTATTATTAACATCTTGCATTGGTTTGGCATGTTTACTACAATTGATGGACAATACTGATAATATTAACAATAGTCCATAGTTTACACTAGGGCTCACTTCATGTTTTACAGTCTAAGGTTTGAATAAATGTATGACATGTACCCATCATTATAATATCATACAGTATATTTTCACTGCCCTAATGCTCCATCTATTCATTCTTCTATTCCTCCTCTTCCCAACCCCTACAGCCATCTCTAATTCCTGCAAACCTGGATCACTTTTTAAGAGAATATATTTTCAACACATTCAGAAAGCCATTTAACAAACACAGTAACTTTTGATGATTCATTTAAGGAACTACTTTCGTTATATGTTGTGGGGAAAAATAAGACAAGCCCATGCTATGGAAAATTTTCTGGTTGCCTGCCTAACATCCATTCACCCTCTTTTTCACAGGAAAAGAACTTCCAAGTTTTAGCAGGACATAGACTGCCTGAAAAAAAAAAAAAAGGCTACATCCTCAGCCTCATTTGTAGCTAACCACTTATTTGACAAATTTCTGTCTAGCGCAATGTAGCAGAAATACTGTGCTGCAGTATTAAAGAACAACTAGGATGTGCCCCATAAACTTTTCTTCCACCCTTCTTTCTCCTTCTTGTAGGGGGAAGACATATATGAATAGATGGAACTTACACAGCCTTTACAGACCAGAAAGTAGAAGGCACATGCTAAGGATGGCAGAGCAATTAGACAGCATGTGTTCCTAATACCTTCACCTGACCACCTCTGGGCTACTTATCTTAGAACTTTTGTGTGAGGGTCAAAAACACTTTTTATTTAAGTTACTATACCAGGTTCAATATTGTATGCCCTCCTCCCCAATTTTTTAGCTCTTCAGAACCCCAGAATGTGGAAAATAGTGTGTCTGCAGATGTCGTTAGTCAGGATGAGATCATACTTGGTTTAGGGTGGGCCCTAAATCCAATATGACTGGTGGCCTTATAAAAAAAGAGACATGAAGACAGATATATCTCTAAGCCAGAAAATGCCAGCAATGGCCAGTAACCACTAGAAGCTTAGTAAGAAGCAAGGAAGTATCACCACCTAGGGCCTTCAGAAAGCACCTTGACACCTTGATTTCAGATTTGCAGCTCCCAAAACTGAGACAAAATTAATTTTTGTTGTTTTAAGCCTCCTGGTTTGTGGGGATTTGCAATGGCAACCCCAGGAAAGTTAAAGCTACTGTTTATTGTCTTTGTAACATGAGGTCTCACTAACCCTTATATAGTCCTCATGGAAAACGGACCGCTTTTCCCACTTGATTCTAATGTCACTGCTCACTCAAGAAATGAAATTCTGCTGGAAAATGGCTTATTTCTTTCACTGATTTATAGGCGATAAAGAACTCTGCCCAGAACCTTCCTCACTTCACATGCCACTGAGATTCAGCAGTCTTCTTTGTGACCACCTTTCTTCACAATTTGATAAAAAATGCAATAGGAGGGAAGGAGGGCAGACCAGGAAAACAGACTGATTAATAAGATTACTCAGTTTACTTTCTAATACATACCAAATAGGTTCTCTTTCATTCTTGTTCCTTCTTTCTTGATCACTCTTTTCCCTTCTCTGTCTACCCCTGGACCCACCCATTCTGAGCAAGGAACCTTGGGCTATCCTAGAAACCAATCAAGTGCTAACTGGGGCATATATTTTAGACCTGGCTAAAGGAGCTAAGGGAACAAGGCCATGCTCCAAAATTTTAGATATATAATTGCATTAACTCCAAAATGAAAACAACCAGTTTTAGTAAATTGCCATGTGAAGTTAACTAGATGAGAAGTGCTTTCAATGCAACTAACAAGATCCTCACTTTTTGCTTCTTATCATGATATAAAGACCAAGTGCCAACCTGAAGAGAAAATACAAGCTTTACTGACAGCCTGATCCATCAATACCTCTCTGGTGCAGCAACAATGAATCAAGGAGAATGTGTGGTTAAGTTCCTCCTTTCCCAACACTGCAGAACTCCACTTATCTGTTTTCAATTTCATTAATGCCTCAGGTGAATCACTGCTACACTTCAAATGTCCCCTTAGGTACAGAAACCCTTTTTTTAGTGATGGCAAAGTTAGAAGAGAAACTAAAAAAGTTTTAAAAATAAAATCAAAAGTTTCCTTTGAGTTCACTAATATATATTTTAATTCTCTTAAAACATCACTTACTAAAAAAAAAAAAAAATCACTTACCGATTGCCATGACCTCCATGGCTGGGTTCAGGATCTGAATGAGGGGCCGATGCACTAATGAAAACAGTAGAAAAAATATATGAATTATTAAGAATGGGGGCCAGGTGGTGTCTCTTTCATGAAGAGAACACTGGTTTGCTTTTTATTTACTTGAATACACATTTGCCCTTTAGCAATGCATACAGGCATATCAAAGCATACCAGGCATACTGGTAAACAGTAAAGGGATTATCAGGTTAGGGAATTATCTTGAGCCACCACTATCTCAACAGAGGAGGTGCTTAGTGTCAGCCCTGCTAATGTCCAAGGTCCAATGGCCTTCTGCTTTCCTTGGTGCACTCTCATGATAGTATCGGCAGTAAGTGACTTCCTGCAACTGATTAAAAAAAAAAAAGATCAAGAATAATCTTTTATTCCTTTTCTTAGGGAAAATGGTTTGAGTTTTTGCCCATTGAGTATGATGTTGGCTGTGGGTTTGTCATATATGGCTTTTATTATGTTGAGGTACGATCCTTCTATTCCCACCTTGTTGAGAGTTTTTAATAAAAAATGGGTATTGGATTTTGTCAAATGTTTTTTCTGTATCAATTGAGATGACTATGTGGTTTTTATCTCTCAATTTGTTTATGTGATGTATCATGTTTATTGACTTGCAAATATTGTACCATCCTTGCATTCCTAGGATAAATTCTACTTAGTCATTGTGTCTGATCTTTCTGATGTACTGTTGAATCCAATTTGCTAGAATTTTGTTGAGGATTTTGCATCTATGTTCATGAGGAATACTGGCCTATAATTCTCTTTAATTGTGTTATCTTTATCTGGTTTTGGTATTAGGGTGATACTGGCTTTAAAGAAGGAGCTTGAAAGTGTTCCTTCCTCTTGAATTGTTTAGAATAGTCTGAGAATAGATTTAAATTCTTCCTTGAATGTTTGGTACAACTCCCCTGTGAAGCCATCTGGCCCCAGGCTTTTGTTTGCTGGAAGCTGTTAGATGACTGCTTCAATTTCTTTCATAGTTATTGATCTATTGAGTTGTTTAGATTCTTCCTGATTGAGTTTTGGAAGGTTATCTTTTTCTAGGAATATGTTCATTTCCTGCAGGTTGTCCAGTTTGTTGCAATAAAGTTGTCCATACTATTTTTTAACCATCCTTTGTATTTCTGTGGGTTCTGTTGTTAATTCTCCTCTAGAGGTGCCCACTCTCACCACTCTTGTTCGACATACTACTGGAAGTATTAGCCATTGCAATTAGACAACAAGAAAAAATAAAAGGCATCCAAATTGGAAAAGCAGAAGTAAAACTCTTCTTATTCACAGATGACATGATATTTTACGTAAAAAAACCGAAAAACTCCATAAAAAAACTATTAGACTTAATAAATGAATTCGGCAATGTAGCAGGATACAAACTTAATGCCAAGTAATCTATGGCATTTCTATACACCAATAGTGAACTTACAGCAAGAGAGACTAAAAAAGCAATCCCATTTATCATCACACCAAAAATAAATTAAGATACCTAGGAATAAACTTAACTAAGGAGGTAAAAGACCTATATGCAGAAAACTACAGCACACTGAAAAAAGAGATAGAAGAAGACATAAACAGATGGAAGAACATACCATGTTCATAGATTGGTAGAATCAATATCATTAAAATGTACAAACTACCCAAAGCAATCTATAGATTCAATGCAATCCCTATTAAAATACCAACAGCATATTTCACAGACCTAGAAAGAACTCTCCAAAAATTCATCTGGAATAAAAAAAGACCCCGAATAGCCACAGCAATCCTGAGAAAGAAGAGCAAAATACATGGGATCTCAATACCAGATTTCACGTTGTATTACAAAGCCACTGTTCTCAAAACAGCCTGATACTGGCATAAGAACAAGCATATAGACCAATGAAATGGAATAGAATAGAGAGCCCAGATATCGACCCAAACCACTATGTTCAATTGATATTTGACAAAGGAGGCATGAACATACAATGGGGCCAAGAGAATCTCTTCAATAAATGGTGTTGGGAAAATTGGACAGATACAAGCAAAGAAATGAAACCAGACCACCAACTTACACCATATACAAAAATAAACTCAAAATGGATACAGGACTTAAACATAAGATGGGAAACCATAAAAATACTAGAGGAATCCACAGGCAGAGAAATTTCAGACATATGTGGAAGCCATTTCTTCACCAATATTGCTCCCAGAACAATGGAAGCTAAAGAGAAAATAAACAAATGGGACTACATCAAAATAAAAAGCTTTTTCACAGCAAAATAAACCATCAACAAAACAACAAGAAAGCCCACTGTGTGGGAGAACATATTTGCAAATGTTATCACTGATAAAGGTTTAATCTCCAACATTTACAGGGAACTAATAAAACTTAATGAAAGGAAGATAAATGATCCAATAAAAAAATGGGCAACGGACCTAAATAGAACCTTTTCAAAAGACGACAGAAGGAAGGCCAAGAGACACATGAAAACATGTTCAAAGTCACTAATTATCCAAGAGATGCAAATCAAAACGACAACGCGGTACCATCTCACACCTGTCAGAATGGCTATCATCAACAAATCAACAAATGACAAGTGTTGGTGAGGATGCAAAGAAAAAGGAACCCTTGTGCACTGCTGGTGAGAATGCAAACTGGTACAGCCACTATGGAGAACAGTATGGAGTTTCCTAAAAAAAATAAAAATGGAACTTCCATTTGACCCAGTAATCCCACTTTTAGGAATATATCCCAAGAAACTAGAAACACCAATCAGAAAGGACCTATGCACCCCTATGTTCATAGCAGCACAATTCACCATAGCTAAGATTTGGAAACAGCCTAAATGCCCATCAGCAGATGAGTGGATTAAAAAACTATGGTATATCTATACAATGGAATACTATGTTGCTATAAAAAAGAAGGAATTCCTACCATTTGCAACAGCATGGATGGAACTGGACAGCATTATGCTAAGTGAAATAAGCCAGGCAATGAAAGAAAAATACCACATGATCTCACTCATTTATAGAAAATAAAGAACATTATAACCTGGTGAACAAAAAGATAAATACAGAGGAAGTAAAGCATCGAACAGACTGTCAAATTACAGCAGGGAGGCTGGGGAGGGTTGGGGAAGGGGGGAAAGAGATCAACTGAAGGACTTGTATGCATGCATATAAGCACTACCAATGTACACAAGACACTGGGGGGTGGGATGGAATGAGGACCTGTGACAGGGGTAGGAAAGGCTTGGGGAAGATCATTGGGGGAGAAAAAGGAGATTTATATTACTATATGTAATATTTTAAACAATAAACTAAAATTTTAAAAAAAGAATAATTTTTTACTCAAAAGCCACACTAAAAATGTTCAGAGCTCAAAGAAGTTGTTATTCATGAAATAGATATTTCAGAGCCTACTATGTGCCAGCTGGTATTGGGCATATTGGCAAGATAGACACTTTTTGTACTTGTAAATTTTATGGTCTAGTAAGGGTACGATTTGCAGCCATACAAGCTCCACAGTATGACAAGTGCTGTGATATAGAGGGAGGGAGGAAGGAAGGAAGGAAGGAAGGAAGGAAGGAAGGAAGGAAGGGAGGGAGGGAGGAAGGAAGGAAGGGAGACAATATATTAAAATAACATTTCAAAAAGAGTTTAAGATCCAATATTTGACATTTAAGAAAAAGAAAACTAAATGAAGCAATAAGAATACTTAATACATAATACAAGACTAACTTCTCAGATCTTAAAAACACAAGTTCCTAGATTGAAAGGACCAGCCACATTATGACATTTATGAATATTGAGAATAAAGATCTCAAACATTTTCAGAGAGAAAAAGCCATGTTTTTATTTATTTATTTATTTAATATATTTTTATTGATTTCAAAGAGCAAGGGAAAGGGGGAGAGAGAGAGATAGAAACACTAATGATAAGAATCAATGGTTGGGAGAATCCAAGATGGCAGCATAGGTAAACAACTACAATGCTGCCTCACACAACAATTTCAAAACTACAACTAAAAGACAGAACAGACATCATCCAGAACCACAGGAAAGCTGGCCGAGTGTAAGTTCTACAGCTAGAAGGAAAGAGAGGGGCTCACAGAAACCCAGAGGAGCTGCAAAAAGCTGAGGTATGGAGACGGAGATGCGAGCGCTGAGAGAGCGGGTGCCGGAGTACCTGGCTGGCTTTCTCTGGCGGGAGGGAAACGGAGACTCCCAACGGCATTGAACCCCTTATCCTATGACACTAAACCCCAGATCCAGCCGAAACTCATACGGGGGGAGTTTGGACTGTGAAAAGGGAGAGGTGCACGGAAATTTAGGGGAGTCGCAGAAGATCAGGTCCGGTCTCGCACGCGCACGGTGCTGCACGGAGGACAGACTGCTGATTGTGCCGCTGGCTTTCGCAAGAGGGTGGGAGACAGACCTTCCCAAACTGTGCCACTTCTGAGTCCACTGAGCCCCTGTTTCGGGCGAAACTCTGGGAACCTAGACTCGTGTGGTCCTGGTGCGCAGGGGAGCTGGAAAGGCAGCGGTTAGAGGCACCGCGGGTGCGCGCACAAGGACTGCTCTCAGCCATTACCCAGTCACGTGAGACTCAGGGGCCGTGGAGGGCGGGGCCGACTGGAAGGCAAGGCGGTCCCTTAAGCCCTGAGACTCCACCCCTCCCAAGCTCAACAGAGGCTGCTGCGGCTTTGCGTCTGGTATCATAAGGCTGAATCCAACATAGAAGTTTCCCCGGCATAGTGAAAATGCCCAGACAAGGAAAGGGATCACAAACAAAAGAAATGGAGGAAAAAAAACGACTGGATATAGAGTTCAAAACCACGCTTGTAAGGTTTTTCAAGAACATGCTAGAAAAGATGGATAAATTTAGTGAGACCCAAGAGGAGATGAAAAAGGACATACTAGAGATGATAAAGGACCAAATAGAAATTAAACATACACTGGCTGAAATAAAAAATATTATACAGAGTCCTAACAGCAGACTAGAGAAAGGCAAGAATCAAGTAAAAAATTTGAAATATAAAGAAGCAGACAACATTCAACTGGAAAAGCAAGAAGAGAAAAGAATCCAAAAATGTGAACATAATGTAAGTAGACTCTGGGACAGCTTTAAGCGTACCAACATCAGAATTGTGGCAGTGCCAGAAGAAGAGAGAGAGCAAGATACTGAAAACTTATTTAAAGAAATAATGACTGAAAACTTCCCACATCTGGTAAAAGAACTAGACTTACAAGTCCAGGAAGCACACAGAACCCCATATAAAAGGAATCCAAAGAGGACCACACCAAGACACATCATAATTAAAATACCAAGAGCAAAAGAGAAAGAGAATATTAAAAGCAGCAAGAGAAAAACAGTTTATTACCTACAAGGGAGCACCCATACGACTGTCAGCTGATTTCTCAACAGAAACGATGCAGGCCAGACGGGAGTGGCAAGAAATATTCAACGTGATGAATAGCAAGAACCTACAACCAAGAATAATCTATCCAGCAAAGCTAACATTCAGAATTGAAGGGCAGATAAAGAGCTTCACAGATAAGAAAAAGCTAAAGGAGTTCATCAACTCCAAATCAGTATTATATGAAATGCTGAAAGGTACTCTTTTAGAAGAGGAAGAAGAAAAAGGTAAAAGCCAAAAAATTATGAACAACAAATACATATCTATCAACAAGTGAATCTAAAAATTAAGTAAATTAAAAATTTGATCAACAGAATAATATGGTGAATATAATAGAATTAGGAGCACAGAAAGGGAGTGGACTGATAATTCTCAGGGGGGAAGGGGTGAGGGGTGTACAGGGAGAGACTGGACAAAAATCATACACCTATGGATGAGATCAATGGGAGGGAACTAAGGGCAGAGGGAGGGGTGGGAGCTGGGTGGAGGGGTGCTATGGAGGGAAAAAAAGAGAAACATGTAATAATATGAATAATAAAGATTTAATTAAAAAAAAAAGAATCAATGGTTGGCTGCCTTCTGCATGCCCCACACTAGGGATCGAGCCTGCAACTTGTGCATGTGCCCTGACCAGGAATCGAACCCAGTGATCTTTTGATCACAGACAATGCCCAAATAAGCATGTAAACCAGGGCAGACATGTCACACTTAAAGAAAAACCAGAGTAGCATTAGACTGCTCAACACTAACCATAGAACTAAAATGTAGTAATATCTCAGAAGTTGGATGGAATACTGTTTAGAACCCAGCCACATCCTATATAATAAACGCCTAATATGCTAAGTGTCCAGTTGTCTGTTCAACCAATCAAAGCGTAATATACTAATGATATACTAAAGCTGCTCAACCGCTTGCTATGACATGTACTGACCACAAGGGGGCAGATGCTTCAACTGGTAGGTTAGCTTGTTGCTGGGGTACAGCCCATCAGGACTGAGCAACACAAGCTAGACATGCCCTGGGGCCCTTTCTCGGTCCCTCCCCAGCTGGCCATCCTCCCATGTCCCTCCCTGGCCCCAATCATGCACTGGTGTGGTCTCTCGGCCTGGCCTGTGCCCTTTCACAATCTGGGACCCCTCAGGGGATGTCAGAAAGCCCTTTTTGGTCCAATCCTGCAGGCCACGCTAAGGGACCCCACTGGTGCACAGATTTATGCACTGGGCCTATAGTATGAGTATAAAAATTGAAGATGTGGATAGTATAAAAACATTGTCAGACATACTAAAAATAACATTTTCATGAAGTTCCTAGGGAACTTTGTTAAAACAAGAATGTAGCAGTTTTGAGCCAGGTGTTTTGAGTGTCATCCTATATATCAAAAGGTTGCAAATTCAATCCCCAGTCAGAGCATGTATGGGAGGCAACTGATCGATGTTTCTCACATCAATATTTCTCTGCCTCTAGAGCCAATAAACACATCCTTGGGTGAGAATTAAAAAAAAAAAAAAGAACACGGGAGAGAGGAGACTAAAAATGAGGAACCAATACCAAAACAATCCAGAAAGTCTCCAGATGGCAATGTGCAGAGAAACCAAGATGGTGGCATAGGTGAACACCTAAACTGTTGCCTCGCACAACAATTTCAAAACTACAACTAAAAGATAGAACGGACATCATCCAGAACCACAGGAGAGCTGGATAAGCAGAAATTCTACAACTAAAAGGAAAGAGAGGGGCTCATGGAGACTCAGAGTAGCTGTAAAAAGCTGAGGTACAAAGACACGTGTGTGGAGAGGACAGATGGCTGAGTGCCTAGCTGGCTTCTTCTAGTGGGAGGGAGATATAAACTTCCAACTGCACTGAACCCCACTTCTGGGCAAGACTCATATGGGAGGAGTCTGGACTGTCATGAAAAGGGAGGAGTGCATGGAAACTTAGGGGAGCCATGAAAGGCAGAGGTCTGGAGGTGCGCGCAAGGGCATGCAGAGAGGACTGACTGCTGATTTTGCCACTGGCTTTCTCTAGTAGAAGGAAGAAAGAACCTCCCAACTGGGCTGAACTTCACTTCTGACTGCACTGAACCCGTTTTGGGCAAGACCCTGGGGACCCAGACTTATACGGGTCCCCGGAGTGCAAGGAAACTCAGGAGAGTCGGAAAGGCAGAAGTCTGGAGGCACGTGAGCACACGCAGAGAGGGCTGCAGTGATTACTGAGGGACACTGAGACCCAGGGACCTCGTAGGGCAGGGCTGACAGGAAGTCAAGGCTGTCTGCTCAGCCCTGAGACTCTGCCCCATCCAAGCTGAACAAGGCTTTTGCAATTCTTTAAAAATATATATTTTATTGATTTTTCACAGAGAGGAAGGGAGAAGAGATTGATGAGAGAGAAATATCGATCAGCTGCCTCCTGCATGACCCTCACTGGGGATGTGCCTACAACCAAGGTACATGCCCTTCACCAGAATCGAACCTGGGATGTTTTAGTCCACAGGCCGACACGCTATCCACTGAGCCAAACCAGTTTCGGCGGCTTTTGCAATTTTGCAAGTCTTGTATCATAAGGCTGACTCCAGCACAGAAGTTCTCTCCTCACAACCAATTGGCTTGGAGGTCAATTCCCCCCAGTGATATCAACAACAATCAAGACTTAACTACAACAAGGCTGTACACACAGTCCACAAAGGGGTGCATCAAAAGAATCCACTTCAGGTAATGGGGAAGCGGAGCTACTGGGCCACATAGGACACCTAGCACACAAAGCTACTCTACCAACTCAGGGAAGCAGCAAAAATGCGGAGATAAAGGAACAGATCACAAATGAAAAAAAATGGAGGAAAACAAATGACTGGATATAGAGTTCAAAACCATGGTTATAAGGTTTTTCAAGAATTTCCCAGAAAAGATGGATAATTTTAGCGAGACCCAAGAGGAGATGAAAAAGGACCAACTAGAAATTAAACATACACTGACTGAAATAAAAAATATTATACAAAGACCTAA
Source organism: Lasiurus cinereus (assembly GCA_011751065.1). Classification (NCBI taxonomy): domain Eukaryota; kingdom Metazoa; phylum Chordata; class Mammalia; order Chiroptera; family Vespertilionidae; genus Lasiurus; species Lasiurus cinereus. Next base: position 21,457,645 of record JAAGEH010002534.1, on the reverse strand, counting down.
CAGCTGACTCGGGGAACGCAAGAATCAAGTCAAAGATTTGAAATACAAAGAAGCAGAAAACACTCAACTGAAAAAGGAAAAAGAAAACAGAATCCAAAAATGTGAAGAGAGTGTAAGGAGCCTCTGGGACAACTTCAAGTGTACCAACATCAGAATTGTGGGGGTGCCAGAAGAAGAGAGAAAACAAGATACCGAAAACCTACTTGAAGAAATAATGACAGAAAACTTCCTCCACCTGGTGAAAGAAATAAATTTATAAGTCCAGGAAGCACACAGAACCCCAAACAAAAGGAATCCAAAGAGGACCACACCAAGATACATCATGATTAAAATGCCAAGAGCAAAAGACAAAGAGAGAATCTTAAAAGCAACAAGAGAAAAACAGTTGATTACCTACAAGGGAGCACCCATACGATTGTCAGTTGATTTCTCAATAGAAACTATGCAGGCCAGATGGAAGTGGCAAGAAATATTCAAAGTGATGAATAGCAAGAACCTACAACCAACATTACTCTACCCAGCAAAGCTATCATTCAGAATTGAAGGTCTGATAAAGAGCTTCACAGGGAAGAAAAAGCTAAAGGAGTTCATCAACGCCAAACTAGTATTATATGAAATGCTGAAAGGTACTCTTTAAGAAGAGGAAGAAGGAGAAAAAGGTAAAGATGAAAATTATGAACAACAAATACATATCTATCAACAAGTGAATCTAAAAATCAAGTGAATTTAAAATCTGATGATCAGAATAAACTGGTGAATATAATAGAATCAGGGGCCTGGAAAGAGAGTGGACTGACAATTCTCAGGGGTAAAGAGGTTAAGGGGTGCAGGGAGAGACTGGACAAAAATCATATAACTATGGATGAGAATGATGGGGAATTGGTAAGGGCAGAGGGAAGGATGGGAGCTGGGTGGAGGGGAGCTATGGCGGGGGGAAGAGGAACAAATGTAATAATCTGAACAATAAAGATTTACTAAATAAAATTAAAAAAAGATGGCAACGTGCAGACCTAGAAAGTGACCTGTTGAATTGGAACAGAAGGCCATAGCACTGATGGGGGCATCTGCAGGAAAAATACAAAGCTGATAAGATTAATTGATATAGCTGACCTGGAGAGAAAAGGGTGAATGACAGATAAAAACCAATGGGAGAATGACAAAAGGAACCTTAAAATTTTAAGTACATATACTAAACAATTTTTAAAAACTGGGCAATTATTATTAATTTTAGGAAAATTCAAAAGTTATATAAGAAAATAATCATAATATATTCTCTGGATCATAAGTAAATTATACTATGTACTAATAAGTTAGCAGTGACTATTGCTTTACCAATAAAACAACATTCTCATGAAATTCCTAGGGAAATATATTTTGTTAAAGTAAAATTTTATGTAAATATATTAGAAGAATTAAGGAAGAGAAATGGGACATGAAGAGTTCAGTTTAGAGAGCTGAATAAATCCTCCTCTCTCTGATAACAAAAAAATCATTGGAAATACGTTTAAAAATAATAAATCAAGGTATAGTACTATAAGCAATGGAGTCAGAAATAGGGAAATAAATACCATAAAAAGACAGTTACATGAATGCAATGTTTTTCTATGGAAAACTTGCTATGAGTGTTTGAGCACTCAGCGACTTTATTATTCTGACTGAAATTAAAAACTGAAAATAATTTTTATAGCCCTAAAGTTATTTCAACCTAAATTTCAGTAATAATTATGATTCAATACAGTTGGCTCTGGATAAAATACCTATCTCCATACTCATCTAGGATGGTTTACTGACTCGCCATTAGGTTATTTCCAAAATGATACAGCATTGGTATGGTTTTGTTTTTTTCGTTCTTAATAATGACCCTAAAAACAGTACTGTAAATAACTGCCAAGTGTATCTTTGCTAACTTAAGACTTTTTTTTTCAAATTACCATATTTTGATTCTATTTGTTCCTTCTGTTTTTCCAAGATAAATTGGTAATAATATTCCCTTAGTAGCTCCATTACTGTGGACCTACTTCCTCCCTTCATGTAACTTCTAGTTTCAAAAGCCACACACCTGTCCCACAGGCTGTTATAAATCCTTCCATGAGGGTCATTGCCTTAGTTTATCAGAAACTTTGAAAAGTTTCTGCTTAGATAGGATACTTAAGCAATGGGAGAAAAGTGCAACAGGCAGAGGATAATATCATGTGAGAGTGCAGAGGAGGGGAAAGGTGGTTGCTAAAGGAAGAAAACCAGCTGTTACCAAATCTGGAAGTAGCTGGTGTCCTGAAACATATTTAAAAATATCTGCAGACTTTATAACTTTTAAGGGGACAATAAAGTAACAACACAGTTTTCCTCTGTTATCATAGTTGTCTGAACCAAGGTATTCTATTTATAAAATATTTTCCTAATCTTTCCCGTTTTCACACTTAAAAAAAAAGTTTTAGGTTACTTTAAATCTATTTTGTAACTGTCTAGCTGATAACAGAAACAAAGGAAGCTTACTAAACAGCATTTCACAGAATAGGGTCTATGTGTTGTGCTTCACTTAGCAATTATCTTAATAACAGAACTGGGTAAGAATACATTTATAAAAGGAAATTGCTATTTTTTCTATATTGTCAATATATGTGCATTTATATAAAATGTCATTATTAAAATCACTGGTCTTCAAAAGATCTAAAAATCCTTAGAATATCATGCTTTAAAAAATAAAACAGCCCAGCCCGTGTGGCCCAGTGATTGGGCATCAACCGATGAACCAGGAGGTTATGGTTTGATTCCCGGTCAGGGAACATGCTTGGGTTGTGAGTTCAATCCCATATGAGGTGTATACAGGAGGCAGTCAATGAATAATTCTCTCTCATCATTGATGTTTCTATCTCTCTTCCTCTCTAAAGTCGATAAAAATATATTTTTAAAAAACCACACATACAGCCCTAGCTGGTTTGGCTCAGTGGATAGAGCATTGGCCTGTGGACTGAGGGTCCTGGGTTCGATTCCAGTCAAGGGCACATGTCCTGGTTGCATGCTCAATCTCCAGTAGGAGGCATGCAGGAGGCATCCAATCAATGATTCTCTCTCATCATTGATATTTCTATCTCTCTCTCCCTCTTTCCTCTCTGAAATCAATAAAAATATATTTTAAAAAAACAAACATACATGCACCCCTATAATTTAAATACATCTAGACTCTTAGGGTTCTGGTCCAGGACTCAGCATTTCTATATCTTATTGATCAGAGATTAGCAAATAAAAAAGATAGAAAGGCCAATCTAAAAACAAACTGTATAAAAGCTCCAGGTAGAGATACAATGAAGATATTATGAAGGAAAGGAAATCATTAAATAAATATTATGAAAAATTTATAGCATATGAATTCAAAGAACATGAATTTCCAGATGGAAAGAGTTCATCCCTAATGCCCAGCAACATATAAACAGATGCTCATCAAATCACATAATCACAAAACTTGAGGCTCCAAAATCTCCCAGAGATTAGCAAAATAGATCATAAAGGATGGCACTGATATTCTTCCCAGCAATATAGGAAGAGAACAATGTAGCAATGCCTTCAGAATTTTGAGGGAAAATGTTTTTTAACCACAAATTATATATTTAGTCAAATTATCAATTAAGTATGATAACAGAATTAAGATATTTTCAGATGCATGGTCTCAAAAAAAATTTTTTTTTCATCTCTCATGTCTCTTTTTCCAGGAAATTAACAGAGGATAAGTTTCACCAAAAGAAGCGAGGAAATAAAAAGATAAATAAAATAGCCCTAACTGGTTTGGCTCAGTGAATAGAGCGTCAGCCTGCAGATGGAAAGGTCCCAGGTTTGATTCTGGTCAAGGATATGTTACCTTGGTTGCGGGCACATCCCCAGTGAGGAGTGTGCAGGAGGTAGCTGTTTGGCTCAGTGAATAGAGCGTCAGCCTGTGGATGGAAAGGTCCCAGATTTGATTCTGGTCAAGGGCATGTACCTTGGTTGCAGGCACATCCCCAGTGGGGAGTGTGCCGGAGGAAGCTGATTGATGTTTCTCTCTCATTGATGTTTCTAACTCTCTATCCCTATCCCTTCCTCTCTGTAAAAAATCAATAAAATATATTTTAAAATACTATAATAAAATAAAATGAAAATGAAAAGGTAGGATCCAGCACAGAGAATCCAACATGGAAGAGACAAAGAGAATTTTAATAATTCCCTAACTCCCTAGAAAATGTAAAATTTAGCCTTCAAACACCCTTTCCTATCCCACTCTCTTCATTCTTTCAAATTAGTCATAAAGCAGCATTAGAAAACAAATTAGCATTTATATTATTACATGTTGCATGTTCTTCTCAGCTGAGCCAGTTATATATCATGATTTCTTTTCCTGGAATTAAGTCCGAGTATGTAACATATCAATTCTGACTTTCCTTGGTCTCATCCTTTCAATAACTAGCTAAGGATGGTAACAAGTGCAGTTTGGGATGTATTAGTATTTGAGGTGGGTGAAGAACATCTTACAGGCATACAGAAGTGAAGCTTTGTAATGATACTGAGATAAAAATACATATTAGTCACAGTAGAAACTAAAGGCCAAGAGAATAGGTAAACTCATCTAGGAAGAGGGTGAAGAGTGAGAGATAAAGGGAAACATTGACAGGAAGAGTGGTCACAGGCTTCAGGAAAGAAGTGGTTATGTGGTATGAAATGCCTTAAAAGGTGAAGAAAGAGAACTAAACAGATCCCATTAGATCCCTGGTCGGCAAACTGCTACTCTCGGACCACATGTGGCTCTTTGACCCCTTGACTGTGGTTCTTCCACAAAATACCAGGGCCTGGGCAAGTCTATTTTAAAGAAGTGGCGTTAGAAGTTTAAGTTTAAGAAATTTGGCTCTCAAAAGAAATTTCAATCATCGTACTGTTGATATTTGGCTCTGTTGACTAATGAGTTTGCCAACTACTGCATTAGATGCTCTTTAACAGCAATTGAGGAGGCTTGGTGGAAGCAGAGGTCTAACTCTTAGGCCCCATTCCTTAAGTGTGGGATGAATTGAAGGGGTGACAGTAAGTGTTGGTGATTATTTGAAAAGCCTAGCTGTGAAAAAGAATAGGATTCCTGGGAAGTAGACCAAGATAAAAATTCAAGGGTTTGATTTTTTCCCCTAAAGAAGGAAGAAATTTAAGAATGTTTTTATGCTTCAAACAAGTAGCCAGTATAGGAAGAGTTTGAGAATATGGGATAAGCAAAGACCTTGTATACATCTAGGCATAATCCATGGACACAGACAATAAAGTGGTAAAAGCCTGGGGTGGGGGTGGTGGCAGGTTGAAGGGGGTCAATGAGGAAAAAAGAGGACATATGTAATACTTCCAACAATAAAGAATTATTCAAAAAAGAAAATATGGGAGAGGCAAAACTGAACAGTTTAACCATACAATCTGGCAATCACACTCATAGATATGTACCCAACTAATGTACAAACTGATGTCCACAAAGAAAAAAAAATGCACACAAACGTTTACAGCAGCTTTACTCATAATTACCCCAAATGGGAAGTGACCAAGATGTCCTTTAATAGGGGAATTTAAAAAGTGTGGTAAATCCAGAAAACAGATTAATCACCAATAAAAAGCAAGCTATAAAAGAAAACAAAAACAACAAGTTATTAAGCCACAAAAAAGACATGGATGACTCTACAAAGCACATTGCTAAGTGAAAAAAGCCAGTCTGAAAAGGCTGTATATTATTCCAATATTATGACATTCTTGAAAAGGCAAAACTATAGAGATAGTAAACAGAAAAGTAATTGCCAGGCATGAGGAGGGGGAAAAGATTAGGATACAGCACAGAGAATGTTTTCAGGGCAGTGAAACCATTCTGTAGGATATAGTAATGGTGAATACAAGACATTAAAACATTAGTCAAACCTCTAAAACTTTACAGCTCATAGAGAAAACCTTAATGTATATACATCTTTAAAAACTCATTTAGTTGGTTGGGAATCCCAAGTTGAAATGCAGAATGTGACAAATAATTCTAAATGTATTACAAACTTATACCTTACTAAAGGGTGGGATTGGGGAATAAAGTGTCAACTAAGTAGTTTTGGAAACAAGTGAAATCTGTTAGACTATAAAGGCATAGATAAACTGTACATTAGGCACTGTATTCAGGTTGATAAAGTAATTTCCCACAAGGATATGGATCAATGATTCTGAAAGTGCTATGCATATATGTTTTGGAATTGAACAAGTAAATGGATGGCGGAAGGTGGGAATTGGGATTCTCAATGTTGGAATGGGAGGTTATAGATAAGCAAGGGGGCGGAGGCAAGATGATACATGTAGTAAGGAATCAGAGTTGGAAACATCAGCATTAACTCACATTTACCTTAATATACAGATGGTCATATATGCATAAATTATTCTACACATATATTTCCTTGCTCTATTAGCTGAGAAGGGTCTAGAAGCAAGAACACCCCAATAGCAATGAGCACACTTAATGCTCAGATCTTGGTTCCTAATAACATTCTGCAGCCTTGAAGAAAGGCTGATTCTAGGACTGGGGCAAGGAAATAGACAAGATGAGCTTAAGGCATCTTGTAGTACCAGAGAGTAAGGAAGTGCTAAGAACAAACAACTCTCAAACCCTACACTATAAGGGGGATGTCAAAGGCCAAGGGGATCGTTGCTAACTGAAAAAGCTTCCAATAGCCAAAGCTGAAACACCTGGAGCCACAAAATAAAGTAAAATTGGAGTAAAAGATAAATATTCCAAAGTTCACATTGATATAAATAATTGAATAAGTAAAATAAATGGGGGTAGGGGAAGAGAATAGATAATCTTTCATCAAAATTCCTAATATATATAGCTACTCCACTTTAAGGAGGTAGAACATAACACCCATTCCTCAAGTGTAAGCATACTATGTGTACATAATGACTTTCTTCCAGAGTAGCACATGTAAAGAAAGAGTAACTTTAACAGTAGAGAACCTGACAAATACTACTTCCGTCAGTTGATCAACATAAACATCTGTAGTGATGTTTAGTGTTACCCTTGATATCAAGTGATGAGAATGGCATTTCTCCTCTGTAGTCTCTTCTCTAAAAAAAAAAAAACACCCATTACCCCAGTATGACCATGAGAAAAACATCAGGAAAATCCCAATTGAGGGACATTTTACAAAATAGTTGACTAGTACCAAACTTCTCAAAGTTATCAAAACAGGGGGAGTCTAAGAAATTAACATAGCCAAGAGGAGCCTAACAAAATAAGTCTAAATAAAATGGAATGTACTAGCCTAAATGAGATCCTAAAACATAAAAGAACTATAGGTAGACACTAAGGAAATCTGAATAGTGTCTAATCCTATATAATAAAGAGGCAATATGCAAATCAACCTCTATGCCCTCACACAAGATGGCCACCTCCATGTAGTCACAAGATGCCTGGCAGGGAGGGAAGTTGTGGGCAATTAGGGCAGTGGGTGAGGGCAGTTAGAGGCAACCAGGTCAGCAGAGGAGGGCAGTTGCGGGTGACTAGACCAGCAGGGGAAGACGGATGGGGGTGATTGGGCCAGCAGAGAAGCAGCTAAATGTCTATCAGGCTGGCAAGGGAGTGGTTAGGGGGTGATCAGGCTAGCAGGCAGAAGCGGTTAAGGGCAATCAGGCAAGTGAGTGGTTGGGAGCCAGCAGTCCCAGATTGTGGGAGGGATGTCCAAATGCCAGTTTAGCCCGATTCCATAGGGATCGAGCCTAAACTGGCAGTCAGACATCTCCTGAGGGGGCCCTATATTGGAAAGGGTGCAAGCTGGGCTGAGGGACACCCTCTGCCCCCTACCCCAAGAGGTGCATGAGTTTTGTGCACCAGGCCTCTAGTATCTAGTAATATACATATTCCATAAAATATATAATATGCCAATATTGATTCATTATGACAAATGTGTCATACTGACGTAAGATATTAGTAATACAGGAAACTCAGTGTAAGAGAATTGTGCTATTGTTACAATAATCCTTTGTATCTAAAATAAAGTTTATTTTTAAAAAAATATGGTAGAAGAGTAATAGGGGAGGATCAAATCAGAACTAGCCCAGTGCTCAATCACAAGGCAGCAATGACAGATAGGGATGGTGCCATTAATCCTGTTTTTTCCCTGCAGTTCCATCTAGAAAGCCCTCCTCTTGCCTTCCAGCTGACAATCTTCAAGACTTAGCAAAATCACCTCTTTTTGATTGCCACCTTAAACTTTACCACTCCTGACAAATCTGCTCAGTCATCTCTGAGCTCAGTACTATATACATGCTAGAGGCCCGGTGCATGAATTTGTGCACCAGTAGGGTCCCTCAGCCTGGCCTGCAGGATCGGGCCAAACCTAGCTCTCTGACATCCCCTGAGGGGTTCCAGATTGCAAGAGGGCACAGGCCAGGCCGAGGGATCCTAGCAGTACACGATTGGGACCAGGGAGGGACACAGGTTGGCCAACCAGGGAGGGACCGTACGAGGGCTCCAGGGCGTGGCTAGCTCATCTCCCTCAGTCCTGATCAGCAGATCCCAGCAGCAAGCTAACCTACTAGTTGGAGCATCTGCCCCCTGGTGGTCAGTGCAGGTCACAGCGAGCAGTTGAGCAGCCTTAGCGTATCATTAGCATATTACACTTTGATTAGCAGAATAGATGACTGGACGACTGGACACAGCATATTAGTCTTTTATTTTATAGGATCAGCAGATTTACTGCCAACTTATTGTATTCCAGATACTGGGATTAGAGATAAAAACTGTCACTACCCCTAAAAAGCTCAGTCAACCCACATCTTGTTTTGGCATGTTTTACCTTGTATTGTGTGTCTGTTTCTCTAAAATAAACTATAATCTCTGAAAGCAAGGATTATTACCTTATTCACTTTTTTATTCCTAAAAGCAATACCTATACATATAGCAGTTGACAGAAAATGCTTGTTGAATTCAAATGAATACTCTTAGCCTAGGTAGAGACTACTTATAGGAAAAGCAAACTATGAGAAAATATAGACTGCAAAGTTTTATACTAATAGATGATTTTTAATTATCTGCAAACCCCCCAACTCCTGCTTCTGATTGCACACATTTTGGGAAGCAGATAGACTATATCAGCAAGAGGTAAATTTGCCTTCAAGCCTAAGAAACCACCAGACAATGGCTCAGTTTCTCCACCCAGAAGTTATACCTAGGCCTTTGAAGCACCTCACTAATGTGACCAGGCCTTTCCTCCCACCATCCTTGGCATGTTGGTTAATCACCAGAAGTTCACTAAATAGCTGCCATGGCTTAACCAGGAAAGTAAAAAGTATTTGTAAAACTACCTGAATGTAACCTACATTACCACTTACACTTCATTGGCTAGAAATGGCACATAGCCACCCCTCGCTCCACATAAGAACTTTTCCAGCCTTTAAAAGAGGCGTAAGATGAGTTCCCCTCAAAATATTCATTGTTCTCCCCATACATAAACTTTAAGGGCACTCACCCCCAACCTATGAAAGATGACTTCAAATCTCTTCCAGTCACAAGTATCTGGGTAAAATGCAGTTTTCTTGATATGAACATGTGGCTCTACATGGTGCTGACCTACAGCTAAAAAGCCAGTTTATCTACACTTACCCAATGACCTAGCATACAAAGACAGAAAAGAATTAGGATACCTACACATTCCATGCTCAAGTCAACACAAAGATCTAACTCATGGTCTTCAAGCTGAGCATTTTGTCTTGAAGCACATGGTATCTGGGGCTCTGTCCAGTCCCTTCTCCCTACTTTACTGGCTATTGTAAATTCAAAGCCATCATTTGAAGTGGGAAAGTAACATCTTCAATCCCATGTTTACAAGACCACAATCTCTAATCTCAACTCCTGCTACAGCTGCTGCTGGGCCCCTTGGTTGTTTCTATTATGGTAGGTTTTCTCAAGTTAGCAGACTCTAAACCTTGCAACTCTTCAGTCCACTCAGACTATACAGGTTGCAAAGTTTCTCTTAGCAAGGCTGTTTTTTTTCCCACTGCTTTCAAACCACCTTCCTTTAGTCTAACTTGATTGCTCTCCTGCTGGACTTTGCAGCTTGTAATGGCTCAGTTTCAACACTTTTGAGATACTGTTTTCCATGTATGTGTTGTTTAATCTTCCTAATAATCCTAAGAAGTAGGAATGATTAGCATTTCTATTTTCAGGAGAGGCACCTGATCACACAGCAAAATAAGCCGAACCAGGATTTGAATCTATGCAACCTGGCATCAACATAACTGCGTGGTCAAGACACATGCCAACTTTCTGCAGCTCCCCCATTATTTCCCTTAACAGCAGTCTGGTCTGTACCCTGAAGTCCAGTTAACAGTTTGGCAAGATGTTTTGCTAACTAATAAGTTTCACCAACTAACCTAGGATAATGGATTCTCTTGTCCTACATCTCCATTTTTTAGGACTTGTCATTTGCAATTCCAGTACCAACTTATCAGTCAGTTGTTCTTAGTTGCAAATAAAGGGAACGCACTCTGCTTGTTTAAATTGAAAAAAAAAAAAATCTACCCTCACTCCCCGCCCAAAAACAAATAAACAAACCAAATAGCAAACAGAATCTCTAGACAGAACCCACTCACATTTGGAGGTTTTATATAAAGCAAGAAAACTAATAAATCATATGCTCCAAAGAGTTCCCTGCAACACATGTGGCCCTACTATAATACATGCCACTGTGAGATAACAAAGTCTTTGCTACTACTGTCCAAAAACTAAACTACACTGTGCTAACCCTGGCCAGTATGAGAACGGCTCCTGTACAAGCTCTGCTCCAAGCTGAAGCCTTCAGGTGGCACATCCTATATAATAAAAGACTAACACAGTGGTACCTTGAGATATGAGTGCCCTAACATACGAGATTTTTGAGATAGGAGCCGTCGAGCGATTTTTGCTTTGAAATACGAGCAACATTTGAGATAGGAGTAATCACACGGATCAGCCGGCTGCACACGACCCACCAGTTTACCGCAACTTGAGCATCTTGTAGTTTCCCATGCCTCAAGGTTACGGAACGAATTAAACTCGTATCTCGAGGTACCACTGTATGCAAATTGACTGAACAATAGAATGACTGGTCACTGACACACACTGACCACCAAAGGGCAGATGCTCAATGCAGGAGCTGCCTGCTGGTGGTCAGTGTGCTCCCACAAGGGAAGCGCTGCTCAGCCAGAAGCTGGGCTCACAGCAGGTGAGCACAGTAGTGGTGATGGGACCCTCTCCCACCTCCGCAGCAGCGCTAAGGATGTCCGACTGCCAGCTTAAGATTGCTCTCCACCATCACTCGGACATCTCCTGAAGGCTCCCAGACTGTGAGAGTGCACAAATTTTGTGCACTGCATCTCTCATCTGATATAAAGAGCGCAAGACACAGTTCCTGCCTTAGTTTTGAAACAGACTGGCAAAGCAAGTTTCTAGTCTCTATGTTAAGGAAGGGAGTGAATGCAGTAAACTCCCCAAACACAGGAAAGGTTTCCAGAAGATTACAGGTGGGCCAAGAGGGACAAATGTCTTTACACTGAACCTTTAATTTTTAATTTATATTGTAGTTTTTCTATTCAAGTTAAATTTGAATTTTAGTTAGCTAATATTGAATATCTATACTAATAAAAGGGTAATATGCTAATAAGACCGGGAGACCTTCCAGACAAAGCCATGGTGGCAGGGCTGAAGCAGAGGCGGTTATGAGCAATCAGGCCATGAGATGAAGGCAGTTGGGACGATCAGATCAGCAGGGGGTGACAGTTGGGGGGATGCAGGCTGGCAGTTGGAAGCATGCAGGCTGGTGGTGGAGGGCAGTTGGGGACAAGCAGGCCAGAGGGAGGGCATTTGAGGGCAAGCAGACCGGCAGGGGGGGAAGTTGGGAGTGAGCAGGCTGGTGGTGGGGGCAGTTGGGGGCAAGCAGGCTGGCAGAGGGCAGTTGGGGGCAAGCAGGCTGGCAGAGGGCAGTTGGGGGCAAGCAG